>JAMYCR010000002.1:20658170-21870354 GCA_028830335.1 Eucera pruinosa
GCTGTCAGGTGGTCGTGCGTTGTTGGACGAGGTGTTCCCGGAAACGACTCAAGCAGTGATCGACGCCAGATCCGGTGTTGCCTGGCATCAACAGGACGCTCGTCACGTTATCAGGTTCCCGTTGAACGGCTACTGCAAGTTGAATTCCGTGCAAGCCATCACCAGGCTTCTAAATGCAGGATTCCGTGTTGTGGCAAGCAATGGGGGTGGCGTGGAGGGTCAGCAATTCTCGGAGTACCTGTTCGTTCGACAGGCCATCAACACTTGACGGAACACCGCACACCAGCGGAAAAATAGCTCGAGGAGCGTCCGTTGTCTTCAACGAGACGTTCCCGAGTGAGCTGTCCAGGAGAACTCTTCAAGACTGCGTCACGAACGATGATGAGCCGATTGTTCTGGCGAAGAGAAGCGGTGCTGAGCTGCCGTGAGATATCGTAACTGTACGTTAATTCTTCCTTCTGACGAAGAATCGTATTGGCCTGGAGAAGAGGGTACTTTCTTGCGATACATTCCTGGAGTTATTTAGATCTGATTCTTTTATAGATCTCTTTCAAATATAGCGTATACCATGCCTTTTGTATTAAAGTTGGACACAAAAAGAGAATTGTACAACTTTAGGCTTGATTTTTGTGATGATCTTTTTGTATTCTGTGATACTCTTGTACGTCCAATTTTGAAGCTTTCTTTTGTTTATACGTGTTCACTTTTAGGGACCAGCATCGCGAACTAATGGACTTCCAAAAGAAATTTGTTGTCTATAACATTGTTTTCATTGCAGTATTCAAAGATCTATCGATGAAGCGAAGGGAAAGGATTATATTGTAACTAGGTTCGCAGGGTATTATTTTTTATTCAAGAGCTTGGATATGGTACTGCAGTTACGATAGTAATAAGCGTTCAACTTTAGCTGTGACTGAACAAAATTGGTATTCAAATTCTCATCGATTAAAATTGAAACTCGTTCGAGCTTAATTTACGCGTAATTTAATTCGATCAGTGCGAACGTATGACTGGAGTGCCTTGGGTTACATATTTTAAGTTACAAAAGTTCGATCGTGCGTAAAATGACGGGAATCGGAACTAGAACCGGCCTGTAATTCGTGATTACAAAAATTACCGTTAAAGTGGTTTCAATATATTTATGAAAATGGGGCTGAGAAACATAATCATCGCAGTTATGTATCGTCGAACGGTATCATCACGCACGCTCGTGACCCGCTTATGCATATAAGTACGTCGGGTGCGCCGCTCTTTACTTTGTTCTTATTTAATAAGGTGTACCTATATGTATTTAAATGCCATACTAATTACTGTAAATACCGCGAATAAACGTGTATCTATATCTATATATATATATAAATATAAATATAAATATTCTATGAATTTAATAAATTGCCGACACCTAGATGCGGAACATTCGACAACGAAATTCGCGTTGATCTCATCGGCTCAAGCTGTGTTTCTAATTATTAATAAATTAGGCAAGAAGGAGCTTTAAGCATGGGGAAAATCAACGAATAAATTAATAAACATAACAATGAAACGAATAAATTTAATGAACCCAATTCGTACGCTTTTCTTCATGTTTGAAACTTCGCCAAAGTCCCTCAACTTCCGCTTCACCGACTGTCTCGGTTATTAACGCGTTGAAAAAAGGAAAATAGTTTCTAATTTCCGATAAGCTACTTGCTACGATAAGTACCGTTTCGATTGATTTAATAAAATGTTTATTACTTGAAACTCCTACGTGCAAACGATGGGTAATTTTTTTCGCCCGAGTCACCTTCTCGTCTTCAACCCTTTCCAAATTCACTCTTTCACGGTGTTATAAAATGACAAAGAATAGGGAAACGCGATACGAAGAAGTTTCTGTATTGCAACATTTTTTGTGCTTTGATTGCCGAATACAAATTAATTGTTAATAAGTATATTATGCATAGTGCAACTTAAAATGTAAATATTATAGTTCCGCGTTCGACAACTGGGTCGAGTATCTCTAAGACTAAACTGCGAAAGGATTAAAAACCGAAAGTATACATAATTATATCAATACCTCTACCTATGTGCAAAATTTAAAAGAAATCCTTATGTAAAGTGCAAAATAAATGGAGTCCTTTGCACTGATCAACGAAATAATAGCCAGTGAAGTTAAAGTTGTCGAAACATTGGTGCATTTGAAAAATACGTCGAACTACCCTTGCAACACCAGAAAGAGGAAAAATCGTCACAATGTCGATGGGTGTGTGCGTTCGCTTTCGAGAGCAGAAATAAAATTTGCGAGAGCAACGAGGTGGAATGAAATGATTATTCGGACAATGCAGTTTGCGTAACGTTCCAGCATAAAAATTCGATAGGCTTTAAACTGGTTACGCGATATCTGCTTTCGACTTTTTCACCCGATTGCAAGCAACTCGTGCATCCTACGCGTTGACCTTTCGCTTTGATGACTTCCAATCGATCCGATGATTTTCCGCAATGCAAGAAGAACAAAAAAGGTAGGGATAAAAGATTATTTCACATCACTGGCTCTCGATAATTTTCACTTTACACGTAATTTTCCGTGTCGTTCAACTGTGAATCAAATAACTTTTCCAAGAATTTAAAAGAAATCTCTTCCGGTAATTAGCAAGGAACAGAAAGGAGAGCAGTAGTAAATAATCAGATTTATAAGTCCGGCTAACAATAGGTCCACCGTGGTATTAGATAAAGAGAAAAATAAGGCAGTGCACGGAGGAGGAAGGGGCGGTGGTGGAGAAGTAGGAGAGAGCAAAAGAGCTCGGAACCGCGTTGATCACGTAACCGCGGGAATAAGGGATAAAGCGCACAAACGTCATTGCCTCAGGCCCAGTTTCCATGGTTACCGTGAACTCAATATCCGCGACGCCCGGGGGTAGCATGGGCCGCGGGCTGTCATCCCTCGAACCTGCAGAGCGTCGGGCTCTCCGCTCTGTTTCACCCCTTTCCTCAATTTCTCTCTCTCTCTCTCTCTTCTTGTTTCACGTTCCCTCTTTCTCTCGACACTTCTATTTTCTTTCTTCTTTTATCTTTTCATCCACTCTACCTTATTGTTTCCGTCATTTTCTTCGCAACCCTTTCCTTCTTCCTGCAAACCCCTTCTTTTCACTCTCCTCCACTCTTTCTACGATCTATCTTTGGCTATTTTTTTACTTTTCATCTTGTATACATTCTTTCCTCTTTATAATTACGTTCTCTCTTTTTTCCCGAAAACTTTTCAACCCTCTGGCAGGGTTTCTTCCACCTTGGCAACCACCCTTTTCTTTTTCTGTCTTTGAATTGTTCTTCCTTTTTGCATCCTCTTTCCTTCCATCATTTTCTTTTCGTACTTCGTTTCAAAAGTCTTCCTCTTTCCCTCTCGCTGGTTATTGCACATTTTACCACCCGCACCCAGGTTCTCCGTCTCTGTCTAGCAGCGGCTTGATTATATTCCATTTCTGAAACGCCCCAGGGCCGCCTCAGTCCCAGGTCCTTCAATACACGACACGAGGCGAAGTAGCCTGTGGCGTCAACATGGAAGACAGACTTGAAATTCGAGGATACGCCGGGATGCACCATTGTCTGTACGAAACCTGAACCAGCGATATTTTTCCGCGATACCACCCTTTCGTTACATAAAATGACCGCAATTCTCTAAAATCGTGATACACTTTTAATCTACTCAAATAAGTTCCACTGCTATATAAATTCTTTTAATATTGTATTCTTTCCTTACAATTTTAGTAATTTATATTTTGTATACTTTCGTTATATCTAAATAATAAACGCTATGTGAGTAAGTTAAAATTTATAGAATCGTGACATTCTTTTGGTAGCTTTTGATATTTCTTTTGGTAGCATCGAGAATGATTTACAAAAAAGAAAGATTAGGATTGCAACGAGATTACGGTGTTACGGAAAGTACACCAGTACTCGAGCGCTTAAGCGTTTCTGTAAATAGAACATTGTAGGAACTGTCTGGAACGATATCTCAGATAATTCGTAATCACAGCCTGACGTCTTCCAGCACTCTTATGTTACATAATCGACTTTCTGCCACGGACTTTTTTACTTACGATCCTTTCTTCTTATCAAACAACTAAATATAGAAATAATTACCAAGTTGCATTATAAATTATTCAAAGACTATTAAAGTCTTTCTTACGGAATATTTAATTCCGTTTAAATGAAAAATTATTCGGTAAAGAAATACCTATTGAATATTCGATAAAAATAATAAAATTTTGTAACATCCAATAAAGAGAATAGCTTTGAGACGAAATGGTACAATAAAAATAATATTTATCAAATATAGTTTTCGTATCTGTATTGTTTTATTTTCGAGATACATTAACAGCCCGAAACTTTATCAATTTCATAGTCTCGCGAAATCTATTTACCTACAAATCGAACCGTAACAAGGCAAAACAGAAATTTGTTTCTATCTGCGTAGAAACTAAATGTATCAATGCAATTTACACCTAAAATCGCAATTTTTTTCTCGGTCAAAAGAATAAAAAAGAAACTATTAGAATCCTAAGAATAAAAAATTCGGGCTATTCTTTGGTGAAACTTATTCTTGTGTTTTATTATCTTCTCGGTTACGACTTATCCAATTACAATTTGTAAAAATATCATACCGTACCAAAACTGCTATGTACTTTTAGTTTTTTTGTTTTTTTCTTTTTTTTTTTTGTTTGCTTCTTTACATTCCTTTCCTCTATTTATATATTTATATTAATAATTCCACCTAGTGGCAGTAAGGAGAACATTATAATCTAACTTCGGAAATTTGCTTGATTTCATTTTTCTCGAGCTCATAAAAAACGATGCAATCATTGCAAAGAGGAACACGCAGCTAAGTAAAAATTCTTTTTTTACATGTTAAAGTGCGCGGCAAAAAGTATGGTACAAGTAATGGTATGTGCGCCATTTTCTCCGATAAAAGTATATACCTACTAAAAAACGAATTATTTACAGATGTATTATCCTAATAATAACTTTTGCTTCAACGATCCGCTTTCGTTATTTTATTTTTCTCTTTTTTTTTTGTTTTAATTTCAAGCTCTCTCTCTCCCTCTCGCTCTCTCGCAATGAAAAACTTATATCAATTGCATTATATATATTTATATATAAAAAGGCAATCGTTTCTTGGTGCACGCAATAACAAATAGAATTATATAGCTGAGATCAATATTGCAATTATATCCTTGCACCTATTACACGTTAAATAATTTTTTTTTCTTTTTTTTTGCTCCCCCTTTGTACTGATTCATCTCACAATTAATCAGCGCTATAGTCGAAGTTAATAATTCAGTACAACTTAACATCTTTTACACAATTCATCAGTCTTGTGTGCGCGTATTGTTATTTTAATCGATATTGAACCGTTGAAGCAATTACGTTTCACGTAATTGTAACTGAAACGTTACTCGTAGACTCGCTTTTTTTATTCTCTCACGATATTTACACTAGAAGACTCACAGGTGTACGTGCCTTTTGTAATATATTTTAACTTCTTTACGAATGCCGGTCAGGAAGTCGTGCTATCCAAAGAATATGGAAGCGCGAAAATCATCGACGCAAAGTACCACGGTTAATCCAGATTACCGAAGATAGTTTAGACTATTTATATTTTTTTCCTATTTATAATCAGATAATCTGAAGCAACCATTTCCCGCGAAATTTCATTAAAAAAAATAAATAATATACCTTGCATTATCGTTCTGAAACTCCAAACTACGGCAGTACAATAGAAAATGTCCTCTTATTGCCTCGACAAACTTATATCAAATTTATATTACAGCATATAAAAATTGGTGACTTGTCGCATCTGTATTGCGTAAAGTATTTTACTCTATTTCAGATAAAAATTCAACCTCCATTCGTATGTTAATCTGTAAAGAATGAGCACAAATCATTCAAAATTCGGCATGATTAGAAGCTATTATACAATGAAGATTATTATGAAAATCTAAAATCATGTGCTAAAAATCATATCTAAACGCAATAATACTTGTATATGTATATATGTATGTATCAATGCTTCTATCGTATGATAAACATATACAATGATTCTGTTCTCTAAATTTTGCACAAAAATCTATTTCGGGCATGTGTAATGTAAAACGCTCATGTGATGAGCAAGTTAGGAAAGATCGGTATCTTTTTTTTTAATTACTCTGTACGACAATAGGCACCCACGTACATCTGCAGCAAATTCTTTTACATTATAAATCAGGTACACACTTTGAATTTTGTTTTCATTTTTTTTCTTTTCTTTTTTTTTCAATCGATTATGCGAAGCACACTTTTTTTTTCATTGAACATTAGCAAAAAACTGCACCAATTCCGAAGAGGAAATATAAATAATTAAATTAACATCAATCGAAGAAATATTCGTAATTCTTACTTTTGTAAATATTTCTTTAATAAAAAATGTAACAGCTAATTCTTTTATAAACACTGAAAATGTAGATTACAACATAATATACTGATAACAATTCCATCTTATGGTGGAGAGTAGCTATATTTTGTTGTACCAACATTGAAATTATCACTATTTAGTATTTTTTATGTGTAAGGTATTGTACAAATTATTCCATACTTTTTGGACAGTGTGCTCTCACGGTATATTATTACATTACAATTTGCAAAAATACGATTTACTATGTTAACAAAACCTGCACTCTTTACACTAGCGCTACAGTGTCCAAAAGTATAGGTCAAGTGTTACAATGCAGCAGGCATATACATAAATGACAATGTACACTCATTCACTCCAGCATACATACACGCACCATATAACAATATTTATATATGGCCACACAACATCCTTGCCATAAAGAGACTACCCAAGACTGATCATCAGACATGTGCTCATACACATTGCTCTTTTCAATGATGCAATTTTGTGTTGAAAAATAAAGAACAATCTATTATATTACATTTAAAAAATCTTCAGTCATTTACAGTAGGGAAGCTTATCGACATGGTAGAAATAATCTTATTTTGAATGTATGTGGAATCCCGACGTGATTCGTAATGAATTTCATTGTATGCAACTTATGAAACACTGTACAATGCAACGTACACTAACGTTACATGATCCATCAAGGTCCATTGAGGCCAGCTCACACAAGACCATCCAGGTAGGGCGCCAGATATCGGGCGGGTCACTTAAGTTCCTGCCCTTCACAGAACATCACTTCAAGTATGATTTATACAGCATTGTGCTCCTACACGTTTCTTTCTCTTGTTCGAGAAGAAACAATAAGTCTCTAAAATTCACCCTTTTTAAACGTGGTCTCATTGGCATTTGTCTATTAATTCCAGTCGCTGAAGCGTTCAAACCGGAATTACTGCCTGGACTACTGGCAGACCCTCCTACGTCGAGTTTAGGCTTTTTTCGTGGACCGATTGCTTGCAAAGCTGTCAAATTCGCTTCTCTTTGCCTTAATTCCTCCATTTCTGCGCGTTGCATCTAAATGAAATGTCAAATATTGTAATCACCTTTATTCGCGCAATCAGATACTGATTTTAATTTATACATTTACGAAAGTACCTCCTTAGCTTTCGCCTTAAGCTTAGCTTGTTCTGGATCCTCCGTTTTCGCGCGACTTTTCGCCGCGCGTAAAAGTAATTCTCTTTCTTGTTCTTCGTGTCTCCTGCGCTCCACTTTGTCCAAATCTTCCAAAAATTTTAGCTGTGCCCTGACATCCTGCGTTACTTCATAACGCGGATCCACCTGCAACCATTGCGTTCTTCATTTTCTGAATATTCGATCCGTATATTGAATCAAAAAATATGTTTCACAATAATGAAGTACAAAATTGTATCTTAATTCGATTTATTGCGATCTAAAATTCACCTTTATCAAATCTATCCTGTGTTCTGCAATTACTGCCAATTTTTCTACTAAATTCTTTAACCTTTCTTGTGCAGCATGAGATATTAAGGCCGCAACTTCTTGATTAGGTTCTTCTAATCCATAATTAGAAACTAAAAGTTAAGTTCGTGTTGTTTAAATATCATACGTATGCGCTGTGTCGTCTGTTCACGTCAAGCAATTAACATAAATAACTACCAATTTGTTTTATTCTTTGTTGTAATGGTGTCATATGTAAGAACACTTCATCTTTACAGGATCTAATTTGTGTTCCGACAAATTCTGTAGAACCAAGAATCCTTTGCGATTCTTCGGCAAGATTAACACCACCCATAGCTGCGACATCGTTAATATCGTCATCTCCCCTATTAAACAAAAAGAACATCAAATAATAAATACCAACGATAGCAGCAAATACCAATGAATAAAATAACAATCAAAATACATTCACAGAAAATGATGACTTACGTGTATCCTGCAGACGAAAATGTCTTTTTTTCTTTTTCTTTAGTAATTGGCTTTGGAACAAAAGAAGGCACTACGGCTTTATTAACGGTAGTGGTTGCGTTGACTGTTTTGCCTTGCGTTGTAGTTGTAACTGTTTTAACAACAGCTGTTGTAATAGGTGGTTTTTGAACTGTGGGAACAGTAGGTCGAATCCCTGTCACTGCTACCGTTGATTTCACAGTATACGCTGTTGTAGGACTACGAACTACTGTTGCGACAGGTCGTATCTAAAAAGAAAAATTAATATTCGCTTATAATTTAATTTAAGCTAATATAATCATCTAATCTTCAATCTGGCAGCACTTTACGTATGTGGATATAAAGATAAAGAAGCACTGCAATTTTTACACTTCTCAATACTTTTTAATAGAATTTAAAGCAAACACCTACAATGGAATCTATTTTTCGCGCCGTGGTTCAAAGAGAAGGTAATACATAAGCGACACTCTAATCAATTTATAGAAATTAAAGTACTAAAGTTATATTAGCTTATTAAAATGTAAGTATATCCAATGTAATATATCTTTATTTGCATATCTTACCAGCCTTTGTTGAACTGGCTGAGCAGGTCGGGGGACTGTGGTTGTAGCTGCAGGTAGTGGAGTCATTACTCTTACTTGTGTAGTTGCAGTAACTGCAGTTACAGGAATTGTTGCCGCTGCCACGGCAACAGTTGGTCTGAGCTGGTTCTGCTACATTATATTATAAAATATATTAATACTAAGTAAATACTAGTAATGCAAATGAATATGGAATGGATAGGAAATACATATTCTACTATTAACTACTTTTAATAACAAAATCATTAATACACTATTTGTCATAATATAGTATAGTAAACCAGTATAGTTCGCAACAAAGCCACACACGCGGCTCTGTTCCCCTTCACGAGACATCATTATGAGAAAAGAAAGAGTTCAGAAAGATAGCGACAAATCTAATGACTTTCGTTCTGTTTTCCTTTTTATCTTGGTCTTAAAATATAAACAAAATGCAAGAGGAGATAGACCGTTTTAGTCGCGTGTAAGGGTTGAAACAACACTGGTATATATGTATCTGCATGTACAATCCATGGACAATATCTACAAAGTATTTGTACGCAATGACTATAATTCTTATAGGATTTTACCTGTGTTACTACAGGCGTGGCAGACGTTACGGGAAAAACAACATTGGCTGGAGGGGGTTTTATTCCCTCTATAACCAATTCTTTCGCTACAAGGGATTGCCGTAAAAGTGGCAAACTTTTCTTGAGAAATCCAATCAGGCATGGTTGGGGTGACGCATTCAATAGTCTTTCAAGTCTATCACAGAACTCTTCGGGTTCAACTTTAGTATCAATTAATTCTTGTATTAAAGTTCGAACATTTCGCTCCACCGTTTTAGGTTCTCGACTAGACAACTCTAACAAGTTTGCTAAAAATTTACGGCACTTTTCTTTGGTATTATCTGTAGTTTGACGCTAAAAAGTAAAAGATATAATGTAACCAAATTAATATAACACGAATAATACATTAGTCAAATTAAATGGATATTATTGTACATGATATTTGTTTATTTTATTAATTACATGTAATACATACTGGTGCAGGTGTCTGAACTGTTTGAACAGCAGTAACAGGAGGAGTAGGTGTAGTTGTGGCAGCAGCAGTTACCGTTGCTGGAGTCGTAGTTGCTGTTGTAATAGTAGCAGCCACAGTCTGTATAATTAAATAAATATTGTAAGATCTTTTACATTTGAAATTAATTGGGAAAGCAAAACTTCATTCAAAAAATTGTCAAATATTTACACTTTCTTTTAAAGAATCACTACAAGTTTGTAATTTATTGAAACTTTTATTAAAATTACAAAATTAAAATATGATTTGATAGTAAAAGCATTTTGCAACATTGCTAAAAATAAAATATAAACAGCGAATTGATATTATATAGAATAATTTTATTTATAACATGCTTTTAACTTTAAAATAAAAACTGCTGTGTAACTTTCATATTAACTAAAGAAGATTAGATCGTTTAATGTTCTGAAGCTCAGTATTACATAAAAAATTTGTAATAATAAATATGTTTCCCGCATGCATTCTCTTATCAGCACTTAAAGAAATGTTTACAGCATCACATTTTATTTACCTATAATTATAATCTACATATGTCTTTTCTCTACACATGCTGAACTTCAGACTCTTCAAACACAAAATCTACATTCTTATTACTTTCTGAATTATTTTCATCATTTCTGAACGAATATATGTAATTATATAGATTTAATGTAATAAATATAATTATACCATACATTAAAAAAAAGACGCACTTGTACCTTGTACAGACTCGTAATTTTTTTACTGTAATATTATCTCTTAGTTATTAAATAGTGTGTATATATATAAATATATATTTGCTTTTCGTAAAACAAATATTTTATAGAAACCTTTATGTATCAAATTATTAAAATACAATTTCTAATGCAAAAACTTAACAGAAAATTAGTAGAATTGACAATGTAAACCTTTTATAACTTCATATTTTTATGTAGGAAGTTTAATTTTTCTAAGTTATAAGTATACCAATATAATTACTTTTTTAAATCTCCAAAAATAAATTCTCTATACTCTATGATACCCTTAACCAATATAACATGCAATGTATGTATATATAATAATGGCATTGAATTTAATAAAATTGCACGTTTGAAAAACTTAGAAATCCTACAACAAAGAGGCATCCCAGCAAAAAAGCCAATAAGAAAACAAAACTCTCTGTATAGTACATAAAACCTCCCAGTCTTATGGCAACTGAAAGTTTTTATAAATCCTTTGAACTTTCTTCTCTGCACGTATCAAAGTGATATTTGTATGATATGCATAAAATACAAATCAAGAGAGATATTTAAATGCATTCAAAATTTGTTATGTTTTAAAGAAAATTTCATAGAACTGCAACAACATAAAGACAGAATGAAAGAATATAAACATAATACATAGCCTTACCAATAACACCATTCCAACTAATGGCAACAAACTAAAAGTCTACTACAGCACTACATCGAGTCTTGTAAGAGGTATAAGAGTGCGTCACCTGAACAGATTTTCTTAATGTGGCGAGTGGTGGGCCAGTGAACTGTGTGTTCAGCCTACTTACAGCCGGCACTGAGGCTAAGCGGTAGGTAGTGCCTGGAGATGGTGCAGCAACCACTGCATTTGCTGCTATACTATTTGGTGTAACTGCAGCACCAGCAGGTGTACCTGCTGTTGGAGGTGGCCCTACCCTCAGTAACTGATACTGTCCACTTTCTGTTTTTAATAATATATGACCAGGAGTCCCAGGAAGACCATGCAATGTTTGCAATGTTATCTAAAAATGTAAAAAATAGGATGATAACATTACATGTTAATATATACATGAAATAAACACAAATTTATATCATGTATTAGGTAATACTTATTAAAAAAGATAAAAACAGAAAAAGACAAAGCAATATTGGAAATAAAATACCAATATAAATAAATGAAGTATAAAAACTAATTAAATGACCTTTAAATGTGTACATATAAATATACAGCAGATATATACACAGAGGCACATACACATATATATTTGTTTACAAACTATAAATATCTTACCCCTGGAGCTCCAGTCCTTGTTCCGAGCATGTGTTGACCAATCACTACTCTAGGTGCAACTTGTTTTCCTGCTTGTTGTCCTGCCACTGGTGTGCCAGGACGCATTGTATTAACATTAAGAATTTGCACATTGCTGGGTACTATTGTGGATGTTACCCCAGCTTTACCCTGTAGTGCTGTGCTGACTGCATTGCCAGCCACAGAAACAGGAACAGACATTGGAACAGAAACCATGCCACTGGGTGCTACACTAGTCTTTATCACCAAAGCTGTACCTGTCGGCTTATTTACACTAGCAACTGTTTGACTGCCCGTTTCACTTACAGAGCCAACATTAGAAACAACATTTGATGTTGTCTGTAACACTGCTTGAGATGTTATCCCCAAAGTACCATTGGCTAATTGTCCAACGGTTTGTGCAGGAAAAGAAAGTTTATTATTTGCATTTGCCACCCCCGTGGTTGCTATTACTTGACCAACAGTTGGATAAATAATCTTAACAGGTTCATGTGTTTTAGTAAGGCTTGGTATATTTGTCGTTTGATTGCTGGTCACCTGGTTTGTAGTAACTTGATTGATATAAGCAGCAGGGGGGACTGCTGACTGTGTATGCTGTTGCTGCTGTTGTGTAGTAACCTGTGGCGCCACTGTGTTTGAGGTAACCACGTTTACAGGGAGGAGAGTACTCGTGGTAATGGACTTCGTAACTTCTTGAGTCATCAGACTATTCACTGTAGTAGCACCGCCGCCGTTTGAAACCCCATGTTTCTGCGGCTGTACCGCGGTGATGGTGCCCCCGTTGGAAATAGCACTGTTCACCTGATGATTCTGCTGGCTGACTGACGCAGAACTTACTTGATGACCAGAGACAGCCGGCGTCGATGTTACTAGTTGCGTTTCAAGAGAGCCCACTATCGCGTTCACTGCGGATTCATCGACGTCCGTGCTCAGAGCTTCCTCCAGAAACTTAGCTGACGCCATTTTCTTCCAAGCTCCAACTGTAAACTGATCTGCGCATGCGCCTGTCGCAAATTGTTCCCATGGTGCATTGCCCCCCCTAGCGCAGCTGAAGATTATACGCGGCCTTTCTTCTGTTTACCATCCTCCAATACATTAATTCATAATTATTTCTCACCATTGTGAAAAATTGTATCAATCCTTTCTTAATTGAGCCACAAATTACCATGTTCTTTGCGTTCTGTGCATCGGAAAAGCAATTATCGCCATATTACATGCAACGTCGATCATTTATGTTATGGCTGTCAATACTCGGCATGCAAACACGTCACCCGCCAAAATGGCTAACTTCGTAACTATATATTCGTACACGATTCGTTTCTTTAACAACATCATATTGACATATAAATCGAAATATTATAAAACATGTATAAAAATTTTCAATCCCTGAGAGCTCTATATATTTGCTTCCTTTAAGGATACTGTTAGTAACAGTTGCTTTAAACAATATGCGTTCCATAATCAATCATTTCTTAAACACTTGTATCCGTTTCGCGTTCCACAAAGCTTCTCAATTAAAACGTGTTGAGATTGTAAACGTGTCTTTATGATTTGCGGCAAAAAGATTTAGCGCCCTCTAGCAATAATCAGCTAAAAATGAATTGCATCTTTATTAGTATAACCTATCTTGTATCATTTATTTAATGTAATAATGAAACGCGAATTAAATTTGCAAGTACAAAAAATTTGTATAAAAATTTAACCATTAATCAATAGTAAATTCTTCAAATAAAAAATAGCTATTCTACATTTTTTTATATTTTTCACATAATTCTTTGTTTTTACAATATGTACATACATTATGTTTTAGTACACATGGGTTTACATATAAAAATATACATATATTATATTCACAGTCGAAAATACAAAATTGTTTGCATAACATTTTTTTCATTTACTTATGAAGAGATCCCTGTATTCTAGATTTTTTATGCTATAACAAATATATCTGAACATTGCAAATTAATTTACCATTAAGTTATCGTAAATATCACGCATCGAATTGTCATTAAAATACAAAACATTTGCATCATTTTATCAGAAACGTTGCTTATTATAAATTGTTACATAAAATCATAAATACAAAAAGAATTGCATTATTTAAGTTATGTAATTTCGTTCAAAGTGATGCTTATCAAAATATTGAGCGATAAAAATGATTATTGAATTCGAGATATCACTGACATGTAGTTACATTAAAGAAAAAATTTATTTATGGTGTTGGACTCCAATGAGGCCATTCTTTAATGATACTGTATAATGCATCGCCCGGGCTTAACGTCCGAGAGACTTGTCGGTGTCCTAATAATTTATAATCTTTCGCAATTTTACCACCTTCTACGCCTAATTCGATAAGGCGTTGCGCAGCATACAATTGATTTTTAGGTGGTATCACGGAATTGAATGTACCAATAAAAGAAATGCCTATACTTTTATTATTAAATCCAAAGGCATGTGCACCCATGTAATCCCAACTACGACCAACGTATACAAGTCCGTCGCCACCAACAACAAAGTTATAGGCGATGTCTGCCCACTTTCTAGACTCTATGTGAAATGTTTGTGCAAATCGAACGTGAAATGTACAGTCCGACTGCGTCGTACAAAATTCAGTCGCCGTGTGACTAATAATCACGTAGGGTACCGGAAGTTTCATCTTTGTTAATGGTTCTGTAGGTGGTTGAGCACCCCATTCGTTTCGTTCGACGAAACGGACATCTTTTACTTTATCACCTACAACTGAATCAATTACGGTTTAATTATAAATAATTTGTAAACGACGAGCAATAGTCGTTTACTTTTTATTTGTTATTGTTGATAAATAAATTGATGAATAAATGTGTTGCCGGGGAATTAAAGAAGCATACGATAACATACGATGATTAGGAAAGTTACGAATATCTAATTACCTCCGAGCGAAGAATCTGGTATTTCCGGGAAAACTGGAGCTGGCGGGATAGCAGAATTGCGCGCGAAATATACACTGACGACAATCACAGCAGTTATCAGAATTAAGGCAAGTACACACAAAAGAGCCGCGCATTGCCAGGTCCATAACCATTTTGTTACTAAAATTACATAAAAGCGTTAGCAGAAAAAGATATGTTTACCAATATTAATTGTATATTTATAAATACGAATATGCCAATATATATAATTATGAATGTATCATTTTCTTTAAATATTTCAATCTCTTCTTAAAAATCTCTTACGCCGACTATTTGCATTCAGCGTTTTGTTATAGGGTATTGCTCCACTGAATCTACAACGTATACTATTCCACCAATCTATGCCAGAATAAAAATAATTAAATTACAGAATAGATATTATAATGAGACTTTTTAATGTAAATACACACCATTTATTCTGGCACAGCGATAAGAACAATTTAAAAAACTAAAATTGTAGACCATCTTATATTAAAAGTAATAAGAGCAATAAATTTTTAAAATGAGAACATACAAGGTACGAATAACAATGGTTTATCAGTCTCCTCGACATAGATTTTAAAACAGGATATATCAAGCAACACTTCCTGTTCATGTTTATCGAGTTCATTGAATAAGAGCGCGGTGATAAAATTCAATCACTATCGATAAAATCCAGAAGCCCGCGGATTTGATAAAAGCAATTTTCCTTGTAGAAATTTTATAAGCTACTCGTCGATCTAACATACATCAATCAAGATAAAAAGCTTAAAATCGAATATTGCATTGTGTTAAAATATGATCTAAAAGAACTCTGACATAGATTTATTTCGTGCAAAGTAAAATTGTTGTTAATTAACTGTACTTATAAATAACTTTCATGTTACTAAGATAATCACCATATTATCGGTACATTCAAGATAAAATATTACATGACACATATAGTCAAATTTCTTTTACGCATAACGGTGAATTCACTTTCGATCACTAGCCAAAGAAACCTATACCATAAAAGATCTAACGGATTCTACCTCCTCCCGATTCCTTCATCGTCTCGTTTATGACTCCCCATCAAATTTTACTACAAGAGCCTATTGAAAAAGGACTCCTAACAGGAATTACCTAGTTCTAAATAAATTACCTTTATTGACCTCAGCATTTTGCGACAAAATCGGACTGTTCACAGTTGAATCTCCTTTGGCATCCGATACTCGAATACTGTTGCTATTCACTATATCAGACTCTTGTATCACGGTCGGATTCGTGTAAACGAACTGTTTTATTGTCACCGGGCCCTTATAAAGGGTCTTGTTACCAAGATGCACATTATTCGAGTTCTTTACGCGCACATCACCGAAATTTGAAGTGTCCGCGTTAGGTAGCACCACGTTGCCATCCGCGGTGGTCACTTGCTGGTGTTGCTGAAATACCCCCGGTAAAGGTAAATCAGGTACCCAGTCTCCTTCCTCGATGTCCGTTTCATCTTCCTCGTCATCTTCTATGTCACTGCACTGCGTAGAGGAACCGGCGAGGCTAACATTTCCGGCGACAGTGACCGCGGTATCTTTGGAAGAGTTTACAATCTCGCCGCGACAATTTTCGGTATCGTGAATCTCGACGGAAGCGTTGCTTGCTTGATCCTGGTCCTTCCGATACCGGTTCCCATCCGGTATCGTTTGCTGATACTGTTGCACCAATGTCACCATACCCATGCACTGAAATAAGAGAAAAAAAATTTATCTGTTGAGTTACAAAATTTGTTTCCATCACGTTCGAGTAGATACGGATTATACATGATCTATGTATCGTCCAAGTGCCGGGAAACTATTGCCGCATTATCGATAATCAGAATATACATATCGAGTACGTACGGTGGGCAAAACTTACGCGTTGAAAACGACCTTACTTCGGTGCTACAACGCGCACGTATTTAGATTTATGTAATGGAATTAAATGTAATTTGAGTTTAAAATATAATTGTGAATGTAGTATAAATAGTCACGGTTACGTCATTATACATTATAAATTACGAGTGATTCACACGTGAATGATATTAATACCTTACCAAGGAATAATTGGAGGTAAATAAAGGCATTCGATTGATTAAATTCGTAAAATTTGATTAACGAGAAGTCAAAGTTTAAAATTTAAATAACGGCAATAAAGCACATCAGCGACGAATATACAGTGCCTATAAAAAGTATTGGCACGTACTCATATCTTTCAATGAAACGTTTTTTGATCAAGTACGACATTTTATTAGTATAATGCCAAAATTTTGTACTTACATAGGGGCGTTATTAAGTGATAGACAATTCGATATAATTAAACTGGTTTAAGTAGTATGTAAATACCGAAATAGATACAATGGTGTGCCAATATTTGTTATAGTTACTATAGATAATCAAATTTTATAAGAAAATCGCACCTAGTTACTACCACGTGCCATTGACGTTGAAATAGGATGAGTTTCTACTCTAACTCTATTCTAACTCAATGTTTCTTATTAGTAGTTAGCATGCTGAGTAGTGTACACCGATTGTGAGTATTTCTATGTAGGACACTGTGCATATCATTTTACGAATATCGTATATACCGTGCGAATGATTTGGCGACGTAAATACTTGTATAAGCAATGACTTCTTCATGGAATATTTTGTTAAATATTCCAAGTTGCGTAGAAAACAATAGAGTAAATATTTGGAAGGTTCTCTTTATTTGGAAAATTCTGAGAAACCTATCATTGGTTATTTGAAGATTGTATTTAAAAAGCCGTCAATTCATCTAACAATCCAAATAATTAAAGTTAGCGAACAGTTTACAATTTCTTTATCTGTATTTGTTTGAATCTTTTTTTACCTCTCTAACGAAAGTTCGCAATTATTTAGGAAGAATGAATTACGTTTATCTGCCTCTTAAATGTTTTATCATTTCATTTGGAGCACCATGATGTAGATTGCGCTAATAGGGCGAAGATCAATGTACACTATTAAATTTCGCAACTGAGAAATATTGAATACGACGATTTAAAAAGTACAAACTGCGAGAATGAAAATAGGAAAAATAGTGTCAAACTCGATGACAATAATTTCAACGCGAAGAAAGATGTAACGGCGATAAAAAAATGCTAAAATTAGTTTCAGTTTCCTAGCATACTTGATTGTTAATATAAACATACAGCAAATGAATCATATGGAGTAACCTACCTCGCACAAATCATCGTTTCTCTTAGCCGCGCTCACTTTGGCAGAGTTTGATTACTAGCAGCTTATAACATGGCGCCTTGGTAGATGAGTTTTCTTCGTCACGGCTTGGAAATGATGTTCTCTGGCGAAGCGAACTGTTCAAAAATTTCACGGCTAGAAAATTGTTTATTCATACCACACACTACACTTGCCCAGGAGATATACAGATATTACCGATTACGAAAAACGTTTTCACTAATTACACGTTAACGATCTCATAATGATTCTACGACACTGTCGCGGATACTATTGTCGGTAACGGAACTCGCTTGCCGAAGGCTGTAACTGGAATTGATGCTTCTATACGAGTAAAATCGACTCGGATGCGTCAACGTTCGCCATAGAAAGTATGTTACACGAGGAAAACGGTTAGGCGTGTTATGGCGAGTCACGGGAACTTATAAACGATTCGGGAAACGCTAACGTCCTGTCGCTTCGTTTACCTCGTCTTCGCATCGACTCCCGCTGTTTCACAACTCTACGTCACTGCTTTGTGACGTGCAACAAGTTTCACGAAGGACGTGACTGTCGCTTACCCACACACGGATTCAAGAACCAAATCTTTGAGACCTGATACGGGACAAATAAAAGAAAGAAAAAAAAAAAGAGAAAAAGAAAAAGAACTAGTTGCCGCAAAATGCCCTGTATAAATAGACCGAAACGATTTCGCTGCGCTTCAACGACACTGTATGATAAGTTGAGAGGCTGCAATCAATGAAAACTAAAGCCAGCCGATGAAAGAGGATTGTCCAACGTCGATACTATCTCTCCGCGATTTGTCGTCGTGACGAACTGTCGACGCCTCCATCGAACAAGCCGCGAAATCGTGTGCAACCCCACTCTGCGTCTCTACCATTCGCCTCATCGCAACTGGAAATTCTGCCCGTACATTCGTACACACGATCGGCGAATTGTGCATTCATACTGCAACGGTGATCACAAGAGTTAACTGGTTGCACACGGTACATTTTTTGTAATTATATGCGACACGATAGCGGCAGACAAGTTGTTGCGTTCCCTTGCTTCGTTTCGTTAACTCGACAGCGATAATCGAAACCTGTATAGCATAAATTCCCATGATATTCAGCTGCATTTATGATTGCTTTATAAATTAACACAAGAATCGATATTCCTGTTCAGTCGGAGGATACCACGCACGTTTCGCGCTTAATTTTTATATCTGTTCAACGTAAATCTCGTATTATCTACCAATACTACGAGCATACGTAGCAGCTGATAAGAAACATTCATGTTTTGTTGAAAATTATCTGCTGGAATTATATATATGCCCATACATACGCATCGTAAAATCATTAACTCTTGCATACATATTCTAAGAAATTGAAATCATACTTAAATCTTAAACAAATATAGCGTTAAGTTAGTCTATCGAAAACGCTTCATTAAATTTCTGTTACTACTTGTTGTTTTGTAGATATTTAGTTTTATAGGAGTGATTCAAAATCTTGCTGTTCGTTGTTTAACGCGAAATCTACATTCAATTATGTAACGCTTTATTGCAAATCTTGTTTCCACTAATGATCCATCACGAGTTTCCATTAAACCTTATCTTGCATTGACAATCATACATTATTGATCGAAGCACTCGCTAGAAATATTCATAACTAAATAGAGTAAATTTATAAAATTATTATATAATGCATATTGTTCGATCTTGATTTTTAAGATTATATAATTTTCAATGACTTGCAAGCGGAGTTTCTAATTACTTATTTCGACGATGTTCGCGATAATAAGTGTAAATAATATTGTGACCCGAACACAAACTCAAGATAAACGACACCACTTGAAAAAAAGGGTAAATTTATTCAGGCAACTATGAAAGATACAGAAACTTTGTAGTAAATAAAATTGCGATTGTATTTAATAACGCTATTATCCTATGAGTATACGCAATTTTCACGTAGTATGTATCATCTTCCTCACACACGTAATACACTCATGATAATTTATGAATTATCTACTAATAAAATCCACGTCCATCTATGCGAGAATAAATGATGTTATTCGTAATTATTCTTAGCAGACCGGCGTGACGGATGGAATTGTTGCCATGAACACAGTTTTACGGAATGAATGAATAACACGATAAATATGTGATAAAAAGTTCAAATAAGAATCTATAATGCAACATATGGCGTCGCTATTAAATTCATGCAATTGAATAAAAAAGTATAAATGTTGACTTTGCGCATATGTATATTTTCGAATATACGTTTTATTTATATGTGACTACAAGGGAATGTTTGAAAATACATTATAACGGATAATTATTCACAATCATCATTGCTTTTTCTAACGGCGACTGGTTAAATTACTTAAAGATATTACAGACGAGTTATTATAAATATTTCGTGATTTTTTATAATAAATAAATGTCGCGTAACGTTTAATATAAAACTGGGGATATAAACAGAGATTGATTTGCTTTCGATTGAGCAAGGAAAATAAATTGCATATTTGTGGCACAAACAACGTAAAGAATAGACCTAACATCTAACGGGACTTTGTGTCCACGTTCTGAAATACCGACCACAAAAAGGATTTCCCTGCTTTTTACCCCACCTATGATTTAGAGCGGTGAGTGCAGTAAGTATGATCGATTGAATCATCCGAAATGATAAAAATCGCTATTCTGTCGGCGAAATAGGAATCTTTTATTCTGTGCAAATTAAAAACTAGAATATCATCAATAAATGTATAAATTATTATATTTATGGCTGCAATAAATTCTCTAGAGCACAAAGTTTCAATAAAAGTGAAACGATTAGAAGCCGAGATCTAAGCATTTTCCTAATCCTACCGGGAATGAGCGAAACGAAAAGAAAATTGTAAAAAAGCAGTAAAACCAAAAACAATTTCGTTCTACAAACACTTAACAATCTTTTGGGAACGCGTATGCACCTATAGGTATAGTTACTGTGTATTGCCACGTCGTAAGATGTAATAAAATATGTTAAAAACATATAGAAATATTACGCGTGATACTTTACACATACTCCAAACTAAGTCACACGATAAGTGCACGAAACTAATAAAGCTTTAACGTAGATCATATTCATAACAGTTTAGATAATACTAATTTATAGTTTACTAATTTATATTAATACAATATTAAAGTAAAAACGCGCAGCGTACAGAATATTAACACGATTAAAGGTACGTGTAACTTACATTTTAAAATCTAAGTCGGCCACTCATAGAAACTGGTAGATGTAAGATGTAATCTAAGATCGAAGCAAGTAAACGAAAGTCTAAGGTAAAATATAAACTGAAATATAAAGATTACACGTTGATGCGTAGTTCTTAGCTTGGTATCGTTTTCCAAAGTCGTCTCATTCTTTGGAAAACGATACCAATTACCGGGTCTCACCACGAGGAGGTGACTACGCGTCGAGACCCACCGAAATCCATTCTACTATGGATTATACTACTATATATCTAAGATACTACTATACCAACTATACTATAGTACTACTAGTACGCTCGAAGAAACTATAAGAGAACATAGAATGGATTTCGGTTCACAAAACTGTACAACGACGATGCTTAACCCTACCGATGTATTCTGTTTCTAAGATACGCTTTTCCAACTTAGAGCCATATTACGAAAAGCAACAGACTCTACTGACACTTTGTTGAAACGTTCGTGTCTCGCAAAGAGGAATTTAATACGACAAACTAAACTCTACTTTACTCTGTACGCAACGCTAATTACTGCTAACATTCACCCGAAAGTGGGCGATGAAAAGGAAATAGAAAAAATCGCGAGCAAAGCAAAAACAATTTACTATCCCTCGAAAGAACCAACGAGCTTCGCAACGCGCTTGCATGCGCAACAAAACTTTATACTCGCGCGCTCTATCATGCGACTCGCACTCACGTCGAATCGAAAGCGAAATTCGAACGCGACTTACACGAGACGAAGAAATCGCTTGCGAGACCGAGGTGAAGTTGCGCTGCTTTGCGGAGGATCCAGCACAGCCTAATAGTCGGATCGCAAGAATCCCTCTACATCGAGAGCAGCAGAGGACCACTGATGCCGACTGACAGAAAGTTAGCATTAAGCTAACCCCAGCAACAACAGGAGGCCGTACTGCGTACAGGAGACAGAGATGCTTACGATCCAGCCTACAGGGCCTTGCATCCCTATCGAATTGCTTCGATAAGGGCTGCAGATCCTCGCATCGCAAACGCCACTGCACCTCGACTCGAAAGCGATTTCAACGAGTCGAGGCGCGAACGAAATTCAGTTGCGATTAGGAATGAGATTGAGATCGTATGAAAGAACGACTTACCAAGCATATAATTCGATTGTCCATGACTACCCTCGAACAGAGCCGCTGTTTGAGAGCGAGTGCGTGGCGAGAATCTCGAAGGGATCGATCGATTGCAAATTGATAAACGCGAGCAAGAATGGGATGAAAGATATTATGTACTTTAAAAGAGAAGTTAAGAGAAGTTAAGGCTTTTTGGCTCTAAGTTGGCGAGCGATCGTAGAACAAAATGCACGCACAGTAATCGAGGTACAATTTACTTTGACTAGATGTAAGACGCTTATTCGTACTTAAAATTAGGCGCACGTATCCCACGATGTATCTTCTTTCGATGACTTCTTGTTGAAAATTCTTCATACGGAAGCTGATCTGTTAATTTGGAGTTAGTGGGCCACGAAATAAATTAATAAAAGACAAACGTAATAGAAATAAAATAAAATGTTAACAGAATAAAATATAAATAGAATGATATATAGAAGCAGAATAAAATACACAAATAGAATGAAATATACAACCAGAATAAAATGCACAAATAGAATGAAATATGCAAACAAAATAAAATACACAAATAGAATGAAATATATGAATGGAATAAATTAATAGAAGTTAGTGGTAACACATGCAACACAATCATATATGAACAGATATATCGAAATTTAAGGATTAAATTTAATCTTGAATCTAAGAGAAGTTAGTAGTGGGTGGGTGGTGGGTGGAGGCTAGCACTAGCCCTTGTTCATCGTCTAGCTAAAATTTGAATCTGTGATAAACACATCAGATCCGATCCCTTCGGGGGCACCTGAAACAATAAGAGCGCGCGACGACCTTCCGCTGCTTATATAGGCAAAGGGAGGTCACGTGACTCACCTTCTTCGGATCACGCGTGAGACGAGACCGTTTTCAATTTTTCACAATTATTCTAGTACAATATGACAAGATTTATTAATTTTCATATGTTTATTGTACGTTTGCGCTCTCAGGAATTTATCGTAACAATGTATACAATACGTTAAACATTCGCGTAAATAAAAGACACATTTGCTTTAGTTTTCGATATAGAGATACATTATACCGGTGAAATGATTAATTTACGGTACGTACATTTACGTGGCAATACCCGTGCACGTATTGAAATGTACGTTGACGATTTTATAATACTTATATAGCGGTATGCTCCCGAGAAGTTGTTGTAACGATGAATTTATACATTTGTTGTAACGAAAAGATACATTTGCAGAGGTATAGCGTTAGCCGAACGTATTAATTTACGCTTTGCACATTTACGTGACATTACGAGTCCAGGCATCGAAATGTAATTTTTTAATGCGTTAGAAAATTTAGACGTACACGCGCGAGAAAATGCCGCCAGTCAATTTTGTAGATAGAGAAAAATGTGTTCTTTAATTTGCTATTTGTTTCACGTCGATATCTCAATTCGTTCGCGAGATATGGCCGTTGAAAGTTTACCCTTATGGTTGGCACGCGGGGAGTTACGAATGACGTTTGACTTACTGAAATTTCTGGAACGGCGTACGCTTCCTAGTAAACATAGTAAAACTGACCTGCGAATGTTGTGGTAGGTCAGTTCGAGGGGGGGGGGGGGGCGTGAATCGCTGAAAAACGTACTCGTGTCTACAAATGATATCTCGGCAACCGAAAACCGAATTTAGGTGAACCAAAAAGGGTTTTAAAGGGGAAGGTTCACCGATTATGGTGGTGCAAAGATTTTGAAAACGTTCACGCAGCTTCAAAATGGCGGCGAGCTAAAATTTGAGACGTTTTTATAGATGTTTTAGGGTTGGTTAGGAATGAGTAAAACGTACGCTTCTCTTTTGACAACCATATTTTTCCAATAAAAAATAGGATTTAGATGAAACAAAAAGGATTTTAAAGAAAAAGTTTCCCTATTTTTTATACGCTAAGGCAAATGCAAGAATTATAATAACTATGAGTACTACAGAGGGCGTATGAAACACTCGGATTTTTTTTAAGGTCGGTATTTCAGAGCATCTGACATGAAGTCCCATAAGATGATAGGATTGACTAAGAACTCTCGTCTGTGTTGATAGGTCTATCCTGCACCTCGTCTGTGATAATTATATCCTGTACCTCGTCTGTGTTTATGGTTTCATACTTGCCATATTTAATTCCAATTCCGACTGTTGTTAGTGTTGTAATCTCATTTTATGTGAATCGATAATATTGAGAGTGATACGAAACTGACAAGGGCTTTACGAGCATCCGAATTAAAATAATTTAATACCCATAATCTAAAACCCATTCTTCGTAATGTATTTCTGTCAGTGTATACAGATGAGATCCAATTACATAAACTACTGATAATTGTAAAATTGGAAAAAAAATATTTCATTTATTTACAATTGCTACGTTTTCCTACGCACCAATTGATGGTAAAGTCAATTACTAAGTTTGTTTGCAGTGTACTATTTCCTAACCTCCTTTTATTAGTTGGTTGATTCGTAATTGCAAAAGTGTTTCATTACGACGAGTTGAATATTATATATAAATACAACTAGAAATCATGTTTTTGACGAATGTGTTATTAAAAAAAGTTAAAAGCAAGTGAGTATATCTGTCATCGGATAAATTAAAAATACGTGTGAAATTTAGGTTAGGTTGTATCAAACGAATTATTTTCATTTTTCTTATTTTTAATTAACATTGATATGATAGCATACAATATAAATTGTTTCTTCAAAGGGTCTCCTTTATGTATACATATGTATACGGACTCATGTGTTTTAAGTTCATTAAATGGATCATAAGTATATTTGTTAATTAAACATCGCACTTCTCATTTATAGAAATATTTTGGTACTTTTGGAAAGCGTAGCAAGTGGCCATAAGCGCATATTCATTCGTCCAAGGTTAGATGACAAGCTTGAAGTGACACTCTTTGATCCTTATGGTAAATTTAATACAAAAATACCAAAATTATTAAATATATTTGTTTTCCTGAATATTTGTTTCACACAGTCATATGTTTTTAGTTCAAGAAATTGTGCTCTACCGGGAACAAAAGAAAGTTAAAAGTATATGAACGTCGGCATGGTTATTAATAATGCATTTAATTATAATAAATTGTTTGATTGATGTTTGTATACGAAATTGTAAAACATTAGTTCTAGACCAATAAATACAATATTACCAATGTGTTTCCCGTGTGAATCAGTTCTCAAAAGATAAGAATCCTTTGTCTATAGACTCAAAGTGAGGAAATTGATCGTTACGTGAAAAACAATGAGATGTCATCATAAATGGTTTTGAATGGAGTACGCGTATCTCAAACGTCTTGCAGTTATGCGTCTATTTCTGTGTGTATATCGAAAGATAGAAAGAGAGAGAAAGAGTGAGCAAGAGAGACGGAGAAGGAGAAACAGAGGACCTCGAAATCGAGATTGGGGTAGGTTTCCTTTGATCCTTAACAAGGAACGCAAAGTTGTATTATTTCCACCTGGATTTCAAACGGTTTGAAATTCACGAGGCGTGAAACACGGCTCTATTCTCTTTCTCGCTTTCGCCAACCCCTTCTGTGAGCTGTGTACTCTTTCACCCTACTCCTCCTCGTTCTTTACTCCTTTTCGGCAGTGCGGGAGCAACTTTGACGGCGTTTACTGATGTTGCCAATTCAATTTCTCCTGACGGACCATTGTAGTCGGTAGAAAGAGGGTTGCAGTTGCAAAAAGGGTTCCATTCTCAACCGTATCTCTATCTTTCGCGATTGTGCACGTGACAGCTCCTGACATCTACATCTTACGCGTTTCTTCTTTTACTTTAATGAAAACTTTATCTATCTTTCAGATACCTTTCTTATCGCGATACCTTTTCTTTTATTTATAAGGAATTCATGAAAGATTTACCGTCTTGAGACATAAAATTGGCTTCATTAAATATTAAAAATGCTATTCGCATTGCCGAAGATACATACATACATATATTCAATTCTTCACGGCATGTAAACGGTCAACCAGTAATTAAAGTATTCTATATCGATCACCTCCGTGAAAAAAGACGAGACTCAGTGGGATGAAGAGAATTAATTCTCCGCGCTAGTTGAGCTCGAAAAATCACGGAACAAATGAACCTTCGGTACGGAGCGCGTTTTTTCTCGGCACAATGAGTTTCGAAGCGGTGCGCAACAGCGAAATTGTTAAAACGTCCGTTGTTTATGGTTGACTCGGCAGAGCTGCCGGTAAAGGAGGAAACAGTACGCAACGGAAAGCGAGCCTGCGAGAGGGGGGTAGAAGAAAGGGCGAGAAAAGCAAAACAGAAACGAAAGGAGAAACGGTGGCGGAGAGGAAGAGAGAAGGAGAGAAAGAGAGAAAAAGAGGCTCGTCTGGGCCTTGGCGCGTTTCAGTTGCCTCGCGTTCGAGGGTGTTTTTCGCCCGTGAGTTGTTCTTTGCTTATTACAGTGTGTGCACTGGGCTCGAGCTCGCTAAAGTGGTTTGCTGCTAATTAACTGCGTTATTTTTACAACTCTCTTGCTTCCATCTACCTCCCACGTCTCCTTCCTCCCCCTTTCCCTCTTTCCTTCCCCCGACTGTTCTCTCACATTTGCAATGGGGTTCAATAATTCTGTGGCCGCAACGCCCTTTCTCTTTCTTTCTCACTCTCGTTCTATTTTCACTTTTCTTATGATGCATTTTTAATATGTATACCGCTAATAATACGCAATTAAACGAAGCAACGTGATCACGTTCGACATGCATTGTTACAGAAGTGTCTATATTTAATGTGCAGGAAGAGAACTATCTTTTAGTAGTAATTATTATACAAAAACATTTATTATACGATTAAAAATTGTTCGTCTTTGCTTATCTGTTTATTTTCTCGCTTTCTGCGGTTATACGAACGTGCACTACTAGGATATTACTAAAAAATGGTTCTTTCCACGGATTTTTTTTGCTCACACTTACTACTACGTTGGTACTTGGGGCGGTTTAATTTTACCAGCATATTTTGTATGTATATTTTGAGTGCGCGTTTGTGAGAAAATTAACGAGACGAATATCGGAAGGTTTTTAAGGGCTCCGAGTTTGAAATGGTTTTCAAGCGCGCAGCTACTCAACCGTCATTTCGTAATATTATCGAAAAACGAGTATCATTAACTATTTGAAAATGAATCGAAGTGATGTATACATTTACTTCGATATTTTTCACAAACCGCCTCTTTCGGAATAAAATGACTTCCTTTCGCAAAAGAAATATTCAGTGTTGCTTAAAACATAATAAAACTATTATAGGTAAAACGGAAATCGTGTTAAATAAATTAATTATCATAGTTTCACATGTTGCGCATTGAATTCAATCGTTCGATCGATTTCTCGATCAGTACGTACGAGAGTATTGATCGACCGTTTATAACTGTTTGACCTGGCTAAACGTTGTATTCGAGTTGGAATAACTTTAATACCTTAATATCAGGTTCGCGAAACAGCTATTGGTTGCGGCTGCCGATGGAAGTAGTAGTCGGAGTCAGAGAAGCCGAAGGTCGTTTGTATAGGTATCTCTCTACCAGTAGTCGTGGCACCCTTCTTTTCTCCGCCACGAAAAGGCTCTTGAAATAAATTGAAAATGGCTGGTATCGCTCTGCTCTCGGATAAGTGATACCTACATCACCTACACGCACATCAGTCACCACAGAATTCCTCCGGTATTCTTTCATGTATTTGAAACGGTCATTCAAAAGCGGATCCAAATCTTTACGTATGGATGAGCAATTGAAACGTTATATTAATTGCATGCCTCGTCGGAGGGAAATTAAATGCGGAATAAAAGAGACGCCGGACTCGATGTTAATTGAAAACCCGACAAGAATTAACGAATTTAATTCGACCGCCTTGCTTCACGCTCTATAGGCGTTCTTTATCCGTTTTTTTCCCTACTCATATTAAACAAAAAAGATTAAGCGGTTTTGTCGGTAAAATATGATTAATCGTAGAACGAATCGAGTAACTTCAATGCGATTTCTTATTTCGACACAATCGGTATAACCATCGACGAAGCATAGGACAGATTATTCGTTCTTATACAGAATCATCCAAGCGGTACCTGGCTCATTTACCATTTTATTGTGACATGCGACATTACGAGTTTAAAGTAGAATAAGACTTAAGATTAAGTAAAAATTTTCACTTAAACCTGAAAAACTAGGTATTAATAATAACTGTATAAGTGACTAGCATCAAAAGAAAAAAGATAAAATAATGCAGTGATAAATAAACGAAAATTCGACAAATTTAAATATACGAGTGCGTAACTTTTAAGTCACATGCTGTTATAGCGGATTAACTTTATCAATTTTGACGATTGGATTGAATATAATTCTTAAGCCTTTGCGGACGAGTGTCGACAAATAGTCGCCTAATCATTTTTTAGCTTTCTGAATCTATGTTCAAAGCAGAAAACTGAACGTAACTAATACTTAACGCAATAATAAACATTTGAAATCGTTAGGAATTATATGGTTTGGAACTCGAAAGCCTGAAAATTCAAATACGTAGAATTCAAGACTAAAGTACTCCCATAGGTGTTATTACTTCTCGTCCGCAAAGGGTTAAAATCACCACATTAAATCATAAGGGGCGTAAAAAACATTTGCTTTCTTATATGATAGGTAATTCAGTCTCTTCCAGTTGGAAAATTAGTGTAACCTATAGTTCAATATTAACCGTCCAGAACGGCTTCTTTCCGCGTTCGACGCTGCAAACTAGGAATTTGAATATCATCGGTGCTTCTATTACGACAGATGGTCTGTCTCATTATTCGGTGAAATCGAGCTCGTCGAAAATTTATGCTCTCCCTTGCACTCCGCGACCGCAAAATCATTTCCAAAATTCACGGATTGCCCGACGAGGCTAATTTTCGGCATCCATGCGTGTACTGAGCGCATTCACACTATTCCATGGCACACACGTACCCAGAGAACCACGTGGGCGTGCGAAACGTTGCAAGAGCGGAACGTGGAACGCGAACTGGCGTGCTCGCGCGTGCACCGTCACGCAGAAACACACGCACGAAAGGGAGCATGTGCCAGGGCACACGAACAGGAAGGTGTATTGAATCGATGAGTATCATGCAGTTGACAGCTAGAGCTAATTGAATCTTGACTCTATCTATCTGTCGACTCGAGCTGAGACTCGACTGCCGGCGCCGCTGCGAATTGCATTTCCGTTCGACAGAATCGTTCGCGCTCGAGAATTCTATCTTCCCCCTTAATCCCTCTTCGTTTTTGTAATGTAGAATTATGCTGGAAATTCACCGATTCCAAAGCTGTAAAAGAACACCCAACCTTTATTTTTTCTCCCTTCATTCCCCTCAAGTGTGTTTGCTGTCTTTTTTAACCTTTTAGTCATCTGGGTTTACAAATCCGAAGACGAATTGATTATTCATAAAGATTCAATAATTTAAATTCTAATATGTTCCGTGTGAATGAAATAGAGCTTCGATATTAACTTCATTTTTTATGTAACGAAAGAAAAGTTATTTCGTTCAAAGACTGTAATTCCAAGAAGATTGAATAGTTCCCGCGAAGGGTGAAAGAGCGGGAAAGGAGAAGGGTGAATGGAATGTATAGGGTGTGAACTGACGATATGCTTAATACAGAATGTAATTATTGATATGCGTCGTTTTCTTTCATTGGTTCTTTCATGCGAATTAACGAAAAAAAGTTGGAAGATTGTTCTTCTTTTTCTTCCGTATATCGAAACACGATACAAAATGTTATAAAGAACCGCGAAAGCACGCCTGTGTACATTAGTTTGGAGAGATTCTCCTTTATTGAAAACGGAAATTTCTTTTCATCGTAAATTGAATGGAAAATTTCTGTGTACCAGGCTATTCAATTACATGCCGGATCAATGGGGACTCTCGATGAAATTTTAATTGGAAAAGAGCAAGATAAATACCGTCAAAGATGCAACAAAACGCTTGCGTAGATCAAAGGCGTACAAATGATTATTAATTATAATCTCTGAACCGTTATTTTCAATTCCGATACAGAAACCACAAATTTTCTGACATAATTAGTCGCGATAATAATCGAATTTACCTTTATTCTCTTTTAGAACCGTACCCAATGTGTTATCGGAAATAAAAGTGGTGATTTAAACAAAACGGACAAACATATTCACGCTTACCTTTGGGTAAGCGTACATGAAACCATTACATTTGGATTAAACAAGGGGTGCAGCGTAGTTGGGGTACCAAGTGTAACCGCGATGACATAATATCGGTCTCATTTAACGGAACGATGCGGTTCTCTCGTAAACAGGGAGGGACTGTGGCTCGCGATACCGATGAAGGCACGGAGAACCAGGGAGGAAGGGTGGCTCTGTTCCCCGTCTAGGAGTCTATAATCCGTACGATCTTTATCGTTAAATTCTGTTCTCGTGGACCGGTGCCTCGATTGCGCAATCAAGATGGCATCGAGAAAGGCATCTCTCGCCTTCTACTCAAACTACCAACAAGTATTTCAATATCCGCTCCAATATATTCCCATCGACCCTATAAACGTGTGTGCAGTTATATTGGATTCCCTTCCTCCTTCCTTCGATTTACTCTCCTTATCGCTCACGTTCCACTGCTTTTTTCGCTCTCTCTTCCTTCCGTGGTGCGCTCGTGTTCGTGTATGTGTGTGTGCGTGAACGCGAACCAATCGGTTCTTGACACCGCACACACACACATACACACAGACACATATACAGAAGCCGTGGTGACGCGCGTGCATATTTGCCCTAAAGGAAATCGCATTTAAACGCGTTGGTAACCCTGTAAAAGATTCTGCGGCTGCGGCCACAAAGACCACGCCGAGGGGCGATTCTCTGACAAGAAGGGGCGTGACGTGAGTGATCATTATTACGATCCTTTTAATTTCCTCGTTATTGAAGCTATCAGCGTTCGTGGATGAACGCGATCGGACGTTTATATCTCCGAGAAAGAATCTATATTGACGTGCGTTTCTAAGAGTTGCGCGTTTCAATTTCTTACGAAAACTAGCGTGTTTCATTGTAACACGAAAATGAGCGCGTTTCATTTGTGTCGCAAAGAGTAGCATGTTTCAATATTAGGATATTATTGCATGTACATTGCGAAACGCCTACAGCAATGAAATTCATTTTATTTTTTAAATATAATCCTAAAGAACCTATTCAAAAGTGACAAAAGTGAAACATGCTCCTTTTAGTTGTTGCAAGCGATTCATGATAGTCTTTGCAACAGACTGCTGAAATATGCTAATTTTGGCCACGTAAAAGCGCAACGTGCTTCACTTTGTCTCGACGTACGAAAATATGTTAATTTTTGTCACGAAAATTGGAACGCGTTATTTGTCGTGACCATAAAGTCTATCATGCTAGTTTTCACATGAAAAACGAAACACGCTACTCTCCGTAACAAACGTCAAAATATCTTCATAAATTCGATGCGACAGCGAATGTTCACGAAAACCTTGTAAGTCCAAACTTAAACGTTAAAGTTCCTCGTGTGCTATTCATTCTGTGTTTGCGCATTTCCGCAACGTGGCTAATTGCGATCAAACAGATACCGGGCCACAACTAAAGCGATGAAGTTCGGTATAATGGTTGCGGATAATAATCTGGAATATTCTTTCCAGATTAATTATCCGTTTGAGGCTCCGAGATCATACAGATATGGAATAGGCAAGCAGATATGAAATAATTTAGCGCAGAGCAGCGCGCTTCTGTCTACAACCACCTGGGCACACATTAAAATTGAGAAACCCCCCGTAACCCTTCGACGCTCTTTCTTTTCATCGTTGCTAGTTCCATCTCTGTTGCCCCTTTCATTCGTTCTCTTTGTTGTCTCGTAATCTATATACGCGCACACGGGCCACCGCTTATTATACTAATATGTCCGCCGTGCGTTCATCGCGGTGCATCATTGTCAAAGGGGTTTCCTCGTTCGAGTCTAATTGTTCGGCCCGATCTCGGGCAAAGAAACCAAGTGATACGGTCGGGACTAGTTTTTCACTTCGTTTCAACCGCTAGTTCGCGATCAAACGGACCCTCTTCTTATCCGTGAATCTTTCCGCACGGTTCGCTGACTTTTCGGCCACTGAGTTCTTGCCGGATACCTAAGGAAAACCACCGGTGCATCGAATAAATGTTCTAGCTAGAGAGGAAATTCTTGGGTCGGAAAGGGAATCAAAACTGTAAATAGGAGGCGAACTTGTTAGATCGGCTAGTGGAGTAAGAGATCCTTCTTGAGTCTCAGAATTCAAACCCTTTGAACTGCTCAGTTCAGCTGCCTTCTGTAAAGAAAAGTACTCTTATCAAATTGATATATGAAATGATCCAAAGTATTGAGTAATTCATATCGCCGGAAGTTAGATTCAGAAAGTTAGAATACAGTCGGTTAGTAGAATCGGAGGGCCAATCGAGTTGTTAAGTCCTAAACAACTGTGCAATCCGATGCAGCTTACGGATAAATAGACTGACCAGTTTAGGGGCTGGGAAAGAACACCGTAAGGCGCTATAAATTTCCCAAAAAGAGAACAATACTGTTGTAAGTATATCTGTTCCTAACTTCAGGGATGAAAGAAAAATAAAGACCTTCCCATTGGATTAGGGCGTTTAGTCTGAATTGGAGAAAAAGAAAAAAAAATGGTAACGGATAATCGGAAGTGGAAAAAGTGCCCGAAGCGTAGCTTTGCACGATCCGTGGTTATCGAGCAGAATGGACGCGTTGTACTGGATCAACCGCACAATGAGTCCAATCGCTGAAAGGGTTTCGCAATCGTACCCACGTTTATAGCGGGTATATCTGCAGGGGATACAGGTACGTTTTAGGCACGGTTCCTTTTATAAGTGCCATTATAAGTGCCATTTGAGCATGCCTACACCCGCTTTGTCCGCGAATTTCAAACTAGTCATTGTCCTCTCGTTATTGTTTGAAAGGACGCGGGATGACAACTGCCGCGGTTAAAAAGCATCCCCCGCTCTCTTCGAGGCAATTGCGTCGTCAATTTTTACTACACGTTAACCATCCTATTTTCTACAAACGTATCTATTCATCTTTCGTTCAAATCATAAGTGTAACAGTTTCTGAACCTTCGCTTTATCTTAGAAAGCATTATTATGACCACGGATTGATTACAGTGACTGAAAAAGTATTCATACAACGTGGACTTCTGAATTTTATCGACAATATCATCTTTTTCAGAAAGATGAATTAAGACTTTGATACATATGTTTTGGTACTTTTGTAGGAATCAGAAGATTTTAATGTTCGATTACTGTTTTAAGACACTACGTTTTAAGAACGGAGTTTTCTGAAGTAAAGGATCCCTCAGACCGACGCGAAATATTCGCGACGATAGCGAGTCACTACCGCTTTCGCCTTGGTCTGACGAGGGATCTTTAACCCCTTAACGCTCAAATTTTTCTTGAGTTCATCGACCGAAAGCAATCAAATTTCGTTACATAAATTCACAATTTGAGATTTGTACTATATTTTCTTCGTTTTTAGTGGAGTAGGTACAAGTAGCGTTTACTAAAATAGAAAATTACGAAGACAAGATAGAATAGAAACACGAGTTACTATTAATAATAATACAATAAGAGACAAAGACTAAGCAAACCCGTGACACTCACAGGCTTGTGCGTTAAAGGGTTAAGCAGATCACACAAGACGTAGCCTATTAATCTCTCAAGCATCGATTCTTCTGAACAGCTACCCTTTAAGTATCCCCCAAAGATGAATTTCACTTTAATGCAAAACTGATATTAAGAGGCTCTTTCAGGATCTTCTCAAACAGTAAAATCACTCGCTTTTGTGTCTTTCGATTCCCCGTATCCTTTCTCTGTCAATCATCGGCCGTAACCGTACAATGGCCACAGCGACACATTGTGTAATTCGAAATGAATGCTGCGCAGACCCTACAAGGGTATAATTGTTTCACGACAGGTCCGTCGGCGAACGGGAACCGGGTATTAATGTAAGAAAACGGACTGGTGGTTTTCCAATACGAACAATAGCCACACGTACATGAGTACCATGTTGGATATCTCGTTACACCGCAATTGAGGAATAGTCGATCGCAAAGTTGTAGCACAAGGCAAATTGCTGGGCGTGGTGAGAACGATCCAGGAAACTCGAGAGGGCAAAAGACAAGGGCGCGTAGCAGAACGTGGAAATCCGAGATTTTTCTTCCTTTCCTGTCTCGCGCGCTACCCTCCTCGTCACGGTCCTCCTTTATTTTTCCTGGCTATGTAGAAAGCTTTTTATTTAGACCCCCTGTTTCACCCTCGATCGAGAAGCGCGCGTGTGCTTTCAGGGGAGTGAACCGAACCCGAGACGCAACAAAGATTCATTTCACGGACACAGGATCTTTGAACTGGGTTAATTAGAGGACTAAAGTATCTCGTTCAATCACCCGGGGAACTTTCTTGCGGTATTATGAATACAGAAAAGTTTCTTTAGGAAATCGAATCGGTCTCGTGTTAATCGAGACGGATAATGTAGCGAGTTAATCATGCTGATAAATTTCGATTAAATTACTATAATTGAACCACTCGAAAACGAAACTGGCCAACTTCTTAGAACGGATTTAATTGACTTTTCGGAACCTGACTACTTATCGCTTAGCCAGGTAATGAAATTGAGAAATTGATAAAACTATGGAATTGATTAGTCCGTCTTCTGAGATGTTCAATCAGGCGACGTACTTCAAATCAGATGATTGAAATTGTTACTTTAGGTATTCTGTTGGAAACAAATGAAAGGTCTGATTTATGCTGGCGTGTAGAAACCAACACGCGCGCCGTAGGAAAGATCCTCGATTTCCGTGGCAACGAATATCACGCAGGACGATTAGGGAGAGAGGAAAAAAGGGAAATACGAGTAACGAGTAACCTGGTCGATCACGGCATTCCGTCTCTCTCGCGTCTCTTTCCTTCTCGCAACAAGAGCGGTCCTCGATCATCCTCTACCTCTCGTCAATGCATCCGGGGACTTCCGCGATTTCTGAATAGAAATCTCCATGGTGGCTGACAATGCAATACGTGGACAATTGCATAGTCTAATGGATCTGCCTCACATCATCGTAACTTATACGTACGTGTCGTTCGTAAAAACGATATCGACAAACGTCCATTCCGCGTGTCTTCCTACCGTTCGCAAAAACGAGATCGACATTCTCTCTATGGTGGTCGTGTCTTTCCGCTGTCATCATACTCTACTACGTCTCTCCCCTTCTTCTTCTTTTGCGCCACGGTTTCGCGCGCGCCGAAAAACGAAAAAAGGTGAACTCGCGTCGGGCCGGTTGGTAAAAACGAACATGTCGTGTCTAAGTACCACCACAGCAGTCCGTGCAAATGAAAATTATCTCGCGGTTTAGGCCGTCTGCGCTAATCAATCAATAACGATGCGTTCGCTGCATGCGAATAAATTAATTAGGTCGGATCGTTCTCGCATCTCTAATTCGACGCGCGAAAACGATTCTCTCCTATGGCTAATCAAATTTCGATTCATCTCTATCGAAATGTTTGATCACGTGTAAAAAAGGTATTTTTGACGATGAAGGAAATGGGTAACATTTTATTTGGTATTTTTTACCGATACCGATCAAAAGTTATGCATACGTGTATATGCATTAACCCATTCACCGCGGTTTTAAACATGCGTGTAATATCTACTGGAAGCGACGAAACTTTTCTTCATTAGCACGCTAGCTACCACACCGTGCAGGAAATTACCATTACAGATTTTATTTTTCAAAGATTCAAATCTAATAAACGTGAATACGATAAAATGTAATAGCATAGTTCTCCAATGTGTAATATACATATATGAAACGTGTGAAAAGTTACATTTGTGATGTGTCACAGTGAATTCCATGCGTTGCACATGTGCTACGCTGTTAAATGTCTTTCAACTTTATCTTTTAACATCGTAGCGAAATTGTACGTTTGGCGCATTGCATCTTCAGGAATATAAATTTGTCGGATCACAGATGCGGAATCGCGTATGTAGCCGTACGTCTAGCGTCGCTTGAAAGATAATCTTAAAACCCGTCGACGTTTCCGCACACCATTAATAATCTGGTCACAAAAGGGTCGAACGGTTAACCAATCCGTTCAACGAAGATTTAGTGGCCCTCGTCGAAAGGTATAAAGAAGAATCGGAATGAACTTGTTCGCCGGCTTCTTCTTCTGTACGTGTGGGCGGTGCTCCGTTCCTTTCCGTTTCCTTATCCTTCTTTCACCAACGTAAACCCCGCAAGACCCTCGACATTTTGCGTATCCCGCGTACTTCGCCGTGTCTTCTTGCGTGTTCAGTGTAACAGAGAGAGAAGTAAAGGAGATCAAAAATCATAGTAAAGCAAAAGAGAACGGAGAGGGAGAAACTCGGAATCTTTCGGTTCGTGGTTGAACACGAAGGAGGTACGCGGAGATGGTCCAGGCAGTTATGGCATTATATACCTAACAGGAAGAGAGACAAAGCGAACAAAACACTGTCGGGGCGTCGCTTCGCAAACACAGCACCCTAACGAACGGGAGGGGCGAGACGAAGAACTAAAACTTGGAACAAAAGTCCTCACTTTTGTTCCCTCGAAAGTTTTTCGAATTATGGCCATGGCGGAGGAGAGAAAGACGGAGGGAAAAGGAGGACGCAGTTCCAGAGAGGACCCTCTGTGATTTATATCTCGCCAAGGTTTCGGAATTATTAAACTTTCCAGGGCACCGGAAGAAAGGAGGTGAGGGAAACGATGCCCACGACGGAAAGGAGTTTCCGAGAGAGCTTGTACTGTAATTAAGCCGTTTTCTAATGAAGATTGATCGGTCAATTAGCGTCGTTACCTCCCACCTTGTGTCCCTTCCATTATTTACGTCGCTCTGATTTACTCTTACCATAATGTTTGTAGCTTTATATCCTCGAACAAGTTGATAGTTTCGATATTTAAATGGTACCACTTAACCTCTTGCTTTGCGGATTTTTCTGTAGCTACGCATGTTAACGGAAACAATTTACTGCTCCAATTTTGCGTCAGATGCAAGATATTGAAATATTATATGTTATACGTATTGGTTATACTAATTTTGAAAGATTTAAGGGAAATTAAGGAAGTTCGATGAAATTTTGTTGTAAATATTACGTATATTTATTCTACTTTAACCAAAGTTAACGCCACAAGTATGACTCGTGGTTTTAAGGCAAGGTATTAAGATATTTTGTGTTATATCTCGCGTTTTGTACAACAATTTAACTTTCTCCTATGAATAACATAATTTATTAGAAACTTCTTTCTAACGTCATGTAATAGGTGTGATTTAAGCGCTTGTTTGTAACAAATCGTATCTATCGACGTTCAAACACGTAGTTTCTTTAAAAGCAACAAATTTACTGATATTAACTTGAATTTTTCTTATAGTATCTAATAGTTCGAAATAAATTTAGGTTATTTATATCTGCAGCATGATCTAAGAAGTGCGTACCTATATGTGTGAATATGCATGCATACGTGTACAAGCTGGATTTTCCTTGTGTTTCTTCCTATTTCTCTTCTTTTCTGACGTCCCCTTAGTCTCAGTTCTACTTTTATACGGCTCGATTTTTTCTTTTTTTTTTTGACGTACCTTCCTTTTTGCTTACATCCGCAAAAGTCTCTTAAATACTCTTTTATAGCGGTGAAGCTATAAGAAAAAGAAAATAAGAACTCAGCAGGATCCCAGAAGGCAACCACGAAGCTGGATACTCGGCCACAGTTAATACGACGTGTACGTGTTCAGCAGCCGTGCACGAGTGTGTACTTGCAGCCTTTTCCTGGCTCAGTTAAGACGGCATGTCGAAGCGTTCCACAAGCTTCCACTCCATCAAGCAACCGATCTCTCCTCTATATGCCTCTGTATAATGCTTCTTCCCGTGTATTTCACCGTCGATCCTTCTCATTGATCCCTTTTTCGAGGATTGGATCGATGTATCGATCAATTGAAGATAGAAAACGGTCGGGTGACTTTCGGATCTTTGTGATATCGCGTGTAGATCTTGAAAGCATCTTTTCTTTTCCTAATCGTTGATCGATCGAGGATAAACGCGCGTTTAAATTAGTCGCGAGTGATTGTTGATAAATTAGTTTTTCATTGGCTTCAATTCTAGTTATTTTGAACGTAAACAGAAACGGAAGAAATTATTATCAGGTTGCAATGAAACTCAGTAAAAGAAGAATAGTTTGAAGTATACCAGGGGCTATTAAGGAGCGAGAAAAAGCTAAGGAAAAGCATGTACCTTTGCAGTGGGTTCTGCGTTGAATAGAAGTAATATTAACATAAGGCGGCGATAAAAAGCAAGCGAGCAAGGGTGAAAGAAAGACTATATATAATTTAACGACGCGATGTAAAGGAGGACGGTGTCATTTTTTTCTCGTGCAGCGTGGCTTCAGCACGATATGGGTGGGTTCGTTTTCACCGTAGCTCGTGCGCACCCCACTTACCGCGCCATTTTCGCGCATTAGCCCGCGATAGCTACGTAGGAAAATATAACCCATATATAGGCAACCTTGGGTACCTACTCGTGTCACCCATTTCGGGCATTACGATCCCATTTCTGTGGCTATTATTATCCGGACTCAGATCTTAAATGCGTCTGCCGGATATTGCCTCTTCGACCGTGCCGATAAAAATTTCCATGCAAATTATCGCGAGTTACGCCCACCACCTTTTTCTCTGCTTCTCTCTCTTTCTTTCTAGTACAGTTGGCTGTCGCCTTAACCGTCTTTTTTCCCCTATCACCTCTAGAGCTTGATTCTAATTTAACGACGCGTTGCAAAAGAGCTAGGCGTTTAACGAAGAACATTAAGCGAAATTTACGCTAAGCAACTTCGGTACATTGTAGGTATATTTCTAATGTTTATAATAATTCGTTGGATCTAGATACTGTTAGAAAGTTGCAAGTTAGTTCTTACTATTGTTCGACTAAACAAAGGTGCAACCTCGAACGCGTGTGTCCAAGAAAATAAGTAGAAGAAAGAAGGTATGCCGGGCCTCGCTATTTCGTATCACGTACAATTTTCAAGTACTCAAGCTTTATTTTCAAATTGTTTAATTTCCAAGTTTTAAAATTCTCAAGCCTTTGAAATTCCAAACTTTCGAGTTTCTAAGGATACTCCACTCTGTTTCCTCCTACTTACCTAAGTACACGATTGGCTGCTATCGTATAATTCTGATATTACGATTTGCTGATAGACTGTTGAAATTATCTTACAACTTTTCATTCCAACTATTTCTTAAGACTTCACGTGTGCTCGATTAAACTATGGATGTCTAGATGTAACAGGTTAAGGGCTATAGCGATGTAATTTAACTTACTGTTATTAACCCGTTGGCTGTGGAATTCTGCAGGTTTAAGTACTTTTTCACGTATCATGCACTTTATTGTACCCCGACAACTAAGTTACCATTTAATTATTTTTCCTTCGTGTCCATCTCAAACAGTTATTATTTTCATTAGCGTATGATACAATCTTCGTGTTTAGTTTCTTCTTTAATTTAGTTTTCTTAGTTCTTGTGTATGGCACAATCCTCAAACGTATATATGCGTTCATATCAGTCAAAGGATTAACTCATACTATTAAATTATTGTACAACTTAGTCGCCTGTGAACCTAAACGGATGATAGTGTTAACGCGACGAAAAACACGATTAATTCACATTTTAAGAGTTTTTATTCACATCAGTACAATTCTCAGATCGCCAAATATATGAAACGAAAAAATATACGCATAGAAATTGAATTTGAAGAAGAGAAGGAATTTAATTCGGAACAAAGGAGGGACAGAAGAGCTATGACTTTTCAATTAACCAGACAATACTCGTTAGCCGAGATTATTATGGTAATCCGGTGTGTACCGCACTCCACATCGTCACTCTGTTATTCATCAGGCACTCACGGTACCAGGCAGAGGCCAATCAGTTAAGTCGAGCATTGTTTCGAACAAACGCGCGAGAGCCGAGGGTAGCCCCTAATCCTTGCAGCCTATCGAAAATCCATGATCGAAATATATCTACTCTGTCAAACGCATGCGTACCTAGATCGGGCTACCCTTTCGTCCGACAAGGATTTTTACGGCTTTCAATCCTGTCAGAATGAAGGACGTGTCGCCTCTGGATTTGCCATCGAAATCTTTGTTATGTACTTTGCCATAAATCAGGATGCGCTTCAATCGATGCGTTATGATCCGATCAAATTGTGGAATATATTAAATCAACGCAGCCGATATTCAATCGACGCAACGTTTTTTTTTCATTCTCGTTCTTCTTATTTAAATCATCGCATCTATTCTTTTGTCGAACTTAAACGTGTGAACAACGATAAAATAATTTTACCACAACTTTTTATACTCAGAAGAAATTACCTAGTAGATACTGATTTCAAGTTTATCGACGAACTTTTCTCTCACGTCAATCGTTTCAGATTTAAATATTCCAATTTCATTGTTTCCAGTGTTCATGAAAACGGACGGCACAACTTATGTTTTTGCACGGAGAGAGACAAGTATAACGACAGTCGCGACAAGATCGAAGGAACCGAGTCGAAGGGATATTAATGGTAGGAGGGTTTGACGTTACGTCTCCAAATTTCACGGCTGAATTTTCATCAACCCCGTGGTTTGCAACCCCTTGTTCCAGTGTAGGTCACGTGTCGACGTCGATGGAAGAACTATCGTCTATGGTCGGTAACGTGGGATTACCCCGTGGCCAATAATTTCGCGGGGTCGAATTTGTTTGATATACTATATCCATTGTGTGAACCATAGAAAGAGGCTTCCCACTTTCTATTGTGGTCGCGACGGGCGAGGGATGAAGCAAAACAGAGACGGGAACATCGTGATGGGGTGGGAAGCGAGAGAGCGAGAGAGAGAGAGAGCGGGAGAGAGGAGGCGAACGACAGAAACGTAAAAGGGTAGTTTTACCCAGGCTCACAAGTGGCAGCTTTTAATCTCTTCCAGGGATAACTCAACTCGAGCCTGAATTGTACCTCGTTACCGGCGGTTTAATTGCTTGTTAATGGATAATCGAAGTGTTTTACGGCTCGCCCCCGGGAATACTGACCATTGCTTCGCGGTAAAACGTTCCACCTTGCTGGTGTTTTGTAACTTCCAATGAAAGCCCTACCGTTAATTAACTTGTCGTCTCCTCTATTTGCTGTGAAAGTTACAAAATTAATTACATGGTTGACGCAAAGAAGTTACGTCAACACTTTACTCTCGAACGACATCGACTAGCAACATACACTCACGTACACAATTCATCGAACACTTGATAAATTTAAGGTAAAGAAAAATTTATACTGCAGTTACAAAACGATGCCACTGTTCGCTAATTATTTACATTAGGGAACGCACTGAATTATACCGTTTTTAACATGTTTCTAAAAATTAAATTTAATAAACGATTAATTGAAAACTGATACACGCGTGGAACTGGTTTCGTACGAAATATAGCACAATAAGGTGTGAAGCAGTATGGGTGATGTACAAGTGCATGTCACGGTATGACTGTACGATGACATAAGAGTCGACGAGTGTACATATTGTGGTTTGTAGGATTGCTACGTGTAATGCGTACGAGTGCGAATCAGAGATAAGAACAAGAGTAATAAGTGCGTAAGACCTCTTAAGGTAAACCAAGTGAATGAGATTCGACATATGTCTAGCATGTAAAAGATAAAGCAAGATTATAGACGTGTGTTGAGATTGTAACGATAGCGAGAGTAAAGAGGAACCGAGTATAGAGTGTGAGTATTAATTACTTGTATCCATGAACTGATGGTTGAAACAAATGTTACAAATTTTATTGTAACATTTGATATGAATGCCTAAAATGAATATATTTTACAACGTGCTATTCTTTAATTTTTATGAATGCACTAAAGGAAAATCCAAATCTAAATGGGTTATTTTCGAATCGTTAAAACTTTCTTCGTCTCGAAGCTCGCAGGCTGCCCAAAGTTGCATTTGGTGGCCCGTGTTTAAGTTGAGAGTTTGACACCGCCACCCTAGCCCATATTTGGACCAATTCCTCTGTATGAAAGATTTAAACGCTCAAAAAGATGCAGAACAGACATAACATTAACTCGTATACAAATTAGTAGAGAATGAGAAATATGTACAACATAAAATATCGTAAGTGGTACGATTTAGGTAACTCACCCCTACGTTTAAATATACCTATGTGTGCGAGTGCCCCGTGGCGCGCACCCCGCCGACAGGCCTCGCTTTCGACGAGGCTATCGAAAACAATCGGCACAATGGGTCCTCGAGCGTTCTTATTTATTATACTTACATGGCACTGTACACTATACATAACGCGAATGAATGGGTGAGGCCGCGGTTAGACGAGACGTGGAACGCGCGTGTGCATTTCGTACGGGGGCCCCCAAGAGTACGCGTACGTGAAAGAACGCACGCGATTTTTCAACTGTAGAGCATCGACAACGGTGAGGGCACAGGAGGAGGGGCGTCCACGAAGAAAAGGTTAAAGAGAGTTGTTTTATGAACGGTCAATTGACAGCGTTTTGCGATGTTAATGGCCGTCCGCCTTTTAATGGCACGCCTTCCTTTCTTCTTCGTGCGCCGCACTTGGGGGATTGCTGATCGTTGTGATTCAAACGCCATTATGCATGCTATTTTTCATGGTGTTAAGTAGTTCAAATCGTAGTAGATAGCTTGAAATAATGTTTGCCTAGGTTGTCGTTTAACCCCTTGTTCATATTATTCTTCGGATTAGGGGTGAAAAGTGACCAAATTTCATTGCACAGATTTATAATTTAAGGATATTGCTTCGCGTTTCCTACGTTTTCAATAATGCAAGGAGTATACTTGCCAAAATAGAAGGTGGTGTATCAGTTACTTTATTCCACATCTATTTGCTTGAATATATTTTTATTTCGTTTATGATTTTGTATTTCCTGCCACTCACAATATGTACTTGCTTTATGAATTTGTACAATAGATCGTTGGAGTGGTAGGTATGGTGGAATAGATAAAGAATAAAGGAGTTAATCTTGAATTTACGTATTTCGCGGTGAAAACCACTGGCTCTGTATAGGGATGCGTACACGCGTACTCCTAATGCCACTTATGCGGGTCTCATTGTGCAACGATCTCTTGTTGCCTGTAGAATCGCTACGAACAAAGATCCTCTGGAGAATATATCGTCATCCTTTTACTGTGCTGGACAACGACGGATGAGTAGGTAATAAGAAAAAACTCAGTGTACCGCGAGGATGCTCGTGAAGGCGGTTGTTGTGTGCCACGAAATCTCGTACCTTCGATAATTATCAATTACATTTTACTTTTAAAATGAAATCATCCATTTTTTATATTTTTTGAACCGTTCTATTACACTTCAACCATTCCCTTCCACCTTCCTTTATAGAACCGAACAGAGTACAAGTATACTTCAGATATGATATTTTTTCTATAAATACGACAATAAATTTTTGATACAAGATAGGAAGGATGTTGGCTGTCTCTTTATGTAAGATGAAGCTATTTTTATTGATCGGAGTACTATTATACCTTGGCTGCAAAACAATAACGTAAAACAGAATATGATTACCTACTATTCTACCTGAACTAAATGCAAGAAGCGAGAAATCTGAATCTAGTGAGGTCAGACCAAGATGATGCTACATATGTGGAAGAAAAAAAGATAAAAAATCACGAAAAATTTGTATAAAATGTAATTAATATGTATGTGCAGAATATTTACTTTAGTACGACGTAATTGACTTACTCTTTTATATAACTTACTTATATGTATGTTTAGTAAAAATTAGAAAAGAACAGAGTTGGGGTATTGTTGTCTTCCAACTGGTCTTTAATGTCAGTTTTCAACCCCGATTCTGTAAAGGTTTAGAAACGCGATAGGATAATAAAGGATTGTGTCAACAATCATTGAAATATGCTTCAAAGTTACGTGAGGCTGTTGCGGCAACCATAATCCGAAGAAGGGTTAAAGACAAGTGGTATCACTCGATAATGATCATTCACCCTTTCTACCATTCAATCTACTTAAAAATTTGTTAATGGACGAGCAAATGAAGTTTTGAAAACATGCAACAATTGGTAACAGGCAAATCGGGTCCTCGAGGATCGTCATGGATCGTTGAAAATTTCGGTGTCCACTCGAACGGTACTTCGGCCGGTGTTCATCGCCGCAATAAAACGTCATTTTTCGCGGCTACCGTTTCGGAAAAAGAATCGGACGAAAATTGCGGGAAAGTTACGCAGCTGCTGGATTGCCATTCCGAAATGAACGGTACAAAATCATTCTGCGTTGCACGCTAGTGCTCCACGAGTGGATGCACGATCGCGCGCTAGCCTGTTGTAATGGATGAGTCCCGATGCCAGGATGTATATTGCCAAAGTACTTATGGCAGCACGTTTATGGCATACGGGCTGTACAAGCCTGGCAGCGGCCGACATGAAATCCAGTCGAGCACCCTCCATCCACGTCACGTCCGCCACTGATTAACATTAACTTCGTGGAAAAAATTGTACCAAATGACGGGCAGCGCCACAGTTTTCGACTAGGTTCGGGATTGTCCGGCCGCCTTTTTCGCCATTTCTCTGTTTCTGTTTCCCTATTAGGGCTGTTTCCATGGGGTTTTTTTATGTTAGGGTAAATAGGTTCGAAGAAAAAGTAGAATGATCCTTGTGGAATTGTTTCTAGTTGAACGAGACTGTGAATTTGGACTGAAATCAGGTTTTAAACCGTGAAGAAAGATTAGTTCCTCGCCTGGTGCTAGATACTGTAAGCTAAAGACTTCACATAAGTTTCGTGGTAGCTGTTCAATGATTAATGAGGAAATATCAATCTGTTTCTCGAATAGTATACATAGATCTCCAAATTGATAAGTTATAAATATACTGCAGATTTGTATACATTTATAGGACATTTAACTGTGCAACAAAGTACAGAATGGCCATAATATGCAAAAATGTACAAAATATTCGAAGTGTTAATGTGTATATTTTATGACATTATGAGAGTGGAACTACTCTCTAATTCGATTCTACTTTTCTAATTATATTAGGTGTACAAATTAATTTTGCACCTTCAGGAATTCACAAGATTTAATATTCGCTGTCAGAAAAATAGTGAAGTATCTATTTCGACTTGACGAAGATACCAAGAGTTTAAAGATAAAGGTTTTGAATTAATACGAACATCCACAGTCTAGTCTTGACCTTAGTTACATAAGTAATTTATGTTGCCCCACGGAAATGGGCGATTAATACGAGATTTTGACACCTCCGTCATAGGGTTGAATCTTTAATTTTACCTTTATTAACCCACTAATCTAGATCAATGAGAAATGTGCGCCATTTAAATGGTTACAAATAGAAAGCGATCGTGAGATCGCATCTCAATTTGGGCTTTAGAATTGTAAATAAGGTCGGAGACTGTTGCGTGTCACGCGGTGCGTTCGATCGTCAAATTAAAAAGGAAACTGCGAGCTGGTCCCGTTCAGCGAAGCTTCCTCCCCGAGATATCGAAGGTCCCTACAAAGGCACGCAGGGGTGCAGTTAATTCTAAAGCGATTAGGCGCACGCGACGGGGCAAAGGTGTCGACCTGCAATTGACAACGGGCCGAGGGGTTACGAAGGAGATCGCGAGAAGGGGAGTCGAAAAATTAAATTAGTCGCACGTTCGAAGGTAATCCCGGATTAATATACGTTACCCGCGCACTAGAATGCCTTTCAATGCCATACAAATAAGCTCGAAATATTTGAAGGAGCTTTCGAAGTATTTACGGAGTTAGTATTTGCTATCAGCTGGTTTTGATGCTTTTTAAAACTTGTGACATCCTAACTTCGAGTTGGCAATTGTACGTTGGAAAAGCTTCTGAAATTGAAATCGTTAAGTTTAAAGTTTAGATTCTCTTTTTTCAAGTAAAAATAAAAACTTTTGTTAGATTATGTGTATTAAGTGTATCAAGACTAAGAATTAGTATCTTTGGGTTTAACATTTGTTTATAATAATTTAAAATATTTGGCTGACTTTCGGCGATTCAAATTTCTCTAATTTTTGTTCACCTAGCGACTAAACTCAGATACGTATAACCTACCCCTTGCTTAATTTATTCAAATAAATGAATGCATCAATATTTCATATGTCTAAGCCTACCACTATCTTAACTACTTCAGCTCCAAGAAAAATAGAAGATCAGAATGGATGAAAATGGCCTACAGTTAATTTAATATTTCAATTTTAATATAGTTAATTAAACTCACTTCTGAATTTTAACCATACTAAAGAAATTATTGGAACGAATATACGTTATGACCCAGTACCTAATTTCCGAATACCAAACAGTCCGAACGCGAAGCAAAACCAAACGAAAATCCTTCGAAGAAACAGAAAGTTTCGAAATCATTATGCCAAAGTACCAAGACACCATAATCGTTCCTCCATTAAAATACTAGGTCGAAGGCAGCGTTCAAACATTCTATCCCGGAAATTATTCAAGCCGCAGCTCGATTTGTAGAAGACAATTTTAATATCGTCGAATAATGGAGGGTGTTCGATGAGAGGAATCGAAGAAGGGGAATGAGGTTGGTGGCCTGAAAACCCGCGTTGCGTTAAGGTCACCGCGATAAAGGGTGGTGGAATCATGATCTTCGCGATCTGGCTACGTGGTGGGCATGTGGAAACGGTATTCAATATCCGTTGCCCCTGGAAAGAAAGCTGGTTCCCGGAGGGTAGGAGAAGGAATAGGTATGCTCATTGTCACTGCGAAACTATTCCGGGCGAATTCAAGATTACTTGGCCTGTAAAAAGGACGCGTGATCAGAAATACGTGTTCCGGTATCGACACCATAGTGGATCGAAGTTGCACCTATAAAATGAAGAATTTTTAAAATGTAGTATTTATTTTTAAAAAAAAAGTCACTTACCTATTCTGTGTTAAATATAATTGCTATTATTCTGTAAATCATTAGATAGGCATCTTTCGCGCAAGGAACAAAGATTCCTGCTCGAATGAAAGTTTTATCTTCTAATGAAATAACTTGATCGACCCATTTAAAAATAGTAGCTTACTCAATGATACACCTAGTATACTTTTATATAGAAATTTGATTTAAATTTTTGTTTAACAAAAAGGCCTTACGAACTTTTCATCAATACCTATAGAAGATACTATAGAAGTGTAATAAAAAGCATTGAAGGAAAGTAAGTCTGATGAAGATCCAGCTTAAAGATTGGCTGGCCTTGTTGATCTTACAGAATGGTCGCTCACCTCCTGGCCTGGTGTAACGCGTTAAATCGGATTCTTATATAATGTTTGACTCGTGACACGGCTTTTACGCAGGTACAACAAGACTATAGGCTACGTTTTACCTGCCACGGTTTCGATTCTCGTGTCCTCCTGTTTGCCCATCCATTATGGCTACAATAACAAGGAGCGTCCGCTCCATCGGCTTCTCTACCAGCCTCCCACGTCTCTTTTCCCTGTCCTCGTTGTCCTCATCATCGTTTTCTCTTTTTCTTTCAGTAACAGTTGAACAGGCAGATCGGTTCTACACCGTGTTGACCCTATTCTTCTTTTAAACATCAGTCGACGAACCACGGGCTCTCTCGTCCTCGTTCCTCGAGGATCTCCACGAGTACACAGAGTAGACGAATGCAACGTCCTCTGCGTGAAAGAAGTACCTGTAACGTTCTCTCTGCTTTATTGTTGCACACTTCAACATCGTGCAAAGCTAAGCCAGCAAATATATAGATAATATTCTTTCTTTTGAAAGAAGAAACTGCTGTTCAGGTATTTCTCTGGTTTCGCTGGTGTCGAGAATACGCTTAATGGTCCTTTTATTAGGGTATGCGAGGAGTAACCGAGTAAGAAATTTAGCAACGTTTATAAAAATTCAGGCAAATCTTTAGGAAAATTGATGCTCTTGATTTTTATAGAATTTAGGATTCTTTCTATAATATTTCCGAGGTGAACGTTTATTCAGTTGGATAGTGAACCTTCTGTTAGCTCTATGTAAATACGAAGATCTTTCTGGAAGTCGCCTTTCAAAGTATTATTCATTACTATGTCTACTTTCTATTTTAAAGTCTAAGCGAAGCTCGACTTTGCTTACGCGGAAATTAAATAATTATCTTCGTTCTATACGATGAATCACACAATCGACTAAGTCCAAGTTTCAAGTTGTTTTGCAATTACTGCTTCCTTGACTCAGCTATGAAATATAAGCAAATACGAATCGACAGTTTACTCCATATACTATCGGGTAGAAGACTGCTATCCATTGTAATTGAAAATCCTAGACGTTCTACTATTTTGTAGATAGTATACGAAACAGTTGAGGGGTTCCTAACAAAGACAACCCTGGTTAGAGATAACAAGCGTAACCATAAGATTCAAAACTTCATAATTGAATTGGATACAACCCTTTGGCGATACGGTGACAGATAAAATTCATAGCAAATGAATAATAAAACGAATATTTTGCTTAACAGAATCAAAATCAATTAAACGAAAATTAACGGTACTAAAATATTTTTTTACCGTTCCTGAAAAAGAGAAAAATTGTCAAGGATCATTTTTGTTATGAACGCTTCAATTCTTCAACCAAATTTCTTTCACCGAAGCTACAGTATAGCAAGTGTTGGTATGTGATTCTATCAATTTTCCTTTAATCCTTTGAGTGTTAATTAATTTAAGGAGATCGGCACAATTTATCTTATGGATGACATGTACATACATATGTTTTTTAATATCAATATAGTCCTTTCTAAATTTATATTTGGCTAACATTATGTGCTAACTATTTATCTCTTTTAACACGCGAATTTGCAATCTTTGTATATCATATTCGAGGCTGGACGTCCATAACACTGAAATGATTAGAAGAAAGCAAATACATAAGGGAAGAAATTAAAAAAAATGGAAAAAAAATATATTCTGAAAAAGAATAAGTAAGTCTCCACCTCTCGATAGATAGGCAGCCGTTGTATTTTACGTACAATGCGAAACGTAATTCAATGGGAACAGGAAGCGGCGGGCGCTATTGGTTGGGGATGCCGACGGTGGAAACGGCGTGAACGCGCAGAGGAGAGGGCGACGACGATCATTGAAATGGAAATGCCATTGACGCAAAGTGAAAGTAATTAATGGAATATGCCCGGGCGATAGAATGAATTTGATGGTGGCGCGGCCTTGTCGGCCGAAACACCGCGGCCCGGAACAGTGAAATACGCGCACGTACAACCGACGATGGAAGGGCGGCTTCAAGGGTGGAGGTGAAACGAAGTAATAGCGGAGGGTGAAAGGTGAGACTGCTGTTCGACTCCGTATTTTGCAAATTTTTTAATAACTTGAATATATATCTCAAAGAACATTAGTTAATTCCCCATTCCATTGTTTAATATGTTTAATCCCTTGCCATAAATACAAGAGTTTGGCTGCGTCCTAATTGCATGTCTGATCGATCAACAGGACAAAAAAGAAACGAGGGGTAATCTATGGCCGTGTCCAAATTGGCAATGCGTACTATGCATTAACGTCACATTTGTTTATTAGAATGGTTGAAATGAAAGGACCGATATCGGTCCGATTGTCGCGTTGATCGGTCGGTCGGATTTCTCGCTATACGACGTGCAATTAGAACGCAGCTTTACATTAGTGACGCAAATTATAGACAAAACAGAAGAAATACTTGCGAAATCTGTAACAAAATTTAATTTAGCCCCTTCTATTTCCTTTGAAAGTTTTATGATTACTATTACAAATACAAATAATGTATAAAAAATCGTGGGGCAAGCAGTTAAAAGGGTACAAAAATGACTCCCCCCCCTCCCCAAAAAAAACACTGAAAAGTAAAAAGTTAGAAGGAATGGAAGGCAGTGGAGAATGGTAACAGACGAGAAATAAGGAATCGCGAACGAAGACAGAGAATTTTAATAGATTTAATTAATATTTCATTTCCATGCTATTCCTCATCCTCCAGTCGAGTTTCGTGCCATTCTCTCTGCAACTGTGTGCGATGCTACTATGCGCACAAGTTCGAACCAACATACTAACGAAAAAGGTGCAGACCTATCCTTCTTGAGCAAGGTAATCCGTGTGGGTGTAATAGACATTTCGTTGCACACACATTTTCGTCGGGTGGTGCAGCTTTCATGCTTGGGTGTAAGTGAGAAAGGGATACAAATGTATAGGGTGTTCCATAACTGGAGGTATAATCAGAAAGAAACCGATACTACATAAAAAGGGAAGGTACAATTTTCTCCTTGAAAGTTTCATTTATTAAAGAAATTAAGTTATACATTCAGTTTAGTGATCGCGTAATTGATTATACATTCGTATGTAAAGAATTCTAAAAGATATTGCTATACAATTTCTATTTTATTTCTTTCATTTGGTAATTTAGAATAGATAATAATAAAAAATGTTTATATTCTAATTATATTGTCATAAACTGCGATATATAAATCGTGTAAGCGGATTGTTCAAACTCTCCGAACATTGTATACTATACTGAATAAATTACAAATACATATACATACAGTATAAATACATTATACTGAATTATGAAATACCTAAACTAAGCACAACCGTACAATGTATAATAAGATTCATGAATTGGAAATACAGTTAATATTCGCAGTTAATTTTCAAACGAAATTTTCCCCTCTAAAAAAACGAAGCTCTGTTCTGCAGTTTTAAGTTGTTTTCTACGTAGAATCATTCCCCTTTCGGATCTTGTAATATTATACCGCCAGATACAGGCCACCCTGTATAGAGGAAAACGGGAGGCGACGTGGTCCTCTCTGTATTTCAATTTAGCACGTCCATTGTTAGATACTAATATTATTCAGTTGGGAATTGTTTCGTGACACCCCTCAGGCGTACGATTTGCAGTGAACGCTGGTGTCCGTGGCCTCTGGTGCCTGCTCTATTACTCTGTTTCTATCCCTCTCTGTCTTTCCCCTTTTCGTTGTTTCGCCCTCTTTCTCCGTCTCTCTTACCATACTCTTTCAAACCCCCTGCATCCCATTCTCGGTCCCATTTCATCCCGAGTCTCTTCGACCGACCACCCCACTTCATAACCCGAGGAAGATAATAAAGTATTGCCCAATGAAATACCTCGATATATACCGTTGGAAATTATGGCGAAACGGTTCACAAAGAAGCAGCCGCGTATCCCGACGATATTCTCGCGAGAATTTCCGGAACGTGACCGGCGCGCTCCATTTTGTCGCTCTGATTTCCGAACGGCTTTGCTGTAAAATTTATTCACGCCACGTCGATCTTTTTCTTCTATTTTATTTCCATCAGCAATGTTCTTTTTATGACTTGCTTAGGTGGCCAATCGATTAATTAATATTCCTTGTAATGGTATCTTGTTTTTAGGTATATTCATAGAAAAGTGATAAGAGTTGCTAAATAATAACACTAATCGTACCACGCCCGGTTAAATGAGCGGTTTTAAAATATATGATTTAAGATTCTTCATTCATTATTATTCGTTTCGTTCGTTTAAGTTTATGACAATTCCTGTATCGTCTGATTAATCAGTCTGTCACATTTTGTTTTTTCCTTTAGTTCCTTTTTTCACTGAGAAAGATCTATTGATTAGGTATATATAAATTGCCGGTACGGATAATGTTAAGTAAGTTCAAAAGTTTTGTCGCTTACTCACAAACAGCTCTATTTGTACAAATTAATTTCGATGCTGAAAAAATGCTTAGAATAGGTGTAATGGTCTTATTAGGTACATAAAATTGACAAAACTTGTGTGCTCACTTGTTAATATCTCTCTCCAACCAAATTTTTGAAGCTCAAAGCTAAATTAATTTTAGAGAAGTACTTTAACAGATGCAGACTCTGACCATTTCTCTACTTAATCATCTGTAACGATTTTCCGCTACCCCAATAATTACTCTCAAAACTTCCAAATCTATCCGCACGTGAATCCACCGTAAACGGAGTTCGGTGCACTCGTAAAGGGATCCATATTGGATTTTACAAATAAAAGACCAAATCAAGTACTTTCATCAATATCGATGCAACCAGCTAAAATAAAAACAGAAAGAGAGAACCTGACCAGCTTTCCCGTTATATAAATGACCTGCTCCTGTATCTATGCGTTCATCCACGCCATCGACGTTTGCCGTGAAACCATATCTACCGTTCTCCTCTCTTCTTAGAAAAAATTGAGGAAAAAAGCATTAAAAAGAACCAACCGACGAGTTGTTTGCCCATCGTTCGGCAACACTATATACTCTTCCCTGATCCGTGACAAGGATCCGTAGGATCCTATCCCGATTGGCTTCCAAAACGCGCACTTGTGTCGGCCACGAGCAAATACGTGGCCTGTACACATGTGTACACGGTCGATACAGGTAGAGGGTGAAGCTTGGCGTTCTCAGCCAGAGAGGTGAACACAGAGAGGGAGGAAAGGGGGAGGCAGAGCAAATATTGATGGAAGTCGAAAAAATTTTAAAAGCCATCCCTGCGTGGCCATGGTTCGGTTGTGCTTTGACGCTTTTCCGCGGGATCGAGCTTTTTAAGTATTCGACAAATATCGATGTTTCCATTGATTTTCGATTTCGGGCGTGATCCGTCGTTCTGCGTACCAATGTAAACGACTCAATTATTGTCACCTAGCCAATCACCTTCCACTGTAACCTATTTCGTCGAAAATACCAGGTAAACCCTAAAATGTTATACATGAAAGACATCTAACATTGAATTTTAAGTGCAGCGAATACAATAAAATAAAGCAACGCTTAACATTCTTTATCATTTTTTTATACGAAATGATAAAAAGTGTATGTCGATTAACAAAACGAGAACGGCGACTGTTCTGATATCAAAGGGAATGTTAAGGTACTAAGGGGAAGGTTTTTATTGTAATGGTTAAGTTATAAATATAAGGAAAGATCATTTTTTTAGGTTCTACAAGCTTCGTAGAATGTAATAACAATTGTAGTTTAACGATTTATTTAATCAATATTATTTACTATTCAAGTGATGGTAAATAGGTACAAATACTTTCTTTTGTCTTTTACCTTGACAATATTTGGCCAGGTGACAGTAAATGGGATTGTTTTCGTTAAATTATTGACTTTATAAACAAAAATAGGGGTTCTAAGAGGGATTTTAAAATTATTTTTTTTCTTATAGTAGAAATATTGGATCTTAACAGATAAGAAATAAAACACGTGATTTTGATAAATAAATAACAAAAATAGTGCAATGAAGTCGTTGATCATTCAGGTGGCAGTATTTGAGTCATTTACCTTACTTTTTTCCTTTTATTTTCGACCTCCCACTTTTGTTTCGAAATTTCATTTCCAGCGTTGCCCACTATTTTTCGTTTTCTATCATAGAAAACCGCTACCGCTTTTGCATCGACGTTTTTTTTTTAACGTTTTTTTTATTTTCGTTGCGTCCGCTTTGATTTACAGTGGTACATGAAGTTTTTGTTGAAAAAGGGTACCGTTTCAGCCTTTGTCCGAAAGAGAAAGGGAGATAGAACTATACGAGTGTAATCATATAATATATGTTGAAGTGGTACTTCGTGGTACCTATAGAATGATTTAATTAAAACTCATATCATAGTGAACTGTACATAACGTGCTTGTTACACATTACTACGTATTATAAAAAATCTGTCACGATATTGAATGACACTTTGCGTAGAAGCTGTTCGATAATGCCGGCAATATACGTGATCATTTGATCAACCTTTGTTATGTGATTCCCAATTTACTTGAATTAGGTTAATGCACATGAAACTGCTGTTTTAAAATGGGCAGAGCAGTTTGAGTGAGAAGTTATTTGCTTATTATTTTTTCGCCATAAACAAATAGGAACTCCTACGTCATTCGCAAGTGGCAATTTCATATTCACTAACCTAATATTCGAGCTGTGCTTAGTATTCTTTTACCCTCTGTTCTAAAAAGAGTGCGTCTAGAGTGCGTAAATAGTATATGCGTTGTATACTTGCCTCGCATAAGTGAAGCAAAATACAATAATAGTTGCACTTGCACGATAATCGGCAAGTGATGGTGGAACGAAATTGACTTTAGTGTACAATATACATTAATAAATGTAATTAAGTAATTTTAACGTGATACAGACGATTCAACTAGAAGGACATGGAAGATCGTTTATCTTTTCTTTTCCTTCCAATTGAAACATCGTGATTTGTAATTTCGCAACGTCGCCTCGCAATTTCATCAAAACAATTTGTTTTCAATAATTATTCTTATATTTTCAATACCTTAAAAAATACCAATGTAATACCGGTAAACCGGTTATGATAGAAAGTTTTACCGAATTATCGGTAAATGAAAACATCGGAAAAATTTACAATCCCTAATTCCACTCAATTCCGCAGCTTCTCAACCAAACATTCGTTTACCCCTAGATCAAATCAGCATCCTTTATCGACATTCACCTTCCTTCATTACTGTATCTCCCCGTGACCCCGACAACGCATTCCCAACTAAAATCCTCTCTCCACCTTCCCCTTTCGTTACAACAGGATTGGTTTCCAAGTCTCCGTGCAAGCCGTTTCTCCAACCCCGTTTGGCGCGGCTCAAAATTCCGAGCCCTGGTGGAAATACAATACGCAACAGACAGAGAAACAGAGTGAAAACCGCGTAATAGAAAGAGAAAGAGCAGAAGCTGGTTGGTACACGGCGATGGGGGGTTGTTGCACTCTGACTGCGGATTAAACCCCCGGACTGTTCGGCCCCGTGGCTCGGGCAAGGAAGGACGGAAGGGGATCCATTATACTCCATTATGAATGGTAACCAGTAGCCAAAGGAGGAAACTCCGCGGGGTGTCGATATATTGCCACCCCTTGGAACCAACCAGCCACCGCTCGTAAATAATAAGCGGGCCGCGGCGGCATTATAATGCAACGGCGTGCAGCACCGCCGCCACCACCGGTACAAATTGCCGGCTATAGAATGGTAGGCGCGTGTTCAGCCATCGACCTACCGGATATATGCCTTGTAGAGGGCAATCGATTATCGGTATTTCATCGATACCATGTACCAGCAGGCAGCCAGGCTGGTGCACGCGCGTAACCTGCCGCCACTCGTAATTATTCCCCGAGTATCGCCGGCCGCGAAAGTGATTTTATTTAGCAAAAGTTGAGGCTGCGAGCTACCACAATCAGCAGCCGAGTTCTCCGAGCTTGGAAAATGATTTCAGTTGTTCAGTTTCGTCGATTCTGCACCGACGATTGGTACAACTTCACGAAGAGCTGATGGAAAAAATACAGTAAGGCTCTTATATTCGCGGGGGTAGGTTCCAAGCCTTTCGGCGGATACTTGTAAACGCGAAAGTACATGAATAGTAGTACACAGGGTGGACCAATGAAAGTGATTAATTTGAATGTCTTCAGAGTTATCGAAATGAGACAATGAAATTGTCGAACATATATACTAATCCAATAATCTGCTTATAGGACCACGAATTATTCCCACCATTGGGGTAATGTTTAGGGGATGAAACTTTTTTTATTTAACTTACATTCTTTTATAGTTGTATTTATCTAAATATTCACAATCTATATAAATATTGCTTGATTAAATATTCAAATACTTGCATAAATATTGGTAGTCTGTTAATTAATCATGTAGGGACCAGTTAGCGGTATCTTATCAATTTCCTCTTTACCACTGAATATAATTAAAAAATTAAACAAAAGATATGAGATCGAAGTAAAGAGTTGTTTCATCCTCTAAATGTTATAATTTGTATTTTACATTCAATATTTTCTGCATTTTTGAACACTAGTTATAATTTATACCTTTTTACACGTTTCAATTTCGTACAAACGCATAAAGATCCGTCGTCTAATAATTACACAATCTTTCCCTGTATTATCCCTTACCAATATTCTTTTATGATTATCCTTACTTAAAATATGTAAAGTAACAGGTCTTCTAACAGCTTTTACAATCTGATTATGTTCCCTTCCATAGATTATACACAAATTGTGAAGGAAAATTAGTAGGGGAAATGTCGTTTAACAAACCTTCGTGTTTTGATTAATTGCCTGCGATTAATTGCCTTGTACCAGAGGTACACATTTTTTACAGATAAATCGATTACGGAAGTCTAGGGGTTGCGGGGGGTGTCTGAGGGTGAAGCACGTGTGTTTCATAGCACAGTATGAATGTTCATACATAGTTCGTCGAACACAGTATTCCGCATGAACGGAGAAATTAGAAAAACGATAAATCGCTGAAAATATCGGACCCTGGAGAAAGTGAATTCCTGGCGTTCCTCGATGCGCTTTTGTTTCGTTTCGCGCCGAGTTATGGCAGTTGTTCGTTATTTTCTGCTTTTCTTTGCAAATACCATAAAAAATATTGGAAGCTTTTACCAGAAAAGGCTAAAACTATATTGTCCTTTATTTCGTCTACAGTACCAACGTTCACTCACGCAGAAGTGTCATTGAACAAATACAGTGGTTACAAAAACTATTCGCGCATACCTCAATTTTTTAATGGGTCGTTCTTTGATTAGCTTCTACATTTCATTTCTTGCTTTCTGGTTGCTTGATACTATAATAAATATTACGGGAAAATTAATATATTCGACCCGAATTAATTAGCATTTAAATATCAAAATAAATACAGTGGTGTGCGAATATTTTTTGTTGCCATTGTATACTTTGAGTCTGTTTATTAGTACTTACTTGAATGCTAAAATATATACGGTGGTGTGCAAATATTTTTAATAAACACCGCGGTATTCGTACGAAGACTACGTCTTGCTTTCTGCGATGGGCGAACCACCAAGAGGGTTGATCATTCTCCAGAGCCGTGATCGCAAATTGAGTGGTAAAATCGATTAGCCGCATCGTTGGGAATCCATTCGCAGGAAATCGACTGCTCGGAGACCCGAGCTGTGCACTGAGCATGAAACCGATCCTGTTTCAAAGATTCCTTGACCCATGTTGCCCTCCATAGGTCCTAATATCCTGTACCTGCGAACTGTATCCGTCACCCGATACCTTTTCTTCTTCTTCGCGTTTTTCTCGTCGAAAGTTTCAAGCCGTGTGGAAGATTGTCCCTCCATTGGATAAACGAACTTGCGTTTCTTTCAACCTCGCTTCAATCGACCCCTCCTTTTGCCTGTCACCACGAATCATCTTCGATTCCTGATGGAACATTGTCGGTTACGAAAATCGTATCCATCCTTCGGAAAATCGTGCATCGTTTTTTGGGGGCGGGGGGGTGAATTGAATCTCGTATCTCGTATTTTTTGGAATTGGAAAGTTCGTGTGTAGATTCTGGTTGGGTATGAAAGTTTTGAAAGAGATTAAACAAGTGTTTCTTTTTCAAATGGGTCGATTTACTTGATTGATGACATGGGGAATTTGTTAGCTCGGAAAGGCGAGTTATAGTGTTTTTGTATTTCTTCTGGTACCTGGAGCTTAAGGATGTTTGTGATCTTGTATACCGTATTCAAAATTAGGGAGGATATTTGTAGATCAGTTTTGATATTGTATATAGCGTGGAATTGTATGTATCCATCTTGTGGATTTATTTTTCTACTAATTTTAAAACGTGTTCCATATGTAAATAAATCTAGTTTCTTGATTTAAAAATTCAAATTCTCGTTAAACTTTCTACTAAAATTAATTTTTATTTAATTTTTTTATATATTAATAACAATCCTATGGAGCCCGTTGAGGAATTGAGGACTACGATGAGGAAAAACAGTATGGTAGTTGAACAATATCCAATGCCACGTATGGAGTATCAATATCTTATTTATTATTCTCATAAACCGTCTATACATTTGCTCGGATAACATATGGTAACTACAAAGAACGACGTTTCCGGTCGCCGGCGAATCTAAACATCTTAGAACCGTGATACTTACAGGCAAACACTTATTTATAATCGATCGTGTGTTATAATGCACACGTTCCCGTAACCAGGAACACGTAAATTTTATTTATTTTTCATTTTTTCTCAACATTTTTTATTGTTTTCATTTTGTATACGGTGTAACTTCACTAAAACATACTCCATGACAGCATTTCCGATTAATTGCAATGGATGATTAGGCTAAAGCGATTCTCACGCGTATTTACAAGTCCATTTTACTTCTCTTTTTTTTTTTATCATGACGATACAATTTTTTGTGTTTCTCGAACGTTACCTACACACATACTTCGTTAAGTCGTTTTATCTACACATGTATAAAGATATATCGTTACAACGAGACCGCTACTCGTCGAAACGACGCAGCTTCTTCATAATAATCTCTGTCTCTGTTTCTCTTAATACGTTCACTGAATCACCATATTGAAGGAAACGAATTGGAATTCTATACTCGGCAAATTACTGGCCACACCTTTCTGAGACGCCGATGAACTTTTCCACGTTATGTGCTTTTAATCGAAACTTTCTAGTGACTTCGAAGCATTAAAGCACAACACGCGATGGAAAGGATCTAAGAAAATTCTTTTCCGTAATTACATCTTCTTTCTCTTCCGTCATTTTTGGTTTTCTTCGAAGAACTTTGGTTTCCTCTTGAATAATATTCTTTGTGACGAGTTTACAATACTTCGTTGGATGAAAGACACGTCTATAAAGGCTGCTAGTGATAGTTTTCTTCTTTCAACCTTCCTCTGATGGTTAGACTCGTGCGTAAGTAGAACAGGAGCTTTTTAGGCAGCCAGTAGACCACTGATCCCTCCACATCCATCTAAGTTCCTCTGAATTCCACAGTTATTTTGCGTTTTATCATTTGGTATCCTAGTCGGTATCCTAATCTTCCTCACCATTCCCTTTCATTGTCCCTCGATAATCGTCTGTTCTAAATTATCCTTCACGTTCCTTAACAATTCTTTAACAGTCCAAATTTTCCTTTACAATCCTTCATTCTTAATCTACACCAATTCTATCGCACCACGATTCTCACTACAAAAGTCCCAAACCTTCATAGTGACCTTGGACCGTTCAATTTCTCCAAAGCATCCTTTCACTCTTCGATTGGCCGTGAAAATCCACGAAAGTCTCGATCCGCTAGACGATTCCGAATCCTCTTGAAGAAATTGTTCCATGGTATCATTCCATGATTGTATGACGCCATTTCCTCGCCGATAATCCCTCCCCTTGTTGCCCCTAGGCTATTGCAGGTAAGACCAAGTGGTGGCCTGCGCGTCGTCCGGTCACTCGGAGTAGCTTGTCTTGTCGCTGGCGTCATCGGGACTGGTTTCCCGATAGGCGTCGCCTGTCCCGTTCGCGTGCAGGTTCTGATTGGGCGGCTTGATCACCGTGGGCAGGTAGCCGGTTCCCGCGTAAGGCGCAGCCAGGAATCTGTGTCTGGTCGACGGAATGGGAGTGGTGCAGTACGCGGCGCGGCTCGCGTACGCCGCCGAGACCGAAGCGGACGCGGCCGCCGCCGACGCCAACGCGCCTGCAAGCGGCGAGAACGCCGATTTCGGCTGGAGACTGTCCTCGCAGACCAACACCTCCATGGCGGACACCACGTCGCCTGCGACACAGACACCTTGCCAGTTTTCTTTCCTCTACACCCTTTCTTCAAGTATATCTAATGTGGAAGGCGAATGTATTGGCCTGTCGAGAAAACTGAGGGGCTTTTTTAGGGGGTGCTCCGTAGCACATAGAATCTTGGGGTGATGTAAAAAAACAATGCTGGGTTGATGGAAAAGTTATGTCGATTCGAAATGAAAGCAAAGTGAATTAGCATTAACCCTTTGAGTGCTGTGGACTTTATGTAAAAATGTAGTACTTTTAAGTCAGAAGAGTTCCGAACTCAAAGGGTTAAACCGCAAATCTTTATGCATTTATGAAAAAATCAACATAATAATTGACCGACGGCACCTTTTAGTATAATATAGCGCAAGGAAAATTACGAATACTGGTTTTCGTTGATTATAAGTACTGTCACTCTTGTGGAATGGTGAGTTTACCCCTCAGTAACTTTAATCGACCAATACATTTGGCTTCTCTGGCTTTGTTCTTTTGTTTAAAGTGGTGAAATTAGGGAGAGTGAAGGTGTTAAGACTTACAGCATATTTAATCGACGATGTATCGCTACGATTCTTATAACTAATTTATTAAGGACCGCAAGAAGTGGTGCTAAGTCAATCGCAGGCTGCGTTTTGAAATTAAAGAAAAAGTCAACCCCTTCGGCAGCAAGTAACCAGAAATAGTCAACCAGCAAAAATATGACTATTAAATTACTCTTTTGAAAGCTCTCCCTTCAAACACTCAAAACCTTGCGTTCTACAATATTTCTAATTAACTACCCTTTCCTCGTTCCAATGCGATACAAATTCTATTCGAATCGCTACCAATTCTTCGCAATTCATCGCATTCTTCGCACGGCTACCAAAATTTTCAAATTTCCACAAACAAACCTCTACAAATTCCCCATCTACCCCTAAAAATTCGTTCATAAAATTCCAGAAAGTTCTCTTGACACCTTTCAAAATTCTGGGAATTCTTGGTATACCCAATCCCAAACGGTGCCAGGGATCCCGCGACCGAAGGGGTTGAAACTCGGGCTTGAATGGAAACTCGAGAACGGCCGAGAAGAATCCACTAGAATCGTCTCGGGGCCACGTGTCCCAACGATTTCTTGGCACAGAGGACTAGCCAACGGGTGGATCAAGTTCTGTCCGCGAATAAAGGCCGCGGATATCGGATTGCAGGGCCTACCTTTGCACCGGTGCAACAGAGCCTCCACGTCCGCGCGACGTCTTCCCGGAAACACTCGCAGCAGAACGTCCACGGGCGATCGTTGTTGCTGTTGCTGCTGTTGTTGCTGCTGTTGCTGCTGCAGTTGGAGGCCACAGGTCTGTTGGATATTTTGCATCTGCATCTGCATCTGGATCTCTCGGGGTTCAGGCATATGATGATGGTGCTGATGCTGGTATAACGCTGGAGAACAGTAAAGGGAACTCGCTGCTGGACCATACAGTGGAGCGTAGGGGGGAAAGTGCACTGCTGTTGCCGCAGCCTGGAACAGAGGATGTAGCTGCTGTCATTTTTTTTTTATACTGCTTCTAATGTTACATTATTGTTCTGATGTTTTTTACACATTGGGTTAATACGTAAGTTTGTGTTGTTGATTTGACGCTCCACCATTCAAAGCAGTAGTGTCAAGCTCGTATATGATAACGGGCCATCGACAATACAATTTTGGGGAGTCTGCGGGCCTCAAAACAAAGAAAGGTCTCCTAATAAAATTTTAACAGTTGAACAAATTTAAGTGCGCGGAACGTAATTTTTAAGTTACATATGGTTACAGAAGTTTAGTGAATAAAACGACGAATGCAGAGGTGATCATAAAGCAGCGTTCTTTACAATATACTTCTATAATTTGTACTTTCTTAAAAAATTTCATTTCAGTTTTTTAATAAAATTAACTTCAAACTTCGGCCCGAGGGCTATATTTTAAAGGTCTTACGGGCCACGTGCAGCGCGTGGGCCGTGCGTTTGACACCTAAGGGAAGACGCAAGAAAGACAGGAAACAGCTTCGTCGGGAAAACCAATATTTAATAGTAGGTCAGTACATACGAAATAAAGGAAAGAATTAAAAACAAATATTTTTGAAATTTTCGAATCTTCGAATGTCTGAGTTCTCGAATTCCTATGCTCTCAAATTTCCAAATTTTAAAGTTCTATGGTAAGGCATTTAGAGCAAATATAAGCAATTTAATTTTTATGTTTAGGGCGTTATAAAAAGCTGTTGATTTTGTTAGAGTTTATAACTTACCGCTAGCGAAGGTAGCGGAGGACTGGGTCTAGGTTGCACCAGGTCTACGGGTTGAAGAGTCTGTTGCGTTTGTTGAGGACTTCCGCTTTTGCGGAGGCTGAGATTCTCTGGCGCCGGTGTGTCTTCTCTTTGCGGTGTTAGTGCTGGTGTAAGCGGAGGTGTATGCGTCGGACTTTGAGAACCCGGGTCCGGACTTCCGTCTTCTGAATCGTTCAGACTGTTCGACCGCTTTCGCACTATATCGTTCTCCGTCATTCCGACCGACGTCGGAACTGCTATTCCATAGAGAATTCGGTATTACACTAGCTGCCGTGTATTGTATTAATTTCCATTATCTATTATAGCTTCGGCAGAACTTTGTTATAGTTTCATTATTTGGTGGAAGTTGTACAAATTTTACGAAGACGATTCTATCGGGAAGTTTGCGTGACATTTATTAAACTTCCTCAACGTTTGAAAATGAGCTTAGGTTACGGAAGTTAGCATGCATTCTACGACTAAACTTCTCCAGTTTACCAGTAATACCAAGCATGTCTAATTTTTGAAAATATTTCTAACTCGCGCAAAATAGGTTGCAACTTGGAAATCTTCCGCTTACATTTCTTATTGCCCACTTTATTTATAGCATCACCAGTTTATAGCTCTTATTCCAATTCACCCCATTGAAAAAATTTAGTCTATTCCATTCAACAACATCAGCTTACGAATTTTTATCTCAATTATTCGCAACGATTTAACACTAGGATTAGTCCAAATTCGAGGACGCATGGAATCTTACCCAATGAACGGTCAGCAAGAAGTTCTCCACCGGAGTCGGAGTCACGGTCGTCTTCGTTACCGGTGTCGCTCGTGGAAAGCATTGTTCCCGTAGTGCTCTCAGAGATTCTCGACCTCTTTGTGCCTGGAACAAAACAGGGCGTATCGTTCGCTTGCGAAATAAAAAAAATGAAAAAAGAAAGAAAGAAAGAAAGAAAAGAAAAGAAAAGAAAAGAAAAAGCGCGTATTAATACGCACAATACCTATGAAATTCTCCAGCGAGCAAACACTTTACATTGTTCTACGACGCACGCCGAATTGACTCTTACGGATCCTTGACACCCTTGAAAAAACGTTGTGCATCTTTTATTGTAAGCCCCGCGTGTATTTACCACCCGCTGACATTCGCATAGGACCGTTTTAACCAATCGGAGCCCAGCGAGTAACGATTTTATTACGAACAATAATTTTTTATACAGGTATGAACAGTAATTGTTGGAATTTCAGAATCATGTGACAGTTACAAGATTTTATGCAGATTAATGGACAATAGAGGTTATGAGGTAGTACATAATTTGGTGAACCAACTTCACAAATTTTCATACCTTTAAATTTCAAATGTTCAATTCCACGAATTTCCAAGTCCTCGAATTTTCGAGCTTTCAAATTTGCAAGCCTCCAAATTTCAAATTTTTGACATCACAAGACTTTTGGATTTTGTATATCCTTAGAGTTTTAAATATTTGATTTAATTGATATAATTATAATTAGTTTGCATACATGCTTTCTAATGAGTAACGTTAGTTATTTATTTATATTTTTCAATCTTATTCTTGTATTATGTGTCCTCGTGTATTATTAATAATATTCTGAATACTTCGCAGAGAAATCCTTCACTTTCGTAAAGTCACGAATCGCCGATACTTTCCTACAACTTCGGTCAACATAAATTAAACTTATCAGTGCTTTACAACATTAAATTACCGCAAGTTACTGTACAAATCTTACGCAGAAATTATAGAGTAATGACTCCACGCGCACTGCAACTCAACACTTTTAAATACCACTCAACCATCACCCGCGAAACCGCGCCCAATCAAATTCTACTCACTCGAAACAAACCAAATGGAATATGAACTACCCCTAAAAGAGAGCAACAGCGAAGTAACAGCTAGCAGCAATTAAGTTAAACAGCGGAACACTCGATATAGTTGCTCAGGGCGAGCAAACCCTCAGGGTTGGGAGAGGCACTCGAAGCAACCTTGTTATCGAAAGCGTGCGCGTCAAGAATTAACTCGCGGAACAGTAGAGGGAAGTAAAAGAGGGGCAGAGGGTGGTCGCTGGAAATGCCAAGTTGTAAGCTACATTTCCTCGTTCTATATATTACTCTTTTTTGCCCCCCGTACTTGCTCGTTCCCTCTCTGTTCCGTTAATAGACGACCGGTTAAACTTTTTAACGAGCGGTCAGCCGCGGCAGACTTTCTTCAACGGGCAACGCACCCCCTGCGGGATTCTTTTACGCATTGATGAGGACTCAATGGGCCTGCACGTGTATACGCCCCCGCGCATTATAACGGCACTCTTGAACCGGGTATTATATAGTTTTGGGGACGAGTAAAGGGTGCAGTGATATGGGGAGTCTGTCGCAATTATTGGGAATAAAATTCGAGGATCGTAAGTGGTAGTCGGATTGTGCTATTCAATGAGATTTGTGTGGTTTTTCAAGAACCGTACACCTTGGTTGAATTAGGCTTCATTATGTACATACTTTGAGGTAATTATTTGATATCGTGCGTTAGGCAGCTGCACAATGAATATGGTTCTTGGACGAGATCTTGTTTCAATCATTTTAAAAACGTAAAATATGTAAGGCACAAATGAGTTAAATAATTCTTACTTTGATTACATTGTACATATTTTCATTTGAATCTTTTATAACCACGATTTTGTTTCTTTAGGAGAAGAACAATCGCAACTGATTACAGTTTTTTCCCCTCATTATTTCCAATCACGCTTCCTCTTGTGTAAGTTATTAGCCACAAAAACATAATTCAATAGGTTTCCAACTTTTTATCTAATTTAGAATATTCTAGATATTCTAGTGGTTCTTAAATTAATTTTTTATACGTCAAATTATACTCTTTTTACGTTGAATCGAAAAAGTGATTTGAAATTTAAGAAAACTCGGTAACAGATTAATAACTACTTGAACGATCAATGAAGAAAAAGGAGGGAAAGTGAGAAACAGGGGGCGTGTTTTTCGGGAATCTCTCTCGACGGAAGTTACTGTGGAATCCGGCGGTGGTAATTCGAGGTGAACGGAACAGAAGTGGGCTCGAATTACTGGGGAACTATTAATGAAACAGGGATTAAAAGAAAGGAGCTGGCCAACGGGGGAACAGATGGGTTCGTCGAGCGCCGCTGAATGGAAAGAATCGCTGCTTTTTCGCTATTCACGCGGGGTAGTTGTCTGTGACGATGGTTTTAAAGGTTCCTGATCGGTAGAATGTTTCTTGGTAAACGTGAACTTGTGAGAAACTTCTGCCCGAGGGGATTTTTATACTCTATTGTACGCACATGTCTTTAATTTAGTTATTTTTAACAACACTTGGATAAAAAGTAATACATATAAACAGGTTAAAAATATTCGAAGAATATAACAATTCAATAAATACTACAACAAAATTAGAGAGCAAAGCAAAATGTGAAAATTCCACTCTAAATTAAAATATAATTTTTAATATCGTTGAATCATTATCTAATTCTTTAACGTTTAAATGAATGTGATAAATTCCTTGAAGACTTAAAGACGTAAGAAATACTGTTCTGGTTTCTTCAAGGATACAACAAATCAGGAAACGAAATGATCGAGATATTCTGTCGAAGGTTGTGGATAATAGTTCCCAATACTTTCCTAACATCTCCGGTAACGAGGTCGGTAACGACCGTCGTGCAAGAAATAAATGAATCGCAGTATTCCGTTTCACTTGAACCCAATAGTCCTCGCAGAAATACAAGTTTCGAGCGGCCTGTAACGGCGGATCGAAGAAATTTTAAAGAGCTTAACCAAGGCTGAACTGCGTTGAAGTCTCCACCAACACTCACGTACCTTTGAACCATGCATACATATGTAAGCAAATATGATAAAATATTAGCGGACAACTTACTTCAACAAATTCCGCAATGATATTTTTAATCCAATGGAACGTTTCTCAAATGAAAGATAATATCAATCTATTTCTCATAGCGTATTAATTGATCATTTGAAGAATCAACCATTTTATCTATACCTTAGTGCTAGATAAATTCAAGTTTTATATTTCGATTTTATAGCAGAGCAAAAATACAAACTAAAAGCAAATAAAGCAACACTATTAATATTTAATTCAGTGCAAAACATGAAATCACTTTTATTTATTATGTAACATAAATATTTCAGTGATACCAATATCGCTGAAGTTTATTTAAGTTTCTATTTCTCTTTACATTGACATGCTTTTTTGCAATAAAATTTATATTATTTCGAAAGCTTAGTTATTCCAACATACAATACTTACTCTTTACAAGAATTTCATAAAGTGCATTATAAATAAATAACAATCATTTAAAATCAACAATTAGAAAAGCACGAATACTTCTATGACTCGCTGTATAACTCTATTTTGTAACAAAATGGAATAGGATTAGTCTGACTCTAAAATGCAGTTATGATCCAAACCACTAACTAAAATTTTCACCTAAACAACGGAATAAAGAAGAATAAGTGTCTATAAAAGCGTTCAACAATTCACGCCTCCCTATCGATTGAGCACGTGACCTCCATTGCGAATTCCAACGCTGTTGAAAATGATATTAATGACGATCGACGTCGTCAGGAGAAAGGAATGCAATATCGCGCGACTGGTGTTAATGTAGCCGCTGGCTACGACCAATAGAAAATTCCACGCAGAAAGCAGAAGCCTTTCTCGGCGTGGTATCATGAGCAATACGGTCGCACGTATTATGAGACAGTTATTAAAATATCATTCTTCGCCGGTGACCCTTTGTCTCGAGCCATAGACCACCCCCTAGCTCCATGCCACGGGGGTGACTTCACGCTGTTGGCTTCGTGTATCCTTTGCATACGGACCTGGTCTAACGAAGCGCATGTTTACCGCGTCCTTGAAACCGAGGGAGACTTTCACGACAGCTTTTGTTTCGGAATGAAAAAAGGAGGATCGAATGTTTAGTGTGGGAGCTCAGTTTCGCGGCAGCGATAAGTGTAAATCGCTTTTAATCGATTAGATCGAGGATATTTAAGTAAATTCATATTTTTATAGATGCAACTAAAGAAATAAAATCCAAATTGTTCAGATATACCTGTTCTACAGGGTGGCTCACAAGGTGCTGACAGACTTAAATTGTTTATAATTGTTAACTGGCATCAGATACGGACACCATCTTTGAAACTTTGTTAAAACAAGCTTTGATGTTTTTTTTTGCTCAGTTGTGTTTTGTTTAAAATGTAAATATGTCGCAATATCTGATCGAAGTAAAAGTTTTCTTCTCAAAAGTATTAATTGGATTGTTCTTGCGTAACAATACGGCGAGCATGAAGAATAATGCAGAGTACAAAAAATGCGCCATCAAACAATATGTCAAAAAGATAATAATAGGTTAAGTTTTAGTTGGCAATATATTAGCGATAATGAAAGGATTTTTGTGAAATTCTTCTTTACACCATTCCAATGTTTCGTTCTTTTCTTTCGTGCATGCAGTTGTTATTTTATAAATTGCCTCAGATAACTAAAGATGGTGACTGCTTCGAACAGTTGCATCAGTAACTTCCATATATACTTATTTATATTAAATAAAAAGTACCTACACATATTTGCTTCTTTTCGTTTTCCAGTTATTAATTCCTTTTATCTGTCAGTACGTCATGAGCCACCATGTTTTTGCATTGAATGGAATTTACAGAAGATCTATATTGGTACAGTAACATAGCAGTCTTTTAAAAAAAATCCAAACAAGGAATATTTGCGTAAAAGCATTCATAGATACATTTCTCCAAATCTACCAAACAATTCGCTACCGGAACAGATTACCCAGGTATCCATTGTACCTCTACCCAAAACCGTGCCGATTCTAATCAAAGGAACGAAAGAAAGGTGTGAAAACGGAGACTATTACACGGGTAATAGGTCACGCCTAGAAACACGACGACAACACTAGCATAAAAGAAAAAAGAAATAGAATAGAAAGAAGAAAAGGGAACACAGTATCGTGAGTTGGAATCTCTTCGAATTTCTCTCGCTAGCCCCGTATCAATGGTTGTCTTGTATTTCGAGAAGGGTGCGTGCAATTTATTGTAATCTCTCCAGTGTCAGGCGCACACGAACGAAATATCTAACTTCTCCACTTCGTGTGTATCTACCATAACCAAGGTGTAACGTATCCCCGACGTACCTATACACCGGTGTGCTTTGAGACGGGATCGAGGAAGTTAATAAAACTCGTTTCGACGTCGAAAGACTCGCGGCCCGTCTAACCCCTCTGCAACGCTAGAGGATTTATTACGAACTCGTGCATGAATGGAATATCTTCTTCATTCGAGATCGTGTATATGTTAGAAGTGCTTCTTCGTGAGAAAAGAAAATGGCGAAGACATAAATGATTTCTTTAAAATTTAAGAAAATTTGCTTGATTTAATCTCGAATAAATAAAAGGACAAATTAAATACAAGAACCATGGTGCACAAAAAATTCCAATGCTTCACTAGAATGCAATATCATCTTCCATGGAAAAAGGATTAAAAAATCTACAAAGAAGTTTGATTGCTTTAGTTTAGCATGAATTTCCTATCAGTTAAAGATATCACGATCACTAATGATGATGATTTAAAAGATGCTTGCAATAAAAATCCAAAAATAACATGTAAAATGCTCGCAACAGTTTTTCACATTAGCTAAGTATTAATCCGTTTTCATTTACGCAAAATCTATCATTACAGTGTGGCGAAAATTGCGTAAATTTTCTAGGCCACCTAATGAAATAAAAGTTCAAATAGCTATTCCTATTTTTTCGAAAGAAACCTTATGTTTTTCTCTCATAGAATAAGTGCTCCGAAACTTTCGAGTGTCTCGCGTACATAGACACGTGTATACGCGTGTACACGTAAATTCTTACGGCCAACAGGACGCGATTAATTAGACGTGCTGGGAGTACAAGTCCGTAGGTACTCTTGACCGATGACAAGACGCACTTTCGAAGCAGATACACACGGGCTGGAGCGTGTGAGCACACGTCCGCGTTGTTGTAGGTCTACGCCCTAACCCGCGCCGCGGCGTATCACCGTACGGTGGAGACAGACGCGGACAATGGAATCATGCGAGGACAATGCCGAATAATTTAGAATGGCATATAGATATCGGGAGCTTCCGGCCTACGGCGCCACTGCATAATAGAGAATAGGAGTAATAGGACACAGGCTGCAGGGCAACTGTGGAGGACACGAAACATCCCTATAAATTAGGCTTAGGCCGAGCCGACGACTACGACGACGACGACGACGACGACGACGATCCGACAACGTTCCTAGATACAACCATTTCTTATTGACGATTCCACTTGGATTAACTGGTAATCAATTCACGAAAGACAGTGACTTACTTGAAATTTTGCCTGTTTCATAATTATTCACGTTATGCAGGAAAAACTCGATCCACAAGAATAAAGAAATTGAGCTATGATCGTAATTGTAATTTGCACACTTTAATAGATAATCTTAAGAACTTTTTAAGCTCTGCACAAGTACAATAACCATTGTACACTAATGGGTTTTCCCGTTTATGAATAAAATAAAATATAAGATAAAAATAATAATTAAAAGAAACCCAATGCCATTATTAAAGTTATACCCTTCTATATTAACTGCAGAATTCAGACTATAAGTCTATTTTTGTCTTTCTTCCGGCATAATATGATCTATACAAATTTGGAGTTATGCATAAAGGAACCAATTCGAAGACTTTCAGAAAAGATTTTTTCCAAATGCCTATTTTTTCCTAACAATTTACGGACGTCGTAGAAAGAAGGGATGCGAAGGAAGAAAAAAGGGATGCGATGACACAGCATTATTGTGTATTCCTAGTGAGCGCAGAAAAAGGGGTTGCTGATGGAATTCACGCAATAAATAACCCTTCGAGGCGTTACAGTTATCACCAGCAGTGTCGGTTAGCCATATAACCCTACTGTGCCGCGGACTTTGCAGTATTTCGCTCTGCGCACCCCCTCCGGGTAATATGAGGGTCGTAGAAAGCACCCGCTATGAATTATCATTTCCTATTGTTCGGAAGATCGTAAAATAACCGGCTGTTCGCGACTTCGCAAGCACAGAGCTTTGTCCTTTCTACCGGTTCGTTTCAGCGGGTTACACTGCAAGATATGGCGGAAGATCGCTTCAACTAACGTTAAGGATCCAACGGAAATGAATAAGAAGTTTGAAGGTATGGTGACAGTTAATGGTTTGCAAGATGAACGGTTGAAGATGATACTTCAAGATTTAGATAGATTTTCCGTTTGTTCTTTTTTTTTTTATTTAGACATTATGTTGAGCTTCTGGCTAACAATAAAGTGCACCCAAGTCGAGCAGAATTTGTTTAATACTTTGAATATTTTTAGGAATGTCATAATTCTGTGATATGTATGGAAAACAAACTAGGACAGTCGCTAATAGAAAATTTAGCAGTTCAATAATAGAAATATTTATCTCCTAATAACTAGGTTTTTATGTAAATTCATATTTTTATTAATGGAATTAAAGAAATCAAATCCGATTGGAGAGTTCTTTTACTGTCGAAATATAATACAATTTACTTTACTTCGGATATCTTGTATATTTTTGTACATTACGTGTAAAGGTTCTGTACCCTTTTGCACATTTAATTTTCCTATAAATGAACAAAAATCCGCAGTCTACTAATAACATTGAATTCTTTAGGCTGTAACTTATCCTTTTGAGTTACCTTCATAACTAATATATCACACTTTCACAATACCTTCGTAATTAACGTGCAGGTGCCTCATCTAAAATAAATCACCCAAGTATCTTCTATGTCGTGCATAACCATACCAACAAACATATTTCCAAATTCACCGAGTTGCAAGAAGAGCTACGTGGAAGCACAAACGTCTGATGTATAATCACAACGAACGTGAATTCAGGTTCAGTCGATTCATTGCAAACGACTGAAAGCGGGAACAGCAGGAGCAGCAATGGGACGTAGTAAAATTCAGCTCTCATTTCTTCTTTCTTAAGCTTCGTAGAGTGGGGTGATTCTAACGCGGGAAATCATTCCTGGGCCGGTCGCCGTGAGATTAATTAATCGGATGCGACGGGGTTCGCGTAAAAAACCGGCTGCGTCGGCATCGAAATATTCCAGTTACGAGGCCTCCCGGTTGCAAGCAATCAGGTGCGATGCAGCGTGCGCACGTACCGCGCCGGAAGAACGAGCGACGGACGTGAAAAGGACTCTCATTATTACGTATCGATACACCCGGAAAATAGCAGCGGCCAGCGATCCGTGGCGCCGCGAAAAATGACGCGGGGAAATCAGAGCTCCTCGAGGGCGGCGAAAGAAAGGCAAGTATTGAGAGCGTGAAGAAAGCTGGCTGACTGAGACAAAGAAAACGGAGGAGGAAAAAATGAAGGAGAAAAAGAAGAAGAAGAAGGAAACTGGAATGAGTATAGTGGTAAAAGGAGGAAGAAGGGGTGAATTAGGGTTGAGGAAGAAAAGTAAGATGCCTTTTGCTGTGAGAAATTGGGATATTAAGAAAGGGGAAAAAGAAATTTGGAGGTACATTTGAAAAGAGAGGAAAGGGGTGAATTAGAAAAGGCGGATAAAATGATTGGAGGGAAATTGTAATATTGAGAAGGAGAGAATAGAAAGGGATAATATGTTGGGTTAATGCATATGAAATGTTATTTTTTAAAGTGAAAATTTAAGTACAACCAGATTCTTCAAGGCACTATACCTATATTCACTATACACACAATGCGTTAAAGTGGAATTTACTCTTAAGAAAAACTAAGATACTAGAAGATGTAAAGAGGGAATTCAGAAGTATCCTAAGGAAGTTCTGGCAATGCTAAAATAAGAATAAGGATGGTAAAATACAAAAAGCGGAGGATTCCAGGAGAAATGAATAGAAGCTACGAGAAATCCGTAACAGAGTCAACCAAATTCCACAACAGCGAAAGATACCTTCTCAAAAAGAGAGAAGCGACGAATAGAAGCGAAAGAAGCAAAAACGGACGAAGGATCAGGGAGGCCAGGGAATACAAGACGAAGGAGAGAAGGGAAAGTCGTTGATGCAGCGGTGTTGACAAGCGACACAGCGAGCAACAGCCCGATCAGTCATTAAATCGTCGCGATTCCCTTTTGTTTCCACGCTGGGATGTGTGGGCGTCGGTTTATCCGTCCGTGTATTTTCGTGTTGCACCGGTGAAAGGGGTGAAAACCAGGCTGGAAGAGCGAGAAAGAGATACCTATATATCCTCCCTCTTTCACCCTGGATTCGATGGCTATAGGGGTGGTTAAAGAGCTCGCGACAAGCTACCGAGAGAAAAACAGAGACAGAGGGAAAGATCGAGAACAGAGGGGGTGGCCAGGGGGATTTAGGAGTGGGAGACACAAAAAAGAGTAAGGGGGGAAAGGGAGAACGGTGGAGAGCGATCGGGCGTAACGTTTTTAATTGTTTCGCGCCCAGCCGCCTTTTGTTTCGGCGTTTATGCCTCGTAAACGGTTGCTGAACGCCAACAGGGCCACGGGGAGGGTACGCTTCGACCTCTGACTCTCTTTTCACTTCCTAACCCTCCCACACCCCCGTAGCCAACCCGTTTTCCGCCATCTCGCGCCTTGTCACACTCCTTTCCACGCCACGATCCCCCGTGAAAAACCACCGCGAAAGCCTCATCCTGCCTTCTTCTTACGCTCCCTGCATTCTGCCCTGCAGAGAATTTCTTATTTCGCAGAGTTTAGCTTCCGATTTCTCTGCCTTCGCGTATTTTTTCTTGTTACTGCTGTTTTCAAGTACACTTGGATCCTGAAGTTTTATTTTTGTTTACACTTTAAGAACGGATATGAGAATTTCCGTAGTTCCGAAGGGGTGAGTTTGAACGTATGTTCTAAGTTTCGAAGGATTGCTGTAAGATGTTTCGTAATACAACGGTATATGGTTGTTTGAAGGCAAGACTGTGCAAATTTGTTTACGATGTTCATTAGAGTGGAAGATACTCGGCAATACTATTAGCAATTAACATTTGGGAATTCTTTCTGTTCTTGGTATGGAAACAGTTTAATGATTCCTTAGTAATCACAAAGTCAACAGAAACCATTCAATGTACATTTAAGTACACTAATCTCATAGCTCAAGTAAAATATTCGTAAACTTCGTTCAATTACCAATGTGTACATAATCTTGTTTCTGTACAAACATCGTTTACTATCGTTTACATATCGATACTCGCAAAACTACGATTTTCGACCACTTGAAAGTTATTCCAGCAACAAACTGAATAAAGAGTAAGTTCGCTGAAGGCTTGATCTTTGCATCACAGGTCCGATTTCCGTGGAAGCCGTCGGCTCCTCGACGAGCCGAGCATTTTGCGATAGAAGAGGCGAGAGGGTAGCAAAGAAACGAGCCAGAAAACAGAATCGGAAGTGTTTTATATTCATCCTCGATGGTTTCCTCCGACTGCACTACTGGATCGCTTTTCTCTTTCAATTTAAAAATGTTATTCGGAAGCCCCCTGCGTCAACCCCCTACTTTCCCCTTCTTTTACTTCCTTTCAGCGAGGAAAGAAAAAGAGGAAGCGTCGGTGGTTAATCAAACATGTACTTCACCATCGAAAAGGCTTCTTCTTTCTTCTGTTACATCTGCACTCCCGTTCAAGAACAGTTACGCGAGCTCTGCCTTTTTAATTAAATCCAAAGGTATCGCTTATCGCGATCTTTTCAACGTCGGCCGCGTTTTTAGAGAGACTCGAGATAGATCTTTAACGATATTAAATTAAAGCACCGTGAAAAATGAGAAAGCGGTAGTACGTACTCTTTTTAGTTGCGAGGATGTTTCTTTGTAGGTTAATTAAAACCGAACCCACTCTAGTAAACGTTATCCTGAATCAACCCTAAATGGAGCAGCACAGAAACCAAATGAATTTTTACCTTTTCCCAAATATTCGCTGTTATTCCAACCACACGATTTAAATTAGAATATTGCACAGCAGAGTGTGCAATTATCTATATGTTACAAAAATTATTAGTTAGAACAGAGATATCTCTGATAAAAAGGTATACAGTTCCTAGAGAACCATAACACCGCATTCCATACAATAAAGGTTCCTACTTCGATAAAAATTTAATAAAATCGTACGCATATTATCCATTTATTTCGCGACAACATTAAATCAAAATTTCCTACACAATAGGTTAAAACACTCGAAGGTGTGAAGAATTATGTACGGTACCAAGAATTTCCAAGAAAGTTGGTCGTGATCGAGAGCACGGATTCTGCAGAATCACGACGGACAGCGCCGCGCGGATAGAAAGAGGGACGCTAGCAGGAGTTTTGTTCAAACACACTTAGAAACGTGCTTCTACGGCGGCATTGCACGTGTACGTGCATTCGTAGGACCAGCTACACCTATGCAAATAAGTAAGAATAGTCCAGGTTGGGTTCTTCTGTTCCGCGAAGCCGTGCTGACTCTTTGCAAACAATGTTGCCAGGCACGTCGCCGGAACATAAGTAGCCGGGCCCGCGTGGATTTCAACTCCTTCGTGGCGATGAGCCTTCGCAATATTCGTGCTGCGTTGCGATTCTTTCGACAAGTGGACAAACTCGTTGCCGGGATACCGTACCGACTGCAAATACCTCGGCTCGTGGTATTCTGGACCTTTTCAATCTTTAAATATCGCATTTTTCTACATTTTTCATTAAATAATACAGTGTCTTACGACGTTGATTAAATACTTTTATTTATTAACTGTTCGAGACTTGATTGTTCTAAAAAAGATATATACAAAATGATGTTATAAGAATATCATGATTTAATCAATTTCGTAAGTCACTTTGTGTATTCGACCACATGCGAGGGACACAGAAATTATATATTCCTCGCCTTTAATATGCAGGGAAATTTTTTGTCAAACTCCAACGCAATTATCAAACGTAAATGGTCCAACTCATACACAGTATTCAACCCTCGTCCCTCTATTTTCAAACACAATCTCAAACATTGTCTTTGCAACAGATGTCCCCGTCGCTTTGATCAGCGAACGGTGATACGAAGATTCCAAAAAGTTTCCTCGGCGCGGTGGCAGAAGACCCTTCAAACCCCGTGACTGTTCAACACGATATCATCACCAAGCTGCACCAGCAGCAGAAGAAGAAGAAGACGAGAAACGGAGTAGAGAACGGTGCCGAGGGCGAACGTGCACGGTCGAGTGAAATAATTTCCTGGTGTCCTCCGCAGCCACGAAAGAGGAAGAACGGAAGCGAACTGGTCTTTCACAAAGTTTCTTGGACACTCGAAGAAGCTTCTACTGTGAGAAACTGCCAGATAATGGTCTCTGGGGTTAGACGAAGGAGAGACCAAGTGATCCTTCGGGATAAAGGGTGTACCGCACACGTACACACAAAAGGACCTTCTTCGGTTCGCGTGTGTACGAACCACTATAAAGCGTATCCTCTATACCTTCGAGGAATCCTACTGGAAAGACCAAATCTCCGCGTCCTCCTTTTCCAAGTAATCACTCTACGCGAACACCACCCTTCCCTCGATATGTGCATGTCTCTTTGATACGCGAGAAGGATCTGCTAGCCAAATTACCTTCCCAGCAAGGACCTCGGTAATATGGTATCTTAAACCAGGTTTTCTTCAGTGGTCAAGGAGAGGAAGATTTTCTTTGTCGAGGAATGTTTGAATCGAATTGGAAGATAAGTTGAGGGGAAAGCTAACGTTAGGTGGCTTTAATTGATTTGCAATTATTCGAAGACACAGGTATACAAATTTCGGAACCTTCGAGTTCCGAGCCATGAAATTTTTAAACCTTTGATTTTTCAATCCAAAGCTTCGAATCTCCAAGCTTGCAAATTTCTAAGTTTTCTATCTTCAATGTTCTGATTTTTCAAGATTGCGACTTTGCAAACCATCCAGTTTCCAAACTTTCAAATTCTGAAAACTCTACATTTTTTATATTCTCAGATTTCTAACTATTTTACTTCCAATGAACAGCTAAATCATTATTTATTCTTTTCAACCTATTTGCGTATATGTCCCCATCATAAACAAAGAAGCTATATATGCTATTCGCGATCAGCAATCTATTTCAAGCAACTCATGAACAGTCGAACACTAAAACACGAAAGTAGAATTTTGGGTACAAGTATGTAATAGTGCAATACGGTATCATCATGGAGAACCCTCTCAAAACTCAACGAGGAAGAGAGCGAGAGTGCATGAACCCTCTCCTGGCAACCTCAGGATCTTCGACCTAGCAAGAATACAGGAGACCATCAAACCAACCAACCAACCAACCAACCAGCCAGTCGAGAATCCCCCGCGGTGGTAGGCACTGGCCCGAGAAATTCAATTACGGCTAAACTTCTCGACTGAAGACGCGCCTCGTCTGTACACACTACTGTAAGCACTCTGTTTCGAAGATCGAACCGGAGGAGACATCCTGTGTGTATTCGCGACCCTTCTCCACCTTTTACGGAAGGGAAGAGGAGGACTTTGTGTGTCGGCCACGCGAACGGTGAAGGCGTAGGTGTAATTGAAACTGAGCGAAGTCGAAGTTTCCAACCCCTTAACTGTTCCTTGCGAAATCGAAGAAGAAGAGAAATGTCGCGAGATTTCTGGACTGATGCAAAGATACTCGGGGACGTTATTATAGACTGATATAGACTATTAATTTCTCTATTCTGTTGTTTATTAAGATGGTATTTGTTGATGGAATTTATAGAAAATTGATATGAAAAGTAATATCAAAGAGTAATGAAAGATGTAATTGCGAAAGCTCAAATATGCTAGGGTAAGTTCTTTGTATTTCATTGTATACATGAGTTTAGAAGTGTTTCAGTTGGAGAACTTACGTTGGCGGAACTTACTATTTCTATCATCATTAAAAGTCATTGTCATATTATACATAGATTACTCCATCTGCCTTGAATGAATTACAGTGACACAAGTTTGAATTCTACAACATAGTACAAATCACCTAACATATCCTTCCACTTATTACTTTTTTATCGATATTCTTGACACTTCTTTGGATTTCTAATTTTAGTTCCATAGTTCAGCTTTCTCTCTAATTCTACCACTAAGCTAATAAGTGCAGACTAATTGATTGACAGTATAAATACCTTTATGAGATAATATAAGATTACATAAATATTCAAGTAATTATAATAACATCCATTGAAGCTTGCCCAGTTTAAATTTGCGTGGACCTTTGCAGCCCCCATAACCCAAAGGAGGGTTAAACTGGCAAAACTTGAGCTATAGATTTCTTAAGCCATGCCTTACAAAAACGACTCTCAAACAACCAAGACCTTTGCAACCTTGTAACTAATTTGTATTCTTGTTACCCAACGTTTTTCCGACAATTCCGCGAAACTGCGATGCGAGCAACAAAAATGTGGCACGCGACTAAGAGGAGAACGTATGAGAGAGAGACAGAGAGCGCATGCGTTTAACACGCTTGAGTTGCGTACGAGTGCCCATTAGGAACGTGCGTGAACATACGTGGCTAAATAGGGCAAGTGGCCAGAGACCATAATGTTAAGTAAATAATGGCCAAACTCCTGGCCCCTTATTATACCACTCAAAGCTAAAGTCTCGTACTCGTTAGTGGCGGCTTTTTCTTCTTTCCACCCTTCCTCTCTCTCACTCTCTTAATTCTCTTCGCTCGCACAACCCTTCGCTCCTTTCTCGAGACTTCTTTCTCTCCTTGCTGGCTCATTCTCGCCCTCCATGAAGTGCACATACATGTTGTTCACCTTCCCACAAGAACGGAGAGTGCGTGGCACTCTATCCCGGTTTCCGTACCCTGGCGAATGCGTCGCGCAACACGATTTCAACGATGACCCACCTGTTTAGTTTCAATGATCGCCGGTTTTGTACGCGTAAAGAAGTACGAAGAAATCGAACACTGAATGAAACTTTTACCCGAAAGATTTTATAATTAAAATTTTAAGAATTTCTGTCTATGTTATGGAAAAAGCTTGTACTACTAATTTCTTGAAATATCTATTAATCGAGTTCATGGTAATCGTTTCATTCGCCGCTTGAATACTCTTACAACTATGATACGTAGTACCTAGTTAGTAAATACTGAAGATACTTAGAAGTCATCGTAAGGAACTTGCAATTCCCAATCCGATATCCTTCGAAACGTTATGAAATTGGACCATACATCACTACAGCCTGAATCCATAAGTCAGAAATCTCAACTATCATCCTTCTAAGTACGACACCACGCATTTAAAGTTCTGCAACTTTCTATCACAAAATTCCTTTCTTCGACATCGAGAATTACATCCAAACCTTAATATTTTATCATTGCCAAAATATCCCACAATAATATCGGAAGAAGAACAATGTTACAATGATATTATTTGCATTCCCAAATTCCACTCACCTGCAACTCCACCGACGATTGACTCCTGTTTCTCGACCTTAGGCTGCCGATATTCATCCTGAGGAAGCCTCTTCCTCTGAAGGAGACCGCAATCGGGCTGCTGGTGCTGAAGTTGTGTCTGGATGTGGGCTGCGGCGGCTGCGGCCGCGGCTGCCGCCGCCGCCGGAATTGCCAAACCCGCAGGACTCGCTACGTGGGCCGGGTGCGGGGGTGGACTACCAGCTGGCGTGGTAGCACTCGCTGCACCAGGAAGCACGGGGGCGGTGGTGCAGCTGCCTGCATTGTACTGCAGTTGCAGGCCTAACTCACGGGCCTCGCTCTCCTCTTGGGCCTGCTGTCTTCGTAACGCGACCTGTGAACAGTTCCCTTGTAAAATCAGAGCTAAAACTTCAGGCTGCAAGGGATGAAACTTAATAATAAAATGGACCTTCATTTGTTTCTAGAGACAGAACCCCTTAACAACGGGCCATACGTTTACGCACAATACTATAAACTCTTTGTCTACTTAACTTCGCGATTTATTGAATTGAAATAGAGATACCGAAACATTTTTGATACTGTTTAATTTATGCTGTTGATGAAACAATTGTAATTTGTTTGTTAATTATAAAATAATTAGTATGAAGCCTAGTTCTATGTGAAATTCTTATCACCAGGCAAAGTTAAGTTAATTGTACTTTGTAAAATGTTTGTTCGCCTAATAATTCGTACTCTTTTCACAGCTGTTTTAATATTTCGTATTCAACATCAGATTAATTCGTAGAATATAGCACAGATAATAAATGTGTCCATAATTTGTTACATTCTGAATGGTGATATCGATGACCTAGTGCTATCATTATGGTATAGATATCAGTATCGAGATAATCTAACAAGAGGGTAGATCGTCGAATTCGAAGCTTCAAGTGGGTTTAGCGTTACAACCCAGTATGGATCAAACTACATTGTTCGAGGCTTCATTCGAGACTCCTTAAAGTCTAAAGAATCAAATTGAGAGTATCATTATCTCAAACTTTACAGCCACTGCAATACAAAAGAGTTGTAAACCCGTAAAGTAAAAAATAATTACAGTAAGAGGATCTTTGCGGTTGATTCACGCGTTTCGTTCTTGTGTTCGTGTTAAAAAGCACGTAAAACAACGGGAGAAAAAAGTCACATGTTTCAAAAGACCCTCGTGCCGATTCTAATTGAATTAGTTCACACTTCCTTGGTCCATTACTCGAAGCCATGGAAAAAGAAACAGCACCCCTTGCGCATGCTACAGCTTTTTTACTGCATTTGCTACGGGTACCTCTTAATTCTTACCAATGGAAATATACTATTAGAACTCAATTAACGTAATATGGGACTCCAAATCCTCTTACTACGATAATTTATTCAAATAGTCTAGTTTTAAATACTATTTAAAAGATAGCAACCTCCAATTAACAACACTTTAATATCCTCTGCAGTTTTCTCATTTCTTAATCTACAGAATCATAATCCTGAATGACTTTATTGTGCCAACCGGTTCTAAGCAAATAAGAAATGGTATATGCGTAATAGATTAACACGCTGTGTATATGATATTGTAAAGTTTGAATTTAAGGCCAGATTCAAAGTGACATAAGAAAAACGACTGCAATATTTAATCCCCAATTACTTTGAGCAATGTAATTACTTACATTGTACTTTATTGATCCTTAATAATGAATAGTAGTTTGTATCACAGCGTGTTACTTAACTAATCCACATTAGTCGAACAATGTCTCACTAAAAACAGTTCCCACGGTCTTTGATAATTCTTGATACTAATTTAACATCTTTTTCTTATTGTATTAACATTTCCAAGCGGCACTTTACCTGGGCAGCCATGACCCGTTGCCTCTCGGCGATCAGTGTACATTTCGCACACACGCAGTCCCGCCAACGGCAATACCGTTTGTGACCTTTCAACGCGGAAACGACGCCGTGGTTACGGCACCTCGCGCACTTCGGTGTCCTTTGGTATCTCTCGGCACTTGCACGAAGGAAGAACGCGGCTGGTAGCACGTGATGTTGCTGTTGTTGCTGTTGGTGTTGCATTAACTGGCCCACGTCAACACCAAGACCGACACCCCGCGGTAACGACATTGTTACGGCGGCCGAGTAACAACAATCGGGTTAACGTAATCAAATGAAAACGTAAAAAAACAAATAAAAATCCGATCACTGTGTGAAGGAGAGATAAAATCAACAATGATCACGGAATGACGAGCGTCATCATCGAATGTAAAAGCACCAATATAAAAGGCCGATCACCGAGAATAATCGTTTTCGGGCGAGCATGAAGCCCAATACGCACTGACACGCGTCGCTCTCATTCTAACACCGTTGCAACTAAATCTTTCACTACCGGGCGTTTTTCATAACTGTCAGTAATTATTTCACGATCCCGTTTCAAATTTTTCTTTTAGTTTCTGATGTTTCCAGAGTGTGCGCACTGTTTCGAATATGTATGAAAGTTCTGACCGCGTCAGTGATCACACTGAATGGTTAGTTAATAACGGGGGGCCACGGAGTCGAAAGGTAGACCGTAGTCACACGGGCTCTTCTTACTTCAACCGAAGAAATCACATTTAACGCTGTTCGGTAGAAACTCTCGAACCGGCACCGTACTGCGAACGGAGTAGAGAGAACGAGAAAGGGAGAAAGATGGATAATAAGGGAAAGAAAGAAGGAAGATGGAGGAGGTGGTGACGAGTACGATGAAGAGAGAAACCTCGATTACTAGACACGCGCACGCGCCCACACTTCCGAAAGTTCGTCGGCAGAGAACAGCGGCGGCACCACCGCTCGTACGGGTGTCGGGGTACGAAATGCGGAATAGCCCCGACTCCTCTCGCAGCACTCTCTCTCGCTCTCCGGCATTGTCAACAATTGCAGCATCCCGGGAGAGTCGATTCAGGTAGCGTGGAGAGACAGAGAAGCGGCGGCGGTAGTGGTGTCGGCAGCAAAGAGGGAGCCGAAGGCGGACGGATAAGGAGGTGGGGGACCAGCGGCGTGGAAGAGGGGAGGATAGAAACCGAGGGGGTTTAGAATGTCGCAAGGAGACCAGGAAGAGAGACGATAGAAAAAGAGGGGATAAGGGTATGAGAAAAAGATGGATAGAGATAGAAACGGAAAGTGCGGAAGAAAAATGTGGAGGAAGGTGGAAAAGTGAACATGGTGCGGGTGTGAGAGGGGGAAACACTGATACGAAAAGAAACGAATGGGTGGGAAAAAGACCGAGAGTATTCGAAGAGGAATGCGCCAGAGTAGGATGATGCGACAAAAGGAGAAAGAAGGAACGAGGGGAGAGAGAGAGAAGAAATTTATCGGGGAGGGATAGGGCAGAAACTAACAGCCCCTCCACAGTTGCGCGAAATAAAACACTGTGCCACAGTGTTCCACCCCGGGGCTTCGGCCAAACGCAAAGCCGCGCTTAGGTACGGCCACGCCCGCGCATCTACCCGATTGGCCGAACACGCTGTTCCACCAAGATGTTAAGAGTTTATATCTGACTGGGGTGAAAGGGGGACATACCTAACCACGTACCCACCTACCTACTCACCCTCGATAAACTATTCGTACAGACTCGCGTATCAGACATGTGTATTTTCTATCGTGCTGGTGGAGGCACAACCGGACAAACATATTACTCTTTTATTTAAAACCCGTTCCAACGTAAAATACAATGCGAGCGATGCTCAGACGTTTCTCTCCATGCTGCGCCTTTTGTTTCGTCGGGACTGTTTTTAACCATGCAAGCCTTCTTCGTCCCTTTCGAAGAAGGAACACATCCTTTCTTTCTTTCGATCCTTCCTTCTTTCTCTCTTTTACTATTTTTTAATTCTTTTGCCTTTTCTCTTTTCTTTACCTCTATTCGCTCGGTTATGGTTGCTTGCGGTTTGTCTGTCCTCTTTCTGCTTTTCTTTCCACTCTTCTTTTTTTCTTCTCCGTTTCTTTTTTCAGATCCATCGAGTCCCACTCCCTGTAAATCACACGGGCACACAGCGTCATAGCGACGAGCCTTTCTTGAATCATATTCTACAATGAGGTTTCAATGGGGGGAAGCCCTATTGTCGTTCACCAATGGCGACCGATTTTATAGTGATCTAATGTACAGATGTTATTTACCCCGCAATGAGAACCGAATAAAAGCATTCTATGTATTAAGCATTCTATGATTTGGATCCTGTATATCTCTCTGCTTACCTACCTACTCCTGCCTGTCTACTGCGTTACGTATAATAATACCTACCCTTGCCTCGTACACCGCGCACAATGGTACTATTACTTTTAACGTTAGTCATGCGAACCAAAGTAACTATATCGATGTACTCTTAAGCAACCGGTATTTACATTTAAATAATGGTTATTCGTACTTAAGTTCAGCCGTGTCACGTTACATTACATGTAACTTGATGCAGAAATTTGTAACTGTTAGGTATACCGGTGAATAATCCGCTTATCGTATCAAATTCAATATTGATGTTTGACAAGATCTAATACCTATCGTATTTTAAAGAATGCTTTTGATACAATTGAATTAAGGGGATACATACACCTAGCGGTAGAAAAAGTTGGGTACACATTTAACAATTTTTTTTTTGTGAAAAAAATATTTGATTGAAAAATCTCCAACTGCATCGTATAGTATACAGTTTAGCGTATATATGCAGTAAATTTCATTTGAAAATCTTTAATAATGCAGCTGGGACAAATTGTCTTGTAGAGGCTATTTTGTGGTAGAAGCTTTTACGGTGCCCATGATATCTCTTGGAGTTTTTATCTAAAATAAGAAATGAACAATTTTTCTTAAAGTGTATAAAAAAAGGAAGTTTCTGTTGTAGCCTTTTTTTTTATATATTGATTTTTCATGAAATGGCGACCATTCCAATGTGGACGTATGATTTTTTACTGCAAAATTCCCGCTTTTTTGTTTGTAAAAAAAAATATATTTTAAAAAAATCCTACGACAACTACTAGATAATTATATAAAGAAACTCTGTGCAAAATTTTAACGAGATTGGTCCATGTGTTCTCGAGATATTTTGGACACCGTTTTGGAAAACATGATTTTGAGAAAAACGCGTTTAAATCGATTGAAGCGCGAAGTCTCCGATGAGATACTTGTCTATGATAGGCTCTAACTTCGTCACGTTTACGAATTTTTAAATAAAATTTTAACTGTATATAGCTTAAATATCATATAATTAAATAAGCATATTTTTGAAAAATCGATTTGTCCTTAAGTACCAATTTCATTTTATAAGATAAATTCATCAACCGATTTTTATATATCCTGTACAAAATTATTTAAAATTATTTACTCTTTTTCTATATTTGTGCCATTATCTTTTCTAACAATTTTAACATTACGCGTTTCATGGAAAAAGTGACATCAATAAATAGCGTAAACATATGTTTATTTTCAAGTGATATCACATTATATCCGTAAAATAGAAAATTAGTAAAACGAAAATAATTCCTTTGACTGCGATCTGTAATGAATTGCACGTTTCAACACGTTACGAATTGATTAATTCGCGCTCGTGCATCATTAGTGAGTACGCAATGACGATTTGAGCAACATTAAAAACGCGCACGCGAAACGGTATTCGCTGATCACGTCGATCCACACCGACACGAACCATTTTTTACTCTGGCATATCAGCCACTCAAAGCGTACGTACGCGCCGATGGATAAATCAATAAACCAATAGCTATGGTAATGCACACCTGCTTTTAAAGTATCAGCCAACCCCTCCGCGTTCCCGTTTACGCAATCCGCACAATTATATGCCCAACAAGATTCGCTGCTTCCTCCGATCATTACAAATTCTATTTTATCAAAATAATATGTTGGCAAAATAATTTAATCCGTAATATAAATATTAAAATTTTGTTCATTTCACGAAATACTTTCTTAAACTAGAACAATTTTATCTTAAAACTGATCTTTTCTTATCGATCTTTTTAATAGTTTAAATATATAACCTTGAATATTTCAACACATTACATTGAAAACTTGCGTTATGATATACCTTTCAATAAAAAAATATCAAAACGTTCTCAAGCCCAATATTCCCAAAATAAGCAGAATAGATCCAATGATGCTCCCACGACTCTTACCCTCTGACCTTAGGATGTTTTCAGATGTATCCGATTTATTGGTTGTAGCAGGTACGACGCGTTAAAATACCAATACCAGTTCTCCCCTTTGGCTGTTTGCATTGTGAAACCTAGGAGATCAAGATCAAGATCGCCTCTGTATTGAGTTACAATGTTTGCCAACATCACGCAGATCGACAACACCACGGAAACAGCTGATCAAACCATTTCTGATCGGATAAGTGAGATTAGGACGCAGGTTACTACGTCAAAAAGCAGGATAGCGCAGGTACAAAACATTTGATAGGGATCTCTGATATGATCTAGTGGGTGAGCGATTTGTAACCTGTCAGCAACAAAACAGACACGGAAATTGTGTTCCTCCAATTGCATCACTATACATATAGCTTAAAGTTCACAGGATAAATGGGGACTTACTTGAATGTTAGCCACATATTATGGGGAAAAAACTTTAAAGAACAGATTAAACAACTTCACAAATGAACAAGTAATCCTTAACAAGTTCTTTGATTAAACTTTAAGCCTGTAAAAGTTAAATTCTAATTCAAACTAAATTGTTTACTTTGACACGTATGTTATGGACACAGTTTTGGAACTAAAGACGGAACCTAAACCTATCAACCGTATCAACTTGTTTATGAGACCACTTAGGCCATCCTATTAAAAGAAGTAATCCTTCACCTATTTTACGTGACCAATATAGCATAGCAAAGGACAATATCGTTTGCCTAATGAAAAATTTAATTCTGTCTCCAGTCAGGGTTCATTTGGCATAATGTTATCGAACCATCAATAACTAAAACGACACGTAACAAATATCCAAGTTTAACCCTTTCGCAGTTTAGTACGAGAAAGACTCAGTCGAGTTGTCGAATACGGCACTGTAAACTTCATATCTTAATTTACATTCAGTACACATAACATAATTTTTAAAATGTATTACCTATGATTCGGCAAAATTACGTATTTTTCGTATCAGGTAACCGAAGTGAAAAAAGGTTGCAATAAGGAAAATAAACAGTCTTGATAATGTTTTTCACCTATTCTTCATCGCTTTATTAAACTGTAAAAGGGTTAAAATGGCAAATTCAGCAAAAGCATGAAAGACAAAGGGCAAGGAAGCAAAGTTGAACGAGGACGTAGCCTCACAGTTGGCGTTAAAGACAGATATATAGAGATAGGTAGAGAGAACCGTGTCGGATGGAGGGCGGCGTATGCAGAGGCATATATTTCGACAAATCCATAGGTACGGATGGCATTCACCGTGGCACCGTCGCCGAATGAAGCTACGGTCTCGCCCGCGATCTACCGCGCCGGTGAAATACCGTATGACTTTTTGACGTGCTTTTAACAGATTGAATTGAAAATGGCTTCCACGGCGCCGATATATCCGCGAGGCCACATCCATACCCTGGAAACGACTGTACGAACGGACGGACGTGAGAGACGAGATATATAATCTTTTTCCTCTCTCTCTCCCTCGCTCTTTGCCTCCTTTCTCACACCTTCACACCTCGCTGCAACTTTTTCTCTCTTCCCTTCCCCCTTTCCTTTTTCTATCCTTCTCTTTCTCTCTCTCTCTCTCTCTCTCTCCCTGCCTCCCCTTCTCCCATTTTCGTCTTTCGCAAAACGGTTTTCCTCGTTTCCCATCCTCCGATCCACCCCTAGCCACCTCTATTTCTCTCCCTTCAATTTTTGCACATTCGCTGATGCGGCACATTGCAAGCTGTGCCTGCGGAAACGACGACGAGCAGGACTGGTGGACCCCGGTCACTCGAATCACGGTTGGACCGGAAGGGAGGAGGCGGAGGACCGCGTCCAGGCTGGAGGGCCGCGTAAAAATAATGTCCTGGCTCATTTTTTAAAACCCCCAACCGCAGAGAGCAGGGGCCAGGGCTGCGAGCGAGCCGAGGTCTACGGAGAGAGAGAGAGAGAGAGAGAGAGAGAGAGAGAAAGAGAGGAAAAGATAGAAAGAGGACAAAAAAAAAAATAAACGTGACGGACCGTGGATATAGGCACCGTCGATATTACCGGGGCGCAATAGCACGGGCCGACCGACGCCGGATGAAACGGTCAAAGCTAAAAAGCTCTCTCCGCCGAAACGGGCTATATATTATCTGCAACCCTTCAAACACAGAACACACCGAGATCCATACATAACCCATATGCGTATGCTTCTCTACGTACCGTTTCTCTGCCGATGAAACTCGCTGAGTGCAACCGCAAGTATAATATCCGTTTCGAGTACACGTTACTCATAGGCAGTAATAAGTACTTACGTAAGCTTAACCCTTTATACTCAGACGGCTCCGAAACTGTATTGCAGAAAGTTTCGTATAAAACTCGAGAAAAATTTACTGTGGTTCCTTATTCATTACAAGATCTTTCGATTGAATATTGCTTCGAGTTGGCAGTATATCTATCAAATAACAACTTGAGTGTAAGGGTTTATATCTTCCTTAAAGTTATGTAATAGTACGTGGCATATTAATAAGGGAGATCTACAAAGCGTAACTATACTAATTGAAAATCATCAAAAATTTTATTATGAGAAAAGTGCTACAATTGCAGAAAGTTCCAATAATTTTACAGTCTTGTTCCTTTATAAGTCCACTTGTAAATTCCTATAGCTCCATCATAAACTATTATCTACTAATAATATAAATATCTTCCAATTATTTATCCAGAATAGCAGGTACTTTAATTCTAATCGAGTAACTTTAAATAATCAAGCAACCAAACAGTTTGAGAAAGAAGCAAACAGAGCCACGTGCACGATGGACGTGTTTCAATGCGCTATACTTGAAGAGGGTGAAATGGGCGTGGTTAGCAGCCCTAAGTGAGACAGTGTCGACCAATACGGCAGCATTATGCGATATGGCAACAGTTGCAAACGCAAGCGCCGTCAGAATAGCTTCTGCGAGCTGGTGATAGGTTGATGTGCACGGGTGTTTAATGTATGAGCGCAGACTCAACATCGAGAACAGTGTTCAAAAGGTAACGCCTGCTGCAAGCTCGCGCCCAGATTGGTTACGCATTAACCCATTCAGAGTAGAGTGTCGTAATTCGTACTTACAATTAGGTAATCATTGAAAAATATAACGGAATGTTAGTTATTTAGTGCTATGTTAATAATTTTACTACATAAAAGGTAAATTTAAAATCTTTCATTTATTATACTGATCCCTAAAGACAATCTTATATGCAAAGATAAAAAGAATTTGTACAACTTATGATACTTTGTATTTATTATTTACTCATCTTTTATGAAAAATGTTTTTCTTATGACACTGTATACTGTAATTATATCTTATTACTGTTCATCTAACTTAGTTAACTTACTTTGTTCTTTTTTACTTTCAAGTTACAATATTTATAAAAATTGAAAAGACAATGTAATACTGTTTTTTTTAGCGTTTATTATTATGATTTAATATATTTATAAAGTCAATGAATTAGTAGTTATGAGTACTTGAATTAATATTAATGTAACAAAGTCGGACCAAGAATGTCGTCTTCCAAATCGCACTTTTCCGGCTTTAACGATTGCTCGTGCTGGAACATTACCGGTAATGGTTCCTTCGAGTATTTCTTCAAAACAAACAGCATGGTTTCTACAATTTGCGCGGGAGTCTTGTAAAAGTATTTATGTTCCTTGTCCGCGTCTGTATGCTTGTTGTAGGCTTCCTCGATCAAATCGCCATTAGACGTGAAGAACATTATTCTAGGAACGTATTTACCATCTGGCTGAAATTTTTCCTTGTTTAAAATTGCGTCAGTTCCCATCTCCGCGTTTACCATCACAAATCTGTAACATATTAAGTAAGATTAACTTCAACTTTTAGTTACAGATAAAAATAAAAATTATCAGGCACTCTAGGGTTACTGTATACTGCAAAATAACGTCAAATAGAAATTTTCTTTAACTTTTTTTTAGCATTTGAATAGTATAAGCTTGAAGTATATATTTGAGAGTATTTCAGTGAATTCTTATAGATTTTTCCACATGTTCGAAATGAGTGAAAATTACACGAAGTCTGAAAGATCCTTTGAGGGTCAAAAAAAAACAGTTTACCTACACTTCCAGGATTAAGATATGAAATCTTATTTATTTTTACAAATTTTGTATTGATCTTAAATAACATTCCATAATGATAAAAAACCTAATATTTGCTATTTGCGGTAACGTCCGCACATCCTCCGTTTCGATACTTACCGATCACTAAGATCCATTAATCGCATGGATTTGGAAAATTTCTGTTTTAATTTTTGACAAGAAGGACACTGTAATTTATGGACTAGCAGAAATATCGGTTTATCGGTGGTCTTAGCCTCTTGGAAGCCGTACTTTAGGGACCTCCATTTAAACAATTGTTGGAAGCTAATTTCAACATTTAAATCTTCATTATTGATGAAATTATTTCCGACTAAATGACTTGCAAGACTGAGTAAATTTAAGGCACTGAGGTATTTGATACATTGATTCATAATTCATAAGATTAAATTAAATTTTGTATGGTTAGTTACACAGTACAAACAAAACTATCGATTTTTAATATTTCGATATCTCGTTGCATAACTTATTTTAAATCAACACATTAATTTCGTTGCACATGGGTAACGTAGAATGATTAAACAAAATTTTAAAATAAATCATAGGATAAAAAGAATTTCTAAAAATTGAAGCGATTTTATTATACGTCGATATAATACTGTTTTACCAGCATTGCATAAAAGTGCATCTTCGAAGTGTTTATAATTGTACCCGTTGTGGCACCACCATGATATACTCAAAATTTAGCGCCATACGAATGAGCACAAAATTACATTCTTGTATTCCTCGAACCGATATATTATAATTTCAATACTTTCCCTAAACATATGGATCATCGATTTATCACCTCATACTTTTAACAATCTTTGTCTAAAGTGCTTTTCGAACAAATATTCACATAGTTCTCGCAACGATGTGACAATGGTGAAGAATAAATTTACTTCAAGAGATAGGTTAAGATTATGTTGGAGTTCTTTTGACAATGAATTCTTTTTGAATAACGCAAGAAGATAATTGTTCATTGAAGAAAATGAGTAAATTATGGAATTATTTAATATTTCAAGGATGGATGTCGTATTTGATGGCAGCTGGTTTGCTGGTTTTTACAAGCGGCTTTCTATTAAATCGTGTTGCCAGACCAGAACGTGCCGAATGCAAACGTTGCACGGATTCTGACTGTAACATCGAGCAGCTTCTTCAAAATCCCGAAGCTGCTGCAATTACGTGTCTTGAACGAAAAACACGTGTTGTGTTGCTAGTTGTTGATGCCTTAAAATATGATTTTGCATATTGGTACAATGATAATAACTCTACCTCATCTTATTATCGCAATAAACTACCAATAATTCATGAATTGTTACAAAATCAACCTATGAATTCACGTTTATATAAATTCATAGCTGATCCTCCAACTACAACCATGCAAAGACTAAAGGGTCTAACTACAGGATCATTACCTACTTTTATTGATATTGGATCTAATTTTGCATCTGAAAGCATTAATGAGGATAATATTGTTGATCAAAATATTGCCAAAGGTATTGTTTTCATGGGTGATGATACTTGGACTAATTTGTTTCCTGGCAAATTCAAACGTCAATTTCCATCTCCATCTTTCAATGTGTGGGATTTGGACAGTGTGGATAAAGATGTCAGATACCGTATATTTTTTGAAATGAAGAAGAAAGATTGGTCTCTCCTAATAGCACATGTTCTTGGTGTTGATCATTGTGGACATAAACATGGTGCTAATCATCCTGAAATGACTAGAAAATTAAATGACACGAATACTCTTATAAAAGAGATCATTGAATCTTTAGAAGAAAATACAGTACTTTTTGTTGTTGGTGACCATGGAATGACAGAAAGTGGTGATCATGGCGGTGATAGTAGCAATGAAATTGAAGCTGCTATGTTTGTTTATTCTATGATTCCTCTTATAAAATATGATTCACCCGGCAATACTGTGAATCAAATTGACCTTGTTCCTACATTGGCATCTGTCCTTGGAACACCTATACCATTTTCAAATTTAGGATCTGTTATAATTGATTCTCTTCCAAGTTCAACAAGAAATGGAAAAATTGAAGATGACTTGTGGTATTCATCCTATTCAGTATGGAGAAATATTGCACAGACAAAGAAATATATAGATGTATATTCTGCAGACAGTTACTTGTTTTCTAATGAACAACTTGTGAATTTGGAAAATATGTATAATCATCTATTTGAACAAATTAAGAGCATAAACACTATCGAAGAATTTGAATCTTTCATTATTAGTAGTCAAAACTATTTCAAACTGCTCAAAGATACTTGTTCTGAAGTCTGGGTTCAATTTGATTCTAATCTGATGTCAAAGGGTCTACTTTTAATGTTTTGTGCTTTGTTTTTCTTTTACTTATTTATTACAGGCATTCCAGAAAATCGTACATCTAAGATTTTTCAGTCATCATTTTTACAATGTTCTATTTTAACAAACTTCATTATTGCATTAATTATGTTCTTTTTATTTTTGTTTGATATCTTAGAAGAATTCAAGAATACTACACTGTTTACCACTGGTGCAGTTTCTATAGTATTATTAATAATATTAATTGCTAAGAACTGGGATGTAATTTCAATGCATTGGTATGATTATCGTAAAATAAAAAAGTTGATCTATATCACAAGGGTGATACTTCTTTTAACAATATGCAGCCTCTTCTCTAACAGTTACATTGTTGAAGAAGATAGCGCTTTACCCTTCTTACTTGTTACACTTCTTTGGCTTCTTATGTTTAATTTAAAAAAAGAAAGTACTAACGAAAATTCAGAAAGAAAAACAAAGCCATTTCTAAAATCATATGCAAAATCAAACTTAAAAACAATTATAATAGTCACGGGTTTAATAGCATGTATTTCCATACGTTTATCTTATTACTTCTGGCGTTGCCGAGAGGAACAACAACAACGCTCATGTTCTATGTTTGTAATCGGCAAAATGGGTTCTATAACATCCGACAATTTAGAACGAATTTTACTTGCTATCACCTTGATTGTACTTGCCCTATATATTACAATAGTAAGACTGTGGTTACAAAATTGTGGAAATCTTTCTGGTTTCTCTCCCAGCGTTTTGGTAGGGCAATACTGCCCTGTTGTAATTGGTGTTTGCATGGGCTGTTATTGGGTTCTTCAAAGATTACCAAAATTTGTTAAAGTAAAATTTGCATTGTCTTGGCAAGTGAGCACATTGCCTAACATTGTGTATGCATTGAGTCTGTTTGCAATCTTTGTTCTATACTATCGTCCGCTCAGTATATTTCTACTGCCAAAGAAAACAGAATCGATTAACATACATCAGGACGAAAATGTAGTACCTCGATTATTTGAGAAGATAAAGGAGTCGATTTATCGTAAAAGCGTAAACGTAGATGATACGCCGATCGTTTACGGCTTGGGTACTGTCTACAGTGCCACATTTATCTCATTAAGTGTATTTCTTATGTTGTTATATTCTTTATTATTAGGAGATATATTATCGCCTAGTACTTTCTTAATGTTTATATCTTGTGCCTCTGTTTTGGGCTTATCGGCAATAGAGAGATATAAAAATGCTAATAACATATGTAAGTTCTATGGCATACAAATGATTTATGAATGATTTAAATTACATACCATACTTTTAATGTTACAATTTTGAAAACAGCCGAACTTGTAGAAGTACCTACCCCTGTCCTATTATGTTGGTTCTTAATAGCAGAATATTTCTTTTATGGAACTGGCCATCAACCAACATTTCCTACTATTCAGTGGGATGCTGCTTTTGTAGGAACAGGTGGACATTTTTACGGAAGTTTATTGCCAGCAATCTTAATAGGTATACATAACTTGACACATATTATTCATTAAAATGTCTTCAGCTAACAAGATAGTAATTTACAGGGATAAATACATTTGGGTCACACATTATACTAGGTGCAACATTACCATTATTGGTAATTGTACCATTTACTTTGTATCTCGTGTTTCCAAAGTTGGCTAAAGTAAAATTTTCGGATGACGACATGAAAAGAGGAGAACTGCTTCTATTTGAACAAGATTCCGTATTTCACGCTGCAATTTTCTCGGTTGCAGGAAAATATATACTACTTCATGGAATTAGAGTAAGGAACACTCTTAACATTTTAAATCTACTAATATTTTAAGAAATGAATTAGTCGAATACTAGGAGTACTTACTAAAAAAATTATTTGAAGTTTAAAAATAGTTGTAATTGATAAATCTTTATAACTTCGTATACATTATAGACTTTCGGCAGTATGCTTGCTGCAACGATTCACTGCCGACATTTAATGGTTTGGAAGATCTTCGCGCCAAAGTTAATATTCGAGGGCTTGGGACTATTAGTAACGTTAAGCAGTGTATTGGCGTCCTTTTATATGGTATTCAGAATCGATCAGCAAGTGGAACATCTTATATCCAGAGTGACAAAGGGCAGATGATAATGATCCACTTTTAATGGTGTGTGATATAATCAGTACAGTAAAATATCAAAGTTTAAGACATGTTAAATGAAGAATGTGTGCAGTATCTCATTATTCTTAACTTTAAGAACGAAAGTTTTTATTGTAAAAAAGTAAACTAGACGTTCAGCGTCAACACTTACCGATACTGCCATTTCCATAATTTTATATGACTTTATATAAGAAACAGCTACAGTGTAGTTAACAGGGAAATTGAACTGAAACGTTCAGCACATAAGAGTGAGATGTTTTTTCCTTCGTTTCTTCAAAGATCAATGTTACCAATTCTGGTGTTTCCTAACACACTAACGCTACCCTGCGTGCAATGCATTGCTGATTGCAGAGAAACATAGCAACGCACTTGATGCAGGATTGCGTCCATGTGCGCTGATGATTACTTGACCGATGTGTGTGTTCGATCTAGCGTTTTACGTTCATCGTTGTTGAATGCATTCGAATGAATCGATGCCGTGGCGTACGTTTCCGTTTTATTTGCCGCATACAAAATTGTATATAACGCGTATATTATAAACATAATAGATAATGTAATAAAAAAAAAAAGCTTAATCTTCCAGATATATCTTCCTATACATTTTAAAACAGTAAAATTTTTCAAACTTGTGCCTTTTGCCAGTATGTGGTTTTATATTCACTATGTATTTTGCAAAACATACTTTATTCAAAATAACATCAAGCGTACACGTTATATATTGTAATTGATAAAAAGTGATCAATTTAAAGATAGAAATTTTGTAATTACAAGTGATAGAAATATTCCTGCTGGGTCTGTAGTTTAATGATGATTGTGATGCCTGTCTCCTTGATAGTTGTTTTTCAGATAGTCCATCCAGTTGGCCCATTTGTCGAAGTCCTCATAATTGCTGGTACCCTGCGACAGACGAACATGTTCACAATATTCATAGTGTCCAAATTACACATACCTAGTTTTCATAATAATTATTTTGAAAGTCTGGCACCTGCATATTAGGCAATACAGGCATTTGTATCTGGAAATAAATGAAGTCGTCATGTTGCATAAGATTTTTTATCACCATAATTTGTTTGATAATGATACAAAAACATATTTTTCCATATTTTTAAATATTACAAATTATTGTTAACTATTGTAATTGTGCTTCATTATGTATAGTATGCAATACAGACTTACAGGTTTAAAACATTTTAAAGATTTTTAATTTAAATTCTTTTTCAATCCAAATACTTACAAGTAATTTAATTCCTCCACCTTGCTGTCCAGGTGTAGATCCTCCACCGACCTGTACGGATTCTATAGAACCAGCTGGCAAGCTCTGATATCCTTGATGCATTTGCATTTTAACCGAGCGCGTTTGTTGCTTCGGATTCGAATTACTTTCTGCATTCAACAAAGATTCAGCTCCATTCTCAACTTCTCGTTTTATACTTGCTACATCTTCAGGATAAGAGACCCAAAACGACGCTGGACCTTTTGGCAGTGTTCGAGCCACTTTCATTCCGTAACTTGGATTATAAAAAAGGGGAACTTGGTAATCCAATATATCTAATTTACGTTTAATAGCATCCAGAAGGCTTACATTAAAAGGCATGCTATCACCAGTCAATGGGAAATTGGTGCTAAATTCTCCTTCAGGAGCACTGGAAGATGCCATTTTAGCCTTTACTACATTCTGAATTGCCAGAGTAATATTTTTTTGTAAGTCCGTTAACATATCGAATACCTGACTCAAAACTGCCATCTTTTGCTGGAAAGGAAGCAATCCATCAGCAGTTGGCTTTGACCATGCACCAGGAGCAAAAGGTTTAAAGGGCTTCTTTGCAGACAGTGATGTCGAAGATTTTTCGTAGGAAATTAAATCGTTCATTGTTGTTACCATGTTGCTTTTCAAATCACTCAATTCAGATAATATGCTATCAACAATTGAATCCTTAGCAGCGCTGATCGATGATAGATCGTCAACGGATCTTACAACTTTTTCTTGTGCTTTATCTCCCTCAAGTGGTAGAGATCTCACTAAATCATTTTTGAAACTTGCACTATCGTCGTTGCTAGGTGCCTTCGTTATATTCAATTTCAAAGCATCGAATAATTTTTCCAAGAATTCTCCTACTTTATCATTGTATTCACTTGGACTGGGAATTACCGACGATGGTAGCCAAAATTCAGGTGGAACAATGGTACTCGTCGCTGTAGCTGAAGCTTCCGTTGAAGTTGGAGTCGAAGTAGTAGTGGTAGTAGCAAGATTTTTAAATAAAGTATCCAAAAAAGCAGATTTCTTTGCTATGAACATAGATGGGTCCACAACAGGTGGTGCAAATGATCCAAAGGGTCCAAATGGTCCAAACGGTCCAAACATTCCTGGTAAATATTGTTTTGGTGCAGCTGGTCCTCCCATTTTTTTAAGCAGTACATTCACATCTTCTTCTGGTTCTTCAGAAATTGGAGCAAGAGTGGGATATGGAGGTGGAGGTCCCAAATCCTTTGTTTCCGGTTTGCCAGTGTCCATAATTGCTCGAAGTTTCGTCACAGGAGAGTCATCTATACTTCTTCTTCTACGGGAAAACTCATCTTTCATACTATAATCAGGTATGGCGTTTACGCTCGAGAATTGGGACATAGGTCCGAATTTAGGACCCATAGGACCAGCAAAAGGTTTAGAACCGAAAGGTCCGAGAATTCCACGTTTATATGGAGCAACACCATCATTCAAGTTACTTTTGCTCAGACTATCCAATAGTTGTGCTTCATCAGCAGTACTATATAAAGGTGATCCACTTGCTGCATATGGCATAAATGGTTTAAAACCCATGGGATAAGCAGGTCCCATGGGATAAGCAGGTCCCATGCCACCAAACAAATTGCTTAGTAAATCTGTCTTCTTTGAAATCATTGCTTTAGGGTCGACAAACTTTGGGAAAAACGGAGATTTTGGCATGTAAGGTACTGTTATGGTGTCTATCCCTGATACTGGTGGTCCAAGAGCTCTTGCATAAGCTAAAAAGAAGTTTCTTGTATGAAAGTATGAAGGCCATGCACAAAATACGTATTCTATATTCTTGTAACATTATTAAAATTTCGAATTGAAAGAAAAATGTTAATTTCGGAATTATTTAAATTCGATAAAATTATTTCGGAAAATTAAATAACTTATATTACCAGGTTTTGAAACATAGCTTGCCCATGGTGCTCCTGCAGGACCCTTAACAGCTGCACTAGCTGTTAAAACTATGAAATAAGAGAAATATAACAGATCTTTCGACGGAAACATCTTGCACCAAGTTATTAAATTGTGTATTCACTGTCGCTTTTATAGCAACAGGCAGCTAATAACACTTGCAAAGCTTTTAAGATTATTAGCATAGGGCTAATATTCTCATTAAAATAATCCGTAGCACACAGAAGGTGCACTTGTGGTTTATAATTAGCCAATATAATTTCTTTATACTGTTTGGGAAAGCAATTTCCTTTTTATTCATGCTATTCTGTCTTAATGAATATTCTAATAATATACTTAATATTATGACAAGTACAATTGAATTTGTAATTTAACATTTTAGCAAGTTTAAATAATTTGTGTAAGAAACGAGTGGTAATTAAATGGCATAAAAATTGGATTTAAATTTTCGTTTATATTCATTTTCTTTATTAAAATTGATGCAACTTCTATATTTTTTATCATTTTTGTACGTTTTTTATGTATCTGTAAATTTTTATGAAACAGTCATTCTGTCATTTCTTATCTACTGAATGTAAAAATAAAATGCTTTTTACAATTCAATTCGTAATCCGATTTCAATCGACTTGCAAACGAACTTGCGAGAAACGCGTTACTCATTTGTCGACAATAATATACTGAGGCAGCTGTTTTCATTATTTGATAATTACCAATTGATTGTATTGATATCGCGGAAAGCTGTCACTTTATAAAAAGACGTTTATATCGAAATGGAAATAAAAAGGTTTTCTGATAGTAAGTAATAATACTATTTGAAATACATTATACAGAATCCTATAATAAAATCGACATAAAATACAACGGAAACGTATTAAGATTTTTTTATCTGCTATGCTGAAGTAAAATTAATTTTTCATTTTAGCGGCTACAGAGAATAGGGATACTACAGAAAATGTTACTTCTACGTTTGGAAATTTCCCATGGGCAGTTTTACAACAAAATTCAAAAGGCATAAATATTCTCGATTCGATAAATCAGTTGCTAAGTATGTACCATCCTAATGATGGTATAGTTGCGTATGAACGTGTACTAAAAAATTTACTTATTTTATCCAAAAATTTGGATAGCAATGTACAACAACAGATAGTCTCTGTTGTGCCATTACCGAAAGGCGTACCAAACGATAAAATAAGAAATTTAATACATAAAACTACTGAACTGATCAAAACACCTAATAGCATATCTTCAGATCAAAAGTATGACTTCTGCTCATCCACATTTTCACATATTTATAGTGTATAATGACGAGTTCATCTCTTTTAAGAGTCACAGTGATTCCTGAAGAGAAGTTAAATACCAAAGTTTTAAATGAAGAGATTCAACTCAATCAAAATATTTTGATCGAAACATCCCCGAATTTTAATTTAAATGAGAAGTTTATACCCTCGGTACCTGAAGTATTCAAAGGTTTTCCTCCTAATGAAATTTCAACAATTCACACTCATGTAAGGAATGTGAACTATATGTATGACACCTTAAACTGTAGTATTCCATATACAAAATCTTATGTTAATGTTGAACAAAATTTTTCATCAAACACTAATGAACAAGAAGAATCATTAGAGCTTCAGTCAAAATCAAAATGGTTTCATACTCCTCATCTTTTGTATAATACTCATCTTTACCAAAGTACTGCATCTAGTTATCAACAAGGTTTCCTTAAATCAGTGGATGATAAATATTTTCAGTTGTCCATTGATAACTTCAATAGCCCGTGTAGTGTAACTAATGTGTCTCATGCACTGCATCAGGTTTGTAAATATTATTTTGTTAATGAATTTGTTAACAAAGTTTGTTAATTTAATTGTTCTTAAGTAAAAACGCTGAAAGTAATATTACAGGATACTACATGTTTAAAAAGATTATATAAAAATAATGTAATTTCGAATAAACAAAATAAAAACGAGATGTTAAATTTAGAAGTAACACACGGTAATAGATCTTCAAAAACAGAAACAAATTGTGAAATTTTTTATAATCTTAATACAAATCCAAACTCGAAAAAATATACTTCAAACAAAAATAAAGTTATTAATGTGGAAACACAAGAATATTTTGAACAAGAATTAACATATGAACAACAAGCAATTCAAGAAGATATATATAAAATGGATGTTGTACATTGTGAAGAAGAAAGAGACGATATAATAATAAATATACAGGTGAAGGGAATTTATATTTATAATAGTCTTCTTTGTTTGAGTTTTTTGTAACAATTTCTGTAAATAATTGAATATTACAGGCAAAAGAAGATAATTATGTAATAGATAATTTTATGATCCACAAAAAGCTAAAAATAAGCTTGCAGAATTTTTTAAAACGTGCAGAGCAGGAGATTTTGATTGGTAATAAAACTGATTTTATGTTCATTAATCAATTAACATATTTCAATTTAATGTATACAAATATTACAAGCATTTCTTCATTTTATGTATGTAGAGCTTCCAATCTTCCCTCAGATCAAGCCTTTGCACATGGTTCCTCCTATATCCAAATGTTGCAAGTTTGTAAATGAGAAAAACCTGGAAAATAATGATCAATTAGATGTTTCGAATAATAACATGAATAGTTCTAAAGATACTAGCGCATCAGAAGATACAAAACAATTTTTTGAAAAAAAATCTTCAACGTTGCGTCATATTTGTCCGAAACCACATCAGTTGCAAGTGCTTCATAACAGTTCAAACACTGTACTTAGTAAAACACAAACAATAGAATGTGAAAAAAAGGACAACGTAGGAAATTTATTATACAAGTACTAATTAAAGTCTCGTAAATTTAATATCTTTCATGATCAACAAACTTATTTAACAAAATTGTTTATATATATATATTTGTATGTATGTATGTATGCAGATCTGCAGTGAAGCAAATGAAACAAAAAAGTTTAAACACATTACAACAAACTGCATCTATTACAGAGTTGACTACATTTAAAAAACAGTACTATGATACATTGCTGAATATTCAGAAAGCCAAGAGTTTGTTATAATTAGTATAATCTTTTTAACATTTTTGTAAGCATATCATATGTATTATATGTATGTATATTTATTATTTCATAGTGGCAGTGGCAAATTCCTTGGCAATATCATCTGTAGAAAGTTTCACCGAATATGATCCATATTATTCCAATCACTCATATCAGCAGCAACAATTATTGGAACAACATGGACCATTAACTGTGAATCCACAATTCTCAGTGCATACTATGGCACAATCAGGATTATCAAGTATACATAACACTCCGTATAGTTGGGTGAGATACAGCAACTTGAGGCATCCAACCATGAAACAGTTAAGACTTCCACAACAGGTGAGATATAAGTAGATAATGGATATTAACTGAATATATAAATATTTTTAACTATTTATTTAAATACTTTATTCAATTTATCTTCTTTTAGTTCCCATTTCAAAATTCAAGGAACAAAGAGTAAGTTTTCTAGTTGTATATCTTCTAATACAGTGTATTTTGTCTTTTGCTTCTTCTTATATACCTTTTGTACTAGATATTTTATCATTCTTTCATTCCTATGTTGAAAGGAATTCTGTACTACATTATGTAAAAACAGTGGATATTCAATGTTTTACACAAGATAAAAGTAAACAAATGAAGCAGGATGTACAACGTAAAAAATTAGAAGATATAGTTGAAAAATTGAGAGAGGTAGAAAAAACAGTAATATAATTAATTCAAAAATTATCACTGACCCCTTGAACATTTAATTCTTTGAAAATATGTTAATCTGTAAACAGATAGTTTGCATACTTGGTCAGATAAATAATCATTAAAGAAATCAAATCATAACAGCGTGTATGCAAAGATTTCATAAAGTTACACATACTAAAGAAGAATTCCTTAAATGGTACAATTACTGTAATAAAATATTGGTAGAGGTTGTTCAGTTAGAAGAAAACAGATCAAATAAGATTTTTCATTCTTCCATTTATCTTGCACCAGTCTCAAGTATTAATAGAACATTGATACGTTTATATGTGTATATGTATTTATATACATGTACATATTTGTAAATATACATGCATATACATACATATTTGTTTCTTTTTTTTGGCACTGGTAAAAGATAATAATTGAGTATTAGATTAATCGCGAATATTTTTAATAATTTCGTTTGTATTTCGGACGATTGCGTGACAATTTTCTTTGTTTAATTGCATATATGCAGAATATTATATCTTGCTGACGTCAATCGAACCTTAATACTTATAGTAACTAACAAATGTACACGTATTCTTCTTGATTAACATAGAACAAAGTTGCTTCTAATTACTAACATTCTGTGATATATTTTATAATTAACATGTAACATACGCACTCACGACTTTTGTATAGTCTATACTATACAAAAGTCGTTTGTTTCATTACTCCTAAGTGTACAAAATAACTTTTAGAAGAATAAACGACAATACTAACTTAGGTGTTATATGGATCATTAATCGTTATTGTCCAGAACAATCGCTATGAGGTATGACAAATTACCAACAAGTTAATATATAATATAACTCCTGGTAATTTATCCAACTACATTTATCAGCTCACAATAATCTCTTCTCGTCTCAGAAAACATTCAATATATGCCCACCTCCACGATGAGTCTATGATAGAAATATTATATACTCATATTTATTACTAAAAGTATCGACAGCATCATTTTGGAGCATAGAAATAGAATTTTGTATGTATGATGCTCTCAATACTTAATGTTAATATCTATTTACGAATCCAAGTACATCCAAAGGGTCTAGTAATCGATTTTCTTTTTTTTTGTTGCAAGGACTCTTACATTCTGTTTTTTGGCATTACTCGATGAACAAAAGTTAGGCCAACGAACTTTTGTGTCATGTAGTTTATATATCCCATTTAGATTGTCATTATTTAATATTACAGTGATTCAAAAAAAATAGACATGCATTAGCAAGGCTTATTAGTAAATAGCACTGTTTCAAATGTTATTTATCCTACTTCATAGGATTCGATAAATCTATTATAGTATAAATTTTTGATACCCTATATCAAACTATAGTCTTTTTAAGAATAATAACATTTGCATTTAAATAAACATAATTAAGTTGTACATGCAAAAAGGAAAACAATAACAACTAAGTTGCTCTGATAATGTTTCTTGTGCGTATAATAAGTGCTTCTACTTGCCAACACAAATACTTCTTTACAGGTCACTTCAATTCAGTGGTAGAAATAACATCAATGTTGGATCAGATAATTGTGTTACTTTTTAATGCAAATACCTCGTTGTATTTAAACTGTTTTCCTAATGAAATCAGAAAATAAATATAGTACAAGAAATAAATGTTGATGATAACAAGATTGGAAGGAAAAATAAGTAGTAGAAGAAAGTTTTTAGATAATTCATACGAATTTTAATAATTAGTTCCATAATTAATGAAAGAATTATTTTCCCATCAACATCATTATTTATAAAAAGTAAAAGGGAAAGTATATTTATAATTGTTATTATTTTTGTTTTCATTTTCTATGATGAATTGCAATATTTTGAAGTTCAAACGTAATTTTAATCCTTGATATTTGTGCTATGATCTGAAGCGTTTTCGGTTAAAGTTTGTACAGAAATATATTAAACAGTGTTGTAGATTCACATACTAAATATAAGTTTAACAATTCATTTATTATGAGGTATTGCAGATTGTAGTGAGGTAAAGCCTCCGATACTAAGTTATTGAAAAGTAACAAAGTTATTCGATATACATGACACTCAAAGAGCGTTATATTTCTTGTGGCAGTGTCCGTACATTTTTTTTCTTTTGGTAATCATTTTGGTTAAACTTTTAAGCTAAATATCTTGCACTGTATAACATTTTCCACCCAACATCTTTATCATGAAATCTATCCACATTTTTTAAACACTTTATCAGTACACCAGTAATGTACCATTGTATAAGAAAAATTACATTTATTTCTTCGTTGTGTTTAAGAAAACCAAATTACAACATCATCAATATTTTTCCACAACGAAGCTACCATAATATACACTATTCTCCTTTCTTTTTCATTATGATCCTATATGAACACGCATTTTTCTTTTCCTTATGCTAATTAATTGATTAGACAACTGGCGCGTTATACACGTCAACATGTAATTAGATGCCTGATCCGGGTGTATATTCTAATATTGTATCAAAAGACAAAGTAGCTGTCGCTTACGACTCTAATCGAAATTAGTTACTTTTTTCGTGTTTGTGTAATTATAATAGTCTTAATCAACTGAAAATGAACAGAGGTCCCAATGTAATCCACTTTACATACCATTTGTTGTACGATAAAAAGAGATTCCAATCGGTCAACAAACGCAATTTTCTGATAGTTTTCAAAATGTATTGTACCTCTAACACGATATGTATGTACTAAAAATTACTTTGCTCTTCAATTGGATGAATCAGTATAGACGAGGTTCTATAGGAGTACTGGACTAGAAATGGTTTGAGTTTTTCATTCAAATAAATAAATAATGCAACACTACTGCTGCTCATTAGATTCCCTGCCTCAAAATTACATGTAGTGATTGAAAATAGTGCTTGTATCTTTTACAAAAATAGAGATGGACTTTTCCTAAACTACCAGACTGCATAATTATCTAAAACTCAATGATTTATATATAAAATACTAATATAAAAATTAGATGTTATTACGTTATAATTATAAAAAAACAAGTTCTGTTTATCGTCGTCTAAATTTGTGAAACTCATTTCTACGTCCACCTCTGTGCAACAATAATATCGGCTTAAGGAATAATTGTAACGATATAATTTAAATACTTGTTCCATGCATACTAATTCCTTGTATGACAAGCGAAGCTAGACTGATATCAGTATCTTGTATCTTTAAAATAAAAAATTGTCTGTATAATTTGGTATTCTTCTACTGAAACAGTTTATAATATATAGTTGTAAATTTAAATACTACGTTTGGAAAGTAATTTTTTAATGTTTGCAGTAATAAATTAATGTATTCATTGACCTAATGACGATTATTGAGTATGCATGGAAGTAGAATATATTAGCATTAAAATACAATAAAATGATAAATAAATAAATATTTTAATATTTAATTACTAATGTAAGCTATACTTACAAATAATCCCGTTGATACTTAAATTTATTATTTAGTATGTAATTGGAATGAAACGACATTATCTGTATGTTAAAGTTGGGCAGTCTGGTTTTATGATGCAAAATGTCAAAAATCGACAACTAAAGAGAAATAATCTTCTTGGCAGCATAATATACAAGGCAACGATAATTTTATACAGAATTCTTAAATGTTTAGACACGAGACATTGTCCCGTAATCGTAATAACATAGAACCTTTTCACAAAACGTGGAATGGAATTTTACTTGCATTTGCATCAAGTAACTGATTAATAGCTTAATTTTCAAACTTACATTTCGTTTTATGCACAGAGAAGAAGAACATAGACGTAAAGGATGATAACAGAGATGTTGCGGTCACTGTGCACTACTTTAACATTAAAGTGACTTTTACATATGTAATTTTAAACACATTCAATTTGGACAAATTCATTTAGAAACAACATAAATATTTCATTGATAAAACAATAAAATATTGTTTTCGTTCTTTCTCATTTTTTTCTTTTTTTTCAATATAAATAGTGAAAGAAAGTTCAATATGATATTATGAAACTGTTGTTCCAAGGGAAACTTTTGTATTACATAACTGTTCCCAAAAGTTATTCACTGCAATGAGTCCAATATTTCCTAAGACATGTTTACGCATTTTCAAATTCAATCAGGCAAAGCTGTAAGGATCAATAGTTTTGCTAGAACAAGGTTGAACGTCGTCAGGTGGTGGATGCCATTGTCCCGTCCACATGGCAGTGCGATCCATAGCTATTTCTGCTGCTTTCTCTATACTGGTAGTGGACGTACATTCCATTTCCCAATGGAAACCATTTTGAGTCACTTGCATTGAACTAGATTCATCTATGCCACAATAGTCCTGTGCGTTATTGTTCACTGGCATTTTCGATTGCAGAGGTAATTTTCGCGGCACCCTTCTAGGTTTATTATCTTCCAGAATATGACCACTATCGGTTTTGGTACCTATTAAATTTCCGTCGCCCGTTGAACTACTATCACCATCTCTTCTTCGTCTTCTTCTTCTCCTTTCAATATCAACATCATCTCTTTGAATATCATCTCCATTAGCACCTTGCTTGTATCTTGCATGATTATGATTTTTCACAACCCCTGAAGCAGGCCTCTTAGGGCTACGTTCTTTAAGGGTAACCTGAAGAAGAAATAAAATTACAGTTATCAACAACGGTTTTAATTTATTTGTGTGTAGTAATGTAACAAGAAATAAAATTACTTACTCCAGAAGAGGAAGAATTGTCAACAGGTTTATAAAGTTGAGTTGGTGTATGATTACGACTATCTGGATTCCTACAACTTGATCCACTGCGACCATGTATCCATGAAAGTAAGAATGCTAAAATAGCACACGACAGTCCAAGCGCTGCCGCGGCAGACAACTGAGAACGAGTGCGTTTTGGCACCCAGCCACCACTGTGATATTCCCATATAGAGCATGCTAATAATGCACTACTCAAGGCATAAGATAAGCCTATACCAGTGAATACCCAAGCATTCTATAAGAGGTGGATTCTATCAGATACATCAGTGTCAACATATTAAATCGCTAATAAATATATGTATTGCATATATTAAGAACTTCATAAATCGTAATCGTATTATAAAGATCAATGAAAAATTAAATATCAGTAGATTGTTGATTACTTACCAATTTTGCCCAATTGAAAGGAAAAACATAGATAACATGCGAAATATCAAGGAAGAGGAGCAATGCAGTGATCAAAAAACAGAAAACTGCTACAAAGATCATGAAACGCAGCCGCCCGACTAAAGGCAACATAAATAAGCTGACCTTGGCAGTGCCGGAGCTGCACAATGTTGCCAAACACGCTGCAGACGATATCTATGCAAACAATTTAACTTAACTTATAGTTTTAGCAATTGATAAATAAAAAATAATTAAGATACGGTAATACTTACAAGTAGTAAGAGTCTGACAACACCAATAGCTGTTTTAAGATGCCCCTGTATGTCACAATAAAGAACCAAATGACTTGCTCTTGGCCAAGCCAAAGCATTTGAGGAAGAGCCATGGTGATCACCATAGCCATAATGACCATGATAATTAGCATGAGAGTCCCATGAATGGACTGTTGAATGGACCCCTGGTGAATCCAGCTCCAATGGTTGGGAGCCAATTTGCCCCCCTGTCCTACTGCCTGCTATTAAAACAATATCCACCAATGTACATGTTCATATGCTCTACCTTTTTCATATATTTCATATTTATAGAAAATAGTAAAATTTATCCTATTAATTCGTATTATAAACAATTGGTAGTATAAAACTTATGTTCATACCTATATCAAAGTCCTGAATGTCCTCAGGTCTAGAATATGCAGAGGCTGGTAATTCCAGGTCACGAATTTCTTGTAAGAGAAGCACTTCTATCTCGTCGGCTGCACACAAGTCCGAAACCGAGTGAAGATGATGCCGAGTCTCGCTCATTACTTAGGCACGCTCGATTGTTTACTCCTTCCTGCCTGCCCACGATCTCTCCTATTTGATCCACTATCAACCACCATTCGTTACTCATTGAACTTAGAGACCACTTCATTTGTTTGCCAGCCATTGTCTAAGCATACTGTGTGCCATCTCTTTCCTGCAGGCAATACCATCCCTCCGCCTTCAGGCCACACCTACATCAGTGAATTAATAACAATGTTGAGATCCCAAGAATCATTCATAAGTGTGCACCTCATATAATGATCTAATAATTGTGTAAGGATAAGGATTAAATTTTGAAATAATAGAAATAAATACAATTGTAAATAAAAATAATTTATTCTATTTAAGAACATAACAATAACAAAGTGGTAAATAAAAAGTTATAAAATAAGAAATAATATAATTATTTTAAATTATACATAAATCCAATTCAATAAAGCAACAAAACATCTATTTCAATACAGTAATATCATTACATCAAGACTTAAATATTAATATTAAATAAAATTAAATATTAACTATAACTATGTATTACAATAACAACTTAACAATACGATATGTTAATGTAACAATACAATATACATTCCTGAACATTTGATCTCTTTAATAACAGGTTGTAATCTACTATCTTTTTGTTATTGACATACATTATATTGCTCATTCAATCGCTTAATATTATTTACATTATTACTTCGAAACATACACGCGTTAGTGTATTATCTTTACACAGATTAAAAATAAAATATAATTCAACTAGTTGTGTAAAGTACTATTTTTTAAACCAAAAATGTTATAGCATAAACACTGTAGAAATAAAAGAACATATTTCAATGAGATTTTTGTTCTATTCAAAATATTTTCTGTTCAACATTTAAAGTACATGCGAAAATAATTATAACTGTATTCTATGATTACTTTATGTTTTTATAAGAAAGTGTCCGTTAATTCCAAATCCACATGTGGTTGCATGTGGCATCTCATCAGAATGTGCTAAGTACAGTGATCATCGGAAATGTACATTTCGCGAAAGAACGCTTGACACGTACCTCGAATCTTTTTTTGTTGAACCGACACGTAGATCACATTTTTCCGAAATTTTTCATAATAAATTTGGTGACTGTCTAAAGAATAGCCGCCATTGCCTTTTTGCTGTTTTTGCTCATAATCTATGCTCGTCACGGCAACCTAGACACAACAGATGGAATAACTTGACCCTTTTTAACATTCGTTAACTAATAGAAAATAAGACAAACACGCGAATTATTCGAATATAATAGATAAACTTTCTTCCTACTATAACTATTTTTCAAACTATGAAAAAAAGACTTATACAAATTATAATTATACATTGTAAAATTAAATATATTTTCCACATTTTTGTAAAATATAAACATTACCAGTATCGTATTTTTCATGCAATGTAAACATAAATGATGTAATTAACAAAAGGGCATAACAAATTTAAAGATAATTACGATTTTATTTCAATATAACATATAATCCATGCGTCATTTATTTGAACTTTTTAAATACTTGTACGGCATTTAATTTATTTCAATAAATTCTTTATTTTCAAAAATGCGATTAATATTCTTAAAATTCAATTTATCATTAATAATATTTATATAATCGTACTTCTAAATACAAATTTCTTAGAAAACAATTTTGAATTTGTAGGCTCTCATTCAATCAATTTTTTATAAATAAAACTATTAAATTTTTTACTTATTACAATTTCATAAAATACTTGATAAATTATTTTTTAACGAGCTAATATGTTTTCTTTTTAAGAAATCACGTTATCTGCGTGACATTGTTAGTGCGCCTTGATGTCGCTTTTTCGTCGAAGTCGTGCCCATTAAAATCTCACTTTACACTCTCACGACGGGTGCTTTTAGTGCCATCTATTGCACGCATAAGTTTTGTCCCTCGTGTACTAATATCGCAAGCATAAAAAAAGGAAGAGGGGGAAGCCATGTGGTGTCGTTTCTATGTTAGTGCTGGGTCACGAGAAATCGAAATGGGTTCCAATGATGCCTGCATCCCAAGATTTGAAATATTCTCGAACAAGTATATATTCTCAATTAGTTATACACAGAAGGTATTTAAATTATGTAGGTAAATCATATAAGTACTCGATACCGCATATATCAATACAAAATGAAAAAAGTACTATATTCATTATATACCGATACGAAGAGAAATAAATACTAAATAAATATAATATAAATAAAAAATACAAACTGAATAAATGAGATTATGAATACTATACATACAGTAAGTTTTTAATATATATATATATACACAAGAAATAATAATGAAGGAATATAATAGTATTTATTCAAGAATGTATTCTTTATTAACATCGTATTCATTTACATTTTATTTCACTTCCTATTGATACATGCGGTATTAAGTACTCATTTGTTTTATTTATATAATTTAAATACCTTCTGTGAATAACTAATTGAAAATATATATTTTTTGAGTATATTTCAAATCTTGGGGTGCTTAACAATGTCTCTATCCTTTATTCTGCCACAGTCTATCTCTTTCTCTCGACTCTGACCAATCATGGTTCGCGGCAATAGTTTTCGTGGTACAGTACCCTCTATGGCATCTATAGATGCCATCCAGTTAGTGGACATTTAACAATAGTAAACCGTATGTCCAAACTCGATCTGTCAAGTTGACAGAAAGGGTAATGTGTCAGTCCTTCCATCAGTATTAAAGTACAAACAGTTATTTTACTTCATTTAAAAGTATTAACCATGCGTGTTAAAGAAATATGACATTTATAAGTGATTTATTATTTTAAATCATACTTTAAACTTATTCGTGTTTTAATTGTAAGCATTACCCACATACGTATTTTAAACCAGTGTCTTGTATCATGAATACATAGTAAGTGTTTCAATTTTTACTTTCCATAATATTAGTGGTTTCTATAAAAAGTTATGTAAACAGTTTACATTTAGTAATATAGTGTATTTCTTTTGAGTAACACAGGATCGTGTATCACTCGTAACCGATAAGATATCCACCCACGCATTTAAAATAGCGTTACGTTAATCATTATGATTTCGTTCTAATATTTCCCATAGATATATATTTATCCAACACAATTTTTAGTAACAGAAACGGACCAGGTATATCAGGAAACTCTTTTGATCGTTGGGTACAGAGGACCAATATGCATGATGATTCTACTATCACAAAAATGCAACACCAGTTCTGGGTTACCAAACAAGCTTTATCACGGAAGTTAGGGAAAAAGGAAGATGAGTGTATTGTGGCATCTGATGCAGAATTAGATGCAAAGTTAGAATTGTGTCGTAGTATTCTAGAATCTTGTTCTTATTTGCGAAGAATTATTGATAAATATCAAGAAAGATTATGCAGTAAGTATAAATTATTGTAAATCATTATAAAATAAGATTTAGTTTAAGGAAAATAAAACATTCAACATTATCAAAAGTAACTGTAGTTTTAAATTTTACATAGATCTTGCACAAGAAGAAAATGCAATGGGAAGATTCCTTAAGGAGGCTGGGAAACAAGATAAAACTAGAGCTGGCAAAATGATGACAGCAGTTGGTAAATCATTATCATATTCTGGTCAACAAAGACTAGCATTGAGAGCTCCATTAGGACGATTGTATCAAGAAGTAGAAACATTTAGACAAATAGCTATTGGAGATACATTGCAGAAGGTTCAAGCAATGGAGAAAGCTCGTACAGAGTACAGAGCAGCTCTATCATGGATGAAAAATATATCTCAGGAATTAGATCCTGACACATCAAAACAATTAGAAAGATTTCGTAAAGTTCAAACCTGTGTTAGACAGTACGTACTCGTAATTACACATTGGTTACTGCTAACATTTAAATTGTGCATATATTCAGTAATTTTTAAACTTGCAATATTTTTATTAACATAGGGGTAAATTAGCCTTTGATAGCCTGGCCTTAGATTGTCTTCAAAAAGTAGATTTACTAGCAGCAGCAAGATGTAATATGTTCAGCCATGCTTTAGTTTTATATCAAAGTACACTTCTAAATTTCACCGAGAAATCTGCACAAGCATATTCCACAATAGCAAGTAGTTTTAAAGGCTATCAACGGTACGACTTCATGGTAGTAAGAGAACTTGCCGAACCTTCGAGTAAATTAGCTCAAGAAACTGGAGGCGATGACGATCCCGACGAAAAAGACAAGTTAGTTACAAATTTAAAAAAAAGTAATTTATTGCTTTAACGGTTGTAATTTATTATTTTGATAAAATATTGTTTATTATAGATTGTCACTTTTTGACATGGACTATCATGATAACGTCGAGGAAGCTGAAGAAGTCAAACCAACCACAGAGAGTAGAAACGAAAATAATAAGCAAACTGAAAAATTATTGGATATTGAGTATGAAGCAAAAGACACATTAGGATTGGAAGGATTAGATATGAATTCCAGCTCTTCCAAAAATGAAATTATACAGTCCAGTTCTAATGTAGAACATAAAGAAGATCTTGATCAACTTTTTGAAAATTTAGTTTTAGATAACAATGTCTCCCATAATAATACCACATACGAAGGCAATCAATCTGAGCTTGATAAAAAGTTTGATGAACAAAATTTAACAATGGATATATTTGAGAAATCTGATACAAATTTTAATTTAGCTAACTTCTCCTCTTTAGAAGAACAAAATTCAGGAGAGCAATCTCTACAATCCCTTACTTCTGAAAATATGGTACTTTTGAATGATATTCTCGGCGATAAACAACCCGTTACTAACGAATGGGAAGCGATATCAAACGACACATTTTTACCACCAAACATATTGAAACAAAGTTTAAGTGATGCAGCACTTGGTGTTGGGCAGAAGAGTATGCTTACTGCTAATACAGGTGACAAAGTAAGTAAGAATGAATATTAATTCATTATTAAATATTATTTACTTTTATTCCAATAACAAATTAATTAAGCAAAAAATTACTTGAGTACCAGATATACTAATACATTTTTATTTCTTTTTCTTTTTTTAGAAAAAAAATAAGACTGGTAAACAAAAAGGTAATTCCTGGTTGGATTTATTCGCTGAACTTGATCCTTTGGCTAACAATCCAATGGAAAATCTTTCCAATGACAGTAATGCACCTGCTTAGTTTTTTAAAGTGCTTAAACTTAAATTATCATGACATAAGATTAGTTGTAATTTATAGCAACAATCAGAGAAGATATTTTTATTTTCTTCAAATAGGATAATATTGTAAGAATTATTTATGTCTTACATTTGCACTGATATTTCATATTTATTATTTGAATTTTAACATTCCAGTTTTGTTAGGTCTAAAGAAAATAGCAAGACGATGGTAAGAATCAAAAATATATAAATTTCGCAAATATCTTTTCCAGCTCCATACCAAAGATATAAGATCGATGATAGTTTATAAGATTACTAGTAATATACTTCTTTCAAATACACTATAAACGTTTCTTTCGTGATAATAAATAATTATCAACTTTCCTACTTGCATTTATAACAAAATATGTTCAAAGTATATTTAATGTTAAAATATATCAAACGAATACTTGTAATTTGTTGTCATTTTACAGTATGAAACCTTGCAATTAATATCATTAACATTATCGCAGTATCAAACAATTCATATTTAAAAAATGTATGATACAATTATTACATCGTATTTTTTAAATCTACCGAAGTATCGCATACTGCTTTCATTTTTAAATAAAATAAATACAACATAAACAGATTACATCGTCAAGGAAATTGTTTTTGTATCTTTTCTATATAAATATAAAATGCTTATGCATTAACAAAGTACAGAATCACAGTGTTAACACCAAAATATAATTGTATTTCACGTATAAAAGAACTCTAAATCAAAACCCTAACATTCATCGGTAACACGTTCCAAATTTAGGCATCATAGAATTGTGCTATGGCAGTTCTGACCCTAGAACAAAACAAATATATATATATATATCTCGAAAATCCGAAATATTATAAAAGAAATATTTTTATATTTATTATAATGCAAGCTCGTATGTTATCGAATTACTATGATTTGCAAGAATTTTTAAAAATCATTGTCAAACTCTTTGAAGTATAAATGGAAAACAATGTTCAGAAATTGTCATACTTATCAAATAATTGAAGATCCTTGCTATGACGTAATTGTTGCAGAATACGATAAAAGCCCAATTCTTTTAAACGTGCTTGCCGTTGGGCAGCACCAGGTTCTTCCCTCCAGACTAGGTTGCACACACAAAAAATTGCTGCAACTTGCAGCTTTACATTGCTATGCATCTAAGTGGATAATCATGAATGTTACCAATTTTTATTATTATAATCGATAAATTAATATGTATTGTATTATTCTAATAAATAAAAAAACAAACTTAAACAATGAAATAAAACGCAAAAAAGAAACATTTTTTTACAAACCATATAATCCATAAGTTTTTTAAGCACATCTTCATTAGCCATAATATGATCCTTTGCTCGATTTCCGTCAGCTACGTTTGCTAAAATACATAGAGCTTGTTCTTTCACGTCTGCCGGATGTCTTGGATCTTCTAAAACTAATATAACAGCTTGCATAACATGGGCAGCATGTTCTCCCATAATACGATCTATGTGTGTTTTTGTAGAGAGCAAGTTTCGTAATAAACCTAATGTTTTCATTAAAACCGGTATATCTTGATCCGCCAGAAGATAAAAGATTTGATCAGTTCCCAAACATTGCAGAATCTGTAATTTTACTTGTTGTTCGGCTTGAAAAGCCACGTTCATTAAAGCCCAGATTCCATTTAATCGTAGCGCTGGTGTACATCGTTTCGTGAGCGAGCACAATAATTCTATTCCTCCGGATTCGAGAATAGGTTCTTTACTTGGACTAAATTCCAATAATAAGTTACACAAAGTACTCGAGGCAACAGTTAATAAATCAACTTCACTTTCTCCTCTACCTATATAATATAATCATATTAATTATTAATATTAATAGACTCCATCAATGACATAATTCAATTGTTAAAAATTACGGTGCCAATAAAGTAAATTTTGTATAATTGAAGTACTTTTAAAACGAAATATTTTGTTACATTGGCTTTATTAATAATCTATAAACGACAAAGATATATTTTACCCTCCAATCCCTTATCTGCTCCATGTAACAATTGCATAAGAGGCCTCCAAACGGCATGATCTTGAAAAGTCGTTCGGAGTTGTTGGACGCTTCTAGAAAGAGAATGTAGACATCTAACTGCCGCTAAACGTACATGAGAACCTCCCGGATCCTGAAGACCCGCAACCACCTGTTCCATAAGACTTTCTGTTTCGATAATACGTTTTCTAATGTCTTCGTCATTAGCACCAAGAGATGCAAATGCCCTGAATGCAGCTTGTCGCATATCTTGCGTTAATGTTGTATCTTGTATCTAGGAAAATACAAAGATCAAATATTAATAATGGAGGCATATAAAATGGAAGTGTCAGAATATTCGAAGTAGCTCGAAGTACGAACCGAACCGAGACTTGGTTTCCGAGTCGAACTGAACATTACTCAGCTTAGTTTCTTCGAATATTCCAATGTCTCTAATATAAAATACATATGCTAATAGATATAGTATGCTTACATGTGGATGAGGACGTAATAGTTCTGCGAGCATAAGAATTAAATGATTACTAATGGAAGCTAGACGTTGCAATTCAGTGTTAACTTCAGTAAGAAAAGCCAAAGTTTCGGCCGCAGCAACTCTTTCGCGAGGTGGATGATCTCGATGACAAAGCCGTACCAAACAAGGTAAAGCGCGATATATAATTCTGGGATCTTTGTATAATAAAACTCCAGTTCTATGCATATATGTAACACATCTTGCAGCTTCAAGTTGAATTAAGGAGCTTTTCTCACGGCCCATTAACTGCCCTAATGCTACAGGTACAAGTCTGCCTTGCGGTGTATTACTTGTAGTTGTTGATGCAACCATAACACATACCCTATAATTTTTATAACACATATTTGCCAAACAGGCTAAAGCTGATAACTGCACATCAGGTAATGGAGAATCCAATTGCATTGCTAATGTTTCTACTGCACCACCTTTGGATAAAACATTTTGTTCTTCTGTTGTCTGATAAAAATTAAATGTTTTAATTTTATATATTATACAATAAAATTGATTTGATTTTAGCGTATCATCTGTTACCTTGCATGCTGTTGTTAAAATAGTTGCTACACAAATTTGACAAGTGACAGATTGATTTGCCAATGACACCAATCTTGGCACTAATGCAGGATCCTGGTATATTGAATGAACCGGTGCTGCTGGATGTTGAAATACTGTTCTCAAACAACGTAAGCATGCTTCATTTAATAAGTCTGTTACTTTAGGTTTCCCTTCTAATGGTGTTTCTGAGACAGGTGTAGATAATATAACCTGAAAAAGCAATGGCACTACACCAAGATCTATAAGTGCCAGCACATGTTGATCTGTTCCTTTGGCCAAAGAGCCTAAAGTCACTGCAGCTTCGAGCCTTATATTATCTCCAATTCTGTCCGATGAATCTCCAAGAAGTTGTAACAAACGGGGTACCACACCCTGTGCTATTACAGATCCTTTTTGTCTATTACTTCCAATCACAGAATTTTTTAAACATCTAAGAACAACAAAAAGTAGTCAACTAATGTTAACATATACATACATATATACATATATGCATATTCATATATGTTTCGTTAAAAGAAAAATTAACAAGTAACATAACGAAAATAAGGAAAATTAAGGTTATCCCAATGATAGTACTATTTGAATATTTTTTTATATTGAATGTTACAGTGACATTAACAAATAATAACCTTTGGTAAACAAGTATAGAGGTTAAGTACGATTTGTACTCACATAATAGCTTCTAAGCATTTTTGTGGATCCAGCGAGTACAGTTCATCGATGTAACTTCTCGAGCTCTCAACATCCTGTGAGTCAATCGGATACTCATTTAATTTTTAAAATTTTCTAGTGATTATACGAAAACGATATTTTCGAAAGCAGAAGAAAACCGGTAACGCGTTTCACTTTTCCATTATTGTCCACTCACCATGAATGGTTGCATCACCGAGACCATACTTCTTTCCTCTCGGTTTTACATAAAGATACTGCAGACTTCACTCAAAATAATTCTGTAGCATATAATAATCAACCACGAGGGATCGTTAGTTCAACAATCGACTTTGTTTGTTATGTGAACACTTACTCTGCCATTTGACAAAATTTGCGTTCTGAAAAAATTCTCACCTGAATAGTATTACCACTACCATATAATTATTCTACTATAATATTTAACAAAATCTGACTATGCAACTTTTTTATACGAATGCAAATAATAAAGTATGATTTCATTATAATTTGAAATTTATTTCACCCATAAATTGGAAATTCTTTTATTTGTCTCTATCATGTAGTAACTCTTGTATGATTGGTAGCCTTGAAATCTAAACGTGAATGCGCGCATTTATTGCGAAAGTGGATGTAGCTATATTATATTAAATTAGGTGATTAATATAAAACATCGGTTCAAAAGTTAATTAAACGATGATTATGGAATCTCTTGACGAATATTTAGAAACCGTGGCAGAATATGTATTCGATAATGATAAACTGGTAGGTACTTTGAATACTTCTTTATTTTTTCGCTATATAAATTTTACATTTACGTTACATTATTTATTCTTACTATTTTTTATATAAATATGTTTTACATTGTTTTATATACTTAAAACACCTTTAGGTGACATACAAATGGTTGAGTAAAGAATTAGAAGTTCACGTTAATATTGCAAAACAAATCTTATGGGAGTTTTGGCAAAGATATAAAGAGGAGAAAGATTTTGTTTGCACGTACTTATTAATGGGTATTTTGCATGATGAGGGTATACGTGTTGAAGTTGTAAATGGAAAAGATCTACAGACAGTAAAAGGAAAATATAGTAAAGTTCTGTCTGAGCATATTTATAGCCTTCAGAAAGTTCTCCCAGAGATACAGTTGCTTGGAGTTACTGAAAATGGAGATATTAGGTACAGTGCAGTTAAATGCATTGAAAACAATGAACGTAGTGAAGAAGAAATGCATACATTACGTTGGGGTGCTATATCAAGTAAAATTCATCAATCTATTTCTCAAGAAAAAGCACAACCGATAAGTGAACCAATCAAAGAGAAAAAAGTAGTAAGTCCAGAAGAAAAACAAGTTACTAAGAAGAAAAATGCTGAAAAGAAGGGTTTTAACACTTTGTTTGGCAAAGTTGTTAATAAACAAAAAACTTCACCTGCAGCATCTAGTTCAGAAAAAATGGAAACAGACTCTTCTGATCATACAAAACAAACATCTAAAAGTACTGCAGCTGAGACTTCAAAGAAAGCTAAACAAAAGGGTGGATTGCATAGCTTTTTCCAACAAAACAAGAATGAAGTAAAAGTTACAGATACTTCAGAAAAGGAGAATAATACAAGTCCTATAAAACAGGAAAGTCCAAAGAAGAAAGTTGTTTCAGAAAATAAGAATAAAGAAAAGAAAAATGTACGTGGTAAAAAACGTAATCGAAGCAAGGATGCTAATAATACTGCAAAAAAGAGGAAACGTATAACAATTCAGAGTGACTCTAGCAATGCAGAATCCTCCAATGAAGAAGTTGACGAATTACCATCTTCACCTGAACGTGTTTCTCCTGTAAGAGAATGTATTGTTTCTCCACCTCGAGCCAAACTTGAAAATGGGAAACGTAAGGTTTTAAAACTAGTAGATAAAACATTTGAAGAAGATGGCTTCCTTGTAACAAAAAAAGTCCATGTTTATGAAAGTTGCTCGGAGGATGAACCAGAGGTGGTCTTAATTGAAGAAAAGAAGCCTGTGGCATCTGAATCACGTCCAGAAGTAAAAGGAAAGAAAAATACTAAACAGTCATCTTTAATGAACTTTTTTAAAAAATCATAACAATTTTATAATTGAACATAAAATGTTTTATAGTACTGTTATAATATACAAAATAGAATAAACTCTTATATTTTATAAATAGTTGACATAAAATTTATTATAAACAAAACCAGTTCGAGTATTATCTTGAAATGAGAAATTATCTTACTTTGAAATATAGATCAGATAGAAGCCTGATGTTCACTTGCTAAGCACAGTTATCAGATATGTTATCACAAATGATGCCAAAGGCATGATACACCCTAAGTATGACTAATAGTAATCTTATAGTAACTGTTCAGGTATCAAGTGCTTTCAGCATAAACACCGATTTAATATGATTATTTATTTGTATTTAATTGGATTCTGCTTTTTATGCACAATACAAAGTTCTACATGTGACATATGTGCAACCTGTTCATGTTCATTTTTAAGTAAGTAAAATTACATAATTTTGATAGGATGAAATTTTAAGAAAAGAATTACTTACAATTATTTACTAATTATGTGCGTGAATTATTAAAGTAAGATATAAGATTATTTTTTCAATATTAATAAGATATGTTTTGTATCTTTCAGCAAATCAAACAATACAAATTAATTGCCATGGAAAATATTTTAGAAATAATGATATGTTGAATCTCGATTTGTTAACATTTGACGATTACCAACAATTGAACAAACTTATTTTATCAAAAAACCATATGACTATTTTACCTAGAAATCTATTGACAAAGTTAACACCACTAAAAAGTTTAGATTTATCTGAGAATCCTATAGAAAAAATATATGCAACAATGTTCATAGGCTTAAGTAATCTTGAAGAATTGAATCTTTCAAAGAATGCATTAAAGACATTTGATGATTCTATATTAGAAGTACTTCCTTCATTATTAATCTTAAATATTAGTTATAATCATATAGATTCAATAGAGCATCTTTATATGAAGAAAACTATATTGAAGATTCAAATGCTCGATTTTTCACATAATAATATATCCAATTTTTCTACAGAGTTCTCTGAGGCATTACCAAATGTACGATATTTAGATTTGTCATTTAACAGAATTCATTCTTTACAAGACTGTAATTTAACACCTTTAAATTCTTTGGAAGTAATTTATTTAAATAACAATTTTCTTACTGAATTAAATATGCAAATATTACCAAAAGGATTAATTGAATTACATTCGGGGTTTAATCAAATTACCGAAATATTAAATGATTGGTCTCATATTCAAGTACTGAGTGTAGAACATAACAAAATTTCTGAAATACATGCAAATTTTTCAGCAGATAACTTACAATATTTGAACATTAGGGGAAATATGTTATCAAGTTTTTCAAATATTCTATTTGAAAATTTGAGGACTTTAGATATATCTGACAACAACTTAACTTATTTACCTGAAGTAATTTCAATTAAAAATTTCCCCATGTTAATTGAACTTAATGTCAGCAAAAATCCTATCAAAAATTTAACAGTTTATTCTGATTTAAAATTAAATTCATTTGTTGCCAATAACATGAGTATGTTGGAATCTATTGATAAAGATATGTTAAAGTATTTAAGGCCGCCATCAAAAGATTGTATTAATCTTACTATATCGAATAACAAAATGTTATCTTTCATTCATGAAGATGCTTTGGAACACATGAATTTATGCTCAGTAAGTTCTACGATATTATTTTAGAGTATTGCCTAAAAATAAATAAATAATCTTTTGCTATTAGTTAGATTTAAGCAATAATCGGCTTTCTTATGTGGCCCAAAAACTAACTGTACATAATGGTACTTCCACAACAAGCAGTATTAATCTACAAGGAAATCCGTTTAAATGTAATTGTGCCTTACAATGGATACTAAATAATTTGGTACCAAAACTTTATTCTGCTCAGCCTCAGCTTTTAGATAACTTGAGGTATACATATCTAATTATTATTACAAATGTATTCATTATTCTTAAAGTATAAAGTATAAGAAAAGTATACTAATCATTTTATTGTATTTCATTGCATTCTGTAAGGTGTGCTTGGCCTCCAGAAATATCGAATATGAGAATAGTACATTGGTACGGATGGAAAGATCAAGTTTTTTGTACTAATGTGACTCATTTTAATGAAAATCTTACAATGAAAGCTGCCGGTGTAACTACTAATCAAAAGGTTGAACTTGACAGCAGTCCTGGCCTACTAATCGTCCTAGGAATAGCTATGACCGTATTAACAATTTTAGTAGTAGCAGGCATTATTTGGACACAAAGAATAGCCATGAGAAGGAGACGAGTCAATAGAAAGTTTTAAAGTTTATCATTTTTTCGTATATAAATTTATTTATTTGTCTTGTATACTTTTTACACAGTGTCTTTAATTCAAAGGATTTTATTCAATTCTGAATATATTGATATTTTGCAAGGTTTGTGCTATAATTATCAAGGTGAAATAACTTATATTGCCTTTAGAATTGTTTTTAAAATGAAGTAATGAATCGTGATCAATTTATCCTTTGAACTAATTTATGCTTCGAGTATTATGCATTAAAGCATTTAACATTTTACATTTAATTAATGTTATTAAATTTGTTACTAAATACGCAATTAAATATAATGGCACAAAAATACAAATATTACTACATCTATAAGAAACTATTTTGTAAATTTTATTCACTGTGATATAATCTACCTAATGCATGTACGATTTTACTTGTAAAATTCAGTTAAATTTAAATATTACTGTAAAAGTAGAAATAAATAAAATGTTACTTTGTACACGAATACATTTATAGTAATATATTTATCAAAACATTAAAATAAATATGTACTTCTAAAGTCACATGTATAAATACATTAAATACATTAGCGTTCGTATAATTATGTATATCTTTAATATAAAAACAGCCCTTTTTCGATGAAAATAGTTAACTAAGACTATTTTAACATTTTTTTAACATTACATCTACATTGGTAAAATATATTAGATATTGGAAGGATTTAAGATTTTATTTGATTATTTGCAAATTCTAATTGAGACAAATACTTGACTAAATTTAAATTATGATAATTCGATGATGTATTCCAACACTGCATCCTGTGCAATGTTGCTATCTTAGTACAAATTTTGATAAAATATTTCGGTGAAAGATTGATCCCCCTTAATTATGAGCTAAATTATGTACGTAGTTAAATCGATTGATCATAATAAAAATTGATAACAGCTATGGTAAACTATGCCTTTTAATTTGTGAAGGTATATTGATCTACTATTGAACAATTTTCAAAATATAATTATCGCTTTGGACGTAAAGTGAGCTTTGTAATTTGTAATTATATGTCGTCTATTTGCCAGTGACTAGATGTCACTTGAGCTGGAGATTTTTCCCTCAACTCGTTTAAGAAATTGCATATATTTTTATAATACCCTGCTTGACACCACGTTTCATTGTGCGTACCTCCCGAGATTGAAAGTATCTTTTTACATGGACTTCTACAATTCTTGTAAAGATCTTGCATCATACGTGAGGGTACTAATGTATCTGCCAAACCAGAAATAAATAATGTGGGTACCATTACTGACCGCACTTTCAAAATGGACATGTACTGTAATACAGTGCGTTTCAATTAAACTTTTGATATATGAAAAAGATTGATTTGAAGAAAACAAATTTTTACCTTATTTTTATATAGAAAAAGAGGTAAATATTGTAAACACCTCAATCCAAAAAGTAATGCAGCCATATCAGGAATACTAGTAAAAGTGTTCTCAAGAATAAGACACCAAATTCTTTGAGAATTTTCTGGCTTTGTGGCTAAATTGATGGCTACAGCTCCACCTACAAGGAAATATATCTATGTTAAATATGTGACATATATTATTTACGAAAATTAATTGATTCCATATACCTAATGATCTACCAAATACAATTATTTCACTTGTATTTATATCAGTTCTACTAGATAAGTAATCAATTCCAGCACGGGCATCCATATATAAACCTTCTTCGGATGGTAAACCGTGTGATAAACCATAGCCTCTATACTCCAGCATTAAAATATTACATTGGATAGTATGGTATAATCCTACTGCATTTTTTAATCTACAATGATTCTATAATTTTTATCTGATACTTTATAATAAAATTATGTAATAAGCTACTAAGTCACTGACCTATGTCCTACATTACCAGCATTGCCATGAAGAAATAACAATGTAGGCACTTTTTTTGCTCTATCCTCTGGTTGCGAAATAAAATACATGTGTAACATTGTACCATCGCCTGATCTAATATAAATACTTTGATAAGGTAAATTAAATATTGAAGGTGCAGGAACATATGCCCGAGAATTAACTGGCCATTCTGGACGATATACCAATTGATCTTCTCTGTGATACAATATACCTACAAATAAATTACAATGAATAGGTATTATTATTTAAGTGTTAACAAAGTTATACATTTTATCATAATTTATTTATTATTATTATAAATTTATTAGCAATAACAATTTACCTGTGATAGCGAAACAAAGTAGGAAGAAAGCAGAAATTCCCCCATACAACCAATACAAGAGAAAACAAGCAAGTACGTAAGTTCCAGAGAAAGTCCAACATTTCATAGCTATACTTCCTATGAAACGGATGGGTTTACTACGAGCAAGTCGTATACAAAATGACATGATTGCTACGTAGTAGTATTTTCAAAAAATTATTTAATCATCTAGAGCAATTTTATATTCATTTCATATACAGTATTGTGCATTATCTTGGCTTCATCATAATATTTTGTTGAATCAAGTATTCCAGTTAACATTGAACATCTTATAACCTAAAATTTGTATGAACATTTATTTTCAGAATACGATCCACTCCTTAATACTTTGACTTTGAATTGATAAATAAATAATATTACGTGAAAAACGCGAAAGAAGCACTTATAATGTTAAGAGTGCACGGAATTAAAGGTTATAGCTGTTTAAAAGTAGTCAATTTTACGGGTTATGTTAACTGCCATCTTGGTCATATCGCTGCTCAGCCAATAGGAACAGCCCGTTGCGCTCTAGTAACGCACAGCTAAAATGGTAAGGGCACAGAGTGACCAGGTGGCCCCCTGATGATTCTGCATGGGAATGGATAGTCTATTCTATACTTCATCAAGGGTAATGTATAGAATATGGTATCGCGAGTTTATCACGTGTCATTGTGAATGTCCAATGCTGCATTCTGATTGCTATTAACCAATGCTACATATATAACTAATACTACCTTACATCTTTATACTCAGCACGAGTTTCGCTATTCGCATAGAGTTCATCGTGTATTTACAGTTACAAAGTTAAGTGTTATTTAAAAACTGCTTATAAGTAATGGAGAAAATACTAATCGAGCCTCGAGATGGTCTCGTAGCGTCATGTTTGTCTAATCTTCTCCAAAAGAGTGCTGAAGAGGCACTCGCAAGTGGTGATACGTTCAAAGTTGGATTATCAGGTGATGTCTTAAATAAATATTGATCCGGCTTTTTGACTATTAGAAAATATTAGAAACTAATTAGAAAATATTACTAATCGTGTACAATAAAATGTCTTATGTTTATAAGGTATATTTTAAACGGTAACTTACAGTACCATCTGAATTTAAACTATGTACATTTATAGGTTATACATGCTGTAAAGAATTATAAGACCGATATTTCTCAATTATTATCTTTTCTATATAATCCTAATTTTTCTTTCTTATAATATTTGTAATATTTCTTCCTTTTTTTATGCTTATTTTGGTTTAAACGCGTTTAACATTCTACAGCTTTTAAACAGTAAAAATTATTTTTTTCTTTCAAAGTGCTTATCAGATAATAAAATGTGAAATGTTTATTTGTATCAGGGGGGTCTTTGGTACAATTATTGGCACAAAATTTACCTAATGTTACAACTGATTGGAGTAAATGGTATTTCTTCTTCTGTGATGAAAGAGTTGTTCCCTTCGACAGCAATGATTCCACTTATGGAGAATATAAGTCAAAATTGATTGGAAAGATACCAATAACTGAAGATCAGTTTATCAAAATTAACCCTGATCTATCTGGTAAAATGATACGTTTCAATTTGTTTCTTTTTTTTTTTTTAATGTTTGTATAATCTTACTAACTATCCTACTTATAGCTGAAGATGCTGCAAAAGATTATATTAAGAAGATGTCTGTGTTTTTCCCTCCTGACCGTGTTCCATGTTTTGATGTGCTTCTTTTGGGATTGGGTCCAGATGGACATACGTGTTCTCTCTTTCCTGGTCATAAGCTTTTAAACGAACAAAGTTTGTGGGTTTGCCCTATTAATGACTCTCCTAAACCACCTCCATCTCGTATAACCCTTACTCTTCCTGTAATAAATAATGCAAAAAAGTGCATATTTGCTATTATTGGATCTAGCAAAGCTGAGATTGTTAAGGTGATTATTTTATAGAAGATTAAATCAAAGTAATTATTAAGTTATAATAATTTATATGGAGGGTATACCTTTACTGTTAATATTTAATATCTCACAGCGAATTTTGCAAGATAGAGAAAATTTACCAGCTGCTCGTGTGCAACCACACAATGGAGAATTATATTGGATCCTAGATGAAGACGCTGCAAAATTCTTAGAATCAGCCTAAACAACAAGTTGAATAAAAGTTATCTATCACATTCCATATTAATATCTGTCTTAATGCTCAGCAAATTTCTTGGGATTACTTTTGTATACATATGCGTATCTTACTTAAGATACCTAATAGAGAACTAAGTAAACAATAGCATTTCATGTAATTTATTGCTCAAAGATTGATATTTCTTTATTGTGATGTTAATATCATTTAAAATATATTAGGTTGTTTTATTATGCAGTTTAATATAAGTTTCTGATACTTTATTTTTTCATTTAAATTTGTAAACATTCTATTAAAGTGGACATAAAATATAATAAGGAAAAACATTTTTACATCAAGCTGTTCGTTCTTTATTATCATTAAATCACAATTTATGTCTATTGTACCATTTTAATATATTTTGAGAATGAAATAGAATAAAAATGACAAAAATTTTTGTAAGTAATATAACAGAATAAGTATCTTTAATGTTGGATAACAAATTTGTCTCCAAAAAAGAAATGCACAAATGTTTAAGAATATATATTTTTATTTGAATAGAATAAATGTGTAAAATAAAATAGTTTTAGTAATTTAAAATTATATTTCAAGCGAAAAAGAAATTAGTTCCAAAGGAAATTCAAAACGGGTAAGAAATCAAATAATTTTATTTTTATGTTTTAAATTAAGATGATCTTGCTGCAAACTAAAATATTTGCAGTAAAAAATGTATTATTTTGTATCATTATTATTTATGTTATAATATCGGTAGAATAATATATAACAACACGTGATTCATAACAACTGCTATTTAATTCTGTATTAAAACAGACATATCACGAGATTAAGAAACAGTTCGCGAAGTAGTGATTTGAAATTGTTTATACGATTATATTTTATTTGCAAGAATAAATATTGTCATTCTGTATACAGAAGTAAATAGATATATATATATATATATATAGAGAGAGAAAATTATATATTCGTTTGGCAGATCGTAAACGACATTCTTTGGTGGCTTACATAAAGTTAATAAATATGGATAAATAGGTATGCAGCAAAAAGTGACTATTTTCGTATGATGCATATTTTTCTATATTCTTAAATGGAATATATATATATAATATATTGTATATCGACACATATTATATATATTAATATTACAAATATATATAGTTTGAGGCAGGAATATTTCGTTTGTGACACGTACTTAATAAATAATATCCTCCATCAGTCGAATTCAGTAACCAGTGTTAATTGCTTAGGAACTAAATTTTTTTATAATAATTTATAAATTATGTTTATTTTTGTTTACAAAAGTCTTATGTGTACATGAATATCGAACCATAAAAAGAACTAAAAAAAACTATCAATTCACATGATTTTTTCACAAGACTTATTTGTCAGTTTCGTCACAATACGTAGTTACTGCATAATGCTGTAAAACACTTTAATTTATTACGATGCGTTAAATAATTTGTTTTTACAGTACTTTCAAATTCATACGAATTATTTACAATCCTTTGTTTGAAAACATAAAGAGCATTCTAATAATTTAAATATAATCGAAAATTTCCATTCAATTACATTTTTCTGTACAATGTACATTCTATGTAAATGCATACTATGTATAATTACCCAGAAAAAATGGGTTTTATAATTTTTAACTGCATTGCTTACGTTACATTTTGCTTTTTATATTAGAAATTGAGATGAAGAAAATGCAAAGATATTTTTGATTTCAAGAACGTATGTGTAATATCTAATGCATGTCCAGGATAGAATTACAAAACTAATATTCTTTATCACCATCACTCGACACTCATGCTTATTTTTGCGATTATTTTGAAAGAAGAAGTAAACAGACACGAATATAATACTATATCGCGATGTACTTCTACCAAGACTAAATGTACATATTTATAATATACATAATATACATAATTTGCTTAGAAGACTCATTAGTTAGAGAATTACGTTTGAACAATGAGTGTAACAAATATAATATCAAGAAACACCAGTCCATGGAACAAGTTTAATATATAAATTATAAAAAATCAGCAATGAATGGTGCAGTTCTCAAATAATTCATAGCATAACACCTTGATACTGGAGCATTTATTACTTTCATTACTACCATTGTCATCATCATTATCATTAAATACACGACTGGAAGATGTTTACAATAAAAATGAAATACTTTAGAAATTAATAAGATGTTATGCACTGAATTATATTTCCAATTTAACTTATAACCATACATATATCACAGTAGCAATGTAACTCGATTCCCCTATTTTCAGAATTTATAACATTGTATAATGTATTTTTAAGTAATACATTCGTTTACATTTTTTTATAAAATTACATTTTGTGTGTATATTACCTGACACTTGAAACACCTTGCTAATCGTACGAAGAACTTCTTTCTTCTCATGATTACAACTATAAACTATTCCCTTCCTTTCCATAAAAAAACAATCAAAGTGAAATTATAAATCATAATACTTCTTTTTTCTAAAGGTCTTTGTACTATCATTTCTATTTCGAAATTATGAATCTACATTTTTGTTTTGCTTCATGGAAGTAAAATATGAGTGTAAATCATAACAGTGAATACGATTAAATTAATACAACATATATACATACATACACAGGTGTATAACTGTGAACTCATTGAAAATTAATTCAAACTCCTTATGCTGGTCATTTTTATTACACTTATTTCCTTACTCGAATTCTTTTAAATGTGTATTCTTAATATGTGACGATAATATGAAACAAATGAAAAATATAATGGCAAATGCTTAAATAATCGTTGAAGCTTCGAGTTAACAATAAATAAGCGATATTATAGTTAACAGAAGGCAGAATATGCCGAATTGCTTATTACATTAGCCAATAACTGGCTTGATTTGTGTATCTCGTGGTGTAGCTAAAGAATAATTTAGTTAAATTAATATTACCTAAAATAAATAATCATCACGTCATATTAACACCCAAAAGTTCCCTGAAGTTTTCATATACTATGTAACTAATGGATACAGCTGGTGCCACCTAAAAAAGAAAACGAACAAGGATGTATGATTGTTGATTTCCAATTGATAAACTTAATTTTTCATACAAGCTCGTTTCATACCTTTAGAAAGTTCGGAGTTAAACCTCTGTATAAACCGCGAAATCCTTCGTTCTTAATAATTTCTTTAAAAACACCGACCATGGTGTTAGGTGTTTCTGGTGATATATTAGCTTGCAACCGTGTTCTGACTAGCGCTAATGGATATGAACACACTTGACCGGCTGTGCTGGAAGCTGTCCCACATAATAATAATATCCAAAAGGGTGGTTGTTCATTTTTGTCATGTGTCCGCAGATACCTGTTTTTCAGAGTCTATAATGAAAAAACAGAAAAAAATACTAGTTAATAATAATGAAATTAACGACTACTGGACAACAATTACTTTAACTTTATATTTACTTCATACACAGCCAGATCTATACCAGCATACGGAATTATTCCCATTAAATTAGGAATATAGCCTCTATAAAAAGACCTCAGACCTCCTTGTTTATATATTTTCTTTGTTGCATCTAATAAACCCGAGAACTCTCCCGTTTTTCTGAGTGCAAATTTAGTTTTGAGCACCTGCAACATATCCGCGTACAATGTTAATATAAAATGATGGATATTGTGCATCTTTATTAGGATCTGTTACATTATTTTCATACCTCAAGTGGATATATGGCAGACTGGCTTATTCCACCTGCTAACGATCCCGCCATTAATCGTTCGTATAGTCCAAGCTCTCTAACGTCGTCTCCTTTTATCGCCCTCTTAATTTGTTCATAGGCCATAAATTTGAGCGCGCTTTCTGGTCCGATTTTAAGTACGTTTATACCATTTCCTCTCCACAGACTAGTAGAACCACCCTCGCGGAGCATGTACCTGAAGCAACTCGTGATTTTGCAGTGTCGCGATCCATGCACCTGAAAGTATTCTTCTTCGTAAAGCAAACAGAGCTGAATTCACTTAACTTCAATGCTATTTATTACATACATAATATTTATTGTAATATCTTTGCATCTATATTTTAGTCACCTTTATGAACTACTTTCTCCTACCCTTCTTCCCACTTCGATAATTGATTTTGTTTAATTTATTCTACAGTAGACTCTCGTTTAATCTGCTTCTACGGGACCGAACTTCTGGCTGAATAAACGAATGACTGGTTAATCCGAAAATATATACCAATTATTGATCATTCATCGGTTGTTAATGAAAAAAGTAATTGTTTATACGTATATATTATAATAATGTAATATAACTATATTCGATAATGTACGCCACTTTTTTTAAAAATAATATATCAATTGTAGATGAATTATCTTGTCGCGTAATATATTTCATTGCAATTTCAATCATTTTGCTCTTGGACAATTGTTTTTAGATAAAAACAAAAAAAATATGATCGGTTAAAGCAGGACCGGATAACCGGGAGTCTACTGTATTTTGTTTTCAAAACTATTTTCAATAAGTTAAATTAAATAATTGAATTCTTTTGGTTCGACTTTATAAAAGGAAGTTTGCTCGTATTGCTTGGTAAAACGAAGATTTCTATAAGGCTTGGAATTTTATGTTTTAAACCCACCTGTAGATAGACCTTAATACGATCTAAAGGCGCGGTACACGTGCGCGATACGGCACCCGCTACGCCACCGGACACCAAATGTCGCCACCACATTCCAGAAACCATTTCACTAGTTGTGAAATCCTCGGGAACACCGATATCCTCCCCAATGTCCATATACTACAAAAATGATAATGAGTGCAATTATAAGTCTTATGTTTCGTTATTATTTCAATTAAATAAATATATCATTCAGTAAGCGCACCGAAAATGAACCGCTGCTTTGCATATTGAAAAAAATCGTTCCACAGAAATATGGTTTAAAATTCGAAAAATCATGCATGATTACTCCGTTAGCAATTAACCTTTTACCCGCCATATCCTGTAACTTTGACATCTAGCAGCTTGTGCGATTACGTGTTTCTGTCATTCTTGCCAAATTTGACAGAGAAAAGCTCTCACTTGATAAATTGCAAATCGAACGATCCAAATACATTTACGTGAATATTTGAATGGAAATGTTTCGAACTTATTAGAATTCTAAGCATTGAATTTTCACTTCAAAAAGAACAATTTCGACCGTTATCTAAGAAATAAACGTCCTCTTGACCGCTTATCTTCCAATACATTTCGAACCAGTGCATACCGGTTACATTACGGGTGCAATTAAAATTTATAGCCAGCTACGTTTTGCTTAAAGTCGGGTAGTCCAAGTACCACGTGTCAGATAATTCTTGAACTCCGATCAGTTGTGTACTTTTTATTCCGACATTCTCGTCCAGAAGGACGGAGTTTCATTTTATCGGTCCCAGACATTACATCATATTTTGCAATTCACCGGTCATTTTTTTTTACGATCACTTAGTACTTGCGACTTAAACCATGAGGCGATCGAGTTCTTTAACGATCTGCCAGCAAGCAACCTTGAGGCACGTATGTACCACAGTACCGATATTTAGAAAGCAGCCTGATATTTCAAAATCGACTGAGTTTTGAGTAACCGATTAGTGAAAGTTACGAAAATGAACGAAAATTCTTTGTATGATTTTTAAAATGCAGTATTTAATGAAATTCATTTACTCAATCTGGGTAAAATTAAGATTGCAAATATAAATATGAAGAAAAAACGTTTAGTAGCTTTACAGACTTGTTAATGGCGCGAATAGTCAGTGTCAATTATGTTTACTATAAATAGCTAATTACATGGTAAATTAATATAGGGAAACTGTCTTGAAAATGGACATTCATTATCACCTTGACACTCTGTGTGTTTACTTTGTTAATTGTCCTACACAAGACATGGTCATTGACATAATATACATCATACTATACGTGCACCCGAAATTAGAATAATTCACAGTACTGATTCTTATAAATGGAATCGTAAACGAGTAAAGTAAATTTTTTATTGAAAATGTACGTCAAGGTCATATTCCTGAGTAAAAAAAAAAGAAGTAAAATTACCCAAACAATAATAATAATAAAGGAAATTGAGTTTCATTTGCAATCGGAAAAATTACCTACAAAACAAAAGGTCGAAATAACTACGGAGAAGCCTTGACGTTGTTAGGTTTCACTGAATTAGATTTCGACCTTACAAAGCTTTGATTGATTACACAAGCAGCTTTTATCGATATCTTTGAATAAAAAGAATGCACAATGCATAAGGCAATTCAATGCAACATGCAACCTAATAATCAGTGAAGTAGACAATCTTAATTTTTACAATTTATAATAATCTCCTATTCAACATGGTTGACGCAAAGAAATGTTTTTATTGAATTCCAAATCACACTTGAACTACTATTACAAATGGAAGCTGTATCAAAGTTCGTGCAAAATATTCAAAATAGAATGTATTAAAATCCGATGAAAACAATCAAGGAAAGACGAGAGTTTTTTTCCGAAATCATTGCACTGCTTGGGAGATTAAGGGTGAGTAAATAAAATATCGATCGCAGATACTTAACTTTACGTGAAACTGAAATACAATATCCGTATCAAAATCCATGCTGTCCATCGTGAAACAATAGTATGGAGTACTTTTCTCAAAAGGAAGTAATGTTGTCAGCGCAGAGAGGAACGTGAGTTAAAACTGAATAAATTCGGGGAATAACTACAAGGAACGAAGAAATATGCAGCTTTCTGCGATTAATTCGGGCTGCAAGCCAACAGACAACTTGGTGTCTCGCCCAATGTCGGGTAGAAAATCTCCTTCAATTTGACCAATATTCTCTTCCGATGTGAGTGCACCTTAATCACGCGACGGACCGATTATTTTGAATCTAACTGCACAAAGAGCGAAAGCCCGGGAACTAGACTAGACTAGAGTAGACTAGACTACGCTAGACTACAACTGATTAACCGTAGTGCACTTGACTCTGTTCAAGAATCATTCGTCGTTCTACGGAAAATCCGTGACATCACTTGAATACGTAAAATACTAATGACATTATAAAAAATCAATGTCAATTATCTGGTGCAAAACGTTGTCAGTCTTTGCAATTAGCTTTAAACACTTAATGCACTTTTGTTAAATGCATTCGTTAAACTGATTAGAACGATTTATTCTTGAGTGTTATAGGAATCAAAAAATAAATTTTTACACCATTAAGATAGTTCTTGGAAAATCAAAATTTTTCTGCGTAAGATAAAGCTTTTCCGCTTGGTATTCAACACGTGTTTTATATTAATCTAAAACACGCTAAGGAGTTCTGATTAAATTGATACTCTGATAAGATTAATCAAAGGCAGACGTCTGTCAAGATACGTAATTAATAACTTGAAGTTCCCGGCATTTAGAATTATTATATCTATTCAATAAAACATATAACGATAAAATATATGCATAATTATGTTAGTGTTTTCATGAAATCATTGCTTGTTGCAAAGTACGAATGGAAATAATGACGGTTAGAAATTACGAAGAAATCGATATCTCGACTGAAGTGTCAGATAACAATCGCCCGGTCACTGGTTACAATACTTTGCGTCTCAGTATTGCGCGTGTACTTATTTTATTAATGCTTACCAATTTTTTCGCAATACTTTTGAGTATTTTTTTTGCAATTTTTATATCTAAAGGAAAAAAAATGAAAGTCTTAATCTTATATCCTTTTCTTTATACAAGTTAATTTTTTATTTTCGATGAAGATATAAAATATATAAAAAATAATTGGTTTATTCTAATTGCAAAATAGACTTTTCTCTTATACATATATGAATATTATGCAATTCTGTTGACATTACACAATAATCCCACTCAGGTATCTCCGAAACGTCACGTCTGATAATCGAAATTCTACATGTAATAAGCTGATAAGTTCGTATGAATTGCGATACGGTAATTTAATTTTACATTTTGTACTGTACGTATATCTAAATATATCTTTGACACTTTGACAAATACATCTTTTTTAAATTTTATTTCTACAATAATTTAACAATTTGCATACAATAATTTAAGGACTTTCTATTTATTTAAATATCACTATAGAATTTAAATTTTGTTATCATCTTCTTTAAGTAGAACCAATTGTGAGACCAATTGTGAAATTCCCGCGCAGAGTTTTGCTCACAGTGACAGAGACGCTTATGCAGCAGAACAATCTCGAACGAACCGGAGAAGGGAAAGGATTTACATTCACGATGAATCATCATTTGATGATACACTATTGCCGGATACACACTTCGTGCCAGTGCATTTTATTTAATCATTCATACTAGACGCGATTCATTCATTTCTCAAATATTTTATTTAACATATTTCATAATACCTAAAAAATTCTTATGGAGTTCATGTATGTACCTATCCCTTACTTTTTTCATAAAATATTTGGAGCCACGTGTCTGTTTTAACAGCTGCCACTACATGCCGGTATAGCACAGCCACTAATTATCTTTCATTCAGATTTTCTAGTAAATCGTGTATACAATATTTCATTTTACCAAACAGTGGTACGTAAAGCCTGAATAATTTAATGCGAAAAACTTTCCTGTATACGTTTAAGAGCACACTAACTTTGCTTATCGAAGTTCAATTAATTTTGCAAGGTTTCCATTCGAAAGATAATCGGGAAGAAAGTATGCAGTGATACTCTTGAACTTTCGCTTTCCCCATCGTCTACCACGTGATAATTTCGCCAGCCATAACCTCTACGCGGCTGTATAACCTCTTATAAATATCTATACTGCCACAGAGGTTCTTAATCTACCTATTTAATGTACTTTGAAAAACAGGCATCATATCCTGTCATTCCTGAGATTCATTTAAAAAGAGAAAATTCATACAGAACAATACAGATTAGTTACTACAATACGCTGATACAAATTTTTAATCCCATTCGCACCCCTGTAAAAATTACATTTGAAGTTCGCGATAAATTACAACTATAAGAAATTCTAGGCCGTATTCGGACCTGTTACCCCCTTCAATGCCTGCAGATAATTACGTTGCTATTGTACAACAAGAGACTCACCCGTTGCAACAATTCATGATAATTTTGAAGGAATTCCTCGCAGACCGGACAAGTAGACGAGATACAATCATGCTTGAGAAATCCTGACTTTTTTAACGTGTACATTACTTTAGAAATGTAACAAGAACCGTGTTCACTAAAAAATCCTTTCTAATACCGTAAGATCTCGGTAAAACGATTTGGTCGTTTATACATCCAACACGCCCGACAACGCGAGACGAACAGAAGAAAAAGGCGACGATGAACAACGACAGACAAAAATTGTTAAACAAAGTACACAAAGGAACTAGATAAAAACGAGCCTCGCCATTAGGCAGCGATTCGAGAGCTCGGAGTCCGATCTCAAGACTGAGGAGCGCTAAGAAGCGGCACAGGAATTGAAACAAAGATATCGTTCGTCTAGCCGGGGAAATCCCCCACTACCTTTCCTGCAATATCTATAGCCTACGTCACGTTGTTTAATGCATGCCCCCAAGGAGAGTAGCCGTTGTAAATTGGTTTTAATTTTTTACGTTTGCAATGTGGTTAATTTGCACTGTTAGAAAACCCATTATACCTTTATCCGTTCGGTTAATATTCTATCAATGCATTAAACTTCTGAAAATATGGAACAATCATTGGAGAATTCGTGACGATTTGTGGTATGCCAAGGTAGTTAATGAAATCACTTTCAATTCGCTGAAATTTGCATTTCCCCGTATTTTCATCAAGGATAATTTATTCGATTAAGTTTTTTTGCAACAGTGGACGATATAAAATATCCTTGTAACAGTTGAAATTTCTTTTAAAATTCGAATTTTATACCAGTCGTATGTTTGAATTGGCGCATTAGCACATGTGAAAAAGACGTGTGACCACGTGGCCTCTTTTCACGTGAAAGTTAACCATTCCGGCACGAAAACCGACTGCCATAATAGGAAGGTTACTTAGTCATGAACGGAAGTTATGCTTGTCCAGCTGCTACAAGAACGATTGTAACTCTCTTTAAAAGTGGGGTGAGAAGGATGCAACTAAAATGGGATACAAGAAGGTAGAATTTTGTTCGCGCCACGTTGATTTCTAGATAACATCTGCATATATTACTTATGTAGAGCACATGCAGAATGAAACCGTTTCAAACGTGGCACAATTGTATTACGGAAATACACATCTGAATAATGAAATTCGTTATTACGTGAGAAAAACCGATAAAGAATTGAAGGACATGCATTAATCAGTGGTATTATTTGATTTCCTTCATCGACATTTCCAATTTATACGAAATTTTTTAAACAAATTTTAACTTTTTAATTTATATTAAAATACAAGTACTGAAAGGTAATCTGGACATTGTAATATGTGTTTTATAATTATAAATAAAAAATACAGATGATCCATCACTTTCAAAATATTTTACTTTTCTTTATAGTTGTTTATAAATTGCTGATTAAGGTATAAAAATTGTAATTAAAAATTAAAATATTAGCCCTGCTGTTAGGTGCAAATTCGTAGTACGGCACTGTCCATGCTCTGTACCCGGCAGACGATGACCTCACTTCACATAGCGAGCAAACGGCTGACGAAATGTTTCAAGATATTTCACCACCCTGAGAAATCCCGCCGTCTACAGTTAAGTTCAAACTACATGATGTTGAAAAAAATAACGTTTTTTCCATTAAATATCGACAGTCTTTAATCTAATTTCTTATTTATAAATAATAGTTTATACTATTAATTACGCGTGTATACTATTTAAAACACAATTTTCGAATAAACAATAACCACATATTTTGTACTATTTTGTTGAACAACAGTCATCAAATGATGTAAATTGTTGTTGTTTAAAGTGGATCAATAACGAACTTTGAAACATTTACACATTTTTATGAAAACTCTTGCAATGCAACGTGATCATGAAGCTGTGAACATTAACATTTCAAACAGAATTAAATATTGAACGCCACAGCATTGCGCTATTCGGTGCTCCTCTTTCCATTAGATACGGACGAAAAAAGAGGGATAATCAATACAAATTTACACCTACAACATCTTTTTTTTAACCACTCTTATTTCAACTAACGTTTTCACTGTTATACGTATTATCTTCTGCTATAACGAAGGGAACGATCACAGTTTAAAGATTCGAGTTACATCTGCACGAAACATTAGATTCGTAACTCTTTCTCTTTCCGAAGGCTTACGGCCATGTAAAAGTAGAGAGCGCATGTGCAAGAAAATTATTCGCTTTTAGAGCGCATGCGTGTTGAAATGAAGTGGCAGTGGGAAGGGGTTGCGTTACTGCGGGGAAAGGTGGCAGAAACAGCTGGGAGACTATCAAGGTCATTTTGAATGACAACCACTACGTCACACCTCCGGTCGAGCCCTCTCCGTCGACGAATCAGAGGCTTGAATCAACTCGATCATTTTCTCGTACACATGCAAACTACACCTACGCGTTCGTCATATAATTACTATATAGAGTAGACGGTTTCAGAGCTGTTTATACTAGTACGTTTGCATTTCAACAAGAAAGGGTAAATGTGAAATCGAATTTTTTCTCATTAGCTACATAATTCGATTTGTTTCGATTTAGAAACTTAATTTCTTAATAATTTTAGTAATTATTCAACAGTGGATAAAATCGTTCACAATACATATTAATAAAGATTTTTGTTGCATTACGTATGAAATAATGAATGTCGATTGTTATATAAATTATATTAATTACTCACGTTCGTGTGATGCCAATATTCGATAAGACCTAGAAGATCAGTGCTCGGCGCATAAAGTAAAAAGTCCCGCCACTCGTTGAAACTTATAGTGAGACTTCCATCTTTGTCCATTCTATGAAACAATTATTATAAACTGAATTTTATGTGTAATACTATTTGAATAAATTAGAATAAATTCCTGTATCAGAATTGAACAGAAATTTATTCAATATACTGTTGGATTAAACATACCGCTGCAATAATTTTTTCGCTTCATTGAAATCCATTTTTATTCCTAATTCTTCGAACGCTTTTATCAGTTCCTCCAGATCGATTTTACCTACGGAAGTAAAATTCGATTATAATGTGACAGACGTCATACTGCCGATTTATTCGTTGCACCGATTAAAATTTCTATCAGCAAAAGAATAAATAATTACAGATAAATGAAGAAAAATATAACAATGATAATAAATTTATAAGCTGCGACAATAAACTTCCCTCTCGACATTGAGTGAACTCGAGATAGTACAGGCTGATTCATAACAAGTTACCATTCACGTGAAGCGTTGTTTTATTAATAGGGAAAACGATTTTTCTCAATGAAATTTCATTGAAAAAAAAAATTAAATAGCCAAAATTATATTTTTTATAAATTTCAAAGAATTGAAAGAATCGAAATTGGTTCGAAGATCGAGTTATTCATAATAAAATTCCTTTTATTTGTCTGCAAACTGTTTTAAAACAGGTATGTCATTTGAATTGTCATTGAAAATTATTTTAATCGTTCAGATAATGTATAAAAATTTAATGAAAACAAAATGACTCATTAGAACGTTGAAAAATTTATGGATAAGAAAATATTTTAGATAACAGTTTCTAAGTAGTTAATCATTATGAGTACATATAGACACTTGGTGTTTCTTTTTATGTACGCTAGATAATTCACTTTTCCGTACATCTACTGACCATCCTTGTTCTTGTCCAGATGAGAAAACTGTAGACGCAGGTTTTTTTCGTGTTCACGAACATAGTGTATAAATTCGGCTAGTGTAATATCGCCGCTTTTAGTACTATCCGATCTAGCTAAAAATCTCTGGAAAAAGGAAAAACCTTAAATTATTTATTTTATTATATAAAAATTCATATGCGCAAATACGTATTAAGATTTCTGAAGGGTGAATTAAAAAATAGTTTTTTTAAAAATGTTGCAAACCAACAAAAATTTTATTCTAACAATTTTTATTAATAAATTGAGATTGATATAGATTCACATGTTGAAATATATTTTTCTATTGAAGCTTTAAAAAATAGTATGACAGTAGGTATTAACCTTGATGAAATCATGCAAATTGTATTAAGCGTAAACCGTGGTGAATATATGTATCTCGTTCGGCTTCAAGAATATAAAGGACAACCTTCTTTTAATTAAATAACTTTCAAGGTTGTTATTATTTTAATTATGTAAAAATATACAGAAAAACATTTTTTGTAGCATTTCTTGGAAATGCAAATTAAGTAAAACACAATGTTAAAGAAAATATATATTGTATAATGAAGTGTTAAATAATCCGAAATAAAGCTTTTATAGCAGATTGAAAATTTTGAAGTTCATAGTGTAGTTCACATGCATATCACGATCGAGATGTACCATTTAAACTATTTTATAACAGATATGTAAGCTATTTATAGCTTCTATCGTTTACATTTTATCTATTTTCTTTTTTCTATTTCAACACCAATGCTCTTCATAAATTACCAAATTATATGTTTTTGTTAGAATTACTTAAACGGATTAAATTACTAAAATTATTTAAAATTGAAACTATATACTAAAAATCTATATGTGCCTCAAACTTGATCAGCTACCGATCTTTTTTATGTAACATCTGCAGTATATACATATCTGTCATATATCGTGCAATGCGTACGGCGTTAATGGAGTCACATGTGAAATATATTTTACGAATTTTTAATCACGTTTAATAATTATAAAAAAAGGATATAATGAAATACATTTAAATTATCAGTTAAAACGAAAAAGAAACAAAAAAATAATTGAACATCGTCCAAATATAAATTCTATTCGATACTCGAAAGTTGCATATATCCGCATAATGTGCTTCGATCGTACCGTGTACGAGCATTCTCGAAGAAAATACGAATTATAGAATTATACATACCTCTGCGTAATATTTATCGACTCCGACTTCACGAAGTGCTTTAGACAGATCTTTTACATCAATTCTCCCATTCCCGTCTAGATCTAATTTTTGAAATATCTTTTCGAGTCTTTCCTCGTCTTCTGCCGGTAGTTCATGCAAATAATGCGGTGGCATTACGCCATGCACTGCGCTTCCTCGACTATCGGGCATTGTTCTTTGTCACTTTCTATATTAATACTAAAATCCTTGTTTCCGATATCCACGCTTGTCACGCTTATCCGTTTTTTACTCCTTTTCTACTTTTCAAACATACAGATTTTGCGAACCACTTGCTGACTCTCGATATGACCACTGTACGCAGTGTTTCGATCGTTACACACGCCTATGAGAGAACTCATAACTGCACACACGTGGTGACTTAAACGGCGGACATCGATTTTCCAGCCATTCGCGCACTATCTACTAACAAGTAAACGTAATCCTGTGTGTATGTAGCACTGTCAAGAATAGCTTCAGAAAAATTCACTTTGCTAGAATAAGCGATATGCGTGAAAGAAACAAATGTTTCGAATCTCCACACCCTTTTCTGTCGAACGAGTACACTTAGACTGATCATGCATTCACCAAATAAAGTAGAACTACATATACTACTTTTCACCACGTTCCTTGCAGAACAAATGTCTACGCATAACTAAGTTCGATACCGCTGGAACGATGCTACTTGACGCGCGTTATAATCGATGGCGCTATCTCACAACAACCTGGAGAAACTTCTCTATGTGACTACTCGATAAAGGGGGATTCCTTGAGCTAACAATTACGCGCGGAAATTTTTGAAACTCAACATCGAATATGTCCTTAAATTTTTAATATTATCAATGCTACTTTTATTTTAAATTGGTTAGGAATTAATGTTACAACCGAAGATTAACAGAATTCATTTTTATGTTGAATAGATAAATATATTACACTTTCACTTACAGTACACTTGTTTAGAAAATACATTAAACTTTCGTGGTGAATGTTTTTAGATGATATAAAATGTTCGAAGAATTTTATTCCAATGCAACATTATTTTCAAACAAGTATTTCTCTATTGTCAAAGCATTCGTATTTTAAATTTTATTCTATTTTGTGCCTTAGATGAACGAAAAAAGTAACTGAATATATTATTCTAAGCATTTTTTAAAGTACTTTTCAATGGAAAGAATACAAATTAAGTCTATAATTTGTAATTATATAAATACAATAATATAAGACAGGACATTATATTTTGGAGTAGTGAATGAAAAATCGGGGTAAGTATTACTGCGAGTGTATTCACGTGTGTATATTATAATGCGACTTTTTCCATAGTTATTTATTTTAGAAAAATACATTAAAAATGCCAGACTAACAATTATATTAAACATAATAGGCAATACGAATATGCGATACTACTTAGATATTAATATCTTTCTATGTAAATTTAATAAAACAAATACTAAGATTTTGATTTTTCTCAACAAATAAATTCGGGTAATTTTTAATTCTAATTCTAATGAGTGCACACGTGCATTGCCTATTATGTTTACAGCTAATGTAACAAAAATCTTACAATCAGGAATTAATTTAAACGTAAGTGTCACAAAAGTATTATTAGTACTGCTAAGTGCCAAGTGCTCGCTGACTATATGCATTATATACCGATATGTATATAATTATTATTGTTTCATTATGTTCAAACAAAGAACGTTAATATAGATTGTATGTGGCTTCATACCATTAACATAGGTACGTGTGTATTATTATACACATAGTGACATGTTTAACATGCAATTAATCTGAAGCTTGCACAAACAGTATTTGTTGCGCTTATTACTTCCCAGTGTACACAGCCCTCTTCACTTTTACTCTCTACATTTATTAACGAGTCATACTACAAATAAAAACAAGAAGAAATGAAAAAGACGGAAGTAGAAATTGACGGGCAACATTTGACAAATGGATTACTAGAAAGCAAATTAAATTATAATTTCTTTAAACGACGGTTTTTTAATTTAATTATTCGTATAAAAGAACTACTATCAAATAGTTTCACGGAGTTCATGTTTTTCGAAACATTTTACTTTGTATTTGAACAAACTGTGAAGAAGGTGTCTATTTACAGAAAGGAACGTTTAATATTTTATATTCAGAGGCTTATGTTCAGATTAAAATACTTTTCGACAAATATCTTGTAATATTCAAAAGACGACTTTTTTTTAATAGAACTATATCGTTTATCATTTGATTTGCAATCATGTAATATCGATACAAAGGAAGATTTAAGGTACTGATTTAAAACGTAAAACCTACATCAATGTGTAAAAAGGAATTTTTTCATACAACATTTATTACACTGAAAATTAAAAGATGGCCCCTTTCTGTAATATTGTCACTCATTTGCTTCACTACTACAGCCAATTGTGTGTTGCAATGTCGGAATACAATCTTAATGTTAAATGTATAGTGATTGCAAAAAAGTAAATTCTTGTAGACATAATAAACAAAACCTGTACTAAATAATTTTTTTTAAGATTTTATAATTTTATCTGTGAAACCAGTAACAAAATAAATAATAAAGTTTCTAACATATTTTTCAAACATACAAATATAGCTTCGAATCTAAACATGTTCTCAATACTAATTATACTTTCATTGTAGAACAAATAGTTTAACATTTTACATATTAATTTGTTTCAAATCTGTTATGGAAATATTTTTGACGAAAAATACAACAAAATTTGCAATTACTCCATCTGACTAACAGTAGCGTAACTATATTTAAACGAAAAAGAAAAAAAAATGTAATCCCATACACTGGAATAGAGAACAAATTAATTTTTACATTTCTTATGTACATTGTTACATATTTCATGATATATAGTGACAAACAAACAAAGATTGCTTTGATAAATTAATAAAACAAATAGAATTGCACCATTGTTCGTAAATTTTATAAGAAACTAGTTATGTTCTGAGATTACATTTCTTTCTACGTGTTAGGATAATGTGCCTCATGTACTGGAAAATTCGGAAATACCCCAAAATTAACTAATAATTATGTAGTAAAAATGTATTTCTTTTATACTTTTATATGTTACTTCGTCTGATGTGAAAGGCACACATTTTAGATTGAAAGAAATAATATTCTGCTTGAACATATCTAGTTCTGTGTAGCAAAGTAAAACAAATATTTTTCAATGAAAAAGATAGAAAGATCAACTTCCTTTTGATCTATACATTTCATAAAAAGTCTATGTCATTTCCACTAAAACTGGAATCATCAATATCTATACTATACATTATATCTCATAAAAAATAGAAGAACCCAAAGACTATTGCAATGCGTAAATCACTATACTGTAAACAAGTTACAACTTGATCAATATACTCGAGTTGATCAAATTTTGTTATCACATTTACGAAACATCATTAACGTTAAGTGGGTCAACTTTTTTCTTTAATAAACAAACGAAAAATTTTTGATTAACAGACATTACATCAAATGCAAAAAATAGCTACGAAGAATATAGATTTATCGTCCACGTAATAAAACACATATTTTATTTGACTTTTGCTGTGAAAGATACTGATTTCATTTTGTTTTTTTATTCCTTTTTTTTTAAATATGAAAATAAGAACATTATATGTCAATATTGGACAATGAAATCAAAGTGATAGTTAAGAGGAAGCCAATATGACTGTGTCAGTTTCTCGTAAGTCCGTAAATCGAACATGTTTACAAACGTGAGAGCTGCAGCTCGCATAACAGTCTGTTTACATCACTTTTTCACTCTCTAGTAGAAAATAATTTTATGTCAGTAACTCTTAAACTTCATTCTACCTGATAAACGTAGATTTATGAAAACAAAAAAATTGTTTAATTTCATATACTCTTTTCTGTGAATAGCAAATCGGATATTTTAACTTTTGTATAAAACACCATAGTTTGAAAACCACTGTCTGGGATGATTCAATTAGTCACAGCAAGTAAAATAAAATGCAATGGTTTCTTTTTTACCAGGCACAAATGGAATCTATAGTTAATTTTCCACTATATATTGTCAAATAAAGGAAAATTTTATACATGATCAATTTTCCTCATTTTACTCTTTTTTTTTAAATTTTTTAAGTATTTGAAACTGTAACATTTTGTACTTAAAACATGAAATAGGATCTTTTTAGTATTGACTCTATTTACTAAACAAATTTGTTTCCTTTTTAATCTTACAAATTAAAGAAAAAATAATGATGGTGAGAAAAACAAATCTCGCAATGTTTCTTTACTCATAATCTTATCAATCTATCAGTTTTGTACGAATTGCATGAATTTGGAAACCACTTATAAATGGTTACTCGAGAAAAAAAAAAAAAAGATTTGGAACTCTAATTTCTATTAAAAACATACTTAGAACCAAAGTTAATGTTGCATCGATCGTATTAGAATTGAACAAAGTACGATACAATGTACATACAAGTTATCGTGTTTTATTGGGAAACATATTTTCAAATACGAAAACATGAATCATGAAATGAAGTAAGAAAGCTAAGTATTTTAAAAAAATTTCTTTTATCAGCTAAAAATCAATTGTTATGTATATATATTTATTTATATATATATAAATATATATAATTAAGATATATATATATTTGTATTAGAAGCAATATATATCTTAATTATGCAAAATTTTAACAGAATATGTTAATTTTATGTATGCATAACACCTATATGTATTCGTATTTTTATCGTGTAACCTTGTTGCAGGTTAAATAGCATTCTTTCCGAATGTATCAGTAATATAATATTCTTTGCTTCATTCTGCAAACATATAAACAAAATATACTACATCCTTGTCATGTTTATAAAACACTGACATTAATTTCTGTTAAATTTTAACAAATCTGCTCTCGTATGTTTAATTTATGTCATCAAGGAATGTCCCTATTATGATATTCATAACGGAACATTGATTAACCCTTCACCGGTTCTATAAATGTAATTTCAATGCGGCAGCTAACTCTCACTTCCTATATTGATTTTATAACAAACTCTTACTGCAGCTAGTAAATAATTAACGATGCGACTTCCTGCATAACTAAATATGGATTACCTACATCATCATGAAATAGATTTGATGCGTTTAACAAATTTTGCTCGAAATATTACAATATTTACAACTAGTTGTTAAGATTACGTCGGTAATAATTTCAGGAAAAACACATTTCCATAGATAAAGAACAAATATTACATACCAAGACTTTTAAAGGCATAGCACATGGGAAAATAGTAAATCTACTTTACATTATACTATACCAATAAGAAAGTTTCTTACTTTAGTTAAAAGTAGAGGTGATGATAATTTTTTCTATCTATTCGATAGTGCTTAAAACAACATTCTGTGTGGCATTTTTTGATTTCTTTTGAAAGAGCGGTTAAATTGTTTATACAAACAGTAGAAACTTCATTTACTTTCAGTCATATTGTTGGAAAAATTGAAACATGCTGATGCATGGAAGTTCGCACAAAAAATCGTTTATACATGTTAAAAAAAAACATGTTCCACCAAAACAAATATAGGTCAGATCTAAGAAGTAAACAACGTAGTAAGACTCACTATCTTACTATTGTTTTTTAGAATTGTCCTCTTCACTTGACCAATGCTTTTCCTGTTCTTGCAGTTCGAATTCCCACCGTAATTCCAATTCCCGCATATCGTTTGCAATACCAGCTTCGTACGTATCTTCCTAAAAATTTCAGGTTTATTATATTACAATAAGTGAAAAAATCATGTACGTTATTACACAATTCCATTTTTTGAATACAGACTTACAATATCGTAACTTACTTCTTCGGGTTTATAATCCTGATTGAAATTTTGAGAACTAAATAAATTATTCGACGATTGAATCCAAGGTACGGTACCATACGGACTCCAATTTCGTACGTCCTTTTCTTTCTCTCTGATACCAGCTTCAATCATTTGTAATTCCTGTGCTAGCCTTTCTCCTGCCGTGAATGTTGCTCCTTGTGTGGCAAGCTAAATATATTTTTGCGTTAATAACACTGTACAACAAATCAAAACTTTTTTTCTGTTTTGCAACATCCACTGGGTGATCATTATAAAGCTCCTCGCTTCAAAGACAAATCCGGAAGTGAAATTGCTCAATCACCCTTAGTTTTCAAAAAACACGGAAAACACCCAATTTTCGGCAAAAATGAGGTATTACGTGAAAAGTAAAATATTCAGAATATTCAGAACTGAACAAAAATAATAATTCCATATAGTATCTATTCAGAAAACTCTCCTTTACTTTCTTGTACAAGAGGAACCACATAGTGTTTTTACTTTTCGCGTAATACCTCATTTTTGCCGAAAAATGGGCGTTTTCACAAAAACCCGTGTTTTTTGAAAACTGAGGGTGATTGAGTAATTTCACTTCCGGATTTGTCTTTGGGGCGAGGAGTTTTATAATGATCACCCAGTGGATATTGCAAAACAAAATTCGTGTTGGACAGTGTAATGTATCATCCGAATACAGTAACGAATATACAAATTCCGAGTGGATCAATACCTTTAAATCGTTGATCTTCTTCTCAAGATGTTTTAATTGTTGTTTTACCTTTTGTGATTCAAGGATTAAGCTGAAACAAATTTATTTACATTGTAATCAATCGTTTCAAATGATTAACCAAGATAATAAGGTAAAAAATTAATTTACTCTTTAGACATGCATTCTGGTCGTGAAAATTGTGTGTGCGTTGATGAATCGGATGTATTACGACCAAAAGTGATGTAACTATCTCCAAAGCCACTATTATTAATGGATTGTATTCCTCCATTTGCGCCGATAGTAGCATAAGCTGTAATCGAAGCGTACCCTTCAATTAAATTTTATGTTCTTTATTGTTTATTTTTCCTTCATAATCTTTTCATGCCAATCGTAATACTTACGTTGATTACCGTAATACCAAGATGTAATAGAGTTCGCAGTTGGCATAGGTCGATAAGCAGATATCGCAGGAGGTGTCCCCCCTTCTGCATAAAAATTAGTAGACTGTACGCCATTAGTGGATCTAAAAGCAATTATTTTATTGTAATAACTCTTTACAAATATCATTTCATTCGATAAGCATAGGGGGACAATCATTACCTAATTAAGTTTTTAGATAGTTTAGAAATTGGTCCATATTTACTGCTAGATGATGCATCAAATGGCACAAATTCATCATCAAATAGAATGGGATCTGCACATCGGAAATTGTTATTGCAGTTCATATTTGATGGAGGAACCATAGGATTATTCGGCGTGTTTGTCCATATAGAGAAATTCGATGATAACGTATCTCCTTGCATGTCATAATTCTGGAAATAAAATGAAAAACATAAGAACACTATAAAAATATGTATAAAGTTTTTATCGAGGTTTCAATAGTTAAACGATCGTACCGTTTTCATCTGCGGCACTTGTTTGTTAACAATTGTTTCAAGTTGATTTAAGATTTCCATCCTACGTTGCAACAACATCGCCAATGTCTTGGCGACTGTCCGCTGCTATAATATACAGTAACGTTTTTATGTGTAATATATCAATTGTACATGTTTCAACGTATACAGCAAGGTTTATTCACGAACAAAAAGAATTTGTATTACCTTCTTAGTATTAGAAATTCCATTCGTTACGTTAGAAGAAACTTGGGACGAATCCCACATACTGAGACTAGGTGTTGTGTAATCAACAGTTGCATTGGGCACAATGTAATGAGAGCAATGCACATCTATATTTTTTGTTGGTACCATAGGTAGCATTCCTTGAGGAGACGGTAGCATATAATTCGTCAATGTTCCAATAAAACTGTTTTCATTCGTTGGTGTATGGTGTTGTATTGGATTAACTTTGTTTATAGAATTAAAATCTAAAGAAACATATAACTATATAACTTGTTTCTCCGAATCAACATTTCATATTATTTATTTATTTTATATACTTACTTTCTCTGTGAGTGTTATCATGTGACTTTATGGAATGATAAGATAAGTCGTCACTTTGTTTAAATGTCTTATTATTTGATCCAGTAATTGATTTCTCTGTTTTTATATCCGAATTATTAGTTCCAGGTAAATTTGACCTAAGACTTAATTTCCGATTTTTCGATCTGTATCTAATAAAAGAATCAGTGTATACAGGTAAGCTATATGTTCATGGTAACAGATTTTCTTTAAATGAATGCAGCTAGGTGCATACTTACTTATCCAGTTCCATATCACTATGAGCAAATGTACAATTAGTAGATCTAGGACAGGACCCTCTAAGCGCGAGATCCCGACACATGCTCACTTTATATTTCGGTTGACCAGGACCTACATTATGGGTACCATCTTGCGTTTTCCTGTTACCATGTTGCTGAATGAACTCCACTAACGCCGCAACTACAGTTCTAACAGCTTCTAATGCTGCGCGACATTCTGATAACGTCGGAGGTTCAGATTCTACAACGAAATTAACTAAATTTGTTAAACATTTGACTTGCATAATAAAATCGTCCAAATGCAATATAAATCATACCTGGGCTAGGATCTATTGCGGCTAGCAGTTCTAATTGTGGTCTTAGACTACTTAATTGTCCAGGATCAGGAGTACGTTGAAGAGCAATAACCAATTCTTGTACGCTTTGAGCAAAAGATTGTGGAGTTTGAAGCTTGTCTATAATACTTTGCATATGAGACTTATGGCTGGTATCCCCATATAACAATGCAGACCACTGATCAGGTGCTATTCTTAAACCAGCTTCAGTTGCAATTTGCACTATCTGAGCATCATGCTCCCTTCTTAAAGCTTCGTATGTTCTGAATTCTTCTTTTAATTGCATCAATGATGAATCACCTTCCCGTTTAGACACCTAATCAAACATTCTGCCTAAGTATTCTAAACTTCTTAATAACAAACAATTCTTACAAATGATAAATACACCCTTACCTTGAAACAACTGGCTCTATATAACAATTGTACAACATGTCCTATACTCGTTTTAGAAGCTTGAGGAAAATGTGATTCTAAACGTTGAACTACAAACATAACTAGTACTTTCCTAGAAAGAGCAGATCCATCTTCCAAAGCCAATAGAACAAGTTTCAGTACTTCTTCTTGCATAGCTGCCAAAGAAAAGTTAATGATTACTATGTGTTATTTTTTATTATTGAAGTATTTTATGTACACCTTTAACATACCTGGTCCAAGAAATTGGCAGCCACGAGCACGTACAGCAGCCCATAAATTAGCATTAAGTTGTTGTGGATTTTGATGTTGAAGTATTAATTCTGTAACTGATCTTTCACCTAAACTTCTAGCTGCCCTTACTGCGCGTGCTCTTCCTTCTGGTTCAACTAATTGGCAACCCACCAAAGTTACCAGTTTCCTTTGCATAGGTCGAGAAACAAGACCTACACCTATTAATTATTAACATTTAGTCTCAGATGATAAAATGTTACACTACTGAAGCAACCAACTATTAATGTTACCTGTAGCCAAAGGTGGATTTGTCTGACATGGTTTGAGATATAAAGCAAGTTCCTCAATGCAACGTTTAGCAACCAAATAATTAGTATGGTCTTCAGGTGGTAATAATTTTTGGTAAGCTGTTGTAACATTTGTGGGAACAGGATTTCCCACTAATTGTAATAGAGCTTCATTTATTGGTAATCTTTCTATTTCTGTATTAATAACACTCTGAAATGGGTAACAACCAAGTTATAAATCCTCATAAAGGAAATTCTGAATATTAAAAATAAAAGCTATATATCTTTTCATATGTGAAACTAAAACAAATTTGTATACAACTTGATTCCATTTTATAACAACACCTTATAAAATCACTATGAATACATAGTTTTGCTTATAAAATAATAATATTGTTTACCTGATCAAAAGGGCATTGTTTACGGTGTAAATTTGCAAGGCACGTACGACATATGGTATGACCACATCCTAAGGAAATTGGGCCACGTATGGCCACATCAAAATCATGACAGCAAACTGGACAAGAAAGAAATTCAGTCCACTGTGGTGCCTGTATTGGCATTCTGCAACAAAATTACATTAAGATATTTCTGTGGTCTTTGATTTCACAATTTTTTGCAATACCATTATTTTTTATAAATAATTAGAAAAAGTTTGTTTAATCATTAAAAAATTTAATTTACGTTTCGCGGTCTTTTATTTGTATTTATTTCACAAAGATAGACGTGAAAAATACGTAAAACTGGATATTGCGTTATTAGAAAAGGTATCTCGTAATAGGATCAACTGATTTCATTAGACGCGTAATATTTAAATTCAACAAATAATTATGGTAATTTTTGATACTTAATAAGTTTAATGAATAAATAATCAACTAAAAAGAAACTTCATTTCGATTGCAAAACATTTATCTGCGAATATAAACCTGTTCGAAACAATAACGTTTGCCTATCAGTTGTTTTCTGTATGACGATTACTGTTTTTCTTTGATTCTTTAGAGCATAAAATCGAAGATTACTTCGAGAAACGTGCGTAAAAAATGATTTGAAGTCTATATCGTTTTCATCACGCAATTAGATCAAACTTTTTTTTAATTACTGTTGCTATTACTTTCGTGTCTATCGGACGTCTGCTCTACATAGAATTGAAAAAACGGTATCCGCTATTGCCACGAGGAAATATGTCGATACAACGTATTGTCGTTAAAATAATGTATAATCAAAAATACTTACCTCGTTATTGCCCTCACAAAACATCACATTAACTACTCAGTTACTTCGCACATAGTTCTGCCATCGAAGCAAGAACAGATGAATCACAAATAGTGAGATGAACTCAGCACGATATTCCTCACATATACTTTTTTACCTCACTAGCACCCATGACGAAAACAATCTAGAAAAATGACTTTCCAACTTTCCTCAGTAGAGAGCGCTATAAAAGCGTAATATCAACTTTTCAAAATTTAGCAAATCAATTCCAATCAGTTAATAACAATATGTAGTAAAAAATTACAATCATACTCGTTAAGTATTACTTAGTTCACGTTATTCTTTTGACAATTATTTCATTTGTAATCGTACGGATACAGTTTAACAATTATATGACGTTACGTGAAAACTAATATTTTTTTTGATACAATAAAAATTCCCTTGGTGAATATTTTAAGAATTTGTATTCATTCGAAATAGTCCAGTTAATAATTTCAATGAATTTGATTTAGTAAATATCAAAATTACATAAATCACTGATTGGTGTTGTACTATCTTTTATTATATTAACATATTATATTCATCTGTTTCGGTTTCAAATAATCGAGATTGAGTTTCATATCTACTGAAACTATAAATATGCGAATTGTTTCTCTCGGTTCACTGTCCCGGACCTGGAATATAACATTATTGATATTATCCAGTTTTTGAATGTGAGATATTGGTAAACGTGTTTCACTTCGTGCAAGATTCGTGTAGCTTCAGCTCAATATCGAGGGAAGTTTTATTATAATTGTTAATCGAAATCGTAAAGTAAATAATACGGCAGAAAGACTGATACGTCGACAAGATAAATTCTAGTTAAACATGAGATCGCAGAAAGATACACCGTTATGGTCTGATACAGCATTTCGTATATTAATGAATACCGTTTCACATCCCATTGAATACGCTAAAGTTTTAATACAGGTAAAATATACACAGTGGATAAATTACCTGGAAACTAAACATTCATCGGAAGTTTATAATTTTTATTTATGACGCAATAGATCGGATATGAACCGATTCCACCACGACCGACAACTACTTTATTTGGACATCCGGCTTTAGCTTTACCTAACGTTTTCCAATACAGTAAGCCATTGTTTTGTATGATTAATATCGCATATCACATTACTTGGTGACACATGTTTTTGCATACATTTACACGCTAATTCTTTATCTCTCCACATAATTAAAAATAAGATGTTTTCAAATTGTTTTACCACTGCGAACTGCAATATGCAATGCATCAATATTTTCTCCATTATTGATGTAAATATTTTTCTCTACATTATTATTTTATAGTTAGATACATAAAAAATGTGGATGGATTCACTGGCTGCTATCGTGGCCTTATTCCAAAATTATGTGCTAATACTGTAAGTGCTGTAGCTTTTAAAAAAACTGCTAAATCTATTAAATTTAAAGATGAACCAAATAAAGAAATTTATGATGGTGATTTAGAAGAAAGGTAATTGTGGGTATTATGTAAAGTTTTAAAATAGAAATTATAAAAGGAAAAATAAGGATACATTTATTACTTTTTCTTTCATTCTATAGTGAGAGGCGTAAAAAATGTATATATGAATTTATAAGAGACTTGATTAGTAGGATGATTGGAATTATAATTAGTCATCCATTAGAAGTTATTGCAGTAAGGATCATGGCACAATTTGTTGGAGGAGAAACAAAATACAAGTACATAATTAATTAAACAACATAAAACATACTTATTCTGATATTAATCAGAAATGCGTTATTTCTATAGCTATTTTCTTTCTTTTACCCCATTAATAGCGGATTATTCAGATCATTTGTGGAAGTTTACAAAGAAAATGGAATTATGGGATACTATGCTGGATTACTGCCACGCCTGATTGGAAATGCTACTGCACTAATACTAGTCAGTTCATCTACATATGTTATTGATAGGTACATTATTACTGATCGTGAATTGAAACCATATGCTGCTTCCTCCATAAGAGTAAGTAAATTATTCATTTGATTACAGTACATATATATTACAATAAATGGTATAACACTATCTTTGTACTTTATAGTTTATAGCAACAACAATTACGTACCCATTTTTGGTGGTATCACACTGTATGGCAGTTAATAATTGTGGGTAAGTTGGTTTAAAGTATAAGTTATCTTTCATCTATATTTGAAAAGGTTTAAAATAAATATTAATTCATGACATTTTTCTCCTCAAGGTTAATTGCTGGTCTTCCTCCACAAATGCCAATTTACAATGGCTGGTTGGATTGCTTTTCTCAACTTTCAGCTACCAATCAGTTAAAAAGAGGAAACAGTCTTATATGGCGTTATTATACAGGACCACAAAAGATAATCAATGGAAAGCCAATACCACTTAGCGAATATAATTTCTATTTACAAAGCACAACATAGTAATACTATTGCATTTACTTGTACTTGAAAGACCAACAGTAACATCAGTTCTGTGCTACATACATTTTTTTGTAAATTTACGAATACAGTGCATTGTTACATTTATATATTCCTTTAAATTGATCCTAATTGTTATTATACCGAATATCGATTAAAGACTTTCTCGTGAATTGTAACTACAAATGAATGCAAACAAAACTCAAGCATTTGAAACATAAGCAAGTATCCATGAGTACAATTACTATTATTAGCTTGGTAATTAACATTCCCTTTAATGTGCAATAATTGCATTAAAATTATTGTTTAAATAAAACGTTGTCTTTCGAAAAAAAGGATACGAAACAGAAGTAATTATCCTAAATATTTTTTTTAGTGTAAAAGTTAACTGTATTACATTGGACAATAATTGCTCAAAGATTATTGAATTATATAATATGTTCCATGTACAAAGTGTATAAATTGGTGTTTAGTCACTTTCAAACTACCCTAATTTTGTATAAAGTGATGATCTTCTGTATCAAATAATTTTTTGTGGTATTTGTACATATGTCTTTTAAGAACATGGATAAATATAAAAAAAATTGAGTTATCTAAACAATATTAATTCTATACATAGACTTTCACTTGACTTGACTTTCACATTACAAGTATATATAACTTGACTTTACTGTAATATTGGTTCTATCATTCTTGCATATAAATTTGTAATTAATTAAATTAATATTAAATAGTAAAAAGTGAAACTTTTGAAAATAAATAAGTATTTAATGTACGATTTTTATTATTTATTATTTCGATATATTCAATCAATTTACAACATGGTTTCATTAGGCATCAAGAAGTTACATGAGTATTGCATTATCGATTTATATCTGTCTTTCTAAACATTCTACAATTACTATATTGAAGCCTACAATATATAGTATATGTTTTCAATTTTTGTATAAAAAAAATATCAACTTGAACTACAACTTTAAATATTACACATATGTTTTATCAAATGTTACATTTGAACTTCAACTTAGTCGCCTATTTAGTGAGCTAATATGAATGTGAATAATGAACAAAACGGTGAATACATTTTTCTTAACATATATTTTTCCATTTTAAGCATTCTACTTAAGTAAAGAAACCTTGTACTGAATGTATTTGAATGTATTTGATGCTGGTTTATGTTCAACATATTAAACGCATTGCAGTTTCTGATTGACAATAATGTGAAATGTTTTATTTGCAATTCACGTCCCAATTTAGAACAAAGGATTACTTCAAGAGTACAAGAAATATCAGATTCTAAGCTCAATACTTCATACATACTATAGTTATAATATCTGTGTATTATGTTTCTTTTTATTTTTCTACTCTAATTTCTTTATATTAAGCATTATTTTTGGTTTAATCCTGTTATTCATTCATTTACATACCATTAATGTTAGATCCTACTTCATTGTTTAGTATAATATAAATCTGCTCGAGTACTAAAATGATTCGTTTCTAGAATACTTTAATGTGTACATTCATAAAAAAATAAATTTTGAAGAATCCATTTCGATAAATTTGAAATGATACACAAATTGAAACCTTTATAAGAACAAAATATTTAAGTTTATACAATTTATTAATGTTACATCTCGCAATTATTAATACTAAACAATAATAAATAGGTATTTGTAACGATTTTTGATCGGCGAATATTCATTACTTATTTTTTAACTTAACGTGTAAGAACATTTATATAAGCATGGCAATTAGAATACAAATAAGCCTAAAAATTGACAAAGAACTATTTTTCTTAATTTGTAATGCAAGTCAAAGGAATGTATTTTTGTTTTTAGGCTAAATAAATTTATATAATTCCTTTTGGTTTATTTGTCCCTAGATTTTTCTTGCATCTATACAATTCCATATTTTTTAATATTATATTCTGTGTATACAGTAATCTACTTTATTTCAATTTCCTGAATATTTAATGTCATGCAACCACAGGAGAGAGGATCGCTATAGAACTGTACATCACTTTTGGTTGTCATCTTCTTTACAATGCAATAAAGATTCAAACCATTAACATTTAATATTTATTTAACAAATATTACCTTATGCTATCAGATATAACAAGTGATTGCTGTCAGGTTTATACTATTACGACGATAATATGTTGCGTACTCTATATACATCAAAGAATACTGTATGTCCAGGAATGTTTTACAGAACCAATTAATTATAAAGCACATTCCGATTGTGATTACTTTAATCTAAAATATGCCTTTGTACATTTAAACAATAAATATGCAGCATATAAGAAGGCTGTTCAGTATTCACATTCCTTGGTAAAAGATCTGACAAATATCTTGCAAGTTGTTCATTCAGGAGTTTCTTTCAAGTGCTACATAATGAAAGAGTCCCCCTTTTTTCCCCCTTTAAATACTACATATATACAACAATATATCTGTCATTATTCGATATAAAAAAAAAAAAAACGGAACTTAAAATAAATAAAATACTAATATTACTGCGGCAGTATAGTACTTAACTCATTAATAGAATGTAACTATTTTTAGAAGATATGATTATTATCTTATAATAATCTACCAACAAAAATGTATTGTTTTGTATCATTGTGTTGAAATCGTATAAATTATATGTCACCAACTCATAGTTTGTTCCCAAAATAAGTGATTAACAATAATCATCTAAATTACACATTCTAATTTTTTTAGAATAATGGATAATATAAAAAATTTAATCTATCGATAATATCTGACAATGTTAGTCGATTTTATATTACACAACTTCGGATATATATTTGTCAATATAAAACGTAAATGTTTACTGTAAATTTTAATGATTATAATAATTCGGAGTATGCTGCGTTTAAAGCTTCGTGTAAAATAAAATTCCAAAGCAATCCCTTTTCGATATCAATTTATCTGTGATTATTAAAAGAATAAATTTCCATCAAGGTAAATTTTTTTTTCCATTTGTATTATAGAGGATAACTATAATGCAAAATTTACTTGTTAAATAGCTCTAGAGTATGGAACTTTATGTATAATTCTGTTATAGCATATGCAATAGTTATAGAAATTTTCGGAGAAATATACACAATACTGAAAATATAATAACGATTATTCAAAGGATTTTATATGCTTGTAGTAACAAAAATATCGATATTTTTTTAGTATTACATTTACTATGGAAAAATTGACACATATTTCTATACATATGTATAATGGCCAATTTTTTGAATATATTCCAAAATATTTTGTATATCCTGTTTGTCAGAGGGAGGGATTTAAAAACATATACTTTAAAAATTATCTATACATTTCGCTTAACGTTTTCACCACCTATTCGTAATGCTTATATATGTATTTAATATTCATATAATAGCTTGAAATTTCTTCGTATCAGATACCTACTAATTATTATAAATAATTTTAGCATATAATTCGTTTTCATTCTGCATAAAGTTCCATCATCTTATTGTTCTTTGAAATATAATTTCGTATAATATAACTCGCTATATGACAAATATTATGCAGTTATCTTTAGAATTATTCGACAAGATATATAGATATAATTTCATTCCTTAAAATATCGTTGATCGATCGATTAAGTATAATATATACTTGAAATGATAAATCTCTATTGTACATTTTAAATTATTTATGTTTGACTATAAACGTAAATTAGGCCATCGTAACAGTGCAATAATTTTCGTTCAATACGAATGGTTATAATCATTCATAATTAGTGCATATAACAATACACATATTTCTATTTGAAAAGAGGACTATTATGTTTACTTTGATTCTTTAATTACCTATCTCAAGAGAAAGATAATTGTACATATATGCACAATGTCTTAACGTTCATTGTTCATCATTCGTTCCTATCGTAATTACCGTTTCTTTGTTTGTTTTTTTTTTATTATTATCACTTCCCTATTTATATTACAATGTAGATATAGGATAAACCAAAAGATAATATTTTGTTTATCCAAATCTCAGTTTAATACTAATCGCAATGTAATGAATTTTTTGCAAATATGAAATACTGTGACTATTACCTGAACAGATTAATTACTTCAAATCTAATTCGACTTCTGGACTCTCTAATGAAAAAGGTTTTAGATTTTCCACTACCGGCGTCTGATCAGGATCGACTCGTATGCGGATTCTATTGGTTTCTAAAGACCGCGGAAGTGTACGTGGAAGATCGTCTTTATATGAACCAGATATAGGCGAAGTATATGGTACATAAATTCGTACAATGTCTGGGCTTGGTTGATAAGGTGTTGCTCTGGGCGTGGGTAAACCACCACTGCCAGAGCTGGCATTAGAAATATTACTTTGAGTATCAAGACTATTGTCTAACGCTTGTGACCGTGTCGCTGAACTAAATACGGAAAGATCAGCTGTTGAGGTAACAGATGTATCTGCCAATGACCGGCGCGAGCCATTGGGAGAGGGCCCATCATCAAGACTTGGATCAAATGAGAATTTGCTTCCTGCACATATATGTAATTTTTATTATACTGTAACAGGATATCAGAACAAACATGTTTTGACAAAATTCTTTCGCATAGTAAGTGTAATACATTTAATTTAAAACTGCCCCTAAAAATCATGTTTTTTTTGTTTGTAAGTGAAACACTCGTTACTCTAATCAACTATTAATAAATGGCATCCAAATTTGGCATGATTTTGATCATTTAATTATTGTTGTTATGTAACAAGAATATCTTATAATGTGCACGGATGTATTAATTTTTCTTGCTAATGCCTCTTTATATGAAATTTCCTGAGTATTCTAGTATAATCACAGTCTATTATTCTTTACTATTTTTTAGTTTATAAAAAAATTATCAATAGAAACTCCTACTACAATTTTAAAGGCAAGTATAATTTCATTTTAACAATACTTTTAATCTATAAAAAATTGGTTTATGATTATATAGCAAGTTATAATACTTCAAAGTATGGCTTACATGATAGTTTTTAAAGTTCTATAAAATTAAGAGTATATATATATATGTATATATGTATATATATATACAAGTAGTATATATATATATAGATATAATTGAGCAATAATATTTATAATACTTTTTAATATTAGAACCTTAAAGTAACTTATAGTCTCGTATTAAATATAACCATTATATCAATTTCTGAATCTCTGCTATTATCTGTTTCTTCGTCCCTAATAATACTCTCTTGTTTAGAATGTAGAAGGCAAGTTGTTGTGTTACCATGTACTATATTTTCACTATATCGTAACTCACCGCCAAGACCACAACTGGTTTGCTCGACCGGTGTTGTACTTTCTCTACCATCATCAGCAAGTACCATATCTCTACGTTGTGCAATGGATTCGCGCATTACGTGTTGTGCTTCGCTAAATTCTTCGGTACGTCTTCCAACCTAAGTATATTAAATTAATAAAATTAGACCATGGTAATTAGTTGTTTCTACTAGAGGTATACGGGATCTCGAAAAGATTTGGCATTCCCGAGAAAATTCAGGATTCTGGATACTGGAAAAAAGTTCTCATCTCGTCCCGATTTTATACTTTTAGATTCTACCTCATCGCTAAGAATCATGAAAGTATTTAATAAAACATATATCGAAATTCTCGGAAGTATCAAGAATCCTGAAAATGTCGGAAATCGCAGATATAAAATTCCCGACCCGATCGGGATCTCGCACACCCCTAGTTTCTACACATTAAACTCCCAGTATATGCAATAATATAAGTAAAATGATTTACCTTGCTTGCAAACGAAGGTTCTTTAAACGTGCCAAATGGAAATCGTGGTAACTCATGTGGCAAGGGTGGGCCAGGATAATCCAATTTAGCACGTTTTAATTCTTCCATACTACGTTCCATAGTACTTATTACCGTATCATCGTCGAAGCAAAAATCTTTCTCTAATTTAATTTGCAAATAATTACAAAATTCATCTAAACTTTCCATTGGCATGAGGAAACGTTTATGCATTTTCATAACTGTGTATGCCATAGCAGGTAAAATACGATCTCCGTCTAATAAAAATATATCCCAAATTCGAAGACCAAGAGTAACAGGTGTCTGTTGTAATTAAATAATCGTATTCAGATGTGGTATGCATTATGATATATCTTTTAACTAATTTAATGGAAAAAATTATATTCTCTTACCCTCTCTTGGAAAACAACAAAAAACCATTTTAATGCATATAAAATGGAATCGCAGCCGCATTTATCAAGCTTTCGTTTTAATTTCGGCAAAAATTTATTCATAATTTTATCGTGATGTTCTATGAAACGATTTAATTTTGGAAACCCATCAACATAGAATCCTACAAGTGAATATATTCATTTAATATTGCGCTAAATTTTGTTGTAATATTAAACATTAAATTTATAAAGCCAACTCAGACCATGCATGGTATACTTCTTATCAGCAAGCAACACAGAAAGACCCCAAAATGCATCTTCTTCATCCATATATAATAAAAGTAGACCAGCTAATACAGACATTCCTTGGCAATAACCCACTTCCATATTGTACATGCTATAGGCAGCCAATACATAAAACATAGATCGTTGTTTTATGCTATACCTTTCTCTGTTGAAAATAAATGACAATTAGTATATAGCTTTGAATTTGATAAATATGCAAACATGTAAATATTAAGGATGTGCGGGATCCCAAAAATGTCCGAGATCCTGAAAAGACTGAAGATTCTAGAGAATGTTCAAGATCCTGGGTTCAGGAAGAAAATTCTCATCTCATGCTGTTTTTGTATTTTCGGATTCTCTCTCATCTCCAATAATTATGAAAGTGTTGAATAAAACAAATACCAAAATGGTCTTTGAAATCTCGAAAATCTCGAAAGTATTAAGAGTCCTGAAAATGTCGGAAATCGCGGATATTTTTGAGAGTCTCGAAACTTTCAGGATCCCGTCCTAATTCCGACAAAAATTCCCGTCGCGATCAGGATTCCACACACCCCTAATAAATATATAAACGAGTAAATATGTTTACATACTTTTCTGAAAGTTTAAAACATGATTTACACACCTATAATTGATATGATCTCTATATTGTCTAGCAACATCAGCATCAATTTGCCTTATTTCAGTAGACCATTGGCGTGCAAGTTGTAACATCTCATCATATTTACCAGGTTGTTCTTTCTTTATGTTTTTAATACCTAACAGCAGTGCCCAAACCTGACCACGAAATCTATTAGGAATTCCTTTGTACACTCTGCGTCGTACTTTTTCCTTAGTCGAAGAACTATCCCATTGTTTCGTCATTTTCTCCCATTTTTTTAGTCTTTCCATTTCCACCCTATGAGTTTTAATTTCATTAGGGTCTGGCTTTTGTGGTAAACGTTTGTCACTAAAATGTAAATATTAAAATATAGAGAGCACTGATAATATCATTATTACCATTATCACTATGATAATTACTGTATAAATCCATATCTGTCTGTGGTATGATAGACTTCAAAGGTAGGATCTTCCCAAGGATCAATTTCTGCTCCATTTTCTCTACCACGGTCATAGCAGCTAAATATTCTATCTCGCTCTGCAGCAGACCGTTTTAATAATTCTTCCTCATTCATCCCCCGTGACAATTCTCAACCAGACTCTTACAAACATGCCGTCTTGTTAAGAGAATTCTATTTACCCCAGGCTTGTATCTGCAATAAAAACAAACTATATTAATGATTAAATATTCTTGAAATAAACTTTCTTTTATATTACAAACAACTCCAATAATGATCCAAAATTTCTATCTATTAATATAATTTGGAGAGAATACAATTGCAAATTGTTATTAATATAATATTGATAAAATTGTATCATAAAATGGTTGTAATTTCAATTGTATAAACGGAGAAGTATTAAATGAAAATGTATTGCAATATAAAGTTAAAAGAAGGACAACATTTTTTCTTATACAGATACAGGAAAAAGTGAACTGTAATTTTATCATATAATCTTTAACATTCTAAAGTTAAAGTATTACATATTGATAAGAAAAAAGGTTATATACATAGAAATCCAATCGTGTTCCTAATAAAAGCTCTAAACCTTACCACTAAGAAATTAATTGTATAACTATAAACACTGCATGCTTATAGATTAATTAATTTTCTTCGTTTCATATTACATGTAAAATCATTTCTTCGTAAGTCACTCGCTCAGCAAAACTACCGTACATACATACCAGTGCACGCAACTTCAAGCCGGATTCGGATGTTCCCACTCTCTTTTATGAGCAAGTGCTGCCAACGTTTATCTTCCTGGAAATTCATTTCGCAAATTCCACAATAATTTTCATGACTTTTAGTTCTATATTCTCTTGCCTATGAATACTTTCGAGTAGTTAAACAAAGATCTTTTTTCATATCTTTGAAATTTAATCAAAATTTTTATAATACTTTCACAGTAACATTTTCCATTTATCTTTCGATTAATATATAATAGGTTTATAAAAGAGATTGTACTGTAATGCAAAATCGATTTAAAATTGTTACTTATTTATTTACATGTAACTATTTACTGATTATAAATATTTGATACATAAAACAATTTATAATAAATTTTACTGCACCACGACATTGCGCAAAAACAATTGTACACATAATGCACATTTATACGATTAAAATTCGAAGGTACCTAATATTTGTAGTTTCACCTATTTGTTCTACAAAAACAAACGTATCAAAAATATTTAATAAATAGTTCTATAATAGATTTATATATTATTGTTGATGATGTCGCCGTAAAACTTACATAAATGTTACATTAATTAGTGAGAAACTTAATGTATTAGCAAGACACTCGTGCTATATTATTAAAAAAATGATGACACACTGATAGGATTATTGCTTTATCAGCGTTTTACAAAATGCAATGAGATTGCAATTTCATTGTTCTAATCTTATCAAAGCCATTAGATAATATTGAATGAAAATATTTCTAATCATATTGTGTTTATTAAAAGCAACATTAATTTTCATGTCCTTGGATAAATTCTATGTTACATAAAAAGAATAAAAATCCGGTGCCATTCGTTCTATTGCTAATATGACTATGCAAATGTGATTAAAATAGAAAAAAAACAAATAAAATATTGTTTAAAAAGAAAAATATTAATTTTTTGTTCTTATGGAATCGACATGTTCCTTTCATTTGTAATAATATTCACAGCCCTGAAAAGGGCCATTTTGATGTTGCATTATTCTAAGCCTTTTTTTCCGTCTTCTTTGGCAAAAGTATAGCTTGAATGTTGGGTAGTACTCCGCCTTGAGCAATTGTAACATTAGACAAAAGTCTGTTCAATTCTTCGTCATTTCGAATCGCAAGTTGTAAATGCCTTGGAATGATTCTGGTCTTCTTGTTATCTCGAGCAGCATTTCCCGCCAATTCCAGAATTTCAGCGGCTAAGTACTCCATGACCGCAGCCAAATAAACGGGAGCTCCAGCGCCAACGCGTTCTGCATAATTCCCCTTTCTTAAGTGACGGTGAATACGACCAACTGGAAATTGCAATCCAGCTCTATTCGAACGGGACTTCGCCTTTGCTTTCGCTTTTCCTCCTTTGCCACGACCAGACATTTTCTATTACGATCTTGATGTAAAAGGAACGATGAAGAAGTTACAAATTTTCGTCTGGACGAGTAGGCAAATACTGTTTCGAAACTCCACTTTCCTGAGTATATATAGCCGTTTTAGTAGCTACAGTCAACCAATATTTGATGGCAAGTATTTTGATTGGTTGAAAGAAATATATGTACCTTACTTTTTTGCTTACACAATAATTGCCTCATCCAACTGGGTTAAAATACTATTTGTTTACATAATCTGTAGTATTAATTTCTAGTTAAAGTAGAACTTTGAGGAATATGTTCATAAATACATATATGTTGTATAAATTAAATTAACAAAATTGTTGAAAATCACAAAAATAATTTCGGGACAATGTAGAAAATATATCGTAAAATGTACTGGCTGGTATAACACAAGTATATTCTATACATGTGTTTGTTAATGTCAACAATTTTAACAATTCCTGCGTCAAAGTCGCAAAACAATTAACACTACCAGTTTGCTAGGTTATAATAATTTTGTAACCCTCTATATGCCACGCAATGATTGCGAATAATAAGAACTTGTTTTATAACTAATTTAATAATGTTTTTGTTATATTGATCTTTCGTTTGTATATATGATATAATTATATTTTTACATATACAGTATATGTACATAATACAATATACTATTATTGTTATATTGTAATATTTAAATAAGTCAATAGAAAAAGGAAATCTTCACCCTTATTATCCTTTCCAAATCTAAAATTATTTTCATATTATTATTTATATCATTGTCGCGTAGTATATAAAATAAATGTTTATTTATAAAAAAGAAGAAACCATACGTGTGCTAGAGCACATATATTAGAATGTGTTCAATATATCTTACGAAATCAATCCCGAGTTAACAGTAGCACATCCGCACCAATTGTGTGGTAGGAGCGCTCTGATTGGTCCGCCGCAACAACTCATTCTCTTATATAAACGGGAAGCAAGACTGGCGAATTCATTCTACAATCAGCGATTGTAGAGTGCAGGTGTCCGTAACGATCGAAGTTTGATTCTTTTGAAACATCATTATGCCACCAAAAGTAAGTGGTAAAGCCGTGAAAAAAGCCGGAAAGGCGCAGAAGAATATTAGTAAAACTGACAAGAAGAAGAAGAGGAAAAGGAAGGAAAGCTATGCCATTTACATTTACAAGGTGCTCAAACAGGTGCATCCTGATACTGGCATATCAAGTAAAGCAATGAGTATTATGAACAGCTTTGTCAATGACGTCTTCGAACGCATTGCAGCAGAAGCGTCAAGATTGGCGCACTATAACAAACGTTCGACCATTACATCTCGCGAAATTCAAACTGCTGTGAGACTCTTGCTTCCTGGTGAATTAGCAAAGCACGCCGTCAGCGAAGGTACTAAAGCAGTTACCAAATACACCAGCTCTAAGTAAAGGAAAATAATTTTCCGCAAAACACAAATGGTCCTTTTCAGGGCCAACAATATCTATAAACGTTGAAACTTCAACTTCAACTTGTAACATAGGTTTTCATGCATCATTCACTTTAAAAAATGAATGAACTAACAAATATTAGAAACGCTCTAATAAACATGAAAAAAATATATAAATTATAAGGGAAGGACTACTTAAATTTGTAAATATTATATGTAAATACCGTATCATAATTTTAGCACATATGACTTTTATTATGGAAAGAAACACTATATATTTATAAAAAAAATTTAAGCACTTGTGGTTTTTTCATATTTACATTTTATATTATTTTTTGACAAGGTTTTTTCCACAGAATAATTTGCCCGTCATATCTTACTTTTCAATGATTTATACAATTTCATAAAACATTATTCATTATAAAAACAGTGAAAATCCTTCCTTTTTTTTTACATACGGCTCAAAACACTTTGAATCGATCTAAGTTTCGTTATTAATTCTTGCCCATGAGACTTGCTATATAAAGTTGTTAAACACTTCGAAATTACATCTTGGCACTTCGTGATTATCTTTCGTCTGCAATTTAATCGATCGTTTAATACTAATTGAATATAACTTACGTTAGGACATACGCATGCTAACGACATGTATTTTATAAAATTTCATTTCCTTAATTTAACTATGATTTATTCTCGTGAAGCAATAGAAGACACTTACTTGACAAAACTATTTGTAACGTTCGAATGCGATATGAAATAATTGACTAAGTTTGCTGTCGATTCTATAAGATGAAATTCATTTCCTTCATTTAACCAGGTTCGAGTATCTTTACCGATCATTCTGAAAAAAAAGAATATTACGTATTAATAATTTTTTATTAAGTAAACGAAACATACTTTTTAACATATGTATTACATACTTGTAGATATCTAAAAGATCTTCTATCAATACTCCTAACTGTAGAAATCCAGATATAATTCCAGTATTTGATACTTTTAATTTACATGCTTTTATTTCTAATTGTTTTACTAGGAAGTCTAAAAAATATCAGAAATGAGTCTTGTAGCATACCTTATATATTTAATAATTCATGATAATCATATAAGATTTGTTATTACCAACTGGAAAACAGTGCGGTGATCCCGAGTACTCTTGTCCTAGCGAAATAATTTTGCTCATTAAAATAGTCATTTTATCATCTGCTGTTGGTGCATCTTTTAACTCTGTAAAAATATATAGTTTTAATGAAGTATATATATTTTTTCAATATGTCTTATGCAACGAAACAATAATTATACAGCATATCATTTAAATACCATTATTTATGATGTTAGTCCAGATTTCTTGGATGAGCATTGCATCTTGATGACCAGAACAATGAATTATAGCTAACTTGCATTCCCATAATTCTAGAGGGTCCGCGTATTTTTCATACAACTAAAATAATTAATTATTATAAATATATTGAATTATAATACAAACGGTTAAGTTATACCTTTGTGATATCAAGCAACGAATATTTTAATGCTCGAAATGCTTCTTCGGTAAGTCGATCTCTCAGATGTTGATTAACAATCGTATCCAATATCTGTGAAATATAAAATATATAAAATTGAGTTTCAAATAAATTCAATGTTTCCACTATAATATTTATAATCATGTACCTGTTGTTGTATTCGAGCAACTTCCACTTTATCTTCTAACTCACGTAAAAAGATACCGAGGTACGGAGCGTATCCAGCTTGATCACTTCGCATACAAACCACTGCTCTAGCTAAATATTCAACTCTCTGTGATAATGGTATATTTGATCTGTATTAAAAAAAAAAAAAGAAAAAAATAGAAATGCTTTTCGAAGTAAACAACACGTATAAGTTTAATCAATAGCAACTGTATGCTTTTATACTTACTCTTTGGTTGCCAAAGAATCCAAGATCTTAGCCGCGGCAGCATGATTTTTATTGTTTTCGTAAAATTGCCAAAGCAAGTCTGGTGCATTGACACGGGTCAGATAAGATTCTAAAGAAGGTGCTGCTAATGCGACAAGTTCTCCATGGAGTCTTCTTTCTATCATCCAAGCATATACGGAAGCATGAAGTATTTCACATGTAGAACGCAATGCATCGTTTATAATCTTGTGTAACTAAAATTTTAATATTAATAACGAAAATTGTATAATTTCTAAACAAAACTTAATTCAAAGAAGAGAAAAAGATGCACTTTACTATTGTTTTTGCTGGGGTAACAGGTATGGATGAAGTATTTTGAGGTGGTGGTCCAGGTTTGGTGGGTATAATAGGCGTCAAAGGATTTGAAATACTTTGATTGTAGAGATGGTCCAGTAAAGTGATGAATTCTTTATATATTTCTAATCTATATAAGAACACCATATGGACAATTAGATCATTGATATGTTAAATGTTGTTGAAAATGTAATTTCATAATCGATACCTTTTCATATCAGCAAATTGTCCTTCTTGATCTTCGATTGGTTTGTTATTTTTATAATAGTGTAAGGCAGCATTATTAGGGTCTACCCTTTCTGTACAGCAGAGGCATAACTCGAGTACACCCGAATAAAATTGACAAGCAATAAATTGTTGGCACACTGCACTTAAATTTAATCTCGGAGCAACTTCTTTGCAAAGCTGGAAATATGAATGAAAATATAGAATATAATATAATGTTATCAATATTATACAATGATATTGCATACTTACTTTCAAAGCTGACTGTAAGTAACATTCCTTCTCTTCCGGATTCACACAGCTTTTTGCTTTCAAAATTATTTCATTGGCCTGCAATTTACAAACATATCAACAGTATGAAAAAATTAAGTCAGGTTTTAATTAAACAGAATTTTAAATAATTTGATTTTCTTGTACCTTAGAACAGACAGCATCTTCACTTCTATATAAATTTGGACAAACTTCTCGTAATTTTTTACTAACAGCGTCGACAGATGCGTTATCACCAAGATAACTGTAAAACATTTTTGAACATTAGTTAAGAATAATTTTTTATTTTATTTATTTAACTTACCTATCTATGAGGTGAATGATCAGAAGTGAAGAAATTTCATGACCAATTAAAATTAAATCCCGAAATGTTGCCGTAGAAAATTGATTGATTTGATCCTACAAAGTAGTAAAAAAGATCAGTACAAATTTTTCAATTTTTATATTAGAAGTTTTAATATTTCAATAACCTTCGACAAACAATTTACAACGTTATTTAAATGATTTTCACATAAAATTTTCCATAGTTCCAAAACTTCACAGGCATGGGTAATGAAAATTTTTAATGCAGCTAAGGAATTCCTTTCTTCAACTATTGGTTCTTGGTAATGACTAGATATAGTTGTTTCAAATCCATCATTTATATTTCTATTAGTACCGTGCCTGAAAAGTGAATAGCAATTCAATAAATTTCAATTCAATTATTTGCAACACAGTGAAAATAGTATATAAAATACGTACTGCTTAGTAATGTGGGTATTTTTATTGAGAAACGATCTTAATGCTTGCAGAAGACTTAAAATCCAACTAACTTGCCTAGTTGAAATTGTACTGGAGATCTGGAATTATAACATGAGTAAGCAAAAGTGTATGCAAACTAGAACATTGAAAAATACCTAATTATTAATTTACTTCACCTGAGTCTTGTTATTTATAACTTCTTGTTTGATGCAGCGCATGTTCCATATAGGTCGAAGTATTCTTCCTACATATAAATACAAACCATTGTGCTTTGCAGAAAATTGCTGTAGAGAAATATCTGTATTAAGCCCAACCGGCGCTTGAGGCCTGAATCCTTGAAGTCTTACATCATAATTTGGAACTCTTGGCGTTGATGTGCGTATATCTGTTAAAGTAGTACCAAGTTTTGCAAATGTACTTATAGAAAAATAGTTCTAAAGCAATTCATACAATACCTGTATTTATATTAGCAAAGCTACTCTGTGCATCAATTGTAAATCCAATACATGTCGTTCGTTGGCTACCATACAAAAAGAACGCTCTCGTTGCCCACTCTGCCAACTGTATATTACAATTAAACATTACCTTTTGATTTTTTTATTCAAACATATTTTACTGTTATAAATATAATTTTAATGAATACCTCTGCGTTTTGAGAACTTTCAATTGTAGCTAATATAAGGCAAGTTGCACATGCTTGTTCTAATGACTGAGACTGAAAATATGCGCGGACTGCTTCAGTATCAGGACCACGTTGTTCTAAAAGAAGTTGCTTCAAGATGTCCATTGGACGGACTTGAACATAAATTATAGCGCCCTGTAATTAAAGGAATACATTATTAATAAATAAATATATTTGATATATTTACAAATCTTTAAATCAATTACATACCTGAGAAGTCAAAAATATAAATTTCCGAGGCGCTTCCATATGCTGTCTTACAAGAAGAGGAGGCTCTTCTTGAGTAATACTTTGTTTTTCAATACGTATAGCTGGTTCCACAAGGATTTCTGCCATTGCCCATACTGGACTATCAAGCGATAAAGGACTTTGAGTTTCAGCTAAGTAATTCGAGAATGGATAAGCATCATTACTTAAACACAAAGCAGTTTCCCTATCTCCACCACAAACAAGGATTAATGTTCCTGTAACAGATACATTGTATAGTACAGAAATTTTGGTATTTTATATTTAACAGAAAAAATAATTATGACGTATGTATACTTTTCCTATAATGCGCCATTTGTACTTTTCTTGGTCTTATTACTGTAGCATTAGCAGCATAACCCGGCGGTAATCTAACATGTATTAATTGCAGACCTTGAGGTCTACTTCCAGGATTAGCAACTGAAGTACAACTGAAGTAGAAACGTGTTCCAGTAGCTGCAACTACAACTAAGTTTAAATGTACTGACTCAGACTCTGTAATAGCAGATATGCTCACCAATGGTCTGAAATTATTGCTGTCCAGTGTTCTAAAATAGGGGATGAGAGAATTTCACTATCAATTTCATGTTACTTTAAATTGTCTAATATTTATGTACATATACATACTTAACAACGTGAACAGCATTTTGCACTAAAGATGCTTGTGACAAAGATGCAATTTTGGATGCACCATCATTATCGATATCCCAAACTGTGATTGTTCCCTTGTCACCAAGTGTATATAAAATATTTCGTGAATCATCCACAGAAATTTGTATTATTGCCTCTTCTTCTGATAAAGCTATAGTGACAAATGATGGAACTAAAAATGATAATGGACCTTCAGAATGATTTATTTTTTTACAACGTTTCCCAAACCAGCTACTTTCTGCCTACATAACAAATACGTGGTATAGTGATTAATTACGATGTTGCTACTTATTATTTTTACATTGACATTTATCTAATAAGTTTTACCTGATAGTATATCTCATAAAGGGAACCATTTCTACCACCAAGAAAAATTCTTCCACTATTAGTGTTTGCTATTGTTGTAATACCAATACCATCTGTGGCAACTGTAAAGATTGGTTCAGGAACTAACTGCATTTCTGGAGATGCCCCTAAAATTAGAAATCAATTTAATAAATAAAAGAACATAAAAAGAATGTAATTTTAAAATGAAAATAAAATTGTAGCACCTTCACTAGTTTCTGTTAACGTAACTCCAAGAATAGTGATCTCTACCGTAGTTGTAAGAATTAATAAATATTTCACATAAGATTGGAATACACCTGGCTTGGGTTTTACTAAACCAACACTTATAATAGTTTCATTTAATCCATCAAAATATGCTACATCAGACCTGAAAACATATCATCATTATAAACGTTAAAGATCTATAATATTTTGGGGACACATTTAAAGAAATGTTTTAGATAAATATTTACTCATTTTCATATGACCAAACATATATATCACTATCAATTGTAAGCCATGCTTTTGAAATTTCTGTAAAAAGACCCATCATGCAATGACATTGCATATCTAGTTCAATATTGAGGAATTATAGTTTTTGCATAAAGAAGATAATAAAACAAGTGTTATAAAAAAAAAAGAAAATTCTGACATATAGTCTATTATTTTGTATTTAAAGGGATACGATGAAAATGTTCCATTATTTCAGATGGCAAAGAAATTTTACTATGTACTTTCATTTGATTTATGTTTGAAAAACATATGGACGTTCCATTTAAATTTGGATAATCGTGATCATCAAGACCACTGACAGTAGGTCCACCTGAAAAACAAATTTATTTTAAAAAATCCCAATCACATCAAAGTACAGTACAAACAAAAAATTAGCTATTTACCTTGTACATTGTATCGCATAAGATTAATTAAAGAAGGAAAGTTGCTATCTGCTGTAATGTGTATATCAACTACTTTCCCTGCCATTTCTAAGGCATCTAAATGTATTTTAAGCGGTTCCATTTCAGTGAGAGTCATGTTCATACGGTATAGAAAAAAATGAAATATTAAATACACACGAAACTAAATTAACAAAAAAAACATAGAAATAAGATATTAATGCAAATAGTATAAGTATCCACTATAAATTATGATATTAGTAATACTATTATTATTATTATATATAATGTTCTTATTTCTATTTATAATAATTGATTAATGTTGTAATTTTCTAATTTTTTCGTTAAAATATTCTGATTAAAGGTTAGAGTTGTTTATATGTCTAGACACTGAATGAAAGTAGTATAGTGATAAAACGTTTCTCAAGAATACAATTACACTTTAAAAATTACAATATATATGCATGTGTATTAGTTGAGAAACACTTACTACAATTTGTAATAACTATTTATATATTTAAAATGACACTATACGTTTCACGAGGTTTGTGCCGCTCGCGCCATAGAGATTTTCAAGTTGCATTGTAATACAAACCTTTGCGCAATCGTGCAAAGTTGCATCTCTTATTGGCTCGAAATTATCTTACAGATAAGAATGAATATATTTGAATTTAAATTGAACCGCTTCGTACACAACAATTTATGTTTAAAACCGAAATATTAAACCTAAAGTATAATAAGTTATAGTTTTAAATACACAGAATTCAATATTTCCAATCTATAATATCATAATATTACTAAAAGCAATATCGCTTTCAAAGTTATTACGTGTATAATGGAAATTTTATTATCCCCGATGTTTCTTCTGATATTTTTCATTTCATTAATCTTCTTCTTTGTTTCTACCGGTAAACAAAATATTACGTTAGTAATTTAATATTTTCTAAATATTTTTATTATAGGTGAAATATCTAATGTGATGCGAAACCTTTATTGCGATTTTGGATTACAAACTGACGATTTATGTCCTATCGACGGTGGCTGGACTTCTTGGAGTCCTTGGGACTCCTGTTCCGGAAAATGTGGATTTAAAGGAAAGAGGATAAGACATCGCACTTGTAATAATCCCATCCCTTCGAATAATGGTGCTTCTTGTATTGGTCCTAATTATCAAACTGAAAGTTGTCAAATTATGGGTAATAATTTAATACGATAAAATAAAATAATTTTAAGAATAATTTACTCAATTCTAATAGAAATTTTTTAGGATGTACGATGAACGATTACGAAAAAGTAGTAAGCACTCATTCTATCCGTAAGGGAGAACTGAAGATTGTAAATGAAATGCATAAAAAATTACCAGCTTTGATTGAATTATGCTTTCTTGTCGATTGTACATTTTCTATTGTAGAAAAGATTCTTGGGAGCAATACGGTAATAAACTATAAACTCTGAGACCTATTTAAAAAAAAATTTGGTATAGGAATACTTTTATTTATTTTCTATGAAGATGCTTTACTGGAATGCTATGAATTGTGTTAAATATGATGTTGGATGTCCAAGTAAATAAATAATCAAATAAAAGTGAACATTTTTTACAAATATAAATAATGCAACACCATTCCTAGGTCCTGGTGGCTGGAGTGCTTGGGGAGCTTGGTCATCATGCACAGCAATTTGTGGCAGAGGTCAAAAATACCACATAAGAATTTGTAACAGTCCAGTACCTTCAAGTTACAGATTAACATGTGATGAGTCAGCATTTGAGATCAGAAGCTGTGTGGGATTTAATTGCAAAAAGCACTTAAGTATACTAGATATACTTTATATACTTATATACATACATGAAGTATCATAATTGTGTATAATTTTTTCATTTTTCAGCAGGAATTTGGTCCAATTGGAGCAAGTGGAGTACATGTAGCGTGAAATGTGGTAGTGGAATTCAAATAAGAAAACGTTCATGCACAGAATTTCAAAATTTACAAGGAAGTTCGTGTAAAGGTTCATCCAAACAGATAAAGGGCTGTTCAATCAATAATTGTTCCAGTAAGAATATGAATTTATATGAAATTGTACTGTTTCATACAATGTATAAAAGGTATATATTTATCGTTTTTTTTATTAGTAAATGGAATGTGGTCATCATGGACAGTTTGGTCACCTTGTACTTCAAGTTGTGGGATTGGTACACAGTTGAGAAATCGAATGTGCAACAATCCTTCCCCAAGTGGTAATGGTACATCCTGTTTTGGTTCAGCTTCTGAAGTACGCCAGTGTTTTACGAAACCATGTATAGGTATACTTGAAATTATATAGTATTATTATTATTAATATTGAAATATTTTTGTAACCCGACTTTATTTAAAAGTTAAATCACACGAAGTAGCATACTTCACACAGAAAAGCAGCCTTGTTTATAGTACAAATGGAAGATCTTCGCATTTGCTTCATATGTATCTAAGATTTTTACCACTCTCCCCTTTTGGTATGCTTGTTTATCGCTTTGAAGAAAACTGTGAAGAATCGTTGTGTGATTTTGTAAAGCTATTTCTACAAAATGGGAAAATAGTACTGTTATCTCAAATTACTAGTTGTACCTTGGGTTTAGTTCATGAAAGCAAATTGGAAGTAAGAAATATATTATTATGTATTGAGAATTTCATATTTCATGTAAGTTGCTTCCCAGATTGGACAGTGGCATGTAATATTAACTGCAATATATGGTACACATGGTGTATTACGTATCAACGATGGTTTTCATAAAGTTAGCACTTTTTCATGCATTCCAGTATCATATGATCTGGATCATGCAATGAAAGTAGGAGAAGGATTTCATGGTCAAATCCAAGAAATAATAATTAATTTTGCTCCTGTTCAACTTCGTGCACCAAAAGTTATTCACAATTAATTGTATCTCATAGCACAGTTAGTTTTAAATAAATAAGTGTTTTTAAAACATATGATATCTTTTAGAACAAATATGATCAAAAATATGTAAATGCTCCATCCAGTAGTAATAATGTTCAATATTTAATGGGAGATTACAACGAAGGGTTCATTTACATTAGTTTAACAGATTCAGTTGCAGTATCATGTCCAAGAAATATGGAATATTGGCAAGTAAGAGATAAGAGTTGTAATTTAAACAAATTCAAGTAACAGTTATTATTTGGCAATGATTTCAGTCTGGCCATTGTAATTTAGATTACAATTGCTATAAAAACAGAGGACATAAATGGAATTGTTGCAATTATACCAGATGATTCCTTAAATAAATATATTTTATTACTGTTAGAAGAAGGAAAGATAAAGCTTAGATTTCATCAAGGAGCAACCTATGTCGCAATTGAAAGTATGGAACATATTTTAGTAGGAGAATGGTTTGAAGTGATAGTAGCTCAGGATAGCGAAAAAATGTACATGCAAGTTAATGGAAATGAAAAAAAATATGCACCTTTAACTTTGGATAAAATAATGGTTATATCTGCAACCGATGTATTTTTAGGAGCTATCCGTGATAACATAAGGGTATATAGTATTATTTAAAAGTAATCCTATTTTTTACATAAAATTGATATGTTTGTAATAGGAAAAGATATGTCCGAATTGTGCAGACATACCACAAATGAGTTTTACTCTTGGGTATCTTAATATAGATGGAAAAGAAATAGATCTCATATCATTGCCAGTTTTAGAAACAACCAGTAAACGGTTCTCTAGTCGGACTATTAGCATATCTGGTAGCAGTTAATTCATTATTAACAGTATATTCAATATTCAATATAATTATACATAATAACTTTTTAGACTACTATGAAGAAGTACCACTGTTCTTAGGTGAAGAAGTTAAATTATCATGTTTCTATGATGCAAGTCCTCACGAAGAGAGGCACATATTTTCCAGCAAAACATATGCTGTGTGGCTATTAATGGATAAACTATTGCAATCCGATGAAAAAAAGTATATATTTAAAATTATTTTTTTTTCCATTTTCTCTGTGATTTCTGTATAACTTGTAACTTTTACTTTGTCATAAAGCAATGATTTTTTTCATTTGAAAAATGATGGGCGCGTTAGCACTCTCAGTATTGCAAGTTACACAACTCGTAATATAATTGAAAATTTTTATTCTTGCCATATTTACCATTACAAAAATAAATCCACAAAGATTTTAGGTCAAGCTGTTTTTACTTTTGGCATTACTGTGATAGATAAAAATGAAGGTAATATAATCATTTTACCTATTAGTTTTAGGTTTATTTTTTAACAGATTTGAATTCTTTAGAATTGGAAACTGTAGTTTGGAAAGAATGGAGCTTTGTTTGTGGTGCTATAATCGTATGCTTCATACTCATTATAATTTGGTGTTTACTTGAAATATTACAAGATGTTCGAAATAGGTAAATTAAAACATAAACAACCAATTATTTTACTAAATTAGTAATCGTAAATTAAACAAAATGATTATTTTTTAGCCATGGTTTCTATCGACTTCCACAAACGCATAACAATAACTCTACATCTACAATAAATTTTGTTTTATCCAAAAGTGGAATAACTTTACTTGGTAGTCAAGAAGCTGCAAATGAAGTTGTATCAAAAATCTTAGAAGATAATTAAATTTTTCAATTAAACAAAAAGCAAGAAGTAATACTAGTAATACTATATTAGTAGTATATTAATAATTTATTTAAAAATATTGGTCTTATAATTTATGAAAAACAAAAGCATTAATTATGGAATTAGTAAATGTCAAGATTTTTTTAATTTTATTACAAAATAGATTTACACAAATTTTGAATTGTAACAGTAAATATAATTATTCTTTAAAATATTTTTGAAAAAATATTATTAACGTTTCCTAAGTCATAATAACATGAAATGATAAGACTTTTGTAGAAAAATATTTAGACAATATGAATTAAAACCTTAAAAAATATATTTATACAAGTATTGCCTTACAACGACTGCAGCTTATATTTACACTTAGAAACAATGCAACAAAAGAATTTGATAAATGTCATATACTTGATATAAAACAAAGCAGACAACGGATGCGCCTTAGTTGAAAGACAATGTATTTATTTCTACGTATTGTAATTATTTTTATTCAGGTAATTCCGAGTAAATGCTGTTTTATAATAAAACAAATTGAGCAAGTACTCTCGTTAATATAACGTTAAACTTCGCAATAATTTCGTAAAATGAAAAATAAAAGATAAACACAATAAACAAGATGCATACCTATGTCTTTTGAACATGTAATTACTCAATTTATATTTTCCCAGGATTCGCCACTACTACTGCTATTTACAGAAGAATGTCGCGTCAATTGGGGTAGTTCAAAATGCCACTTTGTATCTTCATTAGTACAAAGTCCATTAGCCGTTTCATAATTTAACAATGGTGGTCTTGCTTTAATACCTAATGTTGTAGGTCTTTTACTAGGATTTTCATCTAACATCATGTTCAATAAATTATACTGAAAATTGATGTTTCCAATTAATGTATTTCAATGGAAACATAAATTAGAACCATTTGTAGAATTAAATACATTATGATTTTCTTACCTCGGCTGGATAATCGTTACTGAAATCGTTTGGAAATATTGATTTCCTTAAGTTTATAAGGGCAACTATTCTTTCCATTTCAGTAACAAATGGAATAAGTAATTCAAATAAAATTATTCCTAAGGAATAAATATCGACTTTATAATTATAGCCCTGACCATTTATTTGTTCAGGGGACATATAAAGATGAGTACCGACATACGCGGTATGTAAACTGTTTTTAAAAGTAATATCTTCGTTTTCTGAGGGTGGAGTATGGGCTTCATTGTAACCTTCTGTCATTGCAGTTACAAGACCAAAGTCTCCAACTTTTATTTTATCATCGAAAGAAAAGAATATATTTGAAGGCTGAAATTCATTTGTTAATCGTTATAAAATGACAATTTTACGGTGTAAAATGTTATTATTATTTCAAGTATTACCTTTAAATCACGGTGAATAAGTCCTTGTAAATGAACGTATTCCACAGCTTCTACTATTTGTTGAAATACATTTAACACACGATGGTAATCTCGCGTCGACTGATTTTTTAGCCACTCCCTCAGACTTAGCCTTTGGCACAACTGCATTTGTATGTAAAGGAACATTTTTGGAGACTTACGTGTAGTCGATTTATTATTCACGTCTAAAGAAAATGATTTTTGTCGTTTTCTTTTTTCTCTCTTATCTGAATCTTTACTATTTGTGTCTTTAAATACGATACTTTCGGAATGTGTAGAGTCCGTTTTGGATAATACCTTTTCCATTACGTTATTATCGTGAGATGAATTAGAACTTTGAGTGCTACAGTTACTAATATTGATAACACTATCATTTTGTCCGGTTAAATGAGATTTCTCGAATACAATGAAGGAATCTTCATCCGAATCATGATTCAATTCATAAGCTTCACGAGCACTGTCTACTGATAATTTGTCAGTTTGACTAACATTAATAGAAACAGAATTATTAACTTTTGTTCCCGTATAAACTGGTTCTGAAGTACAATCTAAACTAGGCGATATTAATTTGTTTATCCATTGAGGATCATGTTTTTCTTGCCATCCTGCAGGTGGGCATTCTAGCCATGCATTAAAGTACCTTACAATGTTTTGATGATCCAATTTAGCCAATGCTTTTACTTCTCGCATTACACGTTCTCTTGAATATGTACTGTTATACAAAATGAGTGACAAGAAACCTTATAAATTTTATTAAATTTAAAAATCGTATGATATTCAAATCTATAACACTGTTTAACAAACCTGTTTGGTAGAGCAATCCTTTTAATAGCATAATTGCAATCATCTATTTTATTTTTTGCCTCAAAAACTACACCGTAACCTCCTTTTCCCAAACAATCCACTGGTTCAAAATCTGTGAGATAACGAGATTTGAAACTGTCAACTTCTTTTTCATTGTTACTTAGCTGGTTACTTTTACTTGTCTCTACATGTCTCTCAACTATCAATGGCTATAAAACATACGAAAATAAATCAATTTAATTGACAGTACGTTTAAAATTTACAATATTAAAATGATCTATAACACTTCTTACTGGAGGTACCGCATCTTTAGCACTTGTCGTAGCATTTAACAAGCGTTGCGTCAACATGAAGTTAAGTAGAATCGCAGTGGTGATTGAAATTATTAGAACTTCCTTCCTATTGAAAAAATTTTCCATTAAAAATTAATATTTTACACTGTTTTTTAGTTCATATTACATACCACCAATACCACAGTGAGACAATGATAACTTGAACAGGGGTATCATCATTGTCTCCATGAGTATCATTTCCTTCAAGTGGCTGTTGCTCTCCTTCAATAAGTATTATGTTTGAATTAGTTCGATTGCACTGTTTGTTATTATCCAATTCTAGCTGATCTGTTGAGTAGAGGTAAAATCCATTTCCTAAAAAATTTGGGTTAACAGTAGTTTTTTCTCTATTAATCTTATTTAATAAAAACCTTAATATTTCAAATTTATATACCATTTACATATTCCGAATTATATAAAACTGATAATGCAGTAGCACTTTGTGCATCATTTATTTCAAGTAAAGCGAAATCATCATTGTCATCATTTGTCGGATTTGAAATAGATTTTCTAATTGCATTACCTGAAATAGATTATATCCCACAGTAATTTTATAATGAAGACTTATAATTAAATTGCGGATCTTTATGCAAATTCGTATGTTTATTAACAATCTTAAAGAAGCAAAACTGAAATAAAAGGTTGTTTCACCATTTAAATATTCTAATTTCTACCATATATGAAATATCTTGTACATTTTTGCATGTTCCATATAATATGTGCATTATTGGACACTTAAGTTTCCCATAAATGCATAAAAATCCGCAGACTACTTATAATGTTACTTATATGTTTGATGAACAAGAAAAGTTAAACCTCCATACCAATAGCAGGATAAGGTTGCCATGAATATTTTGAATGCTGCACGTATTTTGGTGATGCTTCCAATGATTTATATAGTTCTGTGTTTTCTTGTATATACAATTGCCTGTTATGCATACCCAAATAAATACCTGGGCTCACTGAAAATTCTGATCCCCAGGACCACTGTGTACTGTCAAATAAATTAATTTGTCTCAACTTTGTATTTTCTTCTCCTTTTGTATTTGTATCTTCGCGCCATATAGTAACAACTGGAGAATCAAACTAATAAAATACAAATAAATATAATCAATAAAAAGCTTAAAAATATAACTTGTTTTTTTTTCAATTTATTAGGTACTAACCTTATATTGCCATAATTTCACTGTGGGATTATTTTTGTTAATAGCCCAAATCAAACCATCAGGTACCATAACTTTAATTTCAATATCTGGAACTTGGGCTGTTACTTTAGTTTGGCAGTACATATCAGAATGAGGAGCTAGTATTAATTCATGCTGGCCTACACTGAAGTTCCACCTATTTCAATGTAAATTTCTTTAATATAATTTTCGTTATTACAAATATTTGAAAAGTTTTACACTTTATAAAATTTACCTCTCAACACCGGTACGTGATTCAACTGCTCTAACAGTTTGCTGAAATCTCTGAACAACAAGTACTTCTTGTTCGATATAAGCATCTCCATTTGTGGTATTAGTACAACCATTGATACTACATTCATATAAAATTTTTCCTGTTGTACTTGAAACACCTGTTGTAAACAATAGTTTGCATTCATCAATTTTTTTATCTCTGTATATTAATGAGTATATATATTTATTAGATGCATATTTGAAAATATTTACCATATGACTTTAATTCTTTACCACCAGAGAATACTAAATCATCTGAATAACGAAAAGATGAATGTAACAATTGACTTGCAGATATTGGAACTACTTCCAATTTTTCTCCATCAAATTTATATAATCCACCAGTTAAGGATGGAATCAAACGAACCCACTGCCCATTATTATTAAGCTATAAAAAATAATTCAATCAAAGAACATAAATGCAGATTCCAACAAGGTAGATTAAAGTATAATTGTATTTCAACATTACTTATCAAATTAATTATTAATATATTTTATCATAATGTTAAAAACAAAAAATATTCAGCACTTATGTACTTCTCTCCGATGAATACTTGATGATAACATAGGTCCTTCATTGAAGTCTAATGTCCACTGTTTTTTCCCATGATTATTAGCATCTAAAGCAGATATTTTTCCATCTAATGTACTTACAAATAATAAACTGAAAAATAATACAAAAAGCATCTAGAAAACATGAAATATCACATTGTACATAAAGTGCAGAGCATGACATTTTATTCACAAAAAAATGCAAAGAAGAATATTTTAAAGTTGCAAATATAATATCAAAGTACAACGTTTATTTTTTTGTTTACTGTACATTATTTACTTTATGATACCTTAATAATTAGTAAACAGAATGACCTATTCTAGAAGTATCACTGATAACAGTCAAACACTGTTATACTTTTTCATAAATAAGAAAATGTAACTAAGAATATCTAGACTACTTTGTGAGCCACAGAATTTTTATTCTTTCAAACTGTTCCTTTTCTACATTTCTATAAATACTCATACATATTGTTTGGTAGAAAACTGTACGATAACTGGGTTTTTCTATTACTAATTCGAAGTTGAACAATAATGATAGAATTACAATTATGCAAAACCACAATAAACAGGTACGTTATATTTTCAATAAATTCCAAACAATCAAAGTGCAGAAAAGTAATTCGTAATTACCTGCGAGATGATTTTTGTTCACAAAACGTCAACTGTTTTATATCATCGCTATCAATCAGCGGGAATACGAACAAAATTATAAATAACGAATGAAACTGTATTCGTTTCCATAGATGTGTGTCAGACATTTTCTATGCGCAAAGAAGTGGACTAATCAAATACAACATTTTTGTTTAGATGTTTACGTAAAATGGCACGTATAATCGTTTTATCGCGATATTCGATTAAAATACGCCAGATATTGGACGTTTGGCGCACAACGACGAACCATGGTAGACCGATAAATTCTTACAAATATAAATTCCAGCGCCATCTCATCTACCCTTTATTCACGTGAAAGTTAGTATGGAAATTGTATACATTTGAATAGTTATTCAGCTTATGAATGAAATAATTCATAACTATTGATTAAGTTAACAAATAATATCAACCTCGAAGGATATTATATGAATGATATGAATTATGCTATATTCATCTTTCTATAAATGTATGACAAAATTAATATAATTTTTAAAAAAAAAACAATTACTTTCATTGATTTGAAAAAAATATTATAGTACTATAAAATTTAAGTAGTATTTAAATAAGAAATAAAATTAAATATTGTATACATTTGTTCGCTTTTTATTTATTTCTCCTATATGGTATTTCAAAATTATAAGTTCAAAAAAGTTAACTTCCATTTATTCAAATATTCCTCAAATTTTATGTAACATGAAAACGTATATTTTCTAATGTACTAAGAAATTATTTAATTTATATAATTTTTACATATTATACTTTATCAAACATTCGATTTCTTATAATACTTATTGAAAGGAATCTTTAAAAGACAATTCTGTAGCAGCGAAGTAAAAATCAATATCTATGATAATAATAGATTGAAAAAATTAGAAGAACAAATTAATAATCCTGCGTTTGTTTTGTGCAATCATTTTGAATACTTCTATAACATGTCGACAGGTGACAGTGCACGTCGACGTCGCACAATCTGCTACACTTTTTCTATGTTACTGGTGATTATGGCGAAGTTTGCCAGATGAATGTGAAGTGTCTTGTAACGAATATCAGTGTCGATTTTATCAAACAATTTTTGTCGAGGTAAGACCAAGTGACTTGTAGAATTCTAATTCTACTCTGTAATATTACCAAATTTCGTAATAATCACCGACAGTAAAATGGAAGCTCGTTTCTTATAAATTACGAGCCAATATCTGTTCTTTCCTCCAGCCATACCTGATGGTACAATAATAGACTTGGCTGGAACCTGCAGCCTGATTAAATAAATAGTATTGTCTATGTCTTGAACTGCTCTACCAGCAGTAACCCAACTACCCTTCCGTTCGGCGCAAATAGATCAAATCAAACGTAGCAAGATTTTTTGCTATTATATTAAATGTTAGACACATAACCTTCTTAAGTTTGTGCAATGTATTTAAGAGTTTAATTTATCGTATTGTAGCTTTATTTCTATTTAGAAAAAGTATAGTTTCGATTGATAGATAGTATAGAAAAAAAATAGTATTTTCGTATCTACTTTATGTAACTTTTTGTCCATAGGTAGTTATGGATGTTTATTTTATTTTGGGATAGCTTTGTTTGTGTAATTGATTGTTCTCATGATTATATCGTTATATACACTTTCTTAGCTCCTTTAATTCCCGCAACTTTATTAAAATCTTGTGAATTGTTACACAAGTAATAATCATCAAAGTTTCAGGTGTACATATTTTTTTGTGAATAAACAAATGTTACAATGAAAATGTAAAATTTCTTATTTTAAAATATTGTGCAATTTTGATTTACAGCATATAAAAATATGGAGGGACAACAGTTTTGTTTACGATGGCACAATTTTCAAAACACATTATTGAGTTCTCTACCTAAGCTGCTTGATGGTGGTTTTTTAACAGATGTCACATTAAGTGCTGGTGGTAGACATATACATGCACATAAAATTATACTTTCTGCTTGTAGTTACTACTTTAAAGAATTATTTAAGGTATTAGATGCATTTCTTTTCAATTATTGAGTATCAGTTTTTCTTCTTTTTTTTTTTTTTTTATTATATACACCTATAGTCAGTAAAAATTATGCCAATCAACTTCTAGGATTTAAGTTCTTTGCAACATCCTGTAATTGTATTACCAGGGATGGAATATGCAAATTTATGTGCATTAGTCACATTCATGTATAATGGTGAAGTGAATATTTATCAAGAGCAACTACCGGCACTTTTGGCTATGGCAGATACCTTGCATATTCGTGGATTAGCTGATATAGCTGGGGTAAGGAAGTTTATCTACATTTTTGATTAATATAATAAAGATATAAAGCAATGGTTGCATAAAACATTTTGGATTGGTAAGTTTAAATTGTAGTTAATTATTGCGTTGTAAATATTTCCTAATGCCTTTATTATTCTCTTTTGGATGCATATTTTGGACTTTGGAATTTCATACTTCTATCTATTTCTCTTTTACAACTGTTCTACCAAACCTCTTATATTAATGCTTTATATATTAAGATGCATGAGTGCATTTTAAATACAAGCCCTATGCAATTAACTTTTCTTAAATTTTAGAATAATATAATACCCAATGAATAAAATAATAGAATAAATTTTAAGTAAAATTTAATGATCAAATTTAGGTTGAAAGGAAAATTACAATTTACAATTGATTTGCATTAAACTTCATTAAATTAATATATCAGCAACAATTGTACTACATTCAACTGGCTCTTAAATAAATGTTATTTACTAATTGTTATATTGTTATTTATTAATCACATAATAGGGACAGGTAATTGATTTTATTTAATAAATCATTAGTCCTTATCCAGTGAAGCTTGTTTTAGTGTGAATTGTAAAATACATATGTAACAAAGCATGTATTTTTTTTAAATGCCTTAAACATTAGCAATTCCTTGCTGGTAATTGTTATTTCCTTGTAACCTGTTGTCCAAAAACGTGTAGAAAACAGAAATACACCTTCACTTATAGTAATCATGTCAATATTAATATGATCTATTACTTGGATTTTGTCAAATATTTCATGCAGTATGTTAAAAATATATACCTATTCACTTTACAATGTAAAAATTTCTGTTTGAAAGAATCATATAATTCGTAGTTAGTTTGTTTAATTTAAAGTAAATTGATCCATGATATACTACATTTTACACAGTACATTTATAATATACACATGACAAACGCTAAAAGAAATATTTGGACACTGATTAAATACAGTTTCATTTATACAGAAATGCAAGAAAGTAATTTCTAAAGCAAATTTCATATTCGCTTCTCCCTTCTTTAATCTTTATATTACCCTCTGATCGTGTTGTTTTGTTCAGGTCACTTAAATACATTCACTGTCGTTCCTCAAGAAGTATCACACAAAGGAATTACGTACTACACATATTATGTTCATGCGTGCATCGAAGGAACGATAATGAATATAAACGATATCCACGAGATCAAGATCGTTGTGTGTGTTGCAACTAAATGCAAGTGGATGCATCCCATGGAACCTTTCCCCATAGAATGAGTTTACAGGTATATCTAAAATAGCTTTTTCCAAGAATTTCTACACGACTAAAACTTTCAGTAGATATTCTAGAACAATTAAGATTACTTTTACATAATGTGTACTTTTTGCATTACAATAATGCTTTATATTTTAGTCAATGGAGGCTATAACAAATGTTTAGGATTAATGCATAAATACTTAACAGCCTTAATTTTGACATAAAAAGGATAAAAAGAATAGATAAGAAAAATATGCATGAAGATTTTTCCATAAAAAAACATATTGTTACAAAATAAATGATAAAAATACATTTGAAAAATTAAAAAATTTAGTTTTAATTGCATTTCAGTGAGATGCATATTAGAATTTTCACATTAAAAGTTATTGCAAGAGTATGCAACATTTAAAAACATTTAGGATCAAAATTCGCTAATGTCCTTTTCATATGACTAAAAGATATTTAATTTCAGAGGCTAGGTAGAACAGAAAATTCGATATTATTGAATACACTTAAGAGAATTGAATTATACAAAAGATTAAGCAAAATTTGTAAACTTAAGTAAATTAATCTTCAGTTGTAACATTCCAATCTTTTATAATTGTCACTCATTTTTCCTTATTTGTGCTTTTTACAGAAAAATTCAAGACACGACAATGGTTTATATGTTCAACCCCCACCGACACAACTACAGGAAAGACCGTTAACCGAACCGTCAATAAAAAAGGAAAATAAAGACAACGTCACAAGCGGTGGAGAATCTTTAGAAACGGTTTTGGATACAGAAGCGGCCGATAATGTCGAGGAATCGTTTAATGATCAAGAAAGTATACCATATTGCGTGAAGACCAAACCTTATTATTCTATCAATGCGAAGTTAAATCAAAGAGAAAAAATCAGTATTCCTTCCATTAATACATCTACCAACAAGTATATTGAAAAAACATATTCCGAAAGTAGTATGGACGAAGGTACACCTGTTTTAGAGGATCAAATTACCCCAGTGGAAGATGCAAAACCTCCTGTGTGGGACGCGAATTTTAAATTCCTTACGAGTTCCGTGAGCGGTAGAACTTCTCAGAATTACAACAAATCTAGTGTTACTTGTCTTATTTGTGGAAAACAATTAAGTAATCAGTATAACTTGCGGGTACATATGGAAACTCACAGTAACAGTTCGTATAGCTGTACAGCTTGTTCACATGTGTCAAGATCACGAGATGCGCTTAGAAAACATGTTTCTTACAGACATCCGGTGGCCACGCCACAAAAACGTGCGCGGTATAGTACACCGAAACCATAGAAACTACTTTCCTTATAGATATCTTAATTTATATCATGCCCTTGTTATAGGATACCTTTTATCTAAAAGATAAATGTTGTGTTATTCACATTGACCTACGTATTTTATTAACTAAAAAAAGAAAAAAAAAGATTGTTACAAAACAAAAATTGAAACATTACAGTTATAAATTTCCTAGCTTTTTTTCTTTGTTATTTATTATTAGGGTATTTTTGTCATTTAAGTAACAGATTTTTAATCTGAAAAAAAAAGGTTGCATCAATATGAAAGTATTGATTTTTTTTATTGTAAAGTTATTAAAATGTTTTCTTGTCCAAGCAATACACTCTGTGCAATTACATTTCATTCACATCACCACAATTTAGTTAAAAAAACGTCCGTATAACATTAGGTAAAATGAATTTAAAACGAAGCAGCATAAAGACGACTTCCCGACTCTTATAATCCTTTTGAACTGTATTTCTAATTTAATAGTTGAACATTGCAGTTGAATATAGAAGTTAAATATTCTACTATACGAGAAAGAATCTAGAAGATTTAATATGGAAACTTACGTACCTCATCTTTTTAAAAAATATTTAGTACTAGACTGATTAAAAATAAGACAAGTTATAATAACACCTTGATTATGTTGTTCTAAATCGTACAAATAACTTAAAGCGTGATCACGTTCCTCAAAACCCTTAGTGTTCGAATTGTTACTGTTTTCTTGTTATCGTTACGATGTTTTAATAAAGACAAAGTAGACATTAGACATTTTGTGTTTTTGATGTTTTTTTTTTCATAATTAATTCTTTTTACAATCACCCAGTAAAAATTGAAGAATCAAAAAGACAGCATTATATTTTTGTCGTTAAGTTGTAAATATCTAAAAAATAACTGTAGTATATAAAAAATGTTATTTATAATTGACATTGCGCAAAAATGTAAAAAGATACTGTAGCAATTTTGTTTGTATATCCTGTGTACTTGTTTTGATTATGTCAATATATCAAATGTAAAAAGTCATAAAACAGTCTAACCAATCTTATTTCGGAAATCCATATTGGAAAATAATATACAATATCCATTGACTATAAAATAAATAAAGTGAATTCGAAAATTAAGCTCTTTTAAAAAGAAGAAGACATCTTCCAAAATATTAATTAAATCTTTTCTATACGCCATATTTTAGTATTGCAGTCCTGTCCGACTGAGATCAATGTCTCCTCATCCAGCCAAACTAAACGCGTTATTTGGCTTTGAGGATGAGCATCTGAAACGAAAGTATTCTCCGTGATTACGGTCATTCTCTTTCCTTAATTAAAATAAAACATGAAAACCATAAAGATTAGGAAAACATTTAACGAATGTTTCAATACACTTACTTTTAATAATGGTATGTTTCGCTGGATTTGTTACACTCCAAATGATGATTGTTGTATCGAGGCTACCGCTTGCGACCATAGCCGAATTAGGACACCAAGCTACAGAATTTACTCTTGCGTTATGGAAACCCCACTCTCTGTTGTGCGCGAGCTGTAACGTTGCATTTAGTTAACAAATATTTCAATTAAATTTCAGCTAAATGGTAACAATTAATTCTAGGTCAAAAGCTCTACTCACCCTCTAAAAATCCAACAAGCGTTTAGGAGGAGCGATTGTTACAAAAAGAATTTGTATAGGACATATACACTTAATAGCAATGAAGATGGTTTGCTAGTAGTAAGTATTAATTAGAATATATGCATTAGAAGCGTGAAATATATTAATGAATTCAACTACTCAGTGGTGAAGGTTACATTGGAAAGCAATTAATATTTTGTCTGCAATTTTGTACAAGCAGTATGTATGCATTTTGATTTTTCGTATAAGTTAAATACTTTTACCTTATATTCTGGAACAGTATAAAGAACCACCTTTCGATTTGTGTCACAAGCTACCAAGTATTTGCTATCAGGACTGTAAGCAGCATCTGTAACTGGGCCTAGATGTTCTAATTCCATTTTCGGAGACAGACTCGTACCAGACAATGTATATATACGAACCTGAAAATTACATTAAAAATGATCGTACTATTGTTGTTTACTAAAATACATTTGACAAACATACCGTGTTGTCTGATGTAGCTCCAATAGCTACATCACCATTTTCCTGATTAATCGACACACAAGATGGTTCATAATCAATGGGTGTATTCGATGCTTTTCGCCCATCTTGTGTAACAGTTATCTGGAAACGTTAACTGTTATTAATTTAACTAGTCACTAAGTTGGAATAAAGTCTCACGATAGTGTGTTACCTGACGAACGGTTGCAATTACAGCTATGTCCTTGTAAATATCCAAGCCCCGTGGTTGAGAATCTAACTTAACTATAGTTGTATCTGTGTATGTATTAGTATCAATATCAACTGTCCTTAAGGTATCATCGATACCAGCAGTATAAAGTATATTTTTTGCAGCTTTCATTCCGTTAATTTGGTTTCCATGACCGTGACCTTGAACACGATCGTTCTCTCCCGTCGTTGCATTCCAATTAGTAATATAGCCATCATGAGATCCCGTATAAATTGTACTTCTATCAGGACTCAACGTTAATACTGTTATTGGTTTATTATGACCCTAGAAGATTGCAGAAATTAAAAACTCATGTTACAAAAACAAAAGTATTTTTTTATGTTCTATAGTTATTACTTTTATTATTCTAAGTGGTTTCGCAGGATTATCGACATCCAGATAATTAATAAAACCACTTAAAGATACAGACAGCAAATGATTTCCTTGCCATAAACAACTGACCTATAACAAAACCAAATACGTTACTGATTTTATTTTTGCTTTTTCGAAACTCCATTCTTGATTATCTTTTGCATTATAAAATTAAAAGGTTGCATACTTGTTGATCATCAACTGTTGTTCCCATATTGAATTCACTAATTAACGAGCGAGTTTCTACGTCCCAAAGTTTACACGTTTTATCACCAGAAGCAGTTAATAGCTGAGTTCCATCTGGTTTCCAAGCCACCTATCATATTACGGAAAATTAATTAAAAATACATATATTGTTATTGTTAAAAGAATTGAATTTGTTTACCCCATATACTCCGCCCTGATGAGCAGGTGATCCTACTTCTTCAACCAAATCGGAACTTGTGCCGTCGTATATAAATACTTTTCCATCGAATCCTGCGGATGCAAATAGATTGCCGCTAGGCGAGTAACGTACAGCTTGAACGAATCGAGTATGTTCTTGTTTGGTCATTCTATACAAATAATGCATTTATTATCTACAATTTGTTAGCTTTTGCAACTTCAATTTATACTTCAGGAAACTTTCTTTTATACATACTTAAATTTAAATGGCGGCCCTTCGAAAACTGCAATGGTGTTGTCTTCACTCCCAGTGATTAATCTAAATGGTCTAGCAGGTCTGAAGTCACATGAATTAATGGACTTACTCTGGCCAGATATTTCACCAACAGATGTACCGGTTTCTGCCATAAATACATGACCAAATCTAAAGTTACATATGGAAATAAATTATTTTCATTACTAAATTTAAAACTACATTGAAAAATATTGTACTACCCACCTTTCTCTTCCTTCCCCTACAACTACCATACGCTGATTGTCAGGTGACCATGCTATATCCTTAATAGGACCTCCAATAGGATGGAACTCATTCTTCAAAATATGTTCTTTATTGACAGTGTCCCAAATACGTACTTTGCCTGATTGATCTGTAACATAAAGTTGTATGTATCTTTGGCTATTCATTTATCCAATAATAACTAATTATTAGACTACTAACTAATTATTTATCCATTTATGCGAAATTTAATTTTATGTAGAAAATTTTGGAATGCATACAATATGGAGAAACATGTAAAATATCCAAAGTCAAATACATGTTATACTGTTTAGGAAATAAAACATACTACTGTTTAAATTATTTCAACAATAAAAAGTTTGTAAATATTTGAATTTGCATTAACATCTATAGTTTATTAGTTATGTACATTAACTTTTGAGGTATAAATATTTCTTTAAAGCTTTACATACCACCTGATGCTATGTAAAATCCACTTGGAGAATATTTTGCGACATTAACTGGACAAGAATGTTCTGTATAAATGTCTGCAATAGCTGGATTCTAAAAATTTATAAATCATTACAGTAATGATATACTTCAACATTTTATATAAAATCTAAATAAATGATTGTTATGCTTACATCAATATTTCTAATGATTACACTATTACCATTAGTGTATAAAAAATTTTTTCCTTTAGGATCACCACCTAATACAAGAGGTTGTCCTCTTTGTGTTCTGGGTAATGTAGCAAATATGTATTCTGAAAATAAAAATTTCAAATAATACTTCATTAAATATAAGAATAATGAGTTTCTTTAGTTAATATGTAATATCAAATAACAATTTTACAAAATGTGAACTGTTATTTGAAACAAAATCCAAAGAAGAAAATTGCGTAATAGGATGCATCTTTCGACTGGAACTAAAATATACTTCCTTGATATATTGGCATCAGTCCAGTGTGCAATATTTCAAATTATTTTAAGCATGGAAACTATATTTTGATCTAAACTTACTATTGCTTGCTTTTAATGTATTATCGAAAATCAATTTCATCAAAATTTAATTCCTACAATCATACATATTTAGAAGCTATAATAAAAATTGAATACAACAAATATATAATATTTCTTAGACTAGAAGTATTCATTAAATACAGAATTTTTAGTTAAGATACATTGTCATAAGTTTCTTCTTTGTAATGCCATTATTGCTAATTTTTTTTAATTCTACGTGCACATTGCTGCAATTATTTCTTTAGATAATGATTGAAATAACAAGAGTACATACAAAATAGCAAGTTCCTAGTTTAATGCTAAAAAGCAGCATAATAAAATAAAAAATAAAAAGAGAAGAGTAACTTAATGATTGACAAATTTTGTATATAAGATCATATACGAAATAAATTCATAATTATTTAGTTACTATATACCGTGATACCACGTACGTGAATCACTGATACATTTGAAGTGTTATGATCGGCTCAAGATAAGCAACCGGAAAACTGGAAAGCTTGATATTCACACAAAACAGATGGTAATAAATCATCAGATGAATACAAAAAGCAGATAAAAGGTTTATTTGTTACTTACTTGTTTCATAGGACATTTTTATTCCGTTTATTTCTTTTAAATAATAGTTGAAAAAACTCAACAATGGGAATCGGTTCAATGCCTCCTTCGTATCTTTCTCTGTCTCCCCCCCCACACACTTTCCACCGAAATACTTGTTCCGCCCTTGCCTTATTTAGCCGAAACATTGATTATAGTGAAACAAGATTGACGAGTGACTGTGAACTAAAGATACCTAAAGCCCCATTTACATTGCAGTAAAAAGACGCAGCTTTGATCAGTCGGTAAAAAAAATGACAATAAAAAATGAGGGAAATTCAATATTTTTAGTATAATAATTTTTATACGTATGTTTTTATTATCATTGACGAAGTATAGAATAGACTATCCATTCCCATATAGAATCATCAAGAGGCCACCTGGCCCCCTTACCATTTTAGTGTCACATGCGATATTACCAGTTCAGACTAGAATAAGATAACAGCGCTTTTAAAACGATGGGAATTATAACTACGTATTGCGATAATTAACCACAGGCGAGCTATAGGATAGACCTATCACGTAATGATTTTTGTCTCAGGATTCGAGAGCTTGCGTGTCCTGTTACCATTCTCGCATCACTCTCGACATTACCGATTTAACACGGAATATGATACAAGTTAAAATTGAAACGAAATTTAGCCATGAAATCACAAGAGAAATATAGGATAAGTTGTTATAAGCAAACTAGAGTACTGCCTTGGATATTGGCCGGAGTTTTGCTCGCATATTGGTCGGTCGCTATCCCCACCAGTTCTTGGAACTGGCTTCGGAACTGAAGATCTACCTCCCTTCAACTTTGGCCAGATTCGGTCATACGATATGGATATGGATATGGATATACATGCAGCGTTGCCAGGAAAAGCACCCGCAGAGGGGCACTTCCCTTGCCGCACATCCCCGAAAATGTCGACAAGCCCCTTACTTTCCTACCTACTACTCCCACTACTACTTGAGAGAGAGGAGAGAGCTAAAAAGGTATATAACGTCATCGCGCGTCGTATTGTTAGGCAACTAAGAGATTCATCCCTACCAGTTTACCGATTCTCCCACTACTACTCCAACAATAGGGGAATAAGGAACTTTTGACGATTGCGGGGCAAGGGTTACGACGAGTGCCCCTCTGCGGGTGCTTTTCCTGGCAACGCTGTGTATGTGCTGCAGTCGTTGAGGGATAGTTGATCCTATACCTCGTCTGTGTTGGAACATCTCCTATAACAAAATTTTTCGGTTTTCAGTTGGCCGATTTCGATGCTCCTTAGCTTAAATTAAAGGGGAAAGTCCCGCAAATATTATGCTACAGTCTTTTGTAACTAGCCCTTGCAGTACATTTGTTATAAACAAATATATCGCGCCATGGTAGATTACTTAGAAAGTATCTGAAGAAAAATATTAATTTCTCGGCTCCTAGACACTCGATTTCAATGCCCCTTGGCTTAAATTAAAGGGAAAGATCCCAGAGATGTTATCCTCTTACCAATTTGCCGATACACATTGCGGTTAATTTGATTTAAACAAATCATTCCTATTTTTTGCAGCTACTCAAAAACTATACTTGGGAAGGCTTTAAAGGTATATCGAAAGCATTCCTTGGACTCTTCTCTTTAATTTGAGCTGCGGATGATCAAAATCGAACGTCTAGAAGCCGAGAAATTAGCATTTTAAACAAACTGCAAAAGTTTTGTCCGAACAATGAATAATTCTTGTTAAAGAAAAGAAATTAATTTCTCCGTTTGTAGGCGTCGGATTTGGATTATCCGCAACTCAAATTAAAAGGGAGGGTCTAATGAATATGCTTGATATACTTTTAAATCAATTCCATGCACAGTTTTTTTATTCATGAAAAAAGAAACATTTGTTCATAACAGACAAACCGCATTGTTTAGCGACATAAAGCCTGTCGAACATTGTAGCGGGAAGTCTACTCTTTCATTTGAGTCGCCGTTTATCTCTATCCGATATCTACAAATCGAGTAATTAATTTTTTTCTCTAATTAAGTACAAGTACTGATTTTTTCAGTGAAGGGTACAGATTTTCCTAAGCACTCGTACAATAGACCGAAAAACGACGTAGACACGTTCTCCCAAAGTGACTGTACACTCAACTCATACATTGTTCAGAAAATCGTGAATATCTCGGCTTCTAGATGTCGGGGTTCAATGAACTTTGGCTCAAATGAAAAAGGAGACTTCTGGCTACAAGACACAGGAGGTTTATACCGATAGTAGTTCCAGTTCGGATTTTGCAAAAGCGTATTTGCGTCATTCCGTTTTTTGGAGTAACTCAATATAACTACAAATGCGATCACTTTAAAGCAAAAAGGATCTTATTCCTGAGGTTCCGAGCTTTAATTTGAACCAAGGTTCATTGATATAGAACGTCTAGAAGGTGCCCTGATGATTCCATATTTGAATGGATAGTCTATTCTATACTTCGTCAATGTTATTATACTTGTATCAACTTGTATATCATGAAGTAAAGACGGGTTACAAATTCCAAGATAACTTCCGACAAATTAAGTATCACAATTTATTTTAAATTATCCATATATGTTTAAAAATATTCATAAAAAAAGAAACATTTATATTGTTGCTTTAGCATTATTTTGATATAAAATTTTGCAAACATTTGAATTATTTTATATAAAATCTAAATTGCTATATGTATGTATTTATGTATAAAGTATGGGTGCTTCATAATAAAACAAATCTAATACGGCATTTTTAAAATATCACATGTATTATACAAATACAAATCTCAAAATTGTACATTATTATGTAACAAATTTTTACATTGTATCCAATATCAAAACTTAGATTGTACGTGTACAAATCAACATGCTTTCTTCCTTTCATTCGTACGATTGCAATAAGTATAGCACGATATTCAACAAAGTATTTCAATGCAAATATTATTGTATACATGAAAATGTACTCCGCTAACGTTACATTATATGAGTTTTTGTACGTATATTCATCCAGCATGAAAAATAATAAATTTTCAGCGAGGTAAGTTCCTTTGTGCCGAGTAGGCACCATGCCTTAAAAACAAAAAAAATTGAAAATGTAATTGAGATTCTAAAAAATCTCATATAACAAGAGGTCTCGTTCATTTTCATGCTTATTCGAGTTGTAACGTAGTTATTAGTGAAATTTTAAATGAAATTAATAATGCAAAGGCAAATGATACTTTACGAATGACAAAATAAATAATAAATTAATGGAAAGCATCTTATGATCGAAAATATTCATGGTCGGCACTATCTATGTATAATAAAGCGTGCAAAAATGGAAAATAACTATACACAACAGAGTTTAAGGTATTTATCAAAACGCCTATTTAAAATTTAACTGCCGACCAATCGTCAATTAACGTTCTAAATACCATATTCTATGTTAAATGCTTTCAGAGATAGACATTCATGAAACGTACGAATATCATTAGCAAGAACAGTCTTTTTAAACTCATCACCATTATACAAAATTATTATCTAAAGATCCGTTTGTGAACAATTATAATTAACAAAAAATATCACTCCTTCGCTCATTCCGTTACATTAAATGAATAGTTTAAAACGATCAAACGCTTTAAAAGTTAACACTTGTTATCATTTATAACAAATAATCCTTACTGCTATTCTTATGAAAGACCAGTTTCTCAATGCAAACTATAGAAAATAACCAGGTTTGAGTAGAAAGACAAATATAAACTATTCCCTTGTAGATAAGACTTTGTGATGCCCAATAAGGACATTATTTTCTACACCATTTCAAAGGCTCTTCAGTCGCTCAGGCTAGGTTTCATTACCTCATATGCATCCTATACCTATCTCCCAGCACTGTAAACTTTCTTAGCGATCCGTTTCTTGCATTTCTATCGCTAACAACTTCAACATCCAACAAATTTTGCGGTTGCTCATGAGCTTCTCGGCTCTTCGTCGTTACTCCAAGCTCTTTGATGTTCCCTTCAAACATTATCTTCTTCAATAATAGCGTATTTTACGTTTAGCGATCACCTCTCGGAGTAGTCGTCTCTTAAATGGTTGATGATCATTTCGAAGACGTGTGGATTCCTCATGAGACCGACGATGAGTTTTGGTTTCCACAAATGAGTTTCCTTTTGTCCGAGTCTCATAGAAGACATCTCTGTCAGCTTCGATCTCCCCTATCGAAGGTACGCGAGAATGTCTGAGTTCTTCCATATCTTCATCTCGAGGCAGAGGACGCGTGGAGTCTTCCGGAACCGGTCGACCATCCGGATATACTCGAATCACCATTGGTCCGACTAAATAGGGACCAGTGTGCTCCGAAGATGGTTGAATATAATCGTGTGCTGACATTGTTTCTTCTCCTATACCATTTGTGTCGCTATCGCTAGTAGCTAAAAAATCAGAACAACCAAAATGTTACATATACGATTTTAAATTATACAGTGATATGAAAATAATAATAGAAATAACAGCAAGAAACTTTTTTGTTGTTTAAAAAAATAAGTTTTCTTCAATGCGGTGCGACCTAGCCTTCCTAGACGACTGAAATGACGAGTTACAAGTTCTCCATGATTATACTTTCAAATTTTTCTCTGCTACTTTTTCATACGATGCGGTCTAAAGGCAGAAACCCAAGTGGCCTTCGACGACCTTCCATTCTTAGGTCCTTGTACCCATTTACCGAATCAATCCATATATTCTCGTGATCTCTATACTCAGATTATTTTTCGAATAAGTAAGATCTGAGAAAAATTTATTGATCGTCTAAATAGTTACATCAATTAAATTGATTATTTTGCAAATTTAAAAATTACATTTAAAATTCTCCCCCTAATTATTCGAATATATTCACTATTTTTAAAAGTCTACCGGGATACTAAGAGCTCATTAATAAAGACACATTTGCTAATATCAAGTTTCACGGAATAGAATTATCATTGATCGTAAATATTTTCAACACGATCGATTTCTAAACGCATTCGTGTACCGCATGTACACGGTTCGAAAGTCATTCTTTTTCGCCAGACGTGACCTCCGCGTTATGATAATTCGACGTCTAATATTTTCACGTCACTGCCACGATACTACTTCCTACTTCCGTCAGGTCGTTGCCGGATGACTGTTCTTCGCAAGGACTTTTCGAAGGGACGTGCAAGAATGCAAACAGTCCGGGATACTATCTCTCTTTAACGTATTCTTTTTAAATAGATACGAGGCGAACAATCGGCATACCATACTTTTCATCCAAAAGGGAAATGCTATTCTACCATTTTAAATTGCTTTTTTAAATAGAATCATCCCATTTTCAGGTTGTATTGTGTACTATATTCTATATATAAAGTACTATATAGCAAAATTTTAACGAGTTTAATTAACCCTTCGAGGACCGGCAAATTACGAAATATAATTAGTACTTTTGATCTAAAAATCAAGATATTCATATGTGAAGTACTTTATAGTAGGGGTGTGCAGAAATTTTTCTCGGAATCAGGACGGGATTCCCGAAAATATTCGCGATTTTCAGGATTTTCGATACTTCCGAGAATTTCGAAATTCCAAAGACCATTTTGGCATTCGTTTTGTTGAATACTCTTGTGATTTTTGGAGATGAGAGAGAATCGGAAAGTATAAAATCAAGACAAGATGAAAATTTTCTTTCCAAACCCAGAATGCCAAACATTCTCAGGATTCCCGGATATTTTCGAGATCCCGCACATCTTTATTTCATAGTCAAATTTTGTAGTATAAAAAGCCAATATATTAGTTTTCCGGCCCTCTAAGAGCCTTTTAACATTGTCCGGCTTTCGTCATTCAGTTAAAAATGAACATTGTGATCATTACTCTTTTAATTAAAAATAACGAAAGCACGTATAAGATATTTCATTTATTTTAAGAAACCAGACGGTGAAATCTGGACAATGTGAAAAAGTTCTAAGGGTTAAAGGAAAAGTTTTTTTGCGAACTCGCAAAGAAAATATATAATTTATAATATAGTCTCTTTCTTTCTTGGCCTCCTTTCGTCACCAGCTTTGGCGTGGGAGATGCCTCTGAGAGATCGATCGAGATTTCTCGGATCAGTGCGGCAAGTAATCTTTTCTCGTGGCATCCAAAAAAGCGTACTCTTACCGCGATTGACTCGTTCAGATGATCAGGTGAAAGTGCGGTTAAGGAGGCTGCTCGAATTGAAAACAAGTATTCTACTATCAAATGCGATCTTATTCGGGCGAAGAAAAAAAACTTTCTAGTGGAACGTGCGCGATTGAGACGGCGCCTGAAACTTTCTCGCAGCTCCATTTGTTTTCGTTTGTTTCGGGTCACGCAGATGAAACACGGATAGCCAATCTTCGCGATCCCTTTCATCATTTTCTCGTTTTTATCAAGTTTCGCGTCATCCCGATTTTCAGGGTTAATGTAAACGTTAATTGCCATATCCTTTGAATATGCCTTACTCGGCTAATACGCGATTCTGCGAAATTACTGGTTCGTGAACAAGTTTCTTTAATTTTTTGTCAATTAGGACTTTCACTTATATTAATGAACTTTATATAGCAAAAAAGAACTACTAGAAGAAGGTGAGGTGAACTTGAAGATCGAGAAATTGATACAGGTTAAGTAGAGTAATTTTAAGACATAATTTTAACCTTTTTTCAAATTCTACTTTGTATAGTTAGAAAAATGTGTTTAAATTTGGTTATTTTAATTTCGAATACTTACCTAATGAATCAGTTCCGGTGGTGAAATAAGATGCATCCGGTTCGTGACTAAGCCTCGTGGAATACCCGTTTTTTATCATGGCGCGCCAAACTGTAAAACAAAAAATGGCAAGTCAGCGAGAGTAAAATTAATTTTGATTATTAAGTTTTATTTAGTTCACATAACAACATTTAAAATCTTACTGATTTCTTTCGCTCCGTGTTGATACGGATCCATGTGATCGAGAACGTTATCGTCCATGTTAGCTAAGTTTCGCAATCCGGAAACCAACAAATTTTTGTTGCAGTCCGGTAATGACGAATCTACACAAAACTTGGCTACTTGTTGGCTGAATACCCTGAACAAGTGACTCATCTGAAAGTAAACATTTAACACATTGTCATTAAAAAAAAATCTCGTTTTCTGCAAATATTAAATAAATAAATATTGAGTTACAAGATAAAGTGTAACTCTTAAGTAACAATTTTGAAAACATCGTCTAAACAAGTCAGTTAACCTGCGGCTCGCGGTCCGCGTAAGTTCATCTCAATATCAAATATCGTACTAAATTTTTAACCAAATGCTGAGTTACATTTAAGTTTTGAGTTTTATTCTTTAAATTATTATATTATGATGTACAGCGTGCTATATTACAGTCTGCATAATGTTGCATACATATGACTTTAGAAAAAAAAAAAAAAATGGTTGAGTATAGTTGATCTAAACGTTTAAGGAATGATAAAACATGAAAAGAATTCTCAAGAATGTATATTTTTAAATGCTAGTGGAATTTTGAAAACCGACACAAACGGCAGACCCGTGCTTGTTTTACCCGCACAAAGTGTTGATCATCGCGAAAGCTGTTTTCCATTCCGTGGAGACAAATGCATTCTGCGCGCGTCCGGTGAAACTCGGCAATGTGTAACACGCGGGATATCGGACACGACAGTTATAACAAACAAATATATATGCGCGTCGCAGCCTGTCGTACATCACGTATCGGGCTTTGATTGCGATACACGCCTTTTTTCTTTTTCGTCATGAGAAATTCTGTCTACCGCGCGAAACATGCCCCCGTTCGTGGTTACGTCTGCGTAAAACGCAATGATCGATGTCCACACACTTTTGACTCCATCTATGGCCGCGCGATTACGCGAATATTCAACCTTAGAATTTCTAATGACATTTTTGTAACACACTTTTTGGACCCCGTCGAAATATCATGTACCGATACCGCATAAATCTTCGATGTGAAAAAGGATGTTAGGAAACTTATTTACGTAACGATAAATTTTTATCCAGTACACATTTTTTGTGTCGTAACGAATTTTTATGCAATTTTTGAACCCATAAAAAAGTTCTAGCTTCGTATTTACTGTTACTTATTCAGGCGTATGGAATGTTATCAGAGGAATAACACAGTGAAAAAAGGCCGTTATTTTTATGTATGTTGTGATACGCGATAAGTTTCAATCTCAGTAAGTTATATGTACAAGCGAGAATGCACGTATTCCGGTGCTGACCTACAATAGATCTGCTGCGTGATCGATGGTAGATTATTATCCTATCTCCTAAAGGATTCCGGAAATAAGAGAAAGTTTAAACGGACAGGGGATCGTTAGATAAATAATTGCTATGAATGCAATTTAAACACAAACGATGATCTATTATTTTACATCGTAACGAATCGAATCAAATTTTCAAAATCTACTTTAAAAAGTGTAAACTATTTTGGAGCATTTAAAGATCATCAATCGATGCGAATTACAAGTTCAGTCCAGCCATAGATAAAAAGGATGTTCTTGAACTTCAACTTACATACAATCACTTTTATCAACACATACGTATGTTACGATCATGTTGCGCACGTTGCACGTAAGGCTATGAAATGATTTTCATGTTTTTCTTCGTATCAAGGTTATCGTATGTACGGGTCATTGGAAAATCATAAGCAACTTCATAATCTTAACCCTCTACTGCCGAGAATATTATAATTAAGTCACAAAATTCGAGGTGGGATTTATGGGACCTTTAACTTTTAGTTTATTTATACATAAACATAAAAAATTATTGACAATCTCTTTTACTATTTTGCTTCAGTTGCACATTTTCTTAAATAAATATCAGAGTTGAGAGGTCAATTGTACTAATTTCTTCCAATTAATTTAAGTTAATGAAACTTATAATTTTATCACCGGAAGGAAAATAGAATCAGTGGAGTCTTTGAAATTCCATCTCGGTAGTATAGAATTAAAGGCCTCATTGGAATGAAAAATACATAACTTAAAGACTTGGATTTTTAAAATGTGTGATTTATAAAAATTTTTATATCAAATCAAGTAAGTTATGCATTTTACTGTTTGTCTTTCCTGTTTTATAACCACCATATTCAATTACAGTATTTTTTTCTCGACTGGTAAGATGTAGCTTACTTTGCAACCATCATCGTACACTTGAAACAATACCCAATAATTATTCCCTTTTAGTAACATAATTTCATTATAATGTTTGGAAAAATTGAATATAAGTGTTAAATATTAAAATCAGTAATCAAAGTTGACTAATTTGTTTTCCAAATATTTTACATATCGCGTTGTCTTTAAGATTAGTTTCAAAAAGTTTAATATCCTAGAACTCAAAAAAAATTGTTTAAAAGTAGATTAGGTTTCAAATTCTTTGAAATAATCTATTTTTTGGCATGCACGACAGTTGTCTAAACATATAGCAAAGGCATTGATCGCAAACTGTTACGTCTGAGTCTGAACGTTTCTATAGAAAAAAAGGAACGCAAAAAGAAGGGCACAATGTCATGAGAAAAGTCAACGTCCGATGCGCGCTCGCGCAATTGCACCGACAGGACTGCACAAATGCACGAGGAGAGCATTTTCAGCGAATACACTCGATTGTTCGGTGAAAGTCTTCTTTTGTCGATATCATGCATAGATTATTATAGCACAATGTCTACTTTATAAAAAAAAAAGCAGTTACCAACAAGCAATGAAATGTTTAATCATGTTTTTTCGGAAAAAACCAGATACGGCTTACCCAATTCCTCAGAAAAATTAAAAGTAAGCAGTAAAGATGATTGGATAACCTAAACTTAAATCCCTCATACATATGAATAATAAATAATATTCGTTTAAGCAAGTGATCATTAAAATAACAATTAAACATGAAATTTCGTTCGACAATAACGTCCAAGAAATTAAGAAAGAAAACGTTTTACAAACAGAGTTTTCTATAACGATTTAAGTACTGTAACGCGTTCAGTTTACGATGAAACGTGGAAACAATGCTTACTTTCTCATCTCTTGAGAGGAATTCCCACATGGGTATCGCGGAAGCAGTGACACTCAGGGCATGGCATCCCAGCATCAGGACAACGGTAAACTGCACCAAAGTCCTCGAATTCTTCATGTTTACTGTTTCACTTTATCTCAATAGTTTTTACGTATGCACCTTTGTTAGTTTAGGAAATTTAGTTTGTTACACGAATATTATCGATGAGAGTCTAATATTAACCGAATGATAACCTTGTAGGGAGAACACTCGTCTTATGACTCTGAGTATAATTGCAAATAACGCGAGAACAAGTCTTCAAGTTAAGAGTATTTATTAACTAAACATTAATAAAAAAGATATTGAACAAAATTCACGTGGACACGAATAGACGAAAATAACGAAACAATCCTCTCTCCACAAATGGTTTTTGCAAACTGGCTGGGTTTCCTTCGGCTCCTGGTTATATGTTCAATGCCAGTGACGTATATCTAGTTCCAGTTCCCCACTCCTACTTTCAGGAACAGAGTCCACTGCCTATTCCTAAATGTTTACGTCTTTCTAGAATATTACCTAATTAATAGTATATATAACTTTCATAGGGCAACAATATTTTTTACTTTTTATATTTCATTGATCGTGTGGTAGAATTTGCTTTCAACCACTGCGCTATTTACTACAAGAACGTTTAACGGCAGCAAAAGTTGTTGGTTACAATTCATGAATTAAATTACGTAATTATTGCAGAACCGAATGAAAATTTGTAAACGCACATATATAGAGAAAATTGATTGAAAACAAGTATATGAGAGGAAATTTTAAAAGCGTTCAATCTTGCTCACTCGATTCTATCAGTTGGTTCAACTTAGGTCCTTAAAGTTACATGCTTCAAGTTTTTTCACGCTATTGAAGCAATCATATATTTTCCCATATATAATTACAATTATCACGTCTTGACATTTAAAAGTTAATTAAAATAATATAAAAATTAAAAATTTATTGGCAGAAAGAAATATAAAAACAGGTAAAAAAAGTTTTAAAATATCACGATGAAAGACTATGTTTTTCGATATCGATAATTACACTTTGTTTCAAAACGTTTACTACAATTTGTTTCATAGCGACTGTCGCTGAAAATTATTTATTTCGGAATAAAAGAAATATGCGGCTACTCAAGGATCTACGTGACGTAGGATAATGATCGAATTATAAATCAATATTCGTTGAGAAATTTCTCGCATCTCGATGGTGCCGTTTCTTGGAATTTCGACGTAAAAGAAAGTGTAATCTTAATGAAATAGTTCTCTATTTACATCACAGAACGGATGTTCCAGATCGTAACATTCCAGAACCTATAATCAACACTCTACAAATTTAGAAGTACAAATTGATTTCCTATTTATGACAGGTGATAAGTATACAGAGTATAAGGGATGGTTCTACGATTGTTTGCGTATAATAATGAACACATGTGAAAAAATACGCGAAATGAATATTAAGATCGTCACCAATTACATCCTTTTTGATAGTATCAGTGAAGATATTCATAGGATAGAATATTCACGGTAGAGTTACACCATCATCGCACGAAATAGTCTGTATGAAAGTCTGTTTGAAATGATGAACAATTTAAACAATATAGCCGATATAATCGCAGTAGGAAAATTGTGTGCTGAATGTCGAACAGTGGCGATGACACTTTTTTATGACGATGACCAACGTGAGAATTGAAATACCGCAAACTCGCTTTCACACATGAATTCACATCAGCGCAGGTGTATGTCACAGAATAAAAGAACCTTGCATTATTCGTGCTGCTAAATGGCGACAATGCGAATGTGTCTGTTACTGCAGCCAATGTCGTTCTAGGTAATCTCGACTATTTTGTAGGCTCGTTGCACGTTTAACACTCAGCATACAGTCATCCGACTATTATGTCATTCGAATTCTACAAGAATAGATTCGTTCCAGGGATTCTCAAATCATGAATTCTTCACTTATTGTTTTTGTATATTAAAATAAATTAACCCTGTATCTTCCTTAATTCCTTCCGGTTGCAATACATTGATATACAATTTCATGAATGTAATTGTAATTTATTCTCGATTCGCGACTTTAATGAACACTTTGGAATCGAAATGTCCTTAGAAAAATCGTATACGGTGATTCGCCGATTAAGCGTGTCGTTCTACTTTCCAAATTGGCCGATTACGGCGATCTATACTATCCGGAGTATATTGATGGACATTCCGCGACTTTGATCCATGAAAGCCTTGTGATCCGATACAAATTCCAGTGCAAAAATTACATAAATTGGTTCAAAGGTTTCTATGATAAGTAGCGATTAATTTTTTAATTGATCAGTTACATGCTATTGAAAACATTCTTTTATGTGAGATTAATTTTTTTTTTTTTACTTAAATACATAAATTGTAAGCAGAAAATAATCGAAGAGACCATCGAGTTATAAAGTCACTTTACTGTATTTTTTTCTTGCTAGGAAAGAAGATGTACTTTGAATATTGTTAGTTATGTTGTTATAATATTAATAGAAGACTTTGTGTCTTAATATGTAAATATGCTATGCATGGTAAATGAAAATTTTATTTCCATAACGATTCAAGTTTCTTAGATAATGAACCTGTGCAGTGAAGCCCGACAACAGTTTTTCTTCGTCCACGGACCGTGAAGTATTTCAATTGTTACAAGTGCATCTCACTTTTTGGTTTCCATTTAGATGTTAAATTGCTCGAATAAAAATGTATGTTTCGCTTGATGAATCGATTTATCGATGTATAAAAAAAGAAAGACAAATAGTATTGCTATTTTTATTTTGTTTAGTCATTTTTAACGCATATTGAGTAAAAGATAGTAATCTGATATGAAGATATCGCTTTGTATCAATCAGACTAAGGTGGAATGCAGACGCGTAATCGTTAGTCGGAAACAAACATCGTAGTGCACCGAAAAAGATAGTAGAAGTAGAAATCGCTTCCTCTTTTCATCGAAGCGATAGGACAATCATTCGAGGTGTAGAATTCGTTCCGGTCGACGTGATAGTGACCGGATGCTTAGTGCTTCCCTAACAAATGAGTTGTGGTGATGTCGGTTTCAAATAATCAGTTTTACATTATACAAGTCTCATTTCTAGATTTCCACTGTTTAAAACTCTACTAAACCAACTTAAAATTGCATTCATGGTAACTGTGAAGCGATTAAAGAAGTATTTTTGTGAAATTTACAAAACTATCTTTTATGGAATTATCTTCTGTATAAAAATTTCTTATTTTCTCTGAATTCTTCACGAACAAATATAAAGCGTTACTTAGGTCATTGACTGACCCATGCAAACCTACTTTTAATGCAACGTTTCGTACGACTAATTCACCGCTAATGTTACGCGGAAGTTCCGTGTGACGCATACTATCATGAACAACATAATTGGAAGAGACCTATAAAAATAGTTCACCGGTGACATTTACGATGAATATTAAGATTTTCTCCACAAGAAATTTTAATTTCCAAAATGCTTCAGGAAGGAGATCATCAAATTGTCCTGGAATTGCTGTAACTGCTGCGTCATTGGGCTCAAAAGAAGCAGGAAATAACGTATAACATTTTACGTATTCAATAATGTTTCTTTTATTGCATTGTTCATTAAATTTCTCATAAATCTAATTATTTATTTTTAATTTAACCCCTTTTTATGGGAGCTTTTAAAATAAATAGAATATAATGAAATAACATTTCTTTCTTTTTACTAATGTTAACCTTCAGCAGCACGTAAGTCTGTAAAAAATATTCAATGAACAAAAACAAGTAATAAAGATTTAGTTTTCGACTAATGTAATATCACAGGTTAGTAATGTGGCGCCATGAAAATATTTGCCGTATAATATTACAAGCGCGAAAAAAACTATGTTAATTCAAAGGAAGAAAAATAGTATGCAACAATTTAAAGGCGTAGTACGACGAACTGACGCCACAAAGTGTTAAATGAGTTACGATTTGTTGTCGGTAATAATGTCAGCGGGTAGAGCGATTATGCATGAAATTTTTTGGCACACAAAGTGATGTGAGAACTCTCCTGAGGAATGAAGAACTACTGGTTACAGAACAATGTTAAGATTGATTAATGAGTGTCGAAGTATGGCTAAAAATTCCTGAGGATCGAAAAGCGGTTTTAATATGGCGATTTGTTAGAGAACAAGTTGAATTTATCAAGCTATTTTCTACAGGTATAGTTACATTTATTTATGATATTTCTTCTTTAGTCTCTATAGGGTGTCGTAGATACGTTTACAATAAATTATTGTATAACAAAGTTAGTAAATACGCAGATAGAGTATTTACTTATGTTATTTTTCCTCCGTTTTACAAATGATAATTTATTACCGGCCAATTAAAACGAAATATCGCCCGTTTCTATTGATTTTAATGAATACAATGTTTATTGCACATCACCAGTAAGTTATAAAGTACAACAATTAAAGACGTTAGAATACGAATTCTAAGCACTGGTCGGAACTTTTGTATCGAAAGAATTTTATTAATTCCGACCATTTTATCTACAAAATTAATTTCTTTATCGTTCTAGTAATTGTAGGGCAAGAATAAAAGACAAATTGTTGTATCAAACGGTTTTATATATCGGTGCAATAAATTTCACGTTCAAATTTTGGATTCCGAAAGCATGTAACATGTCAGGTATAAAAACCTACGCAAATCTTATCGACAGCATTATTCCGAATTCAAGAAATTTCAACTTTCCGTTTTAACCTGAGGTTTTACTAATAAACTGAAATTTTATTCGCATGAGAAACGTTGAATGAAAGTAATACAGTAATTTCATTTTTTATATTTAAATAAAATGTATAGATTTTGTAGATATTAATTATGAACAATGATTTATATGCAAGTGCACTAATTCTTATCCTATTTGTTTCTTACAGAGACTAACACGATTGACGTAATCTTATTAATCTCGGCCATATACATGTATGTATTCAAGCGTATCGACAAGGCTTTGCGCAAGGACGTTGCCTAGTATCAATATTATATTAAAAAATTTTATTTAAAATTTATTCTAACAAATTACTATAAAAAGTATTGAAATATTATTGATAAAAATATTTTAAACAAAAATTATTTGGCTATGCATTTTTAATAACCACGAATGCAATTCTATTATTTTAAAATCCGTAGAAAGTTAACATAAAAAATGGGGTTATGCAATTTTGTAAAAATTCGAAATAGAAATTTTTGACAAAAATTGCAGGGGCGTACGATCGATTCGCGTATTTTTCGAAGGATGGGAAATAGGTGATGTAATCGGTGAAATATCTCCGTTCGGGACATAATTTAAATGCAATTTAAAACTAGTTTAATGGAGTTTCGAATACTAGTAAGCTTCTTAATTTCCAAAGTATTCATTCGTTGACGTCAATGTGAGGAATATTGAAAAGCCGTAAAATGTTAAACTGGCGCCGCTTAGTCGAATAATGAATTGACTTTATAGATGTACGATTAGGGATTCAAATGTTTTGCTGGTTCGAAAGAGCGTAAAAGAAATTATACGTTACTATGCTTATTTTTTTGGCGCTATAGTGAAATATGGAAAGGGTCACATATCTTTTCAATCGGAATGCTAATCATGCGGCTTTTTTATTTCGTGTCTGTGATTAAATACCCCAATTTAATAAAGAAAAAATTATAGTTATCCGAGGTAAAACCACAAAAGTAGTTATTATTAAATTATTAATATTTATTATATTGCATTTTTTAAAATATTGCCTTCATATATCATTGACAAATTTCTTTGAAGGCGAATTAAATGAATCGTAGACGACGAACAAGTCATAGTAGGCAGGCGCCAGACGTCTTCAATATGTGTCATACATCTGAAGGAATTTATTACAGGCCCCAACATAAAACTACTTTAAAATTCCGTAGGCATTCCAGTACGTTGTTCAATGATATAAAAAGTACAGTAAACATTTTTTACGGAATCGAAAAAAAGAGGAAATTTTCTAGATGGAATAGAATTAAAGGAATATAGGACAGTTGGATATATTTGTAAATATAAAAATATATTTCGCAGTTTTAAGTTACAATATTAGCGATCTTCACGCCCTTATAAATGTTTTACATGATTAATTAACGTTAATAAACAACTTATTATTAATAAATTAAAGATCTTTATAATATCTTTACGTGACAATTTTTACATAAATTTTCACGTATAATTAAAATTATTTGTATCTTTCCTTTCGTAATTAAAAAATCTGATTAAACCAACAATTCAGTAATAATAATAATTTTAACGGCGGCCGTATGCATGATGCGACTGATGTGCTGTGAAAAATAAACGAATACAATATATTTACAGTACAAGATAAAACTGCAACAAAGTAAGTAACTTACGTTTATAAAATTCAGAAAAGTTCACATTAGGCAACAGAGAGTGAACTTTATCTAGCACTGTAGCTTTAGGTACTAAAGTGGCATTTGTATTCCAAATCTGAAACAAAAAGAAGAAAGAGGAAAATTTGATAACATGATTTAGACATTCTGTTCGATTAATTTGTAAAATTTGTATGTCATTACTTGAATAAGATCTTCCCTATCCCTGATAGACACGGTTATTCCACAAATCTCATCACCTTCAGCAACACATTCAGCAAATTGTTCTCCAATAGCTGCAAGCACCATTTCTTTCCAAATTTTTTCCTGCAAAAGTTAAAATTGTTGTTAAATACCTGCAATGTAATAAACAAAATTTGAATACTCACAGTGTCAGATTTGTGACACTTCAATCTCCATGTTCCTCCATTTTGATTAACAGGTTCCTCCCACAATGGATATCTTTCATCTCTCATCAAATGGTAACTGTATCTGACCTGTTATCGAAATAAAGGTATTATTTATGCTTATGTTAATATATGGATATATTTAAAAAACATATTTATACAGATACCTACTTGTACAACACTAGCACTTGGTATATTGTTAAAGACAGCCCAAAAGCTTTGTACAGTGTTCACAGTATAAATCTTCGTTAAATTTTCTTTATATTCTTCAACAGTTGTGCCAGAAATAGCTCTGTCAATTTTACCAACTCTTTAAAACTTTTTATATACACTATGAGCAGCAAACAATGATTCAATTTTTTCAGGATTGCTTCTCATTATACTTTTTTTTTATCACAACAAAAGAGCAAAGGATATAAAGTATATATAAAACAAATTAAAAAAATACATTTCAGATATGTACATATATTATACTGTACATTCTACACACTTTATTTTACTGAAAATAATAATTTGTCTGAGAAAATGTGTTCTTCAAAACTATATTTTAAAATTATACGTGAAAACCATATTTCGTAGTAATACGAGTTCCACTTGTTATTGGATAATTAAATGGTGTCAGCTTTTGATTTAATCATAAAAGATTCTGCAGAGTTTGACGTATATCACTGACACACGTATGTAAAGAAAAATGACGATACTGACGTGTTGTTATTCCGATTTCCTCAATTCCAAAACATTTTTTACTTTTCATAATTATTTAAGAATATTACAAACCAGATATGGCTTATCTACATATATATTTTTATATACATTTTTGTAAAGTTTTGCAACAGAATGAAACCAAAAAAATAAACCGATATGCAACAATTCATTGTGCGTTTAGTTTGAAATTTTGCGAACTAAAAATAAATTAATTTCCTTACTTGTCCAACCAAAATGTCCAAGAAGATTGTAACGGTATTCCCGACGTTTCATGTTCCTCAATTGTCTTAACCGTTTCATCCGTAAACACCGGCGATTTCGATAAGTCCGTCGAACTATCGTCTTTCGCTTCGCACTCCACCGCGGCCATATTCGAAACGACGATATTATACATATCGTATATATAAATCTGTCGTCCAAACGTCAAGAATCATGTGATCAGAGGAAAGAAATGGCAAGGAACAAATAATCTCCATGTTTTACCACATTTCAACGATGCATCAATTAAACGATTTTTTTCAAGATAATTTATATAATGTAGATTACTCGTGTCTGTTTATCGACAGTTTCGGTGATTATCGACAGATACAATAATTCGTTTCTAATTGATAACCATTGGCTAAGAACAGAATAGACCACTCATCCAATGCTTTTGTTTGTCACACGGTTTTGGGGCTCATGAGCCCCATTACCATTTTCGTGTCACGTCCAACGTTAACGGCTAAGCATGAAATAAATGTGCAGCGCTACAAGTGATAAGAATTAAAACTATAATATCAGTAACAATTTAAATATGGTCGGATATACAGTTTTATATATAATTTCGACCATTTACAATATCAGCGAATTAAAAAGCATTAACAAATCAATCTCATGGTGTATCTCGTATACTCTTTAAATTATTTTAATATTACGCTGTTACGTAACGAAATGTTTAACGTATTGTATTTATTGTTACAATAAATTCCTCAGAGCGCAAACGTATAATAAAGATATAAAAATTAATAAATCTTATCATATTGTACTAGAAAACTAGTGAAAAATTGAGAAAGGTCTCTTCTCACGCGTGATCCGAAGAAGGGGAGTCACGTGACATCTCTTCGCCTATATAAGCAGCGGAAGGGCGACGCGCACTCTTATTGTTGCAGGTGCTCCCGAAGGGATCGGATCGAATCTGTATATCACAGATTCACTTTTTAGGTAGATGATGACAGAGATGACCACTGGGGCTAACCCACCACCCACCACCCACCACCCACCTACTACTAATTTCTCTTAGACTCAAGATTAAATTTAACCCATTACGTTTGATACACATATATCTGTGCATGTATGATTGTATTGCAGGTGCTACCCACTAACTTTTATTAAGTTATTCTATTTATTTTTCATTTTATTTATGTTATTCTTCTCATATTTTATTCTGCTATCATTTTACTTTGTTTCTGTTTCGTTGTATCAACATTCTGTTCTATTAATTACGTTTGTCTTCTAATAATTTATATATTTAATTCTGTTTAAATGTTACTCTGCTTACATTTTATTCTGCTAACATTTTACTTTATTTCTCGTTTCTTGTACCTACATTCTATTCTATTAATTACTTTTGTCTTTTATTAATTTATTGCGTGGACTACTAATTTCACTTTAACAGCGTAACTTCGTCACGAAGTTTCAAGAATTTTAAGAAGAATTTTAACAAGAAATCAGCGAAAGAAGATTCATCGCGGGATGCGTGCGTCTAATTCTAAGTTAGAATAAGCTACGTACATTTAGTCAGAGTATTTTGTACCTCGATTACTGTGCATGCATTTTGTTCTAGGATCGCTCGACAACTTAGAGCCAAAAAGCCTTAACTTCTCTTAACTTCTCTTTCAAAGTACATAATATCTTTCATCCCATTCTTGCTCGCGTTAATCAATTTGCAATCGCTCGATCCCTTCGAGATTCTCGCCACGCACTCGCTCTCAAACAGCCGCGCTGTTCGAGGGTAGTCATGGACAATCGAACTGTATGCTTGGTAAGTCGTTCTGTCATACGATCTCAATCTCATTCCTAATCGCAATCGACGTTCGTTCGCGCCTCGAATCGTTGAAATCGCTTTCGAGTCGAGGTGCAGTGGTGTTTGCGATGCGAGGATCTGCAGCCCCTATCGAAGCAATTCGATAGGGGTGCAAGGCCCTGTAGGCTGGATCGTACGCATCTCTGTCTCGGGTACGCAGTGCGGCCTTCTGTTTGCTGCTGGGGTTAATGTAATGTTAACTTTCTGTTAGACGGCATCAGTGGTCATTATGTACTGCCCTCGATGTAGAGGGATTCTTGCGATCCGACTATTAGGCTGTGCTGGATCCTCTGCAAAGCAACGCAACTTCACCTCGGTCTCGAAAGCGATTTCTTTGACTCGTGTAAGTCGCGTTCGAATTTCGCTTTCGATTCGGGTGAGTGCGAGTCGCATGACAGAGCGCTCGAGTATAGAGTTTTGTTGCGCATGCAAGTGCGTTTCGTGACTCGTTAGTTCTTTCGAGAGATAGTAAATTGTGTTTGCTTTGCTCGCGATTTTTATATTTGCTTTTCATCGCCCACTTCCGGGCGAATGTTCAAAGAATTAGCGTTGCGTACAGAGTAAAGTAGAGTTTAGTTTGCCGTATTAAATTCCTCTTTGCGAGACACGAACGTTTTAACAAAGTGTCAGTAGAGTCTCTTGCTTTTCGTAATATGGCTCTAAGTTGGAAGAGCGTATCTTAGAAACAGAATACATCGGTAGGGTTAAGCATCGTTGTACAGTTTTGTGAACCGAAATTCATTCCATGTTCTCTTAAAGTTTCTTCGAGAAACAAATTATTTTTCGCGCGAATATTCAGTAGCTTTAAGAAATACTTTAAGAATAATCTTCAACGGGAAGTCATCGAAAGAACATTCATCGTGGGAGGCGTGCGTCTAATTTTAAGTACATATAACCTACTTATATTTAGTCAATGTAAATTTTGTACAACGATCGCTGTCCAACTTGCAGTCAAAAAGCCTCAACTTCCCTTTTACAGTACATAATATCCATCATCCCATTCTTGCTCGCGTTTATCAATTTGCAATCGCTCGATCCCTTCGAGATCCTCGCACGCACTCGCTCTCAAACAAGCGCGCTGTTCGAGGGTAGTCATGCACAATCGAACTGTATGCTTGGTAAGTCGTTCTGTCATACGATCTCAATCTCATTCCGAATCGTAATCGACGTTCGTTCGCGCCTCGAAGTCGTTGAAATATCTTTCGAGTCGAGGTGCAGTGGCGTTTGCGATGCGAGGATTATGCAACCCCTGTCGCAGGTACTCGATAGGGGGTCAGGGCCTGTAGGGTGGCACGTAAGGGTTTGGTAACCCTATGTTGCAGCTGCAGTAGTTTCTAGGTAATGCTGGCTCTGTACTTTATTCCTGCCATTAGGGTTTGGGGCACTTGCGATCCGACTATTAGCCTGTGCTAGATCCTCCGCAAAGCATCGCAACTTCACCTCGATCTCGAAAGCGTTTTCTTTGACTCGTGTAAGTCGCGTTCGAATTTCGCTTACGATTCGACGTGAGTGCGAATCGCGTGATAGAACGCGCGAGTGTAGAGTTTTGTTGCGCATGGGAGAGCGTCGCGAAGCTCGTTGGTTCTTTCGAGAGATAGTGAATTGTTTTTACTTTGCTCGCGATTTTTATATTTGCTGTTCGTAATATGGCTGTAAGTTGGAAAAGCGTATCGATACTTACATCTAGTCTAAGTAACGTGTACCTCGATTACTGTGCGTGTATTTTGTTCTACGACGGCTACCTAAATTGGAGCCAAAAAGCCTTAACTTTTCTTTACAGTACACGATATCCATTCTCCACGCACTCGCTCTCAAACAGGCGCGCTGTTCGAGGGTAGTCATGCACGATCGAACTCTATGCTTGGTAAGTCGTTCTGTCATACGATTTCAATCTCATTCCGAATCGCGATCAACGTTCTTTCGCGCCTCGAGTCTTTGAGAGTGCTTTCGAGTCGAGTTGGAGCGGCGTTTGCAATGCGAGGATTTGCAGCCCCTATCGAAAGTGCCCGATAGGGGACCAAGGCCCTGTAGGCTGGATCGTAAGCATCTTTACCGCGGGTACGCAGTATGGCCTTCTGTTTGTCGCAGGGGATACGTCTTCCGTTCAGACGGCATCAGTGGTCCGCTACTGCCCTCAACGTTTAGTTTCTTGCGATCCGACTATTAGGCCGCTATTTCCTCCGCGGAGCAGCGCAACTTCATCTCGGTCTCGAAAGCGATTTCGTAGACTCGTGTAAGTCGCGTTCGAATTTTGCTTTCGATTCGGGTGAGTGCGAGTCGTATGATAGAGCGCGCGAGTATAGGGTTTTGTTGCGCATGGGAGTGCGTGTTTGCTTTGCTCGCGATTTTATCTATTTGCTTAGCGTTGCGTACAGTAAAGTAGAGCTTAGTTTCGCGCGTTATATTCCTCTTTGCAAGACACTAACTTTGTAACAAAGTGTCAGTAGAGTCTCTTATCATTCGTACGTCGGCTCCAAGTTCGAAAAGCGTATCTTAGAAACAGAATACAACAGCAGGGTTAAGCATCGTTGTACAGTTTTGTGAACCGAAATCCATTCTATGTTCTCTTAAAGTTTCTTCGAGAAACTTTAAGGGCGTAGAATGGCTTCCGGTGGGTCTCGGCGCGTAGTCACCTCCTCGTGGTGAGACCTGGTAATTGGTATCGTTTTCCAAAGAATGAAACGTCTTTCGAAAACGATACCAAGCTAAGAACTACGCATTAACGTGTAACCTTTATATTTTAGTTTATATTTTACCTTAGACTTTCGTTTACATGCTTCACTCTTAGATTACATCTTACAGCTACCAGTTTCCAAGAGTGATCGACTTCGATTTCCAAATGCATGTTACACGTATATTTGACTGTGTTAATATTTTGCAGGCTGTGCATTTCTACTTTAATATTGTACTAATATCAATTAGAGAACTGTGTATCATATGATTTAGACTGTTACGAATATGATCTACGTTGAAGTTTTGTCAGTTTCGTGCTCGTTTAACTTAGTTTGTCGTGCGTGTAGATAGCATTAAGTATAATAAATCATTAAATAGCATTAAGTATAGTAAAGCATTAAATAGCATTAAATATAATACATATAAGATTTGAAATATATTAATCTATGGACGGTCTTCGTTTCGTATCGAAGGAATATTCCTTTGATCGTAATATCAATACAGATATGTATCTCGAAATTCGAATGATCTGCGTGACACGCGCCGCGCAACCGTATAGCGTTCCCCCACTCTTGGAGCTCGGCGAGCGCGGGGGGTCAGTAGTATTTCGAGTTTCGTACAGGAAGGTTGCATATACATTATCGTACGGTGCGTATCCCCTCTACCTCCGTACCATTTCCCTCCATCCTGAATCTAGTATCATTGTTTAATCAACGTCGTATCATTTATTGCTAATTCGTAACAACAAATAACAAACGATTATTAACTTAACAAGTCTCAACGTTCCGATACCTTGTTCTTTTTTCTTTTTCTTTGTTCTTAATTAACTTTCTCCTCTTCCTTGAATTACTGCTGCCTTTTATTTTAACTAATCTATTTAAAATTTGCATTCTTCTTTTTGTTACAGATACCTGGTTGGTAATTCGAGAGGCTAAAGAGGTGGATGGTAATATTTACGTTGCGCTAACACGTGGTAACATACACATGGATTCACATTTATTAATTTTTTTGTTTGTTCGTACGTTTCGTTATTTCGAGTCATTTATGTTTCGTAACCAACGTGAACGAAGGGAGGGCGGAATTTAGAATCATTCGTGGTTTTTCGTTATTTTTTTATTCCGTTTCATCGTGGACGTGTTGAAAAGTTGTTAACAATAGTACAGTTACTACACGTAGAGTCTTATTTCATTGTATTTCGGTCGCGAGTTTCGCTATGTAGTATATCATTGGTTTCAAAACGCGTTTCCTATTTCCACGAATCTGCTCGAGTTGTAAACACGCAAAAACTGTCGCCGGAAACGCGCCGCGTTCTTTTCGCCCCACTCTGGTATTTTCATTTCGAACTTTTATTTACGCGAGCATTTGCGAGAATTTTATGGGTGGGAGGACACGCAGCTTACGTTTAGGAAGCGCGAGTTGAACGAACTTTTCAATTCCAATTCGCGAACATTCGTAGCGTACATTTATAATACAGGCGTCGCGCACACAAATCTTACAAATAGAACTCTACAATTTCATTTCATATTGAGACATTAATATCGTTTAATCACGTCAGAGCAACGGTATTCGCAAAAAAACGCTCGACAAGAATAAGAATAATAGAATATATTTCTTGTGTTGTGTACTTCCTTACCCTTCCCCCCTCCTACTAAATAAGCATTTCTTTCAGCACGTTGTGATCGCGCGCAATGCGATCGTAGAATCAGTGTTTGCCGTCGAACGATATTTGATTTGCTTAAGAGCACAACTGCTCTAATTAGATTCATTTATAAAAATTACTCGCGAAAGTAGAGTCAGTGTTTGCTCGCCGAATATATTTACGCGGTTGCCTAGTCTTTTACCTCCCTTTTTTTTTTATTTAAGTAATAGAATTCGGTATTAGAGTCACTCTTCGGCTGTTGGCAGACGATCTCGCTGGGCTTCTGAAGTCCGCAATGTAAGTATCTTTGCAATTAACGTCTATCTTTACGAATTAAAAGATATAGAATCTATTAAAAATTTGTAGAGTTCCACGTTGCTATTTCATTTTTGTCGAACTAAGAAATAGAGTGATTTAAAAATATAAAATTTGTTAAACTTGCACGTCTTTAATCTCAAGATTGTCAAATAATCGATAAGCATTATCTCGAAGAATAAATTGTAATCTTCTCGTTGTCTTTTCTTTGTTACAGGTCTTCCACAGATCTTCTTGTCCTTTGGGCCACAGGACATGGCATCGCAGCTTCACGGCCTCGCGACATCATTTTTCATAGCGTTGACTTCAAGGCTTCACGACTCCACGACTTCACGGCTTCGCTAGATGACGATGACAGCAGGTTGTTATCCGCCTGGCTGCAGCAGATGGCAACGTAGTCGTCTAATGGTAAGTCGCATGCACTTTGAATTCCTCCGGTCACTCAATCGTGCCGAGGACGAAAGGTCCAAATCAGCACGGGTGACTGGTTGTATACGTAGATTTTGCATAAACGAGTACAGTGACCACGGGTATCCGATCGTATACCCGTGTATCATTTTTATTTCTTGTATGTATTGTATTTATTAGACGAGGCTAGGTCTTCTTGCGCTCGCGATTATAAATATTTTCATATGCTAATAAAAGAATTCGAGTCAATTGTAGAGTCACTTAGTGGGAACTTCTTTTTAAATATCGATGCGCTTAAAAGTAGAGTCAACAGAAATTCCACAAAGATATTTATTAAAGTGGAATGCTCGTATGTTTGAGCACGTTATAGTTTTTAGTTATATTTGTGGATTTATTCATTGCACAATAGTAATGAGGAAATGTGTTTGTATTGCTATTTGAGTACACGCAGGTGTACGCGTAATATTGTATCAGAGTTCCTTGCTTGAATCGTAATTCGCAAAAGAATTGAGCAATATATTGCTTCGCGGTTCACAGTAGCTTCAATTCGATTTAAGATACGGAGACACGGTAGATTTTTCTTTTCTCGTACAAAAACGATGCCAAATAAAATGCGCAAGAAGACATTTCGCGATGGGTAGATTTCCAAATCGATGTCGCCAACTTTAACGCGATGTTATGTTAAAGTTACGACGTTTTGATAAGGGAGTCGCCCAAGGGATTGCACTAAAAATTTCATGTTAAAGTCCCTTGTTCTATTTTATCATCGTATTCTTAACTTCAATTTAGAGTCTCTTGTTAAAATTTAATATTCTTAACATTAATTTAGAGTCACTTGTTCGCGTTTCTTATTCTCAGCCTCGCGTATTTAAATTCACGTTGCATTAGAGTTTTCTCGCTTTCTTGTTTTGCAAGTAACGTAGCTTCTTTTCAATGTAACGAGTAGAGTCTGTTTGCTTTAAACGCATTGGAAAAGTAGAGTCACAGTCCGTCAGCCGATTACGAATGTCGACAAGTTTTTTAGCTAGGATTTTCAGCGTCGGTTCGTGCCGTTTTGCCGGGATCCCGCTCACGTGCTCAGGTGCTACTTGAGCGAGTGAAAAGCACGTGGCACGATCATTTTTTTTTATTATTTTGATATTTGATATTTATGTGGCGGCTGATCGCGGGTAGCGTATCGTGCGCGACGTCGTTTCCACATTGTGTGTGTGTATGTGGTTAGGCTGTGGACTTGCGTCGTTTTTTCATAATCTTGATTAACTTTTCAGTCAATTTATTCTTTAATACAATGATACCAATAGTCTCCATTATATTTGCAATAATAGCAATGAACCATTTATTGCAAAGACATCTCTCGGTTTTCGTATTGAATTCTTTGATAAATGCTTAAAGTATATCTTACAATTTCCCTATCGAATTTCATGTTTGATAAATGCTTAAAATATATATCGATTGACACGTTTGCCATCGACGTAAATTTCTTCGCGAAATGCTCGAAGTATATTCGAATATGCCTAGTTGCATACGCTTGAAATCATATAATACGCAATGGTCGCTACCCACGTTAGACGATTTCAGGATTTTTTTTACTTTAGAGTGTGTGTGAGATGTATGTTGAACTCGGGTGTCGGAGGCGTCCCGGGACGTTACTCCCTAGTTTAGACTTTTGCACCCGGGTGGTATGCGTGTGATCCGCTGGGTGGGGGGTGGGGTGTATGCCTGTGTTTGTGTGCCTGTTTGCCATTTTTAAATATAGCATTAGGTAGGTAGGTAGCATACTTTCTGGAATGTGTGTTAATTTTAAGTAGGTAGGGCCGGGCAGGTTGACATATGGTCTCGGGTCGCGAGTTTCACATTTAATGGGGGGTGCGCGTGTCAACCTGTTTCAGGGAATCTGATTTGAACATCGACGGCGAGCTGATCTGACCTGGAGAATGCAGGTCATTTCCGGTCTTTGCCAATGTCGATCTTTCGAATTCGGCGATCTTGAATCGTCACGCGGACGCGGTCGCGATCTGCACGAAACGAACGCATATACTCAGCTGAGGTTCGACACGTTTGCACGAACAAGGATGCTTAAAATTCTTAGATTAGTTTCTTAGAATTCTTAGAGTCGTTGGTCGTCTGCGTGCTATTTAACTTCTTCGATATGCATTTTTATTCCATTTTTCTGAGTCTCTTTCTGGGTTGCTTCTCGAGAACCTCGAGCTTAAATTCATGTCCCTGCGGGCATGGCGCTCGAAGAAAAGAAGAGGCCCGACAAACTGTCACGAAGAGGGCAGCAACGAATGGCTGTTCATTTTTTCGGTTTACAAAAGAATGGATGGTCATTCCTCTTGTTACATTGTCACTGTACTCGTTATTAGATTTGCATGCGTAGTGTTTTCAGCTTCCACATCTGGGCTCCGCGTACTTTTTTACGTAGCGTTGCGAGAACGTACGCACGGATTGACACAGCGTTGCGGATCAAAGATAGCGCGAGGTGATATTAGAGTTGCGAATGAAAAAGTCACGAGTTTGCATTAGCGTTGCGAAGATACGATTATCGCGATTGATTTAGCGTTGCGACGTATGAAATGTTGCGCGTATTCTTAGCATTTCTTAGTATCGCGTTCCACAGTTTGATTGAGATTAGCATCGTAATATATTTGATAGCGTTGCGATAATATCGATCGCGTCTTCTAATTGTAAACACCGCGATTAATCGGAGCAGCTTCCGTTACACGAAAATAGTAGCTTCCATTGAATGAATTAAAATGTTAGAGTTGCGACACATTTGCATCGCGCGTGTTTAGCTTTGCAGTTAGCGTTGCGCCACGAAATGATCGCGTTTTGCACGTAGCGTTGCGTATATGATAAAAAGCCCACGATGTTCCATTGAGAAAGTGGAATTCAGTCATCGATGGACCACGGACGAGTCAACGGCAGCCGTGCATTGGGCACGCTGCACTTTCGCTATTAGTGTTGCGCTTTGAAGAAGAATAGGTGCATAGATTAGTTGTTATTATTTATTAGCGTTGCGTTACAGGGTCAACGAAGCGTCCAGGACTGGACGCTTGCGCGACGTTGTCTTTTTCTTTCCTCTTTGATTGAAGTTGAGTCGAGTAAAGTAGCCTTTGCAGTAAAACGAAGCACCTTTCGCGATTGATTTGTTGAATTTGCTCTTTGATTAGTAAACGTAGTATATTAGCGTTGCGAGAAACAAACAATGTTTCACTCATGCGTTCATCGGGTTTACGAGTGGATGATTGGTATTTTTTAGTGGCCCTTCTGGCTGCTCAATTCCGTTTCGTTTAGCACTCTTTGGGGCTGCTCTTTTTTCATATTTCTATTAGCGCCCTTCGTGGCGGCCTCGCGTTTATATTGCGCGTTGTTCGTCGAGCGTTTGTTATAGAAAAATACCGTTGCAAAACCTACATCGTTGCACCCTCGCGATTAGATCTCGAGATCTAATCATCTTTCTAATCGTTAATCATTAAAAAATTACATTTCGATGCCTGTACGCGTAATGCCACGTAAATGTGCAAAGCATAAGTTAATCGTTTCACCAGTATAATGTATCTCTATATCGAAAACAAACACCGTGCTACAGCAAATGTGTCTCTTATTTACGCGAAATGTATAACGTATTGTATTCATTGTTACAATAAATTCCTGAGAGCGCAAACGTATAATAAAGATATAAAAATAAATAAATCTTGTCGTATTGTACTAGAAAAATTGTGATAAATTGAAAACGGTCCTTCTCACGCGTGATCCAAAGAAGGAGAGTCACATGACCCCTCCCCCCTTGCCAATATAGCAGGGAAACATCGCCGCGCGCTCTTAGATAGCTACTCTTCCAAGTACTCAACCTCTCACCAAGTTTCAAGAATTTTGGATTCGTAGTTTCCTCAAAAAAAAGTTCCTACACCCCCCACGTTCTTTGTTCCGTAACTACGCTTGCGATCGTGAAAAATGGAGAGCCGATGATTCTGAAGATAGAGGAAAATGTGCCCTTTAATTTGATTTCCGTTTCACGTCGATATCTCAACTCTTTCACGAGATATGGCCGTTTAAAGTTTACTCTTATGGATAGTGCGCGCGGAGTTACGAATAACATAGTAAACATAGTAAAACTGACCTGCGTAATACTACGAATGGTGAAGGTGGTTGAGAAGTAGGTCAGTTCGCGGAGGCCCAGAATAGCGGGAAAAAATTAAACTCGTCTTTAAACGATGATATCTCGGCAACCGAAAGTCGGACTTAGGTGAAACAAAAAGCATTTTAAAGGGGAAGGTTCACCGATCATGACAATGCAGGGATTTTGAAAATGTTCACGCAGCTTTTCTAAACGAAGTGCTTTTCTAAAACACTTTTCTAAACGTATCGAGATTGGGCGTCTCGATGCGTCACACGAAATTCTTAATCTTTTACGACTCGACGCACGTATCCAAATAAACCCGATTGACTAATAATCACTGCACCCCGCACTTTCATTTCTACCAGTTTCGTCCGAAGGAAACGATTAGAAGCCAAGATCTAAGTATTTTTCTAATCCTATCGAGATCGAAGATTTGACGCGTCACACTAAATTTCGTATTTTTCACGAACCGAGGCACTTATACGATTGAAACCTTGGATTATTATCCATTCCACTCCGCACTTTCGGTTTTTGGTGGTTTCGTTCGCGTCGCGAGCTTAGATTCCGATATCTAAGCATTTTTCTAATCACATCCAGATCGGAGTCTTGACGCGTCACACGAAATTTCGTATTTTTCACGAACCGAGGCACTTATACGATTGAAACCTTGGATTATTATCCATTCCACTCCGCACTTTCGGTTTTTGGTGGTTTCGTTCGCGTCGCGAGCTTAGATTCCGATATCTAAGCATTTTTCTAATCACATCGAGATCGGAGTCTTGACGCGTCACACGAAATTTCGTATTTTTCACAAACCGAGGCACTTATACGATTGAAACCTTGGATTATTATCCATTCCACTCCGCACTTTCGGTTTTTGGTGGTTTCGTTCGCGTCGCGAGCTTAGATTCCGATATCTAAGCATTTTTCTAATCACATCGAGATCGGAGTCTTGACGCGTCACACGAAATTTCGTATTTTTCACGAACCGAGGCACTTATACGATTGAAACCTTGGATTATTATCCATTCCACTCCGCACTTTCGGTTTTTGGTGGTTTCGTTCGCGTCGCGAGCTTAGATTCCGATATCTAAGCATTTTTCTAATCACATCGAGATCGGAGTCTTGACGCGTCACACGAAATTTCGTATTTTTCACAAACCGAGGCACTTATACGATTGAAACCTTGGATTATTATCCATTCCACTCCGCACTTTCGGTTTTTGGTGGTTTCGTTCGCGTCGCGAGCTTAGATTCCCATATCTAAGCATTTTTCTAATCACATCGAGATCGGAGTCTTGACGCGTCACACGAAATTTCGTATTTTTCACGAACCGAGGCACTTATACGATTGAAACCTTGGATTATTATCCATTCCACTCCGCACTTTCGGTTTTTGGTGGTTTCGTTCGCGTCGCGAGCTTAGATTCCGATATCTAAGCATTTTTCTAATCACATCGAGATCGGAGTCTTGACGCGTCACACGAAATTTCGTATTTTTCACAAACCGAGGCACTTATACGATTGAAACCTTGGATTATTATCCATTCCACTCCGCACTTTCGGTTTTTGGTGGTTTCGTTCGCGTCGCGAGCTTAGATTCCCATATCTAAGCATTTTTCTAATCACATCGAGATCGGAGTCTTGACGCGTCACACGAAATTTCGTATTTTTCACGAACCGAGGAACTTATACGATTGAAACCCTGGATTATTATCCATTCTACTCCGCACTTTCGGTTTTTGGTGGTTTCGTTCGCGTCGCGAGCTTAGATTCCGATATCTAAGCATGTTTCTAATCACATCGAGATCGGAGTCGTGACGCGTCACACGAAATTTCGTATTTTTCACGAACCGAGGCACTTATACGATTGAAACCTTGGATTATTATCCATTCTACTCTGCACTTTCGGTTTTTGGTGGTTTCGTTCGCGTCGCGAGCTTAGATTCCGATATCTAAGCATTTTTCTAATCACATCGAGATCGTAGTCTTGACGCGTCACACGAAATTTCGTATTTTTCACAAACCGAGGCACTTATACGATTGAAACCTTGGATTATTATCCATTCCACTCCGCACTTTCGGTTTTTGGTGGTTTCGTTCGCGTCGCGAGCTTAGATTCCGATATCTAAGCATTTTTCTAATCACATCGAGATCGGAGTCTTGACGCGTCACACGAAATTTCGTATTTTTCACGAACCGAGGCACTTATACGATTGAAACCTTGGATTATTATCCATTCCACTCCGCACTTTCGGTTTTTGGTGGTTTCGTTCGCGTCGCGAGCTTAGATTCCGATATCTAAGCATTTTTCTAATCACATCGAGATCGTAGTCTTGACGCGTCACACGAAATTTCGTATTTTTCACAAACCGAGGCACTTATACGATTGAAACCCTGGATTATTATCCATTCTACTCCGCACTTTCGGTTTTTGGTGGTTTCGTTCGCGTCGCGAGCTTAGATTTCGATATCTAAGCATGTTTCTAATCACATCGAGATCGGAGTCGTGACGCGTCACACGAAATTTCGTATTTTTCACGAACCGAGGCACTTATACGATTGAAACCTTGGATTATTATCCATTCTACTCTGCACTTTCGGTTTTTGGTGGTTTCGTTCGCGTCGCGAGCTTAGATTCCGATATCTAAGCATTTTTCTAATCACATCGAGATCGGAGTCTTGACGCGTCACACGAAATTTCGTATTTTTCACGAACCGAGGCACTTATACGATTGAAACCTTGGATTATTATCCATTCCACTCCGCACTTTCGGTTTTTGGTGGTTTCGTTCGCGTCGCGAGCTTAGATTCCGATATCTAAGCATTTTTCTAATCACATCGAGATCGGAGTCGTGACGCGTCACACGAAATTTCGTATTTTTCACGAACCGAGGCACTTATACGATTGAAACCTTGGATTATTATCCATTCCACTCCGCACTTTCGGTTTTTGGTGGTTTCGTTCGCGTCGCGAGCTTAGATTCCGATATCTAAGCATTTTTCTAATCACATCCAGATCGGAGTCTTGACGCGTCACACGAAATTTCGTATTTTTCACGAACCGAGGCACTTATACGATTGAAACCTTGGATTATTATCCATTCCACTCCGCACTTTCGGTTTTTGGTGGTTTCGTTCGCGTCGCGAGCTTAGATTCCGATATCTAAGCATTTTTCTAATCACATCGAGATCGGAGTCTTGACGCGTCACACGAAATTTCGTATTTTTCACAAACCGAGGCACTTATACGATTGAAACCTTGGATTATTATCCATTCCACTCCGCACTTTCGGTTTTTGGTGGTTTCGTTCGCGTCGCGAGCTTAGATTCCGATATCTAAGCATTTTTCTAATCACATCGAGATCGGAGTCTTGACGCGTCACACGAAATTTCGTATTTTTCACGAACCGAGGCACTTATACGATTGAAACCTTGGATTATTATCCATTCCACTCCGCACTTTCGGTTTTTGGTGGTTTCGTTCGCGTCGCGAGCTTAGATTCCGATATCTAAGCATTTTTCTAATCACATCGAGATCGGAGTCTTGACGCGTCACACGAAATTTCGTATTTTTCACAAACCGAGGCACTTATACGATTGAAACCTTGGATTATTATCCATTCCACTCCGCACTTTCGGTTTTTGGTGGTTTCGTTCGCGTCGCGAGCTTAGATTCCCATATCTAAGCATTTTTCTAATCACATCGAGATCGGAGTCTTGACGCGTCACACGAAATTTCGTATTTTTCACAAACCGAGGCTCTTATACGATTGAAACCTTGGATTATTATCCATTCCACTCCGCACTTTCGGTTTTTGGTGGTTTCGTTCGCGTCGCGAGCTTAGATTCCCATATCTAAGCATTTTTCTAATCACATCGAGATCGGAGTCTTGACGCGTCACACGAAATTTCGTATTTTTCACGAACCGAGGAACTTATACGATTGAAACCCTGGATTATTATCCATTCTACTCCGCACTTTCGGTTTTTGGTGGTTTCGTTCGCGTCGCGAGCTTAGATTCCGATATCTAAGCATTTTTCTAATCACATCGAGATCGGAGTCTTGACGCGTCACACGAAATTTCGTATTTTTCACGAACCGAGGAACTTATACGATTGAAACCCTGGATTATTATCCATTCTACTCCGCACTTTCGGTTTTTGGTGGTTTCGTTCGCGTCGCGAGCTTAGATTCCGATATCTAAGCATGTTTCTAATCACATCGAGATCGGAGTCGTGACGCGTCACACGAAATTTCGTATTTTTCACGAACCGAGGCACTTATACGATTGAAACCCTGGATTATTATCCATTCCACTCCGCACTTTCGGTTTTTGGTGGTTTCGTTCGCGTCGCGAGCTTAGATTCCGATATCTAAGCATTTTTCTAATCACATCGAGATTGGTGTCTTGACGCGTCACACGAAATTTCGTATTTTTCGTGCACCGATGCACGCATCCGATTAAAACCGCGCGATTGTGGTTTGCTACACACCGTGGTTTCATTTTAGGTCAGCCTCGAGGGAAAGAAACGATTAGGAACCGATATCTAAGCATTTTTTCGTGGTATCGATAATGGCGTCTTAATGCGGCACGCGTCGACCGCTACTGACCGTTACTTAGTCGTTTCCCGCGTAAAACTTGCGAATGCGCAGTCTCGTGCAGTTTCGTGCGCGCGCAGTTTAGTTTTACGTTTGACTAGGAGCACGATTGTATTGGACGACGAGAAGATTATTGTCGTTCATTGAACGAAATATTTTCAAAAAGCTAGGTTACTGTGTCATTTATTCTAAACCTAATTCTACTATTAACTCCTTCTCTACCTCATCCGTACTTCGAAATTGTTAGCGGAGAAAAATAGACATCATGACAATTTTGCTGTACAATTGATTCGCGACATTTTCTCGCGCTTGTACGTCTAAAGTTTTTAACGCATTAAAAAAATACATTTGGATGCCTGTACACGTAATGCCACGTAAATGTGCAAAGCGTAAATTAATATGTTCGGCAGTATAATGTATCTCTTTATCGAAAGCTAACACCGTACTACTGCAAATGTGTTTTTTATTTACACGAAATGTATAACGTATTGTATTCATCGTTACAACAAATTTCTAAGAGCGCAAAATAGCGCCCTTCTTTAAAACTGCTCTTCTCTTCAGACGACGATATCTCGGCAACCTAAAGTCGAATTGATGTGAACCAAAAAGTGGTTTAAAGGGGAAGGTTCACCGATTATGGTGGTGCAGGGATTTTGAAAAACGTTCATGCAGCTTCAAAATGGCGGCGAGTTAAAGTTTGAAACGTTTTAATAGATGTTTTGGGGTTGGTCAGGAACGAGTAAAACGTGCGCTTCTCTTTCGATAATCATATTTTTCCAATAAAAAGTAGAATTTAAATGAAACAAAAAAGATTTTAAAGAGAAAGTTTCCCTATTTTTTATACGCTAAGGTGAATGCAAGAATTATAATAACTATGAGTACTACAGAGGGCGTATGAAACACTCGGATTTTTTTCGAGGTCGGTATTTCAGAGCATGTGACACAAAGTCCCATATGATGATAGGTCTATCCTGTACCTCGTCTGTGGTTTAGCATTGACTGCTTAGTCAATGTTCTTACTGATATTACAGTTTTAATTCCAAATAGTTGCAGTGCTGCACTTCTATTTCATGCTTAGCCCTTAACGCTGAACGTGACACGAAAATGGTAATGAAACTCATGAATCCCAAATTCGGGCAACAAAAAGTAGCATCGAGTGAATGATCTATACTGTACCTCGTCTCTGGCTGTAGTTTCGTTTTACCGCTACATGGAAATGATGCAAAAACATTCATTTCTCCCACTGCATACGACGCCCCGCCCAAATACAATTGGTGTAACAGATTCTAATGGGTGCATTTCAGATGACTAGGTCGTTGTTTTACTACTAATAAAATTATACTACGTACAATATTAATTAATAAGAATTTGATTAATAATCGGTAGAAGGACACACAGAGAAACTACCCAAAGGTATGCATTTTATTATACAAGCATGTTATTTTCATTTATTCATATTGAGGTCCCTTAAATTCTTTCCGTACTAAAGCTCATTATACGATTTTTTGACGACGCGTCGGTGGTATCATGTTTTTCAATGAAATTATCATTTTAGATATCGTTTAATTCGTATTTTCGTTAGTAAACAAAATGCACATTTTTTAAAGTAACCTTAATTTCGTAATGTTGACCTTACGCCACGCCTTTGGTTCTCTAACTCTAAAAGACGCGAGATTTGCATCTTGAAAGAAAACGGAATTCATGAATTATTAAAAAAGGCTAGAAAATATCGTTTGTCTTTTTAAGTACGTACTTTTTTTAATATACCGATAGACAAACGCGTCATTTTCAAATTTCGAGAAAATTACGTGCGATTGGAAAAAACATATATTTATTCTCTTCAGTCGATTTTTAAATAAAATAGCATCGTAAAAGAGATTCGATCGAAGTTTGTACACTGAAGGGAAAACTATGTTTGTCTTTTTCAGAAGAATCTCAGTCTAAAATTTATAAAATGTCCATTCTAGACGAGCGAGAGGACTATTTGAAGAATCCGTTTTTTGTGAAGCACGAATATGGTGATTTTACTGCATTTTATGTCACTGTCAGTATCTGTTCTCTGGTATTTGCATTCCTCTGCATTTTGAACATTGGATTTTGTTGGTGCTCCCGTCATCGAAATTATTGGCAGAGCCCTCACACTGGTAAGTTTCTATTCAAATATCTGTGATTGTAAGGGAAATCAGTATAAGTCACATGTTTCTAATTTTTCTGGATATTGTTTTTTAAATTTTTAACACAATTGGTAAACAATGGACTTCAATTAGATCAGGTTCATTTTTTAAGCAGAAAAAAAATTGTTTGTATGGCTTTATTAGATCCTATGGTCCTATGTTTAATAGATCCTGTCTTCTAGATCGTATGTTCTAAAGCAGCATTTTTTAATATTGCTGATGTGGTACTAAACATATTTGTTTATAATGATACCATGGACCAAATGTTCACAATATATAAATTTGAGGAACCTAATTGACTGGAATAATGTTATATAAATGAAGAAAATAGTAGCAATTTTTACATATGGAAAGCACCATTCAATACATTTCTATTTAAGGCAGTAAGAATTTAAGTCTGTAACAAATATGTACCTATTCCAATTTCATATGTAACTATCGAAAAATATAAGACTAGTAATTTTAAACAAGAGAACCTATTATGAAATTATAAATATTACTAAAATAGTTCAAATTATATTTGAATATTAAACTCATTAAAATAGTTATTAAATTAGAACAAATAATTAAATTCACTAAAATATTTATGGAATTGGAATAAATTGGAATTGACTAAAATAGTTATGGAATTATATTTGAATAAAATAATACAAGATAATGTTCAATGGCAGCAACTATTACTTTGTGGTACATTAAAAATTTAATGATATCCAAAATTAGTCTGTGGACTATGGGTTGAGAAACAGAGTTCTGGAGCTTGATTGATCCATAAATTCCAACTTTTTGAAAATACGAATTAAGTAATTTTTCCTTGCAACCACAGATATTTTATTTATATTTCTTACTATTTCCGTATAATTAGGAAACAGATGGATTCAACCACTGTGGACAGTATTGCCACATAAAACACCTCCTCTAGACTTAAGCGAATTGGAACCAGGACGTGCCTTTGAATCACAAGAGACAGAAGAAGTTTTACAGTACGATAATCCGAAATCTTACAGCACTGCACCACAGACCCAAGAATATATGGAGATGCAAAAACGCGAGAGTGAAATTTAAAGAAACGTATAAACATCGAATTAAGATCATTATAATTGTCTTCGCGATTATACGAATTGATCTACTGTATAGCCAAAGTTGAGTAGTAGCAAGTGTACAAAGTACACAGGGTAAAACTTACAATTCGATAAGTAACTTGTAGAATTTCGCGCTAAGATGGGTTTACACATTTTTTGGCCAGCAACCACTTGCTTAACCCTTCTGGTCGTTTGTGTAATAATCGTTCTACTAAAATATGGTTCGCGTATTTGTAAGTTGCGACACACGCCGCTGCCGTCTGACCAGGAGTGGGAAGAAAAAGCGTATTCACGAAAGCTTTCAGTCTCCATGGCGTAAAACTAAGTAGGTATCACCACATGTTTTCACATCATGTTATAGATCTGTTTACAAGCTAGGGAAAAATTTAGACTAAATCAAAAGTTAGTTTATCAGGTAGGAACATGCTTATATTTGAGGATAACATTTTGGAAATTATTTTGTACAAGTATACTTTGAAAAGAACTGTTTTAATATTTATAGGACAGTATCAGTCTTCTACTTTAAAAAAGCATAGTTGTGTGCCTTAAAAACTAATTCAACATATCTTTTATACGTTACCTTTTATATGTAGTCTAACAATAAGGAATTTTAACATGACTCCGTTCATTTTTATGTATTATCGTCATCGTTGTTTAAATTCTAACGACAATATGCCGAAATTTGGCAAAATATTTGAGACAATTTGTGAACGTATAAAGTGCCAATATGTTCACTTAAAAACATAAGCGATATTTTTTACATTTTGTAATTTGATAAAATCTACGAAAGAAAGCTATATTGACTGTATTAGAAAAACAAAGATATATATCCGTCCATTTTTAAAGATTAACACGTTTTTTGTGTAATGGCAATTCTATCTTTATCTACACACTTTTGTAATTTTTATATGTGTTTTTCATATAAATAAAAAATGCTTGTCTTTACATAAAGCATATGTATATTGTGTATACCTTTTATTAGTTAATTCGAATTGAATAAAAGTGTTTGAAATCGGTTCACAATATTGTATATAATATTTAGTTTTTATTGACAACATTGGATTTTTATTACATGTGTAACGGTTACACAATTATTTAATAAGTAAGTAGATACATTATACAATTTTTGTGTTCAGTTATAACGTCAGTTTGTAAATAAATCACTGACGATGATTTCCCACGAGCTACGAGATATTTGATTTAGGAAATATGAATTTGATTCGATTGCCTAAGCAACTAAAACCCGAACTATTGAGGATACCCTTTCCTTTTCGCAAACTTTCCCTCTTAACTAATATTTCCGCGGTACTTTTGATCTAATGCAAACTTCGTTCGCCATAATTATAATAGAAAAGCGCCGAACAGAATTCTTTCCCGTCTATATGATTTGATTTTGAATTCACTAACAAGTTTAACCTATCAACATGAATACGCAAGGATTACAAAACTTTTTTAAATGCCATAATCGAACGAGTGATAACACTTTTTGGAAAGACTTTTGATTATGTTGCAAGTACAATGATGCATCGAAATTTGAAAAAAGCAATTAGCGCTTCTTCCGCTAATTTTCAAACTCGCGTGTTTAAGGAGAACGATATAATCTCTAATCATTATATTAGCGTACCTTCTATTGTTATCATGCTATGTTACAATGCTTTGTTTAAAACACTGAGAACTTCCATCGAGTTCCACACAAAGAGAGGTCAAGCATGTTATTGTTTAATTACGCTTTAGTAGACGTTTAATGATAGTTAATTAGAAGAAATCATAAAACATAGATAATGCTATCTTACTCTATCGATAGATTCGTTTTCTTTTTCATTGTTTTTAATGCATAATGATGATATGATGTACATATGTAGTCTAATCTACGAACATTGATACCGATCAACATCATCGATCCGTATATTACGTGTTCATTCAACTTTTTTTGTTTTTTGCTTCTTTTTTTTATCATTTTTATACAGGTACACCGTGTATACCCGGCATCGTTACCTGAATCAGCTGACTTTGTTTTCATCGAATTTTTCTTTTCGTTTTTAATACATCTAGACTTAAAAACAAATACAATCTTGTATTCGGGAGGGGGGGGGGGGGGGGGGGGTTTGATTTCTATAGTTTCAATGGAACATCACGTAGATGCGAGTTCTAATTAACCTTAATTAGCCGGTCTCGGATCTACGAGATGCCTGAGACTTTTCAGTTATGTTAATTTGATTTTTATGCTCATTTGGCTTTCATTATTATTAAGTTTTTTCCATTCAGAGATAATACGAGACACATATAACGACTGTATATATCGACGTTTCATTTTATGCAAGGGTTACACCGTCTTGTCGAGAAGAATCGTTAGTACATATCGGAGAAATGGTATTATCAAATTGTGCTTATTACGTAAGACACTGATTTCCAAACTTAAGGACGCGGCAGCTTTCAAAGAATAGTTTCCAATTCGCCAAATTTTTTTTATCAAATATTTATTTATTTACTCTTTTACTATATTTCTTTCTCGTAGAAAAGTATAGCTCGTTATATTTATCATTAGCATAATTATTAGGTTTACAAATACCGCTGAAGCCTCGATTACATTCTAATTAAAAAATTAAAACGTCCGAAAAGTTTGGAAACCATTGGATGATAAGACATAGTCAACATCGAACACTGTATATTACTTATGTGACAATCGAGAGGATATCGACATGCGTTACGAAGAGTAGCGTGTTTCATTTTTCTTATGAAGGCTAGCACGTTAGACTTTGTAGCTACGAAAAATAGCACGTTACGTTTTTCTCGACAAAGGCTAGCATAATCTCGTACGTCGCGACGAAAAGCAGCGCATTGCTTATTTTTGCGGCGAAAACTAGCATTGTTTTAGCAGTCTTTAGCGAAGACTATCACGAATCGCTTTTAGCCGAAAAAAGTAGCATGTTTTGCTTTCGCCACGAAAAACAGCACATTAACACTCTATAACCAGAATTTTGTTCCATTGGAGGACAAAAATTTAAATTAAATCCTTTTTATTAGGATTTGCAAATTAGGGAGAAAAAAAATATGAAAATATATTTTGTAACTTCCAAGTAGGAAGTACTTTAAACTAGGCTCTTTAGAATTATATTGAAAAATAAAATTATCAACTTTTCCTTTAACTGAAATAAGGTTTTTAATAAAGGAAGTGAAATTATAATAAATGAACTCCTGAATTAATAATATTTTTATAGAACTCGGTATATTCTCTTGCGATACGATTCTCAGATACCATAAAATGTTAATTTTGAAGAAACGTGCTAGTATTGGTGGACAAGTACGAAACATGCTAGTTTCGATGCAAGCGATGAAACGTGCTTCTTTTCATGGTATACCGAAACATGCTAGTCTCTGTAAAAAATTGAAACGTGTTACTCTTCGTAACGCACGTCGATATAATCTCTATCCACAAACATTGTACCTGGTTTTAAGTGTAAATACCGTTAATGAAAAAATACCGAATAAAGTGTCAGCTTGAAGCAATCGTACGCGACAAATGTGCGTTGAAAAGAACGCTAGCGGATTCAACTGAACGCACGCGCCGCTTGCGCAATTTGTGTTCTTTTTAAGGAAGACAAAGTTAATGGGGGTGAGGGGAGCATTTTAAAAGCCGTAGAGACCGTGTACGTTTCTTTGCCTTTTCCCTTTCTTCTTTCGATCTATCGATGTATTCGGAAAGAAAGATAAACTACTTCTAATTGGGGATCTCTATGCACGCTATGATCGATATGATCATATAACACTGGAAACTTGAATGGGTTCGCAACGATGTATATTCTAGCAAGAATATATTTCGCAAAGAATCTCAACGGCAGTCGTTTCATGTTGATTCTCGAAACTAGAGGTTTAGCGTATTGCTATACAATTATTATATCTCCGAACGTTTTGTCGTCGATACAACAGCACAGTGCGACGACGATAATTATAACTTCATATACAAAATACAAAGAAATTATTTCTCTTCTTAAACGAGAATCCAATTGCCAATAGTATTTACAGTTTATTAGATATTACCATTACTGAATAGCTTCTAACGCAACAATTCGATAAATGAGAGAGAAAAATAAAACAATAATTGTAAGGAATGAGTTTATTACCTATGTTTAATAATTTTTCCACTATGCGATTGCATCGAGGTCACGATTCGTAATATTCACACATGTAAATTGGTACACAGCAATTTCAGAGTCGGCAGAACTGCTAAGGAGAACATTATCGGGTCCAACTATGCGCTTTATTGCGTTCACATCGTGCCTAATGACATTTGGCCACATATAATGGAAGTAATTCTGAAAACAGCCGACATATACGATCGATGATTATTACCGAAAATCGAGCATGTATCGAGAGTAGCAACGTTCGAAAACGTTTCAGAGTCGGTTTCACCTGATTATACTCGACAAAAAATTTCTTTTCCAATTGCAATCACTGTGTGTCAATATTTAAAAAAATGCAGATGCAGAACGTTTACTTCATCGTTCGCTTCATTTTATACGCTCACGCGAGATAGTATTCGTTCGAAAATTAGAGTTTCACGTGGAAAAGACAAGATTGTGTTTTCGTTGCCTGTTGTCGAAACAGATCGCCGTGCACCACCTCGAGTGATCGATCGACGATTTTCCCCGCTTACTGTTTACCCGATTTCTTGCTCGCCCTTTCCCCTGAAACAAACAAATAAAAATTATGCAATAAATAGACTGTGGATCTTTATGCATTTATAGAAAATTTATCTATACGGGAAAAATACAAGATTTACGTAACATATAAAATAAAGCACACATTATTATATTTAGGGGGTGAAACTAATTTTTATCCAGGCTCCATTTGTCCGATCGGGTTTTTAGAAATATCAATTTGTACAAAAATCCGCAGTCTAGTAATAAATGTCTACAAGCGTGGTCGCTAAATTGCAGATATTTATGCAAATTCATATTTTTAGGAACACAACTAAAAGAATAAAAGCTGAACAGAAATTTGCTTCAGCTTGTCAATATTACAACTTATGCTTGACTTTGGATATCTTTTTATTTTGTAATACTATGTGCGTTTTTTACTTTTTTGCCCATCTAAATTTTCCATAAATGTATAAATATTCACAGTCTAGTAATATAGGCGACTGTTTGCAAGTATTATAATATACAGGTTTTATTATTTTTTTTAAATACTCTTCATTATTTTGACATAGTTGAAAATTGAATGTTTAACGTATAAATTCTATATTATTTTAAATAAAAAATCCGAAAATTTATTTTATTATCTTTTTATCGTCCATATCACTGATAATGTATTTCGTGTGCCAATAATTTTATTACTCATTGCATATGCATAATTCTCAAATAGATTTGATGAATTCCATTGTCCCATTAATTACGGGTAATAAATTTTTCATAAATTATAAAATTTGAAATATCACAGTTGTCAGGGAACATATAATTTAAAGCGACCAGACGCTTGGTTAATCATGTCCCCATTTACTCGGTGCATTATTCCTAAAGGTGATTTATGATGCAGGAAAAAAGATTCATTCATTAGAGAAAATTCATTGAGAAAAAAGAATCACTGAGTGGAACGGAACACACGTTCAAGGAGAACGTGTATTCTCTCTATTCAAACACGTTTGTACAGAATATTTATTGCCTCGATTGTCCGTGACTGCATGGAGATGTTTCAATAAGCTATCTTTAACTCTGTCAATGCCATCGTCAAGCGTACTCGACGAAGCGAGGCATCGTGACATTAGTGTCAATTTCTACGGTACAGCCGCACACTAGTAGAGAGAACAGTGATATCTCAGACAATCATGATATTCCGTCTTTGAATGAAATTTCGAGGAACTTTGTATTTACCCATTCTAATCGTATCGATGACAAACTACCTTTCAGGCATTGTTATGTTATAAAGCATCATATTGACCGTGTACACTTAAGTTATTTTAAGGCGGGGAGATAATATTACGAACATAATCAATACCCATAAACAACCTCGTTAAAGTAGGGTGAAACACCTGTTAGACTACTAGAATCTATCGAATTTTAATAAGCTACTTAAAAACAGTGTTGGGCAACTATCATTCTAAATAACCAATACGTTTGAGTTTGTTGTCATTCATAAATAAAATTAAATAAGCCATTCGTTATTCACAAATAATAAATAAATCGAAGTTATTCGTCATTTTTTATTTGTTATTTAAAATGAATGATGCCCAACACTATTTAAAAATTATGTAGATATTTCATAATTATAATCTTAGAAAAATGTCTTGTCTCTTGAATGTTTTTATAATTGAAGGAATTGCAGCAATAAGAAGGCAACTCCACTCTTGGCACCCTTTTTTATAATTCCAAAATGTACTTATTGCAAGTGAAATAGTGATAAAGGTTTATTACTAATAAATGATAAAGATTATGGCTACTAATAAATTTGTTAGACATAAGACCTACCAACGTTAGGCAATGTTTGGCAGTTAGAATGCACTATTGGTATCTTAAAACATTTGAAATCTGTTTCTATCTGAAGAACAGGAAATAATTGGATGAAGAATATGAGTTTAACACAATGGAATGCAGTATTTTGAGGATTTCTCCACATTTTGCGATTAAAATCCACCGTAGCAAAAGGGTTAAATGTTTTGTTTTAATTCACTCAAATTATCAGGAAGTGAAGGTGATTCTTCATAACTGCAACTGTAACTCCTGCAATTTGGAAGAAAGATAAGAGAAATACCTTTGGGGGATTTCTTGGTGTTGGTCTCTGGTTTACACCTCTTGGTAATTCGGCGCGTCTTCTCGCAGGAGGTATCACTGTTCGCCTTCAAATTGTCCATTCTCGTCATCAGCTGATTCACGCATCCGCTCCACGTGCCCTTTTCGTACCGGCAAGCTGTGGTTCCCCGCCGCGCAGCATAATCATACCGCCATAAACTCCATTATCGTTCACTCACGATACGTGTCGAGGCGACAACGGTGCACCATCCCGCGTTGCGAAACGCAATCAATCCACAGACCAACTTTTTATATTCCAACAATCTTTATTCGCGCCCCAAAGACTCATTAGAGCCACAAATAAAAAGAAAAATGAACTGCAAACCGATTCAATAAGAAAAAAAGAAATGTTCTATTTTAACTTGGAAATTTACAAATTTTTCATCTTCTCACGAACAAAGACAGGCATTTAAAATATTGATCCGAAAATCTGATGTACAGTCTGTCTAACAAGAGCGTGTCCGAGATATCTACGAAATGCATTGTATAAAATACAGAAAGCAGTGATAATCTAAAAGTAGATGATTCCGTGGACACATTGGGTCTATTTTGTCCGCGACTATTTTTGTTACTGTTTTAAACTTGGAAAAAAATTTGGAAAAATTTTGGGATACTTATGGAAGTGTCAGATATATTTAAAGATAACTACTATTTGTAACTGTATTCTTATCTTCGAGAAAGTATTTGATTCAACAAGTATTAATAACGTTAAAAGATATTGATTAACTTGGAATTGAAGATTATATTAAGTTATATTCAGCAATAGTGCACTTTGGACTCATTATTAATTTTTACGAAATACATTAATTTTCATTAAATATCTTGGCGACGCTCTTGTTAGACAGATTGTACTTTGTTGTAGAAATTTATTTCTAATTTCTCGTAACTCCGAAAAATTGAAACATCTATACAGCCCCATAGCGGCAGATTAGATTCTAATGTCACGTTTAACTTGACTGAAAAGTTACGGGGGAGCAACGGCAACCATTAAATTAAAAAGTTCCCGCAATGATTTGTGCAGGTACTATGCTAAACATGACGAGTTTACGTTTCGAGGTATATACTGCTCTAATAAGCTTTTAATTATGAAATATTTCGGATATGTTTTTCTTCTTTCGACATACTGGATGGATAATTTTATATCCGTTGGAGCTGTTTTGGATAAGAAAGTGGCGAAACTCGGCCATCTTTACGCATATTTTCTATAGCGATCGTGCACCGTTGCGTTTGAAATCATCGATAAACTAGAATGCGTCTTTCTTCGGCTCATTTAATTAAGTAAGAATATTCTGAGATTCTCGCTAATTAGACGGATCCATTAAGTCCTATTCTATCTAAAGAACTGTCCAACCTCATCATGCCGCTAGATTAAACTTTGTATTAATTAGCAAAAGACACGCCGTGTGCTGTTTGTAATTGAAAAAGTATATATATATATATATATATACCTGGACCCGTTTAAACTTGCCGATCGTTTTGCGAGTCTTTTTTTAATTAAAAGCATATTTATGGATCTCTTAAAATGAAAACAAATCGTTAGAGCCGAAAATAGATGTTTTGCGAGACTAAAAATTATTTGGATTGCGTTATGTAGAAAGGAACCAGTTCATGCAGAAACAAAACTGACAAAAATGGTTTTACATTTTAAATTTTGTATTTAATACAACAAAAAAAAAAAATTATTTCAGAGAATGAGTTAGTTCTTTTTTAATCCCTTGCCTTAAAACTACGTGTTACACTCATAAGCTAGATTATAGATAACGGAACAAATACTTGCGATATTTATAACTAGACTGCGGCTTTTTACGAATTTATGGTAAAGTTAAATGTGCAAAAATACACACAATATGCGAAAGTGTAGAAAATATCAAAGGTGCAGCGGACTTTATAATACCTAAAGAGTGTAATCAATCAGTATCTAGAATCCATTTCTTTATTCGCCTTCATAAAAATATGAATTTGCATAAAGATCCATAATCTATTTCTAACAAAATTTAATTTACCACCTTTAGTTTTCTTTGGAATATTCATAATTATTATAGAAAATACAAATATCGTAGAATATTTTAATATTTTGTATCTGGCACAATGTTGAAGCAGGTTATAGATTTTATTAACACGTGCAGTTATTGAGAAATTCGTAGGGCAAGGAGTTAATTATAATATATTCAAATGTATAAAATCCAATTACGGTCATATTACAAATTTTTAATGTTTCTGCATAATGCGATTCATTTAATCTTTGCTTGTAGGACGTAACGAGAACGCTATACTCGTATAAATATTCTTTTTTATAATATATTTGCGGAAATCACATAACACTAGAACTACCAAGATAATCAAAGTGATCCATATGTAATTTATTACAACAATTGCATAAACTTGCAACAGTGTATTTTTGAAGCTTTTCGTACACTTTCCGTAATTCGTCTGAATGAGATTTATTTTCGTTACTTTACGTATTTTTACAAATAGTCCATCATTTTAATCACCTTGACGTAACGAAGTATGCTCCACTTGTTGGTAGTTCTAGCGTTAGTCTATAAAGAACGAAGGACGCGGCAAAGAAAAGTAAATAGTGAGTGGATTAGGGAGTCGTACCTTTTTTGCACTTCTTCTGAATGGTCTTCGTCTGCTCGCAGGACTTGTCGCCCTTCTTAAGGTTCAGCGTGCGGGACCGTGTGTTAGTTTTCGAGTCGCATTCCGACCATTGACCCTTCACGTATCTGCACGACGAAGTGCTGCCGGATGCTGCGTCAACAGATGCAAAACGTCAATAGAGATAATTGGTGGCACGACCGATCAAGTGGACAGAGAAATTTCCGAACGGACGGCCCTTAATTACTCCCTAAGAGTTTAATCCTTTTCCCATCGACTCTTCGATATATTACCCCAAATATACATCGCCATTTATGGCAGCTCTGCACGCAAAATGTGCAAATTATATTTTGTTCGCTTCTTAATTAGTGACCGAATTTAAAATGTATTCATATCTTTTGTAAAATACAAATCTATAAATTAAAGTACTTTTTATCGTATGTTGAAATGAATAGTTTTAACCTTTTCGCAGTTCAGTACGAGACTCGGGCAAACTGTGGACTATGGCATTATAAATTTCGGATCTTATATTGTATTATACGTAACATTATTATTAAGATATGTTACGTGTGAATAAATGAAAATATGTATTTTTCCTATTCGGCAATTAAAATACAAAAAAATGTTGTACTCGAGAAGATAAACACTCTTTATATCACCTTTCTTCTATTTTTCGTTGTTTTATTAGACCGTGAAAGGGTTAAAATAAAGTCTGATCTAATTTTTCGTGAATTTCTGAAATATTCTTGAGTGTAAAAATTAGAATTTGAAACGTATGCTACTAATGAATCTAACTAAAAACAAAAACGGAAGGTAACTATAAGCAGAAATTCATAACTCTTTTCCTCGGAATATTTCGTATACTACATTATGAAAAAAATCCAGCTACCATGAACGACTAACAACTTCCATAATATTTTTTGCCCGAATACCGGTGCAGCTTCGTGCATCCCTAGAACAACCAGAAACTAGGAGAAGAAAATCACGAAGGAGAAAAGAGGGAGGGAAAGGAGCAGAAAGTTGCAGTAACCAAGAGGTACGGTGTGCAAGCTTCATGGCTCGACCTGTAATTCAAGGCGATCCTCGAAGTTGGAATTTTAGCGGTGGCCTTCTTTCGGCGACTTATTCCGCTGTGAAAAGGAGCTCGAAGAAAAGCCCCTTTCCTCTTTTCCCTCTTCCGTGGTCTTCCGGAAGCTCGATCCTGGCCCGAATAAATTTCTAAGACCGAATGATCTTAGTCGACAATGAAACGGCTCGCGCCGTTGGATGATATTTCAATTGTATTCGCAGTCCTGCCCGCGGGAAAGGAAGCCCGAAAGATGAGAGAAAGGGCGGACTAGAGACAAAAGGGGCTTTTCATTCTGAAAGCCAGGGCTGGAGATACCATGCTTCAATCCGCTACAACGACCGTATTTCTCTAGCTACGCTTGATTGACTCTGCCAATGTGTTATCTTTCGTTTCTCTATTTTTTCGCTGCGTTCGCTGGTGGTAATTGGGTATAAGTTATTTTTCTTGAAACGAGAAAGAGTAGGGGATATCGACTTGTGTGCTGAGTTGGATTCCAAGTTGGGTACAGAGTTTGCGGATATCCGAAGCGAGAGGTGTTTGAAGGTTACATTAATGAGGTGACTAGAAGATCGAGGGTGTAGCTTGCACGTGAAGTGTTTGAACTATCTAAGATATGCAACGTACTTGAGTATCGGCAGTGGCTACAAAATGTATTTGCACACCACTCTGTTTACTTTGATAATTAACCCTTTCGCTGGTAAACCCGTATATGGTACGAGCATTCCAAAAATGTAAATAATTAATCCAACGGTAATACACCAGCAATGGGATCTCTTTAAAACTTAAAACTCAGGTTCTAAGAGTGTTCATGTTTCCCTTATTTCTAAAGATGATGCATAGAATCTACAAACGTTTCTTTCGAAGTTTTATATCGCTTAGAAATGTTTAAAATTGTAGCGTATCGTCGTTTTAATCGACACTTAAAGGATTAAATACTAATTAATTAGGACCGAATATATTCAGTTGCCTATCATTTAATGAAAATCATAAATATTATGTGACTATAAAAATTTATTGTTATGAAATTGAAATATAGAACCCGACAAAAGACACGACTTATCGAAAAATTCAGGTATGTGAAAATATTTTTTTAGCCATTGTAAATACCAAAGGAATCGGAATATCCAAAACAATATCCAATAATACCAAAGAAATTGCACCAAAAATACCTAAGGTGCCTGAACCATCTCGTGGAATCGACATTTCTAAATATACAATACGTAAAGTTTCAAAAATACCTGAATAATACTTTTTAAACCAAGTGAAAATTCCTTCAAGAAATATACTGTATATACACACACACCTAATTACCTCTAAGTAAGTAATATCAACCTAATTCCAATGAAAATGGTCGCTAGATAAAACATTAGATGACCTAAAACAGTTATTTAAAATGAACTTTGAACTTTGCTTAAAATAAACCACCACTAAAGAAGTACCGAAGCGACATTACACAGTGAACGTGACTTTTTCCCGCGTGGGAGCGTAATTAAAGGCAACTGCTGAGCATGGACCCCGTTAAAAACGTCATGAACCTCTCCGTGAGCAAACAACCCGACTCGAACACCTTGTAAACACTTTCAAGATATTAAGTTTTCTCATCTTTGGATGAAACTAACAAGGGATCTAAGTAGAACTTTCAAGATTTCAATTCTTCTCGTTGATCTTCCAAAACTTCGCTCCACAAGGAATTTTTAATGAAGCCGTTTGATACTCGAAAATCAAAGTCAGAAGAGTGCTTTCGGATTCGATGATATCTCTTTCGTATAAAAGAATTAGAGAAGCCTCGATTTCTTTTCATACGCTTCTAATTCATTATATCTAAGTGTACTATAGAATGAGTTTCAACTTATTTCACCAACGTCTCATATATACGGATGCTTAACTAAACTTAATACCTCGTTCTTTTGTACCGCGAACAGTTCGCACAAGAACCTCCCTGTCGTCTTCCTCCCAGAGATCAGATTCCGCCCTGGTGGTAACGATGATCATCAACAGGGCGACACCGACCAGCGTCAAACTCCACCACAGCTTCATTCTGCGAACAAAAAAAAAGACGAGAAAATGAACGTCTCGTTAATCTTCCCCCTTTAATCAGTATCGTTTTAATTATTATACGTCAGAGCATCGAGGAACTGGTTGGATAGGTTTCATCAAGAAAAAAAAAAACGCTCCCACCGGAAGTGAAGGATCGCTAGAAACTTCAACAGAAGCAACGTATGCTACCACCGACTCGAAAATTGGCGTCTCGCCATAGGAATACGTTCGAAACTGCCAAACGTTTAGAGAGAAATTTTTCGCAGGTTTATCAGCGGGAGATTTGCGCTGTTGAAATAAAAATTTGAATTCTCTTTTTTTTCTGCTACCAAAGGCTCTCAAAGATCGTTTATTTTATTCTCGTTTATTTTTTCGTTTCAAAACAAATTCTAGTTTCCGTAAAAAAAAAAATGGTGCGCGAATCAATTTTTACTACGCGAACACGAATTCGACGGGCAACATTCTTTGCTTTTTTCCCCGTGAACATTTACCAGAGGCAAGCGAGTTTTCAATACTATTTTTTCCATGGATGGCGAATTCAAAATTTACGGGTCAATTCGTTCTACCTGCATTGACGCGAGATTGCACACCTCCCGTATGAGATGAACTAATGTTTTTATGGTTACAAAATTCTCGATGGATATCGCTTTGCACGCATCGAATAAGTCTCTCTTTACGCGCTGATCAAATCGACTAAACGCGTTTTACTCGTTAGTCGAGGATTTAGTGCTTTACGTTTTCCGAATTTTCTATTTTGCCCTTTTTATGTTTTAAAGATAATCATTAGAGACTAATTTATCCACTACTATTATACATTTAAACGTAGCAAAACGTTTATATTGATGATAACTGGACTGTGGATCTTTATGTGAATTCAACTTTTTATTGGGTATACCGATGAATAATCCACTTTTTAATTAAGTCGTCATTTACCCTTAACAAAATTAAATACTACTCCGTCTTAAATATAGTTATTATCGTTCTGCAACACTTTGCTGTATTTTTCGAACAAGTTACGTGTTCCTGCTTGAAAGAAAATTTGATTATTCGATGATAAAGTAAATTCGTCGATTCATTAAAAAATAGTGGATTACTTATTGATGTACCTAATATAGCCTAATATAATTTTTGCCCAACATAAATTTCCCATAAATGCATAAAGATCCGCAATCTAATGATACCATTTACCAATCTATTAAACAATTAAAAAATTCATTTGGGATATAAACGCATACAAAATTAGAATCATTGCAATAGTTGATAAAGAAGAATAATATATAATAATATATAATATATATTATATAGGAACATATATTATTATTATTACATTAATATATGTTATCCATAAAAGTCCTGGAATTCGCTAATTTTCTAAAAATTACGCGCCACTAAAAATATGAATTTTGTTCTCATAAGTCTTCCCAGTATTAATTGTGGAAATTTAGTCGTACGATGTATTATCACTTCACACGTGAATAATATTTGAGCAAGCAATAACGTTGTATTTAATATAGCCTTCGCAGTCGGAGCACATAATTGCTCGTTTCATTCCGAGCAATAAGTTACGTCTAAAAACATTCGTTAAACAAGCCCGTAGTTTGCATATCGCAGAAAGTTTCGCCCATTTGTCCCTCGTAAATTTTGTAATCGCCCGGCAACATGGGAAGTACTAATTGCCAAAGCTGCAAGCTTCAATGGTTTCTCCCCGTCATTATTGAAATCAATGGTAGACCGTGTTCCGGAAGAACCGAGCTAAATGAACCGGTTAAATAAACGTCAAATGTTTTCTGCCTTAATATTCGATTAAGCATGGAGGATAGGCTTTACCCGAAAACAAATGGAAATTTATCACGTACACACGGAGGGAATATTAAATGTCTCCGATTGTATATTCACACAATTGTATGTATTTAGTTGTGTACACACAGATCCATGTGTATGATGGTGTTTGACGCAGATATATGCACGGGTTAAATCGTCATGTTAATTAATAGGGAAGTGCGGGGGCGAGAAAATTATACCGAAAGCAATTCGTCGCCCTTCCATGGGAGGAAACGTTCGTTTGTCTCTTACGTTTGCACCGCAATTACTGAAATCTTTTCCATTTGTGTCAACGATTTCGACAATCAATGCCAATGGAACAATGATACGTTTATCTCATTACAAAGCTACTTTGCGGTATAATCAATCGAAATTGTTCGGACAATAAACGGGTTGAATAACGGGCTTATACGATATGGCAACCTTGCTTTTATTGCCGCGGGGGTAAGTTAATTTTGCGTTATCGTTGAACGTCACCGACGATAAAATATTCATGGTTTCGCGATTTAAAATTTAAAATGCGATAAAAAGGGACGCCTTCGCTCGTTGTTCTACCTTTTTAGCCATGCCACCTTTGTATCGGTGATAATCATCAGGTTCAAAATACTATTACGCAAAAAAGAAAGGGAATTTATATAGCGAAAATTAGGGAGAGTTACAGTGAAAGGCTCTACCATAATTAAACGTCTCTTTCCCTCTCTCTTTCGGCAATGAACGCCAGGTTCTAATTAATCTTAAAAAAGGGAACTCCAAATGGATATCAATTTAATTTTTCGCTAACTATAACTGAAACTCGAGATCGAGAAGATAAATGGAGGGTTAGGATAGAGAATGGGGGAGAAGTACTATGCAAATTTTTATCGCTACGAGTCGTACAGATAACATTAAATCATTTTCGCTAATGAGTTCCCCCAGGATTACACGAAAACTTCTAATTGTTACTCGGTCGGTGACTAATGTAGATCCTATGGATTTGTGAAATGAATTCTGTATAATTAGTGATTAATGGAGCTCCAATATCGTATGACATTTCCAGAGTGAATATTCGTCGCATACTTTCGGATAGAACTAAATTAATTCTCCGTAGTACCCGCATAAAACTACCGCTTCTAATGTTCATTGTCTCAAACTCCATTTCCATGGAATTAAAGTGGATTACACCAGTTTGTAACGTAAATTTTGCTCGTTTGGATGAGCCTTACGCTAACAAGAGGAAAATCCTTCGGCTACCAGAAAGATGGAAAAATGTTATAATATATAATTGTTATAATATAATATATAATATATAACATAATTGTATCATAACTTTTGAATAAGCTTCTACACAACATAAGTTTATATAACATTTTTTTTCTTCTTTACACCCAAAGAATACGCTGACGATGTTTAGCCGTTAAAATATAGGACACCCTATGTCCTATAATCCAATATTTACTTTTATCACACTTTATTCTAGCTGATTTTCCCTCCAATAGTAGCAGAACAGTGGAAATGGAACTTTGAAAGTCTTAAACAAATAACGACAGATGCTCGTCAACCTCTTACAGCGCTGAAATTATGCTTTAATTATCTGTAGTATTTTGATGAAGATATTATTTAGTTTCATTTAATTACTAGGAAAATGAACAAAAGATCGCATGCCGAAACAGAGTAAAAGGGTCATTTGTAGGTTGACGGGAAAGGGAGCAATGATTTCTTAATGCCGGGAGAACTCGTGACGCGACGTATTATAACCTCATTTCGACGAAGGGGATGTTAATTAATCTTAAAAAGCAACTGTCTTCGTTAACGCGGCGTTACAAACGAGAAACTAACTCGCAACTTTTTAAATTTATAATTAAGCTGGTTTCTTTACCTCCCCTTCTCGCTGTTCCGTTCAGAAAACTTACAACGTCTCAGTTTGCTTGCATTTAAACAAAGTTTAGCGACGTCGTAGTTCTATTTTCGCGATCTTGTTAATATTTATTTTTTCCACGTAATAATTATGTCACTGTATAACAAGGCTTTTATTGCCTTATTAAAATTAATATCGTGAAAATGTGTCACGTAGCAGCGATTTAGTAGCCGTTAATTTCATGCGCGACTCGTTTTTCAACCGCTAATTTTATTAAGGCAATAAAAATTCAGTTTTCAGTAATATTACCCGCGGAAAATTATACTGTGTAATTGGCTCAGATGGTAGACCGTTAATCTAAAAATAAACTGAAGTAACTTTCCTTCAAGTAAAAATTACTTTAAGAACTCAAAAAAATATTCTCATATTTCCTAGTCAATTTCACGGACTTGGGTGAAATAATATCAACGTTACCCCTTTCTCGAATTATGGGAGCCGCAAAGGCCCACACAAATTCAAACTAAGCACGTTTTAAAGGGTGTTATTGTAATTAATTGAAAATTTATGTAATCTGAAATTATGTACACTGCAAAGCGATTCGTTTGCATTTATTAACTTGGTGGTAGAATTATAGGAAAAGCTGAACAATGGAACAAAAATAGGAAATCTAAAGAAGAGTTAAACACACATACACAGACAACATTATTTGAGTTCATTTGAACTAAAGAAAAATGTTAGGTGTAAAAATTAATTTGCTAGATTCTTTTCCACAGAATACAGTGCTCGTTTGCAAGAATCAAACCTAATCTAAATGGTTAGAATAATCTCCATTACCGTGCATAATTGTTTTCCATTTATACCGCAATTGACGAGTTCATTTCTTGAAATATGACGGAGCTTTCGAGTTGGCAAAGTTGGCTCTACTTCAATGTAAGAGCACCGAATTAATTTCTACACCTAATAGCTGTGTGTGAAGGCTCGAAAGAATGAATTTTAACGAGGGTAGGCATAAGAGAATGGCTCAAATCGGGCCGAAACCGACGACGAAAAGTTTAATAACCGCGCGTTAATGAACGGCAGCTGCAGTTCCGCGAATCATGCTTGCAGCCGTGCCATTTCGCATAGCCTGCATTCTTATGGGGTGAAAAGAACGGCCACTGGTGAGAGAAAAAAAGGGTGTCGGAGAGGGGGGCACACAGAAGAAGTCATAGAGGACGAAAAAAGAGAAGAAACGGGATAAAAAAAATGCGGGAACACGGTATGGAAAAAAAGTCGAAAGAAACGAAATGGAGAGAAAGTGGAGAAACGTGTACAGAGAGGAGACCAAAATGAAAAAGAAGTCAAAAGGGGAGAGGAAAAACTTAAAGTGTGAAGAATTAAAGTAAGGATAAACTTTGAACGAAAAACTGTGAGAAATTGAGAGCAAACGTGTGTATGTAAGTTCTACAAAAGAGGAGCTAAAATAATGGAGATAGAGAAAATGGAAAATTGGAAAAGTAATCGAGAAAAAGGAAAATATCACAACAAAAGAGAGATTCAATGCAATAAATGGGAATAAAGCTGGAGAAGAAATAGAGGTAGGTCTTAAGAAACTACATACACTACTTGGAAGAATTAAATACAGGAAAATAAATAAGAGGGGGAGATAGAGAGAGAAAATAAAGGGTAAGAAACTGTGCAAAAAGCTGAAGAGAAAATAAGCGTGAAATGAAGCGGAAAACGGGCTAGAGACAAAAGCAAAAAAAAAAAAAAACTGGAGAAACGCAAAAGTAAAAGGTAAAGGAGAAGACGGAAAATGAATTAGCCACGTATATTAAACTCCAGACAAACGGACGATAACGAGACTAAAGTAGCCGGAATATATATTATGTAGTTCCTCGGAAGAGTTACCTGAAGATTTATATTCTTTCCGAGCTCGTAAAATAAACCATCCTTTTTATCCTTATTATGTAATTACATCAAATTTAATAAACGGTATTATCCAGCTGAACTATAACATACGAATAATTCCAAAGAAAAAACTAACATTTCTCAAATTATGTTCTTAATTAACGTTACAAACAGGATCACTTTGCGCTTTCTCTGGTATGCTATTAAATTTTCGCTTTAGTACAGAATATTCAATAAACCGTAATTATAATTTCGAAACGACGTGGTCATCCGGGAAATTTAATCTATTCGAAAGAACACGTGGCGCAGCACGATGCTCGATTTTCAATACGTATCTCTGCCATTAATTGTTCGTTGTATTAATTTTCGGGATTAATTACCACTTTGTTGTACAACTCGGAACGTTTTATGTTTCATTGTGAATTTCTGCAGCTATTCGAGTCGCGCGTTATTATAAATGTTCGATTTCAATTGGGTCAAAAAGACTATTAAGCAAGGAAATGTAAATTATAAGCTTGCAAATAAATAACTTTTATTCGCATTTTCACTAAAATAGAATTGTTTTTGGAAACAAAGGCCAAATCTTGGCCGAATCTTGAATCATAATTGCATGCGGTCTTTTACTAGACTTTTACGCGTATTGCATTTTATCATTCATTCAAAAATAATATAGAAAGAAAAAGCAATTATATTTGTATGAATATTTAACCCTCGTGCACTGTTTTTGATTAATTTGTCCCGAAATAAAAGATGGACATTATACAATTTCTTATTGAAATGTACAATTCATATAAAATTTATGCTTTCTTAAAAGAATATTAAGGAATACATATATGTATCTTATATGTAAAAACATAATATTTACTTATTTAAACAGTGCACAAGAATGAAAGAAAAACCAATTCTAAGTTGTTTTATTGTTATAAATAACTATATTCAAATATTAATCTAATACGTGCATAAAGTCAAGAATTCGGTCATTCCCTCATTGGTTTACCTTATTCCTCGTCATCTAACTTTTAATATTTTTAATTTTTCGGTACGAAATTTCAAAGGAATAAAATTATTGTATTTTAAATTTATCGCGTTACACGTACGTATGTATGATATTAAAAAATGTCACCCTCTTCGATGAATTTCTCGCGAAAAAGTCGGTGCTTTTTCAATGGCGGTTCATAAATATGCGGAACGACGTGTGGTGCGCGACAAAATTGCGATGCTGCGCGTCGGCCCTGACCGATCCCGGCCACGGAAGCTACAGATTGATTTGGTAAAGGGTGCACACGATGATACGCATAAATCATTGTTTCAAGGTCCTTCCTTGCATCGCACACGACCGAATGGTGTACCGTTAGAGGCGCATTATATGCAATGCTTTAAGCGCGTCTTCAAAGAGATCTCTTGAAATTGATCCTGCTTGGAACAGTGGTTCCCAAACCGGAGGGTTGACGCGTAAAATTTAATGCAAAGACAAAGTTACTGGAGAAGCTCCCGCTTGTTACAGTGACCACCCGCTTTGCATTTGAAATTCAATCCTTCCCGGCACGATGTGGCTTGCAACTGTTGAAACTATCAGTGGAAAAAAATGTATAAATACAGGGGCATTCAGAAGTATAATGTTACAATATGCATCTACTTTTTTTAAACTTCACGGATGTGCGATTCAATCGAAGTACTGTTTGGCATGTGCGGCCAAACTTACACCCCTGTTCATAAATATTCGAACACCTACCAGTCGCATATAAAATACGATAATTTATTTAGCTTACATTAGGTGTACCAACAAGTAATTCACTGTTTCTGTAATAAGATCAACATACACTTTAGATTAGAAATATACTACCAAGATACTTATAATTTAAGTAAAATGAAAACACATTGTGTCTATAATAAAGTTTAGTTCCAATTGCAATTTATGTTCCAATATGCAAGATACAGGATTATCGAGTCCAAATTGATTCTAATATTCAATGCCCTATATTTGACGCAGTATTAAAGTGATAACTACTTAATGTTACAAGATATAGTCGGTGAAAAATTTGTTGAGCAATGTGTTGACCTTCTGCAATTGTTTTAATACTTTTGAACAGGAATGTATGTATCGAAAACTATATATTTTTCCATAACGACTGCATACGATAACAATTTTGTCCGTCAATAACTTCATTATTTCCGTTCGTTACGAAACGTGGCGCGAATAATATTTCCCCTGGAGATGTATCGATATTGCGGATATCGATGGTAGAGTTAGCAGCGGGTGTACAATGTCTCTGGGCAAATCACTATTGTTAGCTGGGTCTGTTGGCCTAGAATGCGCATGAAACCACGGAGAAGAGTTCGTTGCTGTAAGAACACATCGTTGTAAGAACGACATTCAACCTCCAGAAATTTTACCGAACAACGAGATGAAAGAATTTCAATAAAAATGTCCAACATGTCACATGTCTCGAATAAAGTAAAATAAATCCTGACCGCGTTCGATTTCTATCGTGAATAAATCAGAATTCCTTCCGTGACATAACAACTTTCTATTTTGACTCTAGAAAGACCTACTTACTTGTCTCATATTTTCCCCTTTCGCGCGTTAGTCGGTTGATTAAATCGAGGGTTGGTCAGCAACGAGAAAAAAACGATTATGCATTACGTACTACCCCACGTAATATCATGTCGCTAGATTGTTTGTAAACAGGGCTTAACAAACTCGGCGATACCGTGTAACGAAAACCGCAACGAAATCGAATTCTTTTAAAATTCCTACACCTATTGTTGTGGCGACGCGGAGAAAACTTCTCGTACATATACATACATCCATATATCGCGTTACGCTGCTGACTCTTGGCTACGTTATTTCCGAGATTAAATTACCCCTTAAGAATACGATAATTACTCATATGAAAGGCGACAAGAATGTGTACCAGTCCAGCAAACGTCATCTCCAATGGCCACCGTAATAACGTACAAATCGTTTTCATTCGCAATGCTACTCGCGCGAAGTAGCGCTCGAGTTGGTCGCGGTAACCGGTTATCGTTATATTTCAAAGCTAAAAAGAAACGAGTACAAGGAAATCCGAAGGTGAGCTGAATTTTATGAACCACTAGAAGTTATGGTCTCCTCTTCTTACAAACCGACACGTATATTATGTACAGTGTACCTCGACAATTGCGGTGCAATCGCAAAGGGAGTGATTCTTTGCGAAAAAATAAATCGATATAACAGAATAAAGCAAACAATAGAAATCAATAGCTCGCAGCATACACATAAATGTTTCAATCACTATATCGGGTGGACTACATTAACACCTTACTGATCGACAACATCGAGCCAAAAATATTCTATGCAACCGATTATATTATTCCGATTCTTGTATTGAATAAACTTCAATACGCTTTATTTGCTAATGGGATTTTGGTTCCCCCTAGTTATTATGTTTCCTAAAGTATGGAAACTAAGGATATAATCTGTAATACTCTTGTAAAGATCTATATTGTATTCGATCTTAAAATTTACATAAATTAATAAAAGTGCAAACGCTAAATCCCAATTTCAATTTTTTGTTTATAAAAAATCACGTATATACAGTGACGAGCATATAAATAGGAAAACACCTGCAAAACCAACTGGTTATAGCATTGTAAATTATGTTTCTATTTCTTTTTGTAACATATCACTAATTACGTACCTTCTTTATAAATTAACATCTGTAAGCATGCAATTCTATCATTTTTAAGTTAACGTTTCTATTGCATTTAATAAGAAATCGATTGGCCCTATTTATATGCTCGCCATTGTACCTCTTGGTTGCAATACTCTGTTGGGACCCCCAGTGCATATCTTTCCCAGCAACTAAAATAAACCGGGTATCTCCCCGATGATCGTAAACTGAAATTTTTGCACGGATTGCAGTGGCAGCGTTGTCTATAAACGGTTATTATTACTGCGACAATTGAAGAAATCCCTACGGCAAATTTTACGAGAGCACGACCTCACCCCAGGCCATTGAAAGAACCTTTAGTTGGAGTTGAAAGAACTGCAAGGATTATCTCGGGGACACATGTCGTCTGACGAAATAATCTTCGTCGTGAAAGAACGACAGGGTGATCTCTCCGACCACGAATAACCCTCGACACGTGTTTTTCGGGGGTATAATCGTCTGTCGTCCACGTGTTCCACGGCTCCTGGGGATGGGACATTCTCACAATGGGGTCTACGAGTTTTCTGTTTACTTCCAAGGTAAACCTTTCAATCTTATTACAGCAGTTTCCGGGAGGTCGAGGAAGTTAAAAATGTATGTTCAGAATTACTTGGTCTCGACATAAATTTTGAAGAACTGTACGATATAAAAATATACCAGATGGCCTACAGCGTACTGACAGATAAAACGAATTAACTGTCCATAACTGCATGTAACTTGAACGTTACTTTTTATAATACAAAGAAAATATAGAAGTTACTGATGTTCAAAGTGACCACCATTTCTAGTCTCACGAAGTAATTTTTAAAATTATCGTTAATTACACAAAGGGAGAACATTGAAAAGGAATGAAGAAGAATTTCACAAAAATCGTTGCTTTATCGCTAATTAGAACCTGACCGATTAAGATTACCTTTTTAACATGTTGCTCGATAATACATTTTTCATACTTTATGTGCTTTATCCTGCATGCTCCTTTCATAATTCTTTAAGAAGAAAACTTTCGCTTCGATATAATGCAACATGTTTCCACAATTTAAACGAAAGAAATACAACTGAGTAAAAAAAACATCAAAGCCTTCTCTAACAAACTCCCAAAGATGCAGTAAAAATTATGAAGAATTGATATTTGTCAGCACCCCGTACGCAATGTACATGTATGTGTGTATATGTTGAAATTGGAAAGCAAGAAGATAAAAATAAATAGAAAAGGGGGGAAATCGTCGCCGTGTGTGTTTTTATGAAAGGTAGCAGCAAAAGGTAGCAATCGGCTGCCATACATAGCAATGCACCTTTTAGCGGGGAACTGTATTGTTGATTTTTCTTTCCACATAGCGTGTAGTGGAAGTGAAAGAGGAAGGGAGGAAGAAGGAGAAAACGGAATCAGTTGTAATATCCATTTCTATGGAATCGATGGCAAGCTATCGAATATCATCGACAAGTGCAACCTACAACGGAAACTGATTGCAACTTCAAAACACCATAGTTCTACCATATTTTCTCGCCTTTAATTACGAACAAAAATACCGAAGTTAAAACTTCTTTCGTGTTTCTCATTTTCTGGTATCTTGAAACAAAAATATGAAGACAATAAGAATATCAGCTCGCGTGAAAGTTCAATATGTATGCTTTTATTTTCCGAGTCAGATGGCCGATATAAGTTTTCAAGACGAGTTGTCCTCTTCATTGAACTGTAAACCACGGAATTCAATGAATCTCGAGCTTTCAGGATTTGCGAGTATCCAAGGGTGCAGGGGCAAGTACAGGTCTGCATTCTCCGTGGCATATTCGTTGAAAAATCAATTGCAGAACGCGATACGAGGCAAATCGAAAGGATGCAATATCGGATGCACAGGGAAATGGTTATAGCGTGATCAATAAAGTTCTTCGAGTTAAAGTGCATTTACGCCAAACGTATAAGAGCATAGAACAAGAGGCAATAGCTTTAATTTGTGCTCGTTGAGCGTAAACGGCCACTGAACAAACTATTCCTGAATTCGATTACGTTAACATTAGATTTACGGAGTTTGATTAAATAATTTGACGGGTGTTCTGAGAAATAAGTATATTACATACAAATACTCGAAATTAACGGGTCAGGGAGAGGGCATAATGAATTACGATATTGATTTATATTATTGCATCGATCAAACTCAACATAAATTGCCAAAAATAACATTAATAACTTTCGTAACATTCAGCATAAAATTTATAATTCGTAAACCTGATGTTAACCTTGTCTTACGAATTTTTCGGAGATCATTCCCTGGAAGGTTGGATATTTTCTAGTTTAACACCATGTCGAATGAAAAACGTTAAAATATTGTACATAATTTGTACATTGCAGTGGTCAATCTTACAACCTCACAAATTGGAATTAAGTGAATTGAAGTTTATAAGAAGTATAGCGTGTTATTATTCTAATTAACCGATAGGTTACACCCTCGAATGTATCTCGTGGTGATTAGGCTAAGGGTTAAGAGAGCTTATGCGAATGTGAAAGGAAGCCCATTTATACCTGAATTTTGTCGAAATGAGGAAAAAAGAACATTCACTCGATTGATGTAAACGTACTTTTACAGCCTCTTAAATATACAACAATAATATTTGTAATTACAGTAATAATATTTGCGTAATATTAACGTGAATCATATGCATGCTGCATTAAACATATGATCTGAAACTTCTTAAAATCCCGATAATTGTGCTGCACTCAAACGTTTTACATTTTACACCTTGTATACGTGTTGTATATTTTTCTTATGAACTAGAAGGTATTCTTTTGTACTCAATTGCATGAAATAACAAATAACGGTACGTTACGCTTGCAAAATGAACTTTGCGAACTTTTGATGCTGAATATGTACGATTTCAAAGATAGCCTCGTTAGTTCGAGAAAATTATATGCGTACCCGGCAACAAATATTGCGCTAGAATCTCTGAAATCGGTAGTTGTACGCGGTGGAACGTAATAAGAGTGTATATAGCAAAAAAGTGCGGAAAAAAGAAAGACGAAATTTCAAAATCGTTAAAACTCCAACGTAACAGAGCATGAAAGTCGTCAAGTTAATTTGGCGTGTCACTCGGAAAATTCTCTTTAATTACGGAAGTCCACTCGAGCTTTTTCTATACCGGAACTGTAAGAAAACTGCGTTTTAGAGATTCCGCCCTTATTACTTAGCAAGCGCTTTCCTCTTCAATTATAAAGCACTAACGGAATAAAAACGGGGGAAACAGTTACGAAAACGACGGGTGCAAAAAGTTCCCCCTGGCATCTTTGCACTCGTGATTGACAAAAAAAAAATCGAAAATGAAATTCTGTAATACAGGCAATAAAAAGGAAAAAGGCATGGAAGATAAAAGAATATTTAGAAGTACGGAGTAGTAGGAAATTCCCATCATAAAAAAGAGAAGCATTGGAGAGACAATTTAATTCCTTGGATTATAATCACGAATTACATTCGTGGAGTAGATTATCGTTCAACTACTAAGTGTACACATTAATTCGCGGCCTTTTTACGTATTCATGGACTGTCAAATATAATTTTCATACTGGGAATAATTTCCGTAATGCAATCTATATCGTACGCGACTATAAATTCCATTTTAACAAAAAATATGACAGTTTTAAGTGCGTAAAATCTTTAAGACTTCGAACATAAAGCCACTGAATTAATTTATACACGTAATGAAGATTAATTCAATTTCTTTAACTATTCTCAAGGCTTTAAGAATTATAAACGTAATAAGTACAAATAATGTGTACTATTTCAATATTTTGTATGGGATATACAGTTAAAACAATAGATACCCGTAAAATAGAAAAAAATAAATCGTGAGGCAAGGGGTTAATTCGATGAACTCATGGGATAAACCAAATACCACGAAAATGAATTACTTGATTTTAGGATGATAATAATCTTTTCTGCTAGTTACCAGAGCGAACAAGGTACACTAAACGTGAAGTTCTGCCGGAATTACGGAGTGGGCATACAGATAAATATTATCAGTCTTATTGATATAGGACTAGCACAGAAAGTTACCATACTAGTACACATGTTCAATGCTCTACAGACCGCCTTTCCCTTGAACGATTTTCTTTGATCCAATTTATATTCCCTTTGAAATCGCGTAACATTCGTTTGACCCATTTCCTTGTCGAAGACGATAATATTGACGTAAATCAAGGGCTGGCAATTTTGAGCAACCCACACTGTATGTTTGGTGCGGTGGTGGTTAAAATAGAGGGAGTGGAGGAACAGAGATAGGCGGTGTTGTAAATCCACCTTAACACACAACAAGAGGGAATCCTGGGCGATACTTGTCAGTGTGGTTAACCAAGGAAATTCTGTTTAATTAGAGAAACCCACTCGAGGCTTTCTTGCGGCGAAAGCTATTTTTAAAAGATTCCTACCTACCTACCAACCTCCAAGCCCACCCTCGCCCCGTGTCCTTTTTTTCTTTTTCTCTCGCCTGTGTGTCGTGAAGCCCGGCAGCGCGGCTTTGCTTTTGTTTACAGAGGCGTGCCAGATGATAGAAACGACGTGTAGGAGAAAGGAGAGACACAAAGGTGACAAGGGAAGGAAAAACCTGTGTGTGCCGGAGAAATGTCGAAGAAGAGGAAAGTGTGTGCAACGGGATTTACGCGTGAACCTTGTTCGTTTGTTCTTTCCACCATGATGGACACACTCGGTTCAACGGATTCGTTGAAAAGTATCCTGGAGGATAATAAGAGGCAAACGCATACACCACGGGAGATGCGATCTTTTTCCTAGTAATTTTCAGACCTTTGTGTTTGACGTCGATATTAAGAAGTCTCGAAGAATATTATAAGAGTTTCCAAGTTTGATGAACGAGCGCCACAGCTTCTAGTTTGCTTCGCGCGGGCTTTCAATTATCCCTTAGTTTTAATTATCGTTGGAGAATGATGTTGTGTAACATGCGTACAAGGGAAGAAGATTACCGTCCGAGGGCATCGTTAATAATTGGCTTATTGTTTAAACTAAGATAAGTACGGTATACCAATTATACGAGGTGATCTGCTTACATCGATCATCTCTAGTGTCTAACATTTGTTCTACAAATTTGCATCTTCAATTATAATTTATAGTAACAAGTAGCTGAAAAATGGGTGCGCGTTATTTGTACGAAAGAAAAATGGTTGGATTCTACGAAGCAATGCCTAGAAGTGTCAATAACCTTAGGCAGACCAGAAGGTACAGGGGGTTCTAACAATAAAAAGCCTACGTGCCATGAAAGGCAATTGAAAACTGTTACTATTTGTCCTGTATCTGGGGAAAAGCAACACTGCGCCAGACGGAATTGACAAAATTATCAGAACACTTCGGTGGATATCATTGAAGCCGGAAAACAAAGCAGTAACTTTTGCTTTTGTCAAGTCTTCTCTCATCGATGGCTATTGTCGCGTTTGATGCAAGAGACGAATGTATGTGTGTGTAGATGTAAGTGTTCGTATTTGAAAATTGAAAAGAAAGATTGAAAATCGACGAGACAGTCCTCCAGACTGCAATAAGAGTGCAGTTTTTTTGCAAGATGAATATTCATAGAAATGGTAACAGTGTGCACCCAATATCTTTTACTAAATATAAAGAATCTAGACTTTTGCAAACAAAAACACAAGCTTCGTGTGATAATGTATTGTCACTAGAACCATCATGCTATTAAATATTGGTCGAAATCTATAAAATGATATATATATATCATACACAGATACAACTCTACATTAATATAACGTGTTATATAAAATAAGCTGCTAAAAATTGAGGCAGTCGATTCTACACGTGTTTCGCGCGTACGCGGACGTAATTCTAAATTAAGACGATAAACAGAACTATATTTGGATATCCTCTATCAGTGCTGCGATAGCACGAGAGTGCTCCCTTTGTGAACTTCCTACCGATTGCAAAGCATCGCAGATTTCGGAGTAAACACCAACAAGTGCAGGCGCACACGTATTCGCGGAACCATTGACTCGTGCTGAAGGGGGAAAAAAAACACGAAAATAGAGTGACCAGCAGGGAGTAAAAGCAGGAAATGTGCCGCGTTCCACTTGGCAGCACTCCTGATTTGGAAATGTTGCATACCTAAGCGCAATAAAGGAAATAGAAGTCCAGGGAGCGAGGTTAGGTAGACAGAGGGGCCGAACGAAATGAGAACCGCCCCTGAAGTCCAATTAAATTAACCGCGCGAACACGTGCAATTGAAAGACACCGTTCAACTGACAAGGAGTTATATGTTCGTTGGCGAATCAAGGCTGCTACCACTTTGGTTGTAATTTAATATTCAGATGTCTTATAAGTACTCAAATGTCGTGATATTGCAGATAATTTGATTACTATTTGATTGAAATTGAAAACGTCGATAAAATTATAAGATACATATGTCATCATACAGCGATCAATATTTAATCACCATATTTCTGCCTGTTCAAACATATTCCATTAAAATAAACGAATCGCCTCCACCTATAAAATTCTTACCCTTGACCTTTCCCTCGATTAATTGCGATAATATTGATATGAATTAATTAAAGCGGGCCACACAAATTCGCATATACACCAACCAACGTCCCTACAACCATAGTAGAAACGGCAGTTTCCCAGCTAACCGATATACCTGCGGTTCCAAGCGTTTGAACAACTAAAGCACTAAAATATGATTCGAATACTAAGCAAACATTTCAGAGTTTGGATTCGCAATGGCTACTTAGCGACGGGAATCGATTTTTCGTTGCTCAGGAAGCTGTGCAACGGCCGAGACGTCGACGGCGGGATGAAATTGACAAAATTATCGGGAGCAACGGAGTGGAGATGAAGACAATGAGACAATAAACGCGCGTTTCCCTTTGTCGAAGTTGCTCGTCGAGGCTATTGTCACGTTGGAACGCTGAAGCGCAGCCGTCAACGCTTTCCGACTTCGTACGAGACACTTCCCCGGTTTCTAGGGTGCAACCGAACCGGCCTAAGTGATGGAAATTGAGTTTATGGGAGTTGGAGAGTGGTGGCCATGCAGTGATATGCACGGGGTTGATCTTTAATCGCGTAACAACTTTGCGGTACGCCTATGGTGCCCCCTATGTGGATGGAAACGGATAATGTATCGTATTCTGGGAAGGAATAGTTTCTTAACGACATTACCTAGGATCAGTGTTGGGTACTGTTCGGATAAAATTTTATTTGAATAAGAATGTCGTATAAATAACTAATTTTTAGTCGATTATATATTACCTAACTTTGGCAAACTTTTATTCATTATTTATTATTCATCATTAGGTTGCGGATTTTTATGCATTCATGGGAAATTCAATTATGATGAAAAGTTTAAGATGCATAGAATATTCAAAACTATACAAAATATCCACAGTAAAGCAGGCGTTATTATATTTAAAGGATGAAACTAGTTTCTATTTAGGTTTGAATTTGCTGATTGTGTTTCCAAAAATATGAATATGCATAAAAATCCGCAGTCTATTCATTATATTTGGATTGAAAGTTGCCCAACGCTACTTCTAGGAATTTTATAGTGTAGTAATCACAGAAATTATCTTTAAATCTCGGAGAATTAATAACTGGAAGATGGTGTGTCAGATCTAAATTTAAAACTCAGCGTATATACAAAGCTTTTAATTTTTTTGGATATTCTTGTCTAAACGAAGAATATCTACACCACCGATCGTGTAATTGACAAGCAAGAAGAAAACAGCAGAGGAGCAAGTAAAGGATAAGAAAATCGAAGGAAGCAGACCCAAAAAGAGCAACCAGTACCTATCCTCAGAAATTGGATTTTGGAGACAAAGTGTTACGCGGGTAGAGGCGAAAAAATTGAAATGTCAATAAACCGGGACAACTAAGTAAAGGCGTCACGCGGAGCGAGAAGGTATAAAATAATGATGGGTGGGCCATGCGACAAAGGATAAGATATAGTCTGCTGAAGCAACAGGGAAAAGAACATACAGAAAAAAGACAGATAGAGAAGATGGGAAAGAAAAAAGGAGAATATAGACTTGGTGGATAAAGGTATTGATAAAAGAAAGATACAATATAGTCTAGCTCAGGAAGTATCGAGAGTGTCATGAGAACAGCTCAAGTAGAATGCAATACCGAGTTTGCTGCAGGCAGCAAAGCAGATAATGCGTCGTCAGATATAGACTACGCGGTAGCTCGACATACGCAGCTACCAGTCCCGACATATCCATGTAGGGGACGTTGCTCTTGGATCCACATATACACTATCGTCCAGAAGTATTTGGACAGTTTCGTTTTATCGAAAATATTTGAAATATATTTTCAGAAACGCCTATTAAAGTAATCCTGACCACTGCCTCTCCAGTAGCTAGAAGAAGTACTGGCAGAACATTGTATTCGATGTACCAATAAGTGGTCCACTATTCTTTTAATAAGTAAGCAATATAAATTATGCTTAAATTATTACTACACACGTTTTTTTATTGTTGAGGTCAACTTATAGGTTCATTTATAACATAAGCTCATCGATTTTAACCGGAAAAGTGGGTCGATGTTATAATAGTGAAGCTGCAAAATTAGAAAAAGGTTAACTGTTTATTGGTACACCTAATAACTATTAGGGATATGCAGAAATTTCCATCGATTTTATAACAATTTTCTTGCCCTACTAATTTTTCTATTGTTTCCAAGTTTAAGTTGGATGAATTAAGTATTGTCTTAGCATTGCTTCGAATACAAAATGTATGTAATTTGTATTTGATAATCCTTGGCATTACAATTCGTTAATGTAGGTAGAGTTAAAATTACAATTTATCACGTATGTTTAACAAAAAATTAATATTTTATAGAATGCCTAAAATATTTCCCATTGCTATCTATTATGTGCAGAAAATATTCATACTTGTATGAATTTATAATATAAACCTATACAACCTTCCTCTAAACTTTATGCTATTTAGAACTGTTTACAATTGCAGTGCATCATATTTTGATCAACACTGAAAGAATTAATTTAGTTTCATTTTCTATCATTTAATAGTACATATCTTTATGTAGCTACGAAAATGATAATAGTGAAGGTATCAACCTTCTCATTGAATTGCAAACGTCCAAATACTTTTGGACGGTAGTGTATATGCCTTCTTATTACATTCGTCTGCGAACCACGCGTCTTTCGTGAAAGACAACCTTTCTCTGGACTTCTAGTGCAACTTCGGATATACCCACACAAAATGCATGCCCGAGCCTTGAGACTTAAAACACACATGTTTCCAGGCGAATGAATATCGCTGACACTGCGAAACCAACTTCTTTCGGATAGATATAGGAAAGAATGAAATATACAAATACCGTACTGCTTGATCGCCTAGGGATTTTCAAGAGAAAGAAGATTTTCCGTTAGAAGACGACGGATTTCGTTTACTTAGTTTCTTTTTGGATGACTGTAGGTAGATTCATGATGGGGATCAAGATGCGAGTGTGATCGTGGCTGATCTCAGGATAACAAGGGAATATATAAGAGTTATTGCGTTCGCGTGCATGTTTCTGGCTCTGTATTTAGATACGAGGATTAGGTCATGGATACCGAAGTCAAACAGTGATGAAACTAGACTAATATGGACATTTATAACATATGATACAGTGTAATTGAACAGGTTTGGGTTATGAATAATTAACGAAGGAGTTTGCCGAATTTAGTTAGGATATTACATTTTTGGTGAAAGAAAGGGTCTTCGCACAATCGTTACCAATTAATGCAGTATTTGATGGACTTCAATTCCCGCAGAATTCAATGAGCATATGCGCAAACGACCAGATCGTTTTTTTTTAAATCTTTACTAAACTAACCATCAAATATACCAGTTCCAAGTTTCACTACCCTAGTTTCAACTGTGTTATAGTCTACCCCTATAACAATCCATTGCAGAAAGATAATCAATTGTTCTGCCGAAAAACTACCCCAATTTAACTGTTACTTCATAAAGCTACCAGCACGCGAGGTACCAAAAGCAAACGGAACGTGAGTAAATATTTTTGTCCACAGGATTCGCCACTATGCGCACACATACGGACACTTTAATCCTAAAAAAAATCGCACATACCCATCCACGAGTGGCCTTTGAAGGCCTCTTGTTTCTTTGAACCAGGCTCGTTTCATGCCCATATATTTTTAGTTACCGGTTTCTCGTTTCTTGTATATTACCGGACCGCGTTGTAAAGGGCCGTTTTTGCCCGTGGCCCGGATAAATGGCCAAGTGGAATCATGCATGGCATTCAAAGCCGTACTTTCAGATCCACTCTCATCCACCACCGACATTATATCTAAAAATCCAATTTCCCGTTATGTACACCTCTCTTCTTTTCAATTTCGAAACAAAAAAGGCAAAAAAAGTCGAGTCAGTTATTTAGGAAAGTATTCCGATGATACACATTATTGAGTATCGTCTGCATCCCGCTATCTCCAATTAAAACTTTTCCCTCGAACGTCTCTGCGAAGTATGCAAATACAGTTGCAGAGGAAAGGAGAGAGGTTTGGCTGAAAAATCCGTTTGTAACAGAAGTATTATAACGCTTATAAAATAATGAGCTGGAATATCATCCACAGTTTTTTCCTTATCTACCCTTCCTGTATCCTTGTACCATGAATAATTCATGGACGAGGATGAATAATAAAATATTACGAATCATTGGTTACCAAGCGACCCTTAAGTGCACCTATCCCAATGTTTTTACGCGTGCTGTAACCACTTCTATGTAGCTTGAACGAGTTGCACGACGCTGTAACATCGTGTTCCTGAAACTACCAATGTCCGACAAAATGGCCAACCGCGAGTGCCTGGTGCTTGGGGAATTAACGTTACACAAGCTCGAGAATAAAAATTTTTCACGTGAAATCCCGTTTTTCATCCAGTGTAATATAACTTATAATTTACAAATTTTTTCGATATAAAAGTTCAATATTTTGTAAGTTAACTACAGCTAATTTATAATTCGTAAAAGTTCTAATGCTTTTTATATCTCGAATTTATTAAATGGAATGTTAGAATGTTAAAAGCCAATTATATCTGTAATTTTGTTAAAAGAAATTTTAAAACTTTATCAAACAAGTGTCTGAAATTCGGAAAATTTTATTATACGGTAGTTTAAGCTGGATAACTATTTAATATTCTTTTCAATCTGGATTATCCTACCGAATGATTACGCCGAGCAGTAAAATTTCCAACGAATTGAAGAGGTATAAACTTTGCAAAGTCTACGACTTACGATCCTTTTTCATCAGTCGAACCTCGTCCCAACCAAATTTAATTTAATGTCGGAGTAAAGACTGGTAGGAGGTACTAAAAATGTCGGGAAATCGGTCGGGTCACGTTCTCGAGTACTATTTCAACCAAGACCGATGTGGCAGGAGAAAAAATCACGTTGCCCAGCAAAGGTTAAAGATAATTCGTATCAGCTACGCTATCGGAACCTCTTCCTTTTTTCCACGAAACACTGATACACCAGGTTATTGTGTACAATCACTCACTTTTTTCGTCGTTTATCGAAAAACGAATGTCAAGGTTACCCATTAGTAATTCAATTTCCCCTCATTTTTTACAGTTGCTATCAAAAATATAGTAGGTCATCCCATAAATAACGCGATTATCTTTCTCTGTTGTTTAAAAAGCAACATAAAGTAATTTATTACTAAAATTCGTCGATACATTTTTCAAACTGTTTCCACTTGTCTACTAATTTTTCGTCTTCTCTTTTACCCAATTAATGTTGACGCCACTTATAGAATGTCACCCCTTTTTATGCGCTCTGAAAAGTAATATTGTTGCGTCAGTCGAGAAGATAAAAAAGAAAGAAAAGAGTAAGCGATTAAAGTATTTCCTGAGAAAATCATCCGATTAAATTAGCAGACTTCGTTTCACAAAAAAATCCTCAAAATAACTAAAATATACACTCTATCAGAAATTACAACAACATCCAATGTATCAACCGTGTTTCCAAGATAAAGGAAATTCTACTTTGATTCAATCTAATCAAGTTCAAAATGCAATAGTCACAGGAAGATTCATCGCCTGTGTTCAAAGAACCACGAGCACATTTTTTCCCGATTTCTGGCCGATCACAGTGAAGAGGTCACGGCGGGGTTGGAATTCCGTCGTGTCGCGAGCTTCGATAAGTTCAATTTAATCTGGAGTAGGAGAGTGCTCGTGAGAGTCCAAAGAAGACTCAACCCTTATCCTCTTTCTTCCTCTTCTCCGCGGGCTCCAACGAACACCGAAAATTCGGGTCAGTGCACATCGGCACAAAGAAATCTGTAGCCTACCGTCGCTATGTAATTCCACGATTCTGCGTAATTGTTACTGATGACCGAATAAATCCACCTCTCTAGAGAATCTTCAACTTCCGCTTTTCTACTTTATCCATTGCATGCGGAAAGTCGTATAATGAACGACAAAGGAATGTACAACGAGACACAGAAATATTCGGTATTCGTACCACCTTAAAACATTATTTGTAACATCAAATCTTCGACAACTTAACCCAATAGTTCTTAACTCGGCTTCCGCGAAGTTATTAAAGTTCGCAAGAAAAGTTCCATGGAAAAAATGTAAGTAGGTACAATTTGTTATTGCTCTATATTGTATATGCTTATTTTTATTATTAAATTTATGTACTTATCGATTCTAGCGTTCTGCATAAATTTTCTACAATCAAGAGGGTTCTATGGCCTCGAAAAGGTAAAGAACCATTGACTTAACCCTTCACATACGGCGACAATGATTTTTCTGTCTTTGCAGTCAGAGCTGATTTTCGTAATGCCAACCTCAAGTTTTGTATACACTTCGGTATTTTAGAACTCTTCTCAGAGTTGGCTCCATACGTTGTATGGACTCCACTCACGCACGTTCTTACAAATTCATAAATAATAGTGAAAAGAATATATAAAACATGTGATTAGTGTAGATCTGTGTGTGTGCATCATGAGAAGTCAGATAAGAAGTCCATACGACGTATGAAGCCTGGCTATTGAAGGCGAAACTATCATCCATACAATGTATGTATTATGAATCCTGTACGTGAAGGGTTAACCCCTTGTCATACAATTTTTCTACTGTCAACTCGTGCTGCGTGAGTTACTCGTACACTTCATATTATATCACATACAAAATATTCAAATATTATACCTACTTTTTACTTAATAATGGTTAATCTTACAAATTGAAAATAAAAATTATTAAAAATTTAATTTTATTAGAGGTAGAATCTCTTTTTGTTGAATTAACATCACAATTCATACCACTCGTGTGACCTGTCATTGTATGGCAAAGGGTTAATTAAATTTTCATTTATACGATGTGAAATAATGCTACCATAATATCCTATAACACTCCAAGATTTCTCTTATTCCCTTGCAATCTCCTTCCGGTCTGCTCTTAAGTTTTCTCCGGCGAAATACAAATTTGTCCGGGTATGTTTGAAAAAAAAAAAAAGAAAGAAAAAAGGGAAGGAGGTAGAAATGCTCGAGGGACGAGGCGCAGAAACGCAAATGCTCGTAGCGGCCCGGTGAATCATTTATCCGCGTCGTTCCTACCGCGAACCCAACGACAGAATCTTTCTTCCGCTGGCCTCTTTGCACGCCTCTTCCGGTGCATTGTGCATATCCCTCCCCTTTCTCCTTTAGCTTCCCTCTGTTGGACTCCTAGGATCTGGATCTCTGGATTATTCCAGACTTTCTTCGATTATTAATCGTCTTCTGTGGTTTGGAACAATTGCTATTCAAGCGCGAGAGGCGAAAAAATACCGGCAAGTTGAAATGGATAAGGCTCATTTAAATATTGCTAATACAATTCCTTTTCATAGATTAGAAAAGGGTAGATGTAAGCAGAACTGTGTGTGTTTGGTAGTAAGTTGCTTTGTGTAGTTATATTGTAGACGATGTAAATCTACTTGATCTTAAGTGGATACAATTTAAATGGTAGGTCTCGAGTGACTCATGAAGTCAGAGGTCTTACTAGGGTTAAATGTATACATACGACTGCTAGGAGACTGTCTCCTTTAGAACTCTTATTTAAGCATGTCAATTTTCTATGATATCTCTGTAGCACCCTTCTATTTTAGCTGTGAATTTCGTTTCTTTTCCCAATATGTAAATAACAGCTTTAATGACGTCTTACTTACACGAATGACGACCCACGGCTACCAGAATTTTGTGTTCCCCCTTCTTATACATATGCATATGCCAACCAAAAAGAACTTAGAAACTATCTTTGTTACTTCATAAAACCCTACATCCAAAAATCTATAGAAATGAAAGAAATCATTTATAATATCTACAACTATTTAAAGTCCACGGTAATATCTACAATTAAGATTGAACGAGAAAATCAATATGGGTACAACCTAGAAAGTGACAATAAATGATTCGAAACAATTCGTATCATTTACTATTTATACCGATGAAAAGTCAATTTAATCGATATAGTTTTCTCGATATCGTAAGGCGGCCTGACACTTTTACGATTAACGGTATTTATTATGCTCCGAATTGATAAACGGGATTATTATAACACTTTTTCAAATTTTTTTCACAATTTCAACATTTACAAAACTTTTTTTAAGATCTTCATCGCAATTCTATACATTTAAGTTACCAGTAGTATCGTTCATCGTGCAATATCTCTAAGGAGCCAGTTTATCACATTATTCAAGTATCTAACAAAGTAACCCAAACTCCAGCCTGTCTACTGACTAAGCGAACTCATTTCGCCCCTGCCATTTGGGGCCACATACTTAGGAAGTATTACTAAGTACATACCTGCTACGTTCATCACGTACAAAGCGTGGAACTTTAAATACAATTCTCCCAAAATTTCAACTACAGGCTGGCTAAATTTTCAATGATAATTTTCATATCATTTATCGTACAGCGTGTATGCCATTCGTACACCCCAAATATTAACTTTCCTAAATTTCGCGGTTCCTTTTTTCATTTACCATTACACTAACTTAAATTATAATTTCGAAGAATTCAAGTCTCAACAAAGGAGTAGGGAAAAAGTTAAACAGAATTTGTATAGTTTCAGCACGTATTGGTAATTATCCTTGCGCAAGGCACGTTTCGAAACGAATTGGCGTGTCGCAAAGGAGACTAGTTTCGCATATACGACAGGAGTCACTTAGGTCTGGAGAGGGACGACGAGGAACTCGTCCATGCAAATTGACATTAATATGCAATTGGAACAATAGATCCCAATTAATTATCTCCGGTTAATTGGGATGCCGTGCCGCGTCGCGCAGCATCTTAACGAAGTTACCATGCATTCTCTCTAATTTGGCAGCAAAACGATACGAAATTGCACGACGATGCCGGGGAATTAATATTTACCACGGTAATTTCAAGCACGCGCGCGTCTACCACTTATACATGCGATTGCAACGTGTTGGAATTATTAAAATCACCGACTTGTTATACTTTCATAAACTATAACGCACCGTTAGCAAAATGAAATAATGTTCTTCATACTAGCATGGAAATTATCTTTTAATAAATCATCTACGCGCCAGTAATACTACCTATCTCTTATAAAAATCTACAAAATTAAAACGGAAGAACAACTTCAAGCCCTAAAACACAATATGCAATATTTAAATGTATTAAGTTCGTTCGTCTGGTGGTGATGTTACTCGTTCAGCAATATTATGATTAAGAAATGAAGAGTATTATTAATGTTGCGAATGTTATAAATAGAGACGAATTACCAAAATCTGAAACAGTACACAAAATACTACATGAATGAATTCTTACATTCATGATTATACTAAATGATTCTAAAACTCATAAATAAACGGGATATAATGCCGAGATTTATTAAAGAAAATTTGCAAACTTTTTTTGATTCTCCCTTCTTGAAATTAATTTTTAAAACAGAAGTATAATAATACTTGCAACTATTTTAATGAAACGAGAACGAACTCACTACACAACCTAATACTTTTCTTGAAACTTCAAAGAAACTCGAAAGAATATTTAATAGAGTAAGGCAAGATATTACGAATAACAACTTATGCAACTCCTGAAGAGTTGCAACAGTGTATTTAGGTAACACCGGATATGTTAATCTTTACAACTTTCACTATCAAATTTTACTACCACCCTTAACATTTACCTTCGATCGTAACCATAATCGCGAGACATCAGAACACCTAACTAAATAGACCCTCGAATGCGTAAAACCGGTAACCAGATCACCAGGCTAGAGGGTTTCGTTTAAAAACCTCGGCCAGCGAAAAGCATTCAGATTCAAAGGGGATGCGCGCGATTATCCGCACAACGCTAAGCGAAAAGACTTGAAATCCAGATGCTGACGATAAGGTATCTGCGAGATACGATCGACACGTCAATGCCAGCGGCATGTCGCCGCGTTTCATCTCAAGGGAAAGGAGAAAAAAAGAGAGGTGAAGGAAGCAAATGACGAAGAACGATAGAGCGAAAAAGAAGGGAAAAAGGGGAAAAGAGAGTCGCGTTAAGCCGCGATAAGAAGCGTCGTACGGTGAGATCGTTACGGGACGATCCATTTTCCTTGCAGCGGCTCGAAAAAGATCGCAAAACGAGGAAGGAAGGGCTCAGCCGTTTACATACCGCGGTATTTCCGGTACCGTGTCTTCCGGCGATTCGAGAGAACCGGAGAAGAGCCCCGGCTCTTCTTTTTTCTGCCCCTGCGAGCAACAAGGCATCGTTTTACCCTGTGATGCTTCGCGGCTGTTGTGACATAGAATACTCGTTAACGTTTTTGTATCTTTTCTTTTTCTTTTTCGTTTTTAAATAAATTTAAATTTATAAAATACTGTAAAATGGGCGGAGGTGGAATATAAAATAGAAAATATAATGAGAAATCTAACTACATTCTAATGAGATTTGTAAGACGTTGATCAACGTTGACGATTCTACAAAAAAATGACTGTTTCCCGTATTACAGTCGCAAAAACAATAAATCTCCTTGGTCTAAGAAGAAGGCCTAACTTATGATTGATTGCGGATCGTTACACAGATATACCTTCCATATCTCGGCATCTATTATTAATAGACTGTGGATCTTTACGCAAATTCATAATTTTCTAAACACAATTAAAGGAACAGAATTGAAGTAAAGATTTTTCTCTTTTTTGCGCATCGAAATTTCCCATAAATACAAAAAGATCCGCAGTCTAATTACTAGTGAACCGAAACATTACTATGCAAAACAAATTTTTATTTAAATCAGCTTTATATTTTCTTTCAACAAAAACACGAATTTGCACAAAAATCCGCATTTTACTTATGATACCTCTAAGTGTTTATCCTTCTTTGTTCCTGAGTTCTACAATAACGAAAGCTCTTATACATTTTTGATGATTTTTTTATTATTCTAATTGTAAATTTTTAAGTGAATTTGTATGTTTCAATGGCAAATGTTCGGAGTGAGTTTGTGTAAGCGTCTCATGTTGATAGATGAAACGTGGGAGAGAAACTGTTTGATGTAATGTGTATTTTATGAAGTATAAGGTACACAGAGGGGACATGGTAGAAGATAAGTGAGATAAGTAATCTTTGAGCACACAAAGGTACATATTATGTTAGCATCAGAGAAATCAAATAAAATGAAATATTTTCATCGATTTGCCAACAAAGGACTTAAAGGAAGCTTTACTGTATTAAGGGATTTGATACAATTTGTACACATACTTGTATGATATGTGATTAGCGTAACAGATAAAACATATTACTCTAGTCGCTAATCGGCATTCGTGCAAATAGCTCTACACCATTTTACTTATCATTTTATTAGGTGTACCAATGAATGATCCACTTACTTTGTTAAATCCAATCTTTAAAGAAACTCCAACATTTACCCTATCTTAAATACAATTGCTCTTATTCTGTAATACATTACAAAATTTGTCAAACCAGCCGTGGATTCCTGCTCGAAAGAATGCTTCACCTTTTAATAAAATAAATTCATCGATCCATTTAAGAACAGTGAATTACTTACTGGTACACCTAATAATATATTTCAAATTATTTCTTCCAAAATTTCAACATTTTCTTTATTCATTTTACTTTAGCTATTCTGTCGATGCTTAACCCTTCACCCGCAAGCTGTTTTTTTTACTAACGCAATCTGCAACTTGGGTCACTTCTGTTCAGGCTTTATCCTTTTATAGTTTCAGACATTTAAAAAAATCCGTAAAAATTCTGAGATACTTTTTGGAATCTCTAATTTAATATACAAGTGATACTTAAGTGAAATATTTAAATCTTGATGCTAGTAATGACACAGGATGCAGGTAAAGGGTTAAGTGTACTTCGAATAGGTATTAAACAGTCAATCTAACGCTTATTAACATTAGATTTATAAAACCCAAAATATCTTATTTTATATTCTATGCTTAAAGTTACAGAAACCATAAATTCGCTGCATTGATTCACACAATGATATGAATACATATTATGCTACTTCACAGCTTGCCATTATCCTCCAATTTTGAACACGAAACATAGCTATTTGTCCGAAAACCTGTCAAATTATGCAACCAATGCCGGTAAGTCTAATGTTATTCACCAATAATTGAAACAGAAATACGAATAATATATTTTCTACCGAAATAAAAAATAATACTGAATGATCTCTGGGATTGCAATTTTATCGAATTTCTCAGGAAGACAGCCTGTATAATTCCCATTTCTGATAACAAAATTCCAAGACGTTTACCGAATGGCTCTTGTAGAGTATTTCGGAAAAGAAGGTTCGCCCGCGAGCGTGAAAAGTGTTCACTTGTAGCTATTACGCGTTATATATTGCGCCTGGCTGTAATGCTCGGTGAAAGGGTTAAAACCCTGGATAGAAGGAATACATTCCCGTCGTGCAGGGGAGGAAACAGGAAGCTAAGACGTCTATTATAAGGAGAAACAGGAGGAACGGAACGGTGTAAACTGTACGCCATTTACATACAATATATCTCCCAGTTAAACCGCATTTTCAGCTTTATGTGATATCAACGTCCCCTGTGACGGTCCAAAGTGAAATGCTTCTAGTCCCTCCTCCCGATGATTTACCTCGTAAATACTCGATGCTCAAACATGCCTCTGTTCTAGCAAATAAATTCGTCGTAAAACGAGAAACGAAGAAACGTTTACTTGTGTGTTTTCTCAATGAAAATCGTTGACGAAAAGCGGAAAGGAATATCATGAATATCTACAGATGGTTGGGCATTGAAATTCTAAGAGGCTAGGATCTCTTAACGGAAGACTCTCGGACGGAAGTTACCGTCAAACGTAAGAAAAAGGCTAATGCATAATGTAAAAAAAAGGTGGAAAGGTTAATTTATTTGCATAAGACCCTGTATTCTTCTAGAGATGTATAGAATCGATTAAGCAGAATGCTACGCGTTTTTTTAATAGACCGAAGGACGGCATCATGTAAATCTATTCGAGTGTTTCTCGTTAAAATTCCGGAAGTCACAATTCGTATCGCTATATTACATAAACTAGTAAAAATTTGCTTAAATAGCTTTATGGTATAAAAATAAAATATGTATCCTTCTTATTCCAAGTACAGTTGTCCGTCGAAGTACGCGGGACATCAACGTACCCGCGTAAGTGAAATTCACGTGATTTTGAGACTCCTCATCACAATTCTACCATAAATTTAGATATAGAAGATAGTAGAAATATGTATTATATTTTAAAACAATATAGGTATGTTAAGAAAATACATACTTCAATTTCATAAAAATCAAATAAGCAATCCTAGGGTAAATAAATACCCAAATGTAACCTAAATAGAATTTTTTCATCCTTTGAATATTTATTTATATTTTACGAAAACATATTGGAGTTATTGAAATTTTCTAATAACCGGATACTTCGAGAGACAACTGTAATCTTTCTCTTGTTTTCATCCAATTGCGTACTAGATTTTGTAAAGGAGAAACAAGAGGAATGTCTGAAAATAGAAAATCTAGAAGTAGGAATCACTACTTGGAGAAGACGTCAAATTTAATTAAGAATACCTGGATTAAAATGGAATAACGAAACGCGTGCTTAAACATGTAAAATGTCCCATTCATACGAAAGAAGGTTACTTCTTTTCTATTCTTTTTTTTAATATGGAAAAACTAGCCACCATTTGAATTTCAAACATTTCTGTGCTTAACGTACCCATTATGTCAATATTTTCCTCCGATTATTGGACATTTTTTGCTCTCTATTCTTCCGTTTGCCTACGGTGGAAAAAATAGTCCGGCTCGAATTACGAAGCTATCATAGATGAGCTTTTTTTCAATGGATACCTATTCAACCAAGCAGGTTCTATGATTATACGCGTGATGTGGTATGTAGGTATAATACTGACAATGGACCTCGATCGCAACCCCTTCTAGTCAATACATCTTGCTGACAATTTAGCAGGATGATGAGAATGATACTGTCGATACGACAAACTGCTCAGGGAACGCGAGACGCCAGCAAATTGGCGGCAACTATGTCGCCAGATGTACCGCAAATTGAGGTTAATTAAAGAGGGAAATATAGCGTGGTAATACGGTCATGACACCAGTTTAAATGCATTCATATTCTTAATAGACATTAAGAAAGTTCTTGCACCAACTCTCACTCTCAATATACATATATTAGGTCACTCGGAAAGTAGTAGTAAATTTTATAATAAGTAACATGTTCGAGAACATTCGGGGAAAACTTTGAAAAAAAAAGAAAAGAAGTTTATTACAAGATTACAAATTATTCGCATGTAGGTAAAAGTTATTGTGATTAAAAATGTTGATCTTGTACCGAGTTAAAAACTTTTCAAATTTCCTTTAGTTTGCCACTATTTTCCGAAAGGACTGAAACCTCGTTCAGATTAATCAAGTTATTTGACTTAAGTTCGCTTCAAATCAAGTAACTTGACTAATAGGAATGAAGCTTAATACTCCTCAATATGATAAAATACGTATATAGGGCACCCAGAAACTAAATGAACACTGCAAACATTTACGCGTAAATTGTAAATATCCAAAACTGACGAGTCCGAGAAGTACTCGGGTTTGTACGTTAAAGGATTAAGTTTGTCTGCAAAATTGTATAGTTAGCGATTAAACTTTCGTTAAATAAGAAATACAATGAATGGAAATATTCGATCAATTTCGTGAGTGACTGTAATTTTAACTCGAATCTCGAAGGTATCGCAGAATTTCAAGAATTTCGTTACTTAAATTCGAGTCGCATTATAATTTTAATCTATATGAAGGCGATACAAATGTCAGTGGTGCTAAGAATAAACGTAGACGCCACGATAAGCAGGAAATCACGAAATGAGTGTCACTTGTGGTTCAAGACTCATACATCAAGCTATCCGGTTATTCGTGTGTGCACGTTGTGAAAGAAAATAGAGATACTTTTCTGTAGGCGAAGCCGAGTCTCTCGAGATCCCGTGAAAAATATGCGTGTCACAATGTCATCGTGAAATCTTTTTCGACACGATAAAACACGAAGTTGCGAATTGCTCACACGTTGCCGAGGCCTATCTCTTTTCTCTCTCCGTCCAGTTTGCTCCCTTTCCTCCCTTTTTCACGCGCGTAATATGATTCCACCATGGCAATGGCAAATATTGCACGCAATTTACCCTTAAATTGCTCTCGTGTAACTTAATTCGCTCACGATGGTGAAGCGCGTCGACCCTCTTTTTTTCCATCGGCTATAATTTCTCTCACCAGTATCGGTCACGCAGTACATACGCGTTTTTGTCAATTTACGTTGACGTCGATCGGTCCGGAACACCGAAACCTTGTTCTCCGTTCCCCTTTTCATGCGTGGTTATGACAAAAAAATGCGTCGCAAACGCTTGAAATGTAAATACAGATAAACGACAAAAGTACGATTTATAAATGCGGCATCTCGTGTCCGGCATGAATAATCTCCGCGGGATACGATACTCCAGTTACGAAAGTCTTCGTAGTACGTTAAACAAAACAAGTTGAGGGGTTTGCTCTCACCGAGCGACGTCTGAATACTAAACCGACCAGTAAAGCCATTTATGTGAGAAATTTCATAATTCTAAACGATATACTTCTGTATGAATACTTAGTCCTCCTCGAGCGCTTTTCTCCTTCTACAAATTCCCATCTTTAGCATACAATTCACTCGGCAAACCGCGATGCATACCAACAACCACTCATCGAGTAAAGAAGTCTCTCGATCTCCCACGCTAGCATCAGATAAGTATCGCTTATCGTTAATGCATCACGTTATATGTTCATTTCATCGTATTATCAACCCTCTGCGAGGATTAATTCAATATCTGTTCTAAGTGCAATCTACTAACAACGAATCAAAACGCACACGTTCGCTAGAGATACTTGAGACTCGCAGAAAAGTTCTTTTTAGATAGGCCACGTACCGTTGCAACATGCTTAACACTTTGAGTACATCGTCTCCTAATTTTGGAAGAGGCACGACTTTTCTCAAAGCTAAGAGATGGTTTTATTTATCCAAATAGAAACAATTTGAATAGTTGTTGATAATTATATTGAATAAAAATGATGGAAGCTAATTTTTTTCACTTTTTTTGCTATAATTTGAAATCATTTGAATATTCTCATTTTTAATTAATGAAATATGAATCGGCATCAGTTTCTTCGCCTTTTCGTGTTTTTAAACTTAAATGTTCCATAGAGCGTACATTTACCCCATTTGTATACTTTATTTTAAACAAAATTAGTACAAATTAAGATGCTACTTAAAGAAACAATCTAGCCATAATTGAAAAATTCCAAATTGATTCTTATTGACTCATTTGGATTAAAATGCGTACAGCACATCGATTTTCTTTTTTTAAGATTTAGCCATAGTAATTCACAGCCAACTGTCTGAGAAACTGCATGAAACACATATAAATACGCTCGGTACACAAAGCGTTAAAGGACATGTTACAAAACGGTCAATTAAACCAGTCGCATTCTGTAACCAAAAAACACAGCTAACGAGAGTCCCCATTGTTCCCGTTTTCGCGTAAACTGAATTTACCAACTTGCAAACAAAGGGGGAAGGAAGAAAAAAATGATCGATATGCGGATAGACATGTTTTTCTCTAGTGTTATACACTTCAAAGGGTTGTGTCGTAGCATCGTGTCGTCTACTCGATATCCTTTAATGAATTAACACACGAACATGCAGAGGGTGACGCATACGGCTCGAAAAAAATCGTTAAACATCGGCTCTCCCACGGAGCCCGTGCAACGTTCGAGATAAACGTGTATTACACACTTTTCATATCGAGAAGCAGACCTTGTTGCGTAAAAAGCCAAGAGAGACGTGTATATGTGTGTGCAAGTCTACAGGCATAGTACCCTTTTATGAAATATGGAATATGGTGTTTTCAAAGTAGACTATCCATTAAATATGTTGTCATACTGGCTATTTGTTTTTGTTCCAGTTTCATTATGGAAACCCCTTTTAGAAAATCGTTGCAAATGTTTTACAGAGTAATTACTAATTAACATTTTTATAAATATTTTTTTGTGCTCCAGGTGACACTGGTTATTTTAAAATTCTAAAGGGAAAATTTTACTGCAACGGCATTCTAATTACTCAAATAATAAAGATTCCACTTTTGATTTCATTTCTCTGAATTCTAAGCAAAGTAATTAGTATCCCTGAATACAAAGGAGAATTGAAGATGAAATGCTATACTACATCACGCTGATAAAGAACCTTTCATTAAAATATAGGACTCGGCCTACCATATTTGCGATAATCATATCTTTCCTCCCTACGTTAAAACTACCGACGACTAAAGTAAACTTGTTTGTACCAAAGAAATAAAAATGGTAGATATTTGTGAAGCCCATGTGATTGAAGTACAATAAATCTTCATTTACATTTTGTACAGAAAATCATAGAATATTCTAAAAATGCACCGTTGCAAATTTATATAATTTTTAAAGTAAATTTGTGGCCAGTCATTTTGACTGCCTTGGTAGTTCTAGCGTTAATTATGCCGTAAATATTAGATACTTCAAAAAGTTGGGGAGAATAAAAATTGAGAAAGGATAATCAGATGAAAATAAGTTAAAGAGAATTCTACAAAAAATTCTGACGGTACACCACATTCCGTGTTCAGCAACCTTCGTGGCTATTTCCAATTCCGACAATAGATTCGATCTCTCGCATAAAAGTTAAAACTACTTTCAAACTGTCGGTCGAAGCGTGTAGCCGAAGCGTTGGCAAAGTTCCTTCCAATGAATTCTTTCCGTTCATGGGATTTGCCGGCTGTAATTCGAGATGCAGACCGATGTCTCCACGCTCGGCGCGAGAAAAACAACGCGTAAAAAATGTCAAGCGTAAACAATCGGCTTGAAACTTCAAAAACACTTTAACCGCTTTCACAGTTCAATGGAAACAACGATCGCAAAATTCCGACTCAAACAAAACACGGTTGCAATCTCCACAATTTTCTATAAAAAGAACCCCAAAAAATGCTTGAAACATAGCCTATCGTTTATCATTAAATTTACAGAATACAAAAACGTATCCATAAGATACTAAAAAATTATAAACGAAGATACGTTCGGTTACAAATGTATAAAATTATAAATAGATAAATAATGAAAAAGTCAAGCAAGATACGATTTTTCCCGGTTTTTGCTAAGAGATACGGAAAAAGTCTGGCGAAAATACGTTCAACAGGGATCGGACTTCGATCTCCTTATTGTATCGAGAATCGATACGTAAGACGCGTGGTTTATCAAGAGGCTGTCTAGCGCGAGCATATCACGATAGAAAGAAACGGCCAACCACGATTCATGGGTAAAGGGTGAAAGAGAGAAGCCGATAAAGTCCATCGATCGTCGACGGGAAACACGCGCGCGCTCGCCGAAAAAAGGATCCGCAGAGACTCATCTCGATAATCGAGGGAATTATGGTCTCTATTCTACAGATCGATGCAACTTCGCGTTTCACCCCGACGTCTTGACAAAGATTCGATTTCGAACATAGATAAACACGCAACGGAAGATACAATAATGGTGAAAGAGAATGGTAAATTACAGGGCGGGTCTTGCCGTGGAAAATCGATGGGAATAGGTAGAGTGGAGAGCGCATAGGACAAAGCACAATAATGTGTTCCAAGGGAACATTCGTTCGCGTCTTCGTGGACGACGCGCGATCTCTTCCGTCACGGAACCCGCGCACGTAAAAGGGCCACCATTTTCACGCTTGCGGTCAGACGCATGAGTTGCAATCGAGAATAAAGGGCTAGAATAAATACTACTCACCTCACGCCGTTTCGAGGATGCAAGCGTTCACTTCCGTGACTTATTTTCCAGGAGCAACCCAATGCCTAGGTGATCCTGCTGACGTTTACGTATATGTTGACACGCTCGACCGTGCAGGTGGTGGTAGCGGTGGTAACGGCGACGCTGGTTGTAGTAGTGGTGGTGGTGTAGTGGTGACGATGCTGGTAGTGGTTGGAAGTACAAAAAAATGTATACGCGTAACGCGACTGCGCCACTGGACCGAATGAAACTGGCTCGAAGCAAGTCTACAGACTACCAAAGCGACGTGGTACGAACCGTGTGCGTCCTCGTCGCGGTGCTACCGTGTACTACGTGTTGCTGCTGCCAGAGCCACTACCGCTCTACCCGCTCCACGACCTCTTCTCTGTGTGCTTCTCTACCATCCCTCCGAATCCACGCAGCAGCAACCTTCGTGCTCGCAGCAGCGCGGGGTTGCCGCTACCAGCGTCGCCCCATCGCATCGTTCTACTGCGCTCTGAAGGATATTTTCAAACGTATACCTGTGTGGTAGACCGCGGCTGCTACATATTTTGCATCGCTGCATGGTTTCGCATTGTAACCGTGGCAATGATAAATATTATCCATCTCCAAATAATGTTGCTAATCGTTTGTAACGACGGGATTAAGCGGAAAGTGATGAAGCCGGGAAAGGATTAAACTGAGAGTAATCTAGAGAGTAAATATGGATCAACGTCCTCTAGGCGAATATACAAGATTGTTAAAAATTTTAACAATATTTGGGGATCGATGTTGGCGAAAGGGCAAACGAATAGCGGTGATTAGAAATAAATGGGAATTTGAAGAACATAGCTTTGTAGTATTGGAAAGAGATATGAATTAAAACATTGCGAATAAAGTAAAAATATAGTAAAGGATATTACAGGAAATGTAATAACTGAAAGTAGATTTAAATTAGGAAACATAATTTATGCCGTCACAAGTTTCGCAAGTTTGTTTTTACCGACCTGCCCAGAGTTACATTACCTTTTCTACTGTTCAGGTTAAGAGGATTACGAGTAACTTTGCTCACAAAATGTTACGTACACCGTGACACGTTTCAACATTATTAAATTACTCAACATTTTTATTTCTTTGGTATTTTTTCGCTATTCAAAGAAAAAGGGGGAGAGATTTCAAAATATACCATTGCAAAAGCGATAATATATTGTAATGCACCCCATATTTCCTATGTAAAGCACGTTTACTATCATTGCAACGTAAATTAGCCACGGCACACATACATTACCCGATAACTTGTCCCTCGTATCTAGCGAACGATTAATCTCTGTAACGCGTCGATTAAACTACAACTACGAGTAGGCAAGAATATCGATTCGAACGAATCGGATGCAAAACATGTTGTACACGAATGTCCGTATACGTGTGTACCAGCCAAGGAACGGTTGACCGTTATGAAGAGAAAAAAGCGCGCAAATGAACTTCAATGTTGACCAATAGTCGTGGTGCGTTTTTATTTAGCTCACACGCTCGATAAGTGAATTCTGCTAAAATTTTTTATCACCGAGTGCCTTGACTTCGCAAAAGTTAACAGAAGAAGAGACAGGAGGGGAATAACCAGATGAACGAGACGCTTATACGCCATATATTGCGCGACCACGTTCCACTGGTACCCCGCTTTTCTTGGAATACATAGAAGAAGTTAAACCGTCTTCCTCGCAAAGCTTGGGTCATATATACATACATCTGCTGGTTCCTTAATTGCCAGGCAGAAGTGGTTTCTCGTTCAGGGAGAATACCGATCGCTCTCTTTTCAACCTGTATATCGTCGATGCTTTCGTGCGACCTTCCGTACAATCCAGTTCCACGATCGTGGGACGATCGAGAGAAAAATCGCTTGCGCAAGGGTTCGCTGCTCCGGCAGTGTTCAGAGTTTCTTAACGACCAGCGGAACTGGATTTAAAGCGAACACGGTTTTATGATCTTGTTATAGTTGTATCTCGAATCTTTTATCGTGTTTATAAAATGATAAATTGTTCCGATTATTCGAACGTATAAATATTAATAGTATTATAATTTGATACAATAAGAAAATTATTATATTTATCTTTACGATATACAATCCCGTCCATAAATCACCGGACACTTGTTAATTTTTAATAAAGCGTTCGTTGAATTAGACTGCCAGTGGCATCTTAAAAATATAGTATTATTTAATATTCTTCCTGAAGTAAACGATTAGCAAATAGCAGTTCCATTTTTTAATCGTAACGTTAATGTTTCATTACTCTAAATTGATTAAGTGCCCGATGAATTGTGGGCGGGAATGTATATCTTCGTAATGTGGTGAAAAATGTATTACTATCGAGTATAATAAAAAGATATTGCACGGTGTTCGCGTGACGTCTCTGGGTTAGCGGGTTGATGTCGAATAAAATGAAGACTTACACGCGATTATACTACGTGTATGCGGTTGATACGTGCACGAGAAGTGATTGTCAGAAGTGACACGGTACGGGGGAGTAAATCACGACGGCATTAAGACAATTAGGTGGAGAACGACGAGTTCAGTCGAGTTGGTTGACGTGTCTTGGACAGAAAGATCTCTAATATGCCTTTTATTTCGACTCCATGGTCAACCGCGTATGCACGTACAAGTTAAACACTTATTCGATCTACAGGACGTACGTAGGATAAATGCATGGGCGTCGATACAAAATATTAGAAATGAGGAATGTAACGTGACACCTATCGTAATCGGATAATCGGCAATTTTCCATTCATCGTAAACGATTATTGTACATATGTATATGAAAATGAATATTTAAAATATATGTAAATGTTACTTCAAGATAGATGGTGTGAAAAAATACATGCATTAAAGTTGCATTTCGCGAATAAAATGTTAGCGACGACCATGTGCATGATACGATGAAATATGTGTGTGCGCGTACGTGCAGTAGTCTGTCCGTACTGTGGTCGTGCAATTGCGCGAAGGAAATGAGATCAAGTTTGAGTGATTGCGGACAGCAGTCGAAGAGAGGAGGAGAGCGGTAGGGAATGGAGATAGGACAGTTCAAGAACCGAATCTACAGATTGCCAGCTGGATAAACTGGAACAAACGAAGTACCAGATTTCTACGTGTATCTAGTACATCGTTTTCGAGAAATATTTATAATTTTTTTTAAACAATTTGAAATAATTACACAGGATTGATTAAGATTGCTTTCAAAAATAAACATTTATTTCAAAATTAATGCTTACCAGCTGTATCCTAAAAACTAAGGTCTATCCTATACACTGACTGTGTTTAGGTGGTTTTTTTTTCCTCTTAAGATTTCTTAAGACTTCATTGCATTATTAAGTTGTGTACAATTTTTGTTTTGTTTTGTTTGTTTGTATAGTACCGTAATAGCTTCCACAGCAAGTTCAAACGCTTTTCTGATTTACATCACATGATTTCCTTGCACACATACATATATTACATTCAAATGGCAGTACCAGAATGCATTTTGCAAGTATCTAATGATTCGGCACTTAAAATCATTCTTACAAACTGGTTCACGTACTATTTTTCTTATCACCAAACTTAACTCTTGGGCCAAATCTCACTCTCCTATGTCTTGATAAAGATTAAAATGATAGTACCGCTAAATGGTGATATCACATTTATGGTTCGGAGTATGTACTGTCTGGTCAACTAAGAAAAAATGTGACACAGACCTAGACAGTTTCTTTCGCGGATTGTACCAACTCCCCAAATGAGGTTTCCAAACATTGTCGTAATTCTGCGTAACTTACTACTAATACACTCTGTTCATCTCGTGACATCAAACATATCTATAAGATTATAAACAACACATTCAGAAATATATATGTATTTTTTTTTTTAGAAATGATTTGAAGTTTAAATTAGCGTACGATTATAAAAGTAAACCCGCTTTTAAGAATAAAAAGGTAGAGGACCAAAAAATATGAGTTGAAAAAGAAAAGTATACCTTATCCTGAGAACCTGAATCCAACTTATTTAAACAAGATACAACATGTGCCATATCCAACCATGGTCTTCCATCAGCTGCTACCTGGTGGAAAACATAGTCCCTAAACAATTTGAGCATGTACCGGTCACCCGTCTCTGCCCACGTCGGTTCCATATTAAGCTCAGGTCTTTCGTTAATAGTAGCCAACTTTACGAGTAACTTAAATAATCTCCCGTTTTCCAACTCCTTGGCAAGTTCATTTTCCAATACGTCGGATCGAAGCTGAGCTGCATCTAACTGTGTATAAAATCGTGCTCCGATCATCGGCATGAGATCTGTTACACTTCTTCGTGCTTGATTAGAAAGTAAATACCTATAAAATTATATTCGCGTATAAGCACCTATATATTGACACGAACACACACGCATCGAGTAACATATGTAAGATCACTCCCCTTCCTTCCAGTTTTAAAAGCGTCTCTCAGTAAACGTTAAATGTTATAACTAGACTGTGGATTTCTATGAAAATTTATTTCTTTATAAACAAAAATAAAGACGTGGAAGCTACACAGAGTAGTAGCTAGTATTAAAATATCTCCTCTAATTTGACTATTTCATATATTTTTATATAATACGTATATTCGGTACTTTTTACCTATTTAATTTTCCCAAAAATGCACAAAAATTCGCAGTCTAACTATAACAAAAATTATAAAATATATTACAGCAAATAATGACGAAATGTATTGCTTTGGTATTAGTAAGGATGAACAAATGAGAATGAATGTATGAGTAAAATAAAATGTATACAAACAGAATAAGGTTTCGAAGATCCGTCGAGTAGGAACGTGCGACGAGCTCAAGAGAGGCTTGCATGTTATCGCGATGGACGGCAAGGAGACTGCGACATGCTAACGCCAACACCAACTTTCCTAGGGCGATTAAATCTTCTTGTTCGTAATGTGGTATAAGCGAGAGAGGATTTGCTGCATTTCCGTCGAAGGTAACAACATCTGGTATAGCTACACAACTTAAACGAAGTCTCGTTCGCGATGTGAGCAAAACTTTCGTTGGATCTAAGCATCTGTACGCTAAACCTGCGATAAGAAAACTATTAGAGGTATGCGGTAATCCCGGCCGGGACAACAATTTTTCTCGGCATTGGGACGGGATCCTAAAAGTTTCGGGATTCCCGATATTTTCAAGATTCTGGACTCTTCCAAGAGTTTTAAGAATCCGCAGGCTATTTCAGTATTCGTTTTGTTGAATACTTTCATGATTTCTGGACATGAAGGAGAATTTCGAAAGTGTAAAATCGAGACACGATGATTCTTTCCCGAACCCGGGATCCTAAACATTCTCGGGATTCCCAGATATTTACGGGATCCCGCACGCCTCTGGTAATTATCTTCAAAATACGCAAATGAGGCGTATAAAAATATTATCAACGAAAACAAACCAGCAGCATGTATAACACGAAGTGCAGCAGTGAGTTGAATTATGTAGCTCCATATGACGCTTTCTGGTAGCATACTGCTATGCTGTTGCCTCAAAATAGTATTCTTAGTATGGCTATAAGGTCGGGGAGCATTCGGATCCGAAGAAAATGGATCCGTATAACCATTTAATTCGGTCGCTGAGAAATGTTTAGTTAATAATGTTTCTGATCCGGGATGGTAATCGTAAACAAATACCATGGCTGAAATAATAAAATCCTTTCATAAAGGTGCATTTACTAATTTTTTTTCGATACATTAATACAGACAATGATCACCAAAAGCCTTGGTGGTAAAAACTTCTCTTAATTGCACCAAATTCGTATGCGATAATCGCTTCCACATATCTACCAGCACCATACACTTGGTATTAGCAAGTCTGAAATCTAAACACATATTAAATGCTTACTTCGATATCAGTTTCATATTTTTTTTTATATGGTTGCTGTATAATTCGTAACGATATAAAGGTATTCACCATGTATACGCCGTAAACAATAACGAGTACCGCTTTTAATGCTGGTAGCTTTGTACGTCGAAGTTTGGTATCCGAGCATTGTCGATGCGGGTTTATGGATTGGTTCTAATGGACACAGCTCGTGATAATTATCTACCTCATTCGGTAGATCGGGAAATCGTACTACATCGGGTTGTGCTAATGTTAAAGCATTTTTCTGAAGAATGTCCATTCGTAAACTTTCACTCACAAAGAAACTAGGTGTTGCTTGGGGAGGTGGGGTTGAGGGAGCAGAAGAACTATTAGATGATGGGGGTTTTGTGGGTTTCACAGGCTGAAGATGAGCAGGTGTACCTGGATAGACATAGCCTACCTGACCTGCTCCCACATTTCCAATCTAGCAGTAAAAAATGTTTAATTAATTCATTAATTACACGATCGAAAATTATACAAAAAAATCGGAGATCCTCTCGAACTTGCTTACAGTTTCAGTTCCTTCCTCAGCTCCAACAGTATCAGTTGCCGCATTTCCAAGGTAAAAATAAGTAGTACCGCCCACATTTTCTTGCGAATGATAAGAATTATTGAAAAGATTTGGGGAACTGCTGTTGCTACTAGTAAGTCCCCTTCCAGGTACAAATTCTGGACTGGCAGTTACCTTTTTCTGTGAATCCAGAGAAAGGTTTGACAAATGTTTTGTAACAGCTGTAGTACTTAGAGTTACCCCTGGACTTTGACGATTCTATCAAAAAATAGATAAAAAAAATAAAACTATATGAATACATGTCTTTACTATTATTCATTAGTGTCATTTATTCAATTGTATATATCTAATTATATTATAATGTAAGAGGGAAATTTTTACTGAGACTTGACTCTCCTCAAATAAATTGCAGATGAGTAGTACACTACCATGTAGGTAGCAAGCTTGGACTCCAGTGGAACGCCGTTTGTTTGAGGGGTGTATGCAACAAACATTGATGGGTCCATCTCTCCTTCAACCACTGCATTTACTGCTCTCACACTTAACCCTCACTTCTACTCTCTCTCTATTTTCCTCCCAGCTGAAAATCCCTTCCCACCTGTTTCTCTCAATGTGAACTAACAAATCTGCTCTATCCTGATTATAATCCCTTATTATACAGGTGCACAGCACGACATCAACCTCCACACCCTGCAACATATCTTATAAACACATGAGTACAAATAAAAAAATAAACTTACAATTATATATTACATATTAATTTTATACTGTTATCAAACATGTTTGAGAAATTAAAATAATTACACTTATACTTTGTAAGAAGATTAATTCATTTGTTCTTTTTTCTATAAGTGAAATTAAAAGTAGAAATATTACTATTCTACATATGCACAGTAAGATATTACATTATTTATAATCATTTTTATTATTCATCTACATTACTTAAATTATATCAAAAGCAAAATATTGTTAAACAAGTAAAGTAAAAATATAATTCGTTCGCAAAATACATAAAAAACAGTTCAGTTTTATTTACACTAGTTGAGATTTAGTCTGTATCTGCCTGTATTTGCAAAATCAGTCGTGCATACATTTGAAAAAATATACCGTTCGTTCTAAGCGAAGGATCAATTTGCCGCGTATGGCTGCAAAAAATCAAACATAACATAAATCATCGATTCTGAATGAAATTTCGGAAAGGACGAGTACAACTTAAGTTACAAAAAAAAAGGAAAACCGAAAAGAACAAGTAGAATCGCACGCTATAGCAATGGCAGCTGATTTTGACAATATAGCGAAAAAGACGCACAGGATATAACCTTGACTTCAAGTTACTGCTGATCCGAGGTATTCACCGTAATCACGGGTTTCACGAGAAGTTCCGAACGATTGTGAAATAAAGGGACCGAAAATGATAAACCACGGGAACGTATCCGATTAAACGCGTACGAAAAGTACGCTCTCAGCTATAACATAACCATTTACACTGTCACTGATGTCGCGTCGGTGTACGGCGCCAAAATTCCGATCTTTCAGGTTTCCGATACAGCACGGTAATCGGGTGCAGGAAAAAACAACAATTAGAGTGATGATTTGATAACAGCCTGACCGTGTTATAACATGTTTCCATCCAGTAGACAAAGGAGAAAGCAGAACCAATCCGATCTTGTATGTTTATGGTGTTCTCCCTTTGCTTCGGCCTCGTATTTTTCTCTTTCTCCCTCTCTCCCTTCCACACCCCCCTCCCCCTTATTCATGTCCTTCGATCGGAGCAGCTGTCTCTTTGCCACGGCTTGTCTCCGGGCGCGCGAGACGCAACCTGTATATTTACCTTTCGAACGCGCTACGGACGTCCGCATTTCGAATTGTCATCGCGTTTCTTCGACATTCGTATCATTGTTTCTAGATTGTGGGATGATTATTCACGAACGATATTTTAAATACGTGTTATCTTCCCGTGGTACATTATTAACTGGGATTAATTAAAAAACGAAAATATGCCACGATTTTGTTGGTGAAATACCATGGGAAGCGTACGGTCACGTTATTGCGTCGCGTTTAGAATGTTCAATATCGGTATCCTGTCTATTATAGTTGTTCAATATTTTTGGAAACGTTCACAGTAACAGGCGTGATTATTAAAAAGAAGATAGGCAATAACGATGCCTAAATAAGTAGAATTTGTTCGTTTTGTTAAAGGTTAATACTAGATACGATTTTAGAACCAATGCTACTTTCGTCGAGATATATAGTCACAAGCGTGTGCGATGCGCTTTACTAGTTTTCGTATATTTAAATCGTTTGTTATAATTAGTAGATACGTATAATCTTTTTTAATTCTTTTACTTGCTTTACAACACTCTTATTTTATCAATAATAATTACTGGTATAATTCAAATATTTACAATAAATATACGAGGCTTCCTTCGGTACTGTAATCTTGACTGATTCACTCAAGTACGTTCCTATTTTCGTAATGCTGTTGGCAGTAGTGAGCAATATCGGTACACTTCAGACTATCAAGTATTTAATTTGTATATGGCAATTCAAAGCATCGGACTTTCGAGAACGTGTGATTTTCGCAAGTTTAATCCGTTCTCGTTGTGGAATTTAAAGCTAATAACAATAAACGCCTTGACCCAAATATAAACAATTTAATCGTCTAACGAAACTTACGACAATGATTATACCTGTACGGTGTTTTACCTGTGGAAAAGTGATCGGCAATAAATGGGAGGCTTACCTTGGTCTGTTACAGGCAGAATACACAGAAGGGTACGTATATGCTCACTATTAAATAAAATTGCGAAAATATGTGAAATACAACGTAACTGAGTTGCAAAATATGTTGCATGTGGTACAATTTAAATATAATGTTTATAGTAACGAAAAATTTAACCTTAATCGTGAGGATATAAATATACTGCGGATCTTTATACAAATTTATACTTTCAAAAATATAAATAAAGAAATGGCATACAAATACGAATTCGTTTCACCTTCCAAACATAAATTGCATCATACTTCGGACATTTTGTATAATTTTGTATACTGTAAGCATTCTGTATGTGTTTATATGTTTAAATTGTCTATAATTGCTTAAAGATCCACAGTTTAGTTATAAATTATTAGTTTTAAATTAGTTTTATGGAACATGCTAATTTATTTTTGGTGTCTTATTTAAATAATGTATGGTATAATTATTTATATAATGAGCAAACAACTGCTCTTATATTCAAATAAATTAATAAATGTAGTGTGTAAAATACTAAATTTATAACATTTTTGGAAGAAATTCTTGTGTATTGTATGATTGCATATATGTGTTACAGAGATGCTCTTGATGCATTGGGACTAAAACGATATTGCTGCCGCAGAATGCTTCTGGGACATGTAGATTTAATTGAAAAACTTTTGAATTATGCTCCATTAGAAAAATAAACGTATAGAAACTTTATTCTCACATTTAATCTTAAATTAAATTGGTACAACAATATTACCTTAACATATTCCATGTTATTAATATTAAGGCACTATTATCTATATAGAAATATGTATTTTTTAAATTATGTACAAAATAGGATAGAATAAAATATACAAACAATGTTGTAAAATGACTTGTATTTTAAAATTGTATTCATTTCATTACTTTTTTTTACTTACCAGGAATATGTAAAAATTTCCAACAATTGTATAAAAAATCGATTAATTTACAACAAGTTTGATAAGCAAAGATTGCTTGAAAAAGATCATACTTTTTTTTTAAACTATACATCGATATTAAATGCAACACAGCAGAGTGAAACATTCTTTGCATTGTGCATCACATGCATGGAACACATATGAGAAATTGATTTTTATGTACATGTTTGTGTACTTAGAACTTTTCTCCTAAATGTTTCAAATATTACAATAATATTTATTACATATCAATAATTTATGTTACAGTTTTGTCTCGAAATAAGCAACACGTGTAAGACTGGCCAGAATCTTATTTCGAGACAAGTCTGGTTGATTTCAAAGAGGGGATAGTGACTTGCTTATTTTGAAATAGAAAGTAACTGCTTATTTCAAAACAGAACCATATTAAGTTTTAAAATGAAACGAAGGTTATACTTTGAGATTTGATTGTTAATTTATAAGATTAACAATACACAAACATACTTTCTTATATATCAACAATTTTTATAAATCTTAAGTGAAGATACAAATTTTCGACAAATTTGAAACAGTCTACAATCGTATTTTTAAAAGTATAAAATAATTTGCTAAATAATATTAAAATTAATATTAATTAGAATATATCGACCCAATGTAAAAACATTTCTTATAAATACTGTCAAGTTCTCTCAGTCTATATTTTACACAAATTAAATAGACTTTTTTATGTATTCAATTTTAGGAACAAAGTAAATTACTAGATAAACTTTTAAATTCATTGGTCGATTGATAACGACTAAATCTTCTCATATAACCTTCCCTAATATTAACTTTTCCTATTGTTTAAACTGTTTGTGCGCTGGTGCTAGTTTACTTATACCGAATGTCGGCTTTCCAGCTTATTCTTCTTACAAGAATTCGTTTTTGAAGCTCTCGTTTGCACAACAACCGAAGTAGTTGATTAGAGTTCTTTTTATCTTACTAGAGCACTTCTTGTAAGCATTTACATTGCACTTAAATTTCTGATACATATTTTATCAAACTTCCCATTATTTATGTTGTATAAAATGAAGTAACATTTCCAAATTAGATACTGTATTTGATCTTCATGATTGTCTTTGTGAAATAATAAAGTTATCAGAAATTTATTGCGTTAAAATCTGTTGTAGTAGCTTCCAAACAATTATTAAAGTTTGGAATATTGGAATATCTACAGATCTATGTGCCTATGAAAACATGTTCCTTAGCTGTATAGCGCTGCGATTTGTATCAACGCGCTACGAGATCCGAATACTAGAGCCATTAGACCAATGATACATATGATAATGTTCTTCCATGCTACCCAATTTCCTGGTCCGAAACCAACATCCCAGTAAGTTACCGTTTCGATAAACACGGGAATTAAGAGTCCCAGTATAGAAAAGCAAAATGCACCAATTAGTCCAATGAAAGGTTCGATAGTTGGCACAATCACAGCAAGTAAAACTGTAATAAATAAATAGTTCGCTTTAGTTATTAAAATTACGTATATAAAATTTGTTATATTATATAGCGAATATTCGGTTAAACGTTTTAGCGCTACGTAGCGTGATCGTGCTGTTCAGATTTCGCGTCGAAAAGTGCCAGGCGTTTGCGATATCGTGATGAAAGTTGAATGTTGTCGAAAGTCGCGATGCTCAACTAATAGTGCGCTCAGATTCTGATGTCACATCAAACTGTTAGCCACCGGTAGTACACACCGACGACAACGTATTAAACATAAAGCACATGCATAAGACGAACCAAAAAACAAAACAGTCATTAACATCTATTATTTTTGTAGCATATACATATAACGAAGAAGTGCTATCGCGTCGTATGGCACTATTCGACACGGTTTTCGAAATGATCTCTGGACACTAAAACGGTTAAAAGATAAAATACATACCGGCTCCTGTAACCATAATTGTTCTTAAAATGTAGTTTGCTAGCAGCGGTTTTTTCTGGAACCGATCTTTTATTCCATTCCATGCAATATCAAGGCAAACGTAAAACTGTAGTCCGAAAGTACAATAAACGGCAAGAGCTATTAAAATCTTTACAATTTGAGCCGGTCTAAAAAAATATATATAATATATAGTAATATTATATATAGCAATAATTAGGGGTGTGCGGGATCCCGATTTTCGGGAATACATTTATTCTATTTATTGTATTTCCTACATTTCTTGTGTCGGCAAATTTAATGTAATACTATCCAAAGTTTGGTCCTGGTATTTGATATATCCTAAAAATCCAAGTAAAATGTAGATAAGCGTAACACCGGACATTCCCTTATTAAGAACACCACAGATTCCAACGAAGTGTTGCGGTGTTTTCATGTTATTCTCCAACGGCATTACAACACCTAGAACATCGTTTTCTTAGTAAAATGAATAACGGACATTTCTAGTCGCGCAAACAGTCGAATTATACCTATTGCTTCCATTGCAAAAATGGTAATGCTGAAGAATCGCGGGAAATCCTCGATGGCTGCGAATAAAGGGACAGATGTGATAGGTGGGATATCCCAGACTAAATAGTAAAAAGTTATTCCTAAACCTGTTCCCATGAATATATTTGCTACCATGGAAACAGGTGCAAGATATTTCAGATTCGGTATCCAGCTGAGCAGTATCATTGGAACCAATAAACAGGCTGTCATCAACCGAATACTGAATTCACCGGATCCATCTTCTTTGTAATGCTCTATAATTTGGTTAAAGTTCGCGGCAACGATAACTGTATACACACTGCAGGTGCCAAAGTACGTTGCGAATAAACTAATTTGTATAAGGTACCTATAAGTAAAATATTACACAATTGTTACCATTATAATTAAACCTTTCCCAAGGTTTTACATTAGAGCTCGGCAACCTTTTCACTAACAAGGGCACTTTACTTTAATTTTGCGGGAGGGGAAGCTACAAACTTAAAGTAGATTCATTACATATTTGTGCCGACAATTATGAAAGTGGTGTAACTCAAAAAGCTACAAAAATTGAGATTTTCACTTATTTTGTTTTACATTGATTTATATCACAAAAATGTGCAAACTTTTTTTTTCGACTTACAGCACTTTGATAGTCACCAGCACATTTATTTTAAATTGTACGTAATTTTGAAGATTGATCATAATTTTGACGCGAGCGCTTAAAAAACGTTGTCGATCTCTGTTTTACATACTATAACTAAAAAAAAGAAGTATTCGCGCGCTGCAAACTCTTGACTTCTACTGAGAACATCTTTTTCAAACCAATACCCAGTTAAAACCGGTTTTTAATTTGCTAATCCATAAAAACCTAGTTGCCAGTAAAAAGTTTTAATTTATTGTTGCACAGAGAAACACGTTGTCCATAGAAATCAGTAGTCTACGACGTACAAATACTATTTCCAGGTACTGTAACAAATTTTTTTTTTCGTCATATTTTACCTAATTGGCTTTGAAAATTTCCTTCCCCATTCTGGTCCCGTGGAAAAGGCTACTTCTGCTACATCGGCGAAGCTCATTTCTGTGCGCCTCGTTTTGTGGTAAAGAACGTGTGCACATTTTATCTAAATATAAATTCAACTTATATAATCCAGTCGCAGCTTCGGCGGTTATACTTAATGTTTAGATTATTTACCAAAATGTATGCACAGTGTGTGCACACAAATGCTACTAAAATTGTGGCAAGTACACCAGCGAGGAGGCCAGCATTCTTGAAGGCAATTGGCATGGATAATATACCAGTTCCAAGCGAAGCTTTCAATAAATGCGTTAATGTGTCACAGTCCCTAAAAAGAAATTAATAACTATTATTGATCGATAATTTTGGTGCTAATGTATTATTCTATGCCACATTGTTCAACGGTACTATGTGCATATTTATTTCGGATTAAATGGTAGAAAAAACAATAATTATTATTATAATTATAATTACTATATATTAACTGCAATATCGCAACTTACGTTGTTGGGTTATCAACTCTTCGTTCGCTAAACGGATCAAAGCTCTTTCCATCAGCCTGTCCAGCTTCCGTATCTCGCGGGGCGACTTGCACTTTGTATCTGCAACAAAAATAGTACAAGTATTCAGACTCTGTGATTTCTTTTATTCGACATTTTTTTTACCCAATTAATGAGATCATTTCAATTTTGCAGGATAATTCTGTTTACATTAGTCAATTATGTGTAGACTGCGGATTTTTATGCATTTATGGGAAATTTAAATATAGAAAGTACAGAAGTTACGTAATTTGCAAGAATATACAAGATACCCAAAGCACAGAACATTTTATTGTATTTCGAGAGTAATTGAATTATGTTTCGTTAATAAAGATACGAATTTGTATAAAAATCCGCGGTCTAATTACGTGAATAATTTAAAATCAGTGAACTCTTACTTGGACAATACACCATCCTTTGCATTGGACCCATCTTGGGGCAAGAAGGTGTCCATCTCTGTTGGTGCCTTGTGATCCTATAAAATAAACATTATATATACTTGTTAAAGTATTGTAAATAATAAATTATTTCCTATAAGATAAGGAAACTTACCATTTTGGTATTTGTATGTATTCTAACTTTATCCTAGCTTAATATACGTTATCTGTAACAAGAAAAAAAATATATTAGAAATGTAAATTTGAAATAGTAGTAAAATATACTGGCAGGTTTAGAATTATTCAAATGAAGAAAAAAGATGGCAATATAAATGTTTTATTTCCTGTATATAATTTATATAATTTTATGTATCGGTACGAGCAATTTTCCATCTATCTCCAATTATGGTTGAAAGATTACACAGGTGCTATAATATTACAATAGTAAATTTACGGACTAACTATTCTTTAATTTACAATTCAAAATTATGGAAAAAAAGATGAATCATTGTTGCCGTTTTGTCAGTAAGCTACGCCTTCTGATTAATACTGAAACCGAAAGACTAATTTTATATTTTGGCTAAAGCGCAGTCAGTATTGTTGATTCGATTCGATTCATCATACCGATAGATTCCATTGCCGTTGTTAAGATACTATTATCGTGTTTTGATACTACAGCTGACAGAAATCGCAAGCATTAACATATTGCCCACGAAAAATTATTAACGTATGACTTAACAAACGTTTCATTTTATATGTACATGTACGATAGCACGATAAATGTGTTTTCATAAAAGGTTTTTAAAGATATACCGCCCAAAATAATACCTTATCAATAAGATTCCGTATTGAAATAAGATAATCAATATTTTGAAAGCTATTCGGAAGCTAGCGTAATAATATTTCTAAATATCTCGTACAAAATTGATAGGACTAATAAGAAACATATATTTTTACTTATCCAAACTTTTAATATATTATATTTACAACTATAGTTAGATAGTAATAAATACAGTGAGAAAAAGATGATTATGAAATTTTAATCTACGCAGAATCTAAACATTATTACGTAAAACGTCATCTTGAGATGGCATTCAGCGTGCAGACTTTGGCCTTGCGACTTTGCGGTTCTCTTTATGTATCATTGACGTACACGGAAATGCAGAACTGTAGGCGGTTGATACAACAGCAAAAGTTAACATAATCGCGCGAATGCGTCTAAAAATTGTTTTCTCGTTATCACTAACTGCCAAAGTGAACCATTAGCTAAAAATGTGTTGCATTATAATCTATTTTAAACAAGGAAACTACTCGAAATTTCAGTTGCTTCATGTTTATAATAAATTACAAACACAAAAACCAGTTAAGAACCGCTGCTATTTAAGAAAAAGGGATTTCTAAAGAATTTAAGGGTGTTGCGGTTTTGGTAGATTCGTAAGACTCTGAGATTTCAATAGATCCAGAAGATTACAATGCTTCCAGTGGTGTGAAGAGTTTCTGGAGGTTCCAAAGTTTATGGGAAGGTTTCAATAGGTTTCCTAGGTTTCGAAGATATAGAAGATTCAGAGATTCAGGGTAAATAGCGAAATCGAGTGATTACGGTGGTATGGGGGGGTTCTCTGGGATGTTCCAAATGCACCAATTTTTATATAACTAGGGATCGCACAATGGGCCACAGAGTAATTCGAGTGACGAATAATTCAAATTACTCCCAATTGTTAGATTAACCCTTCAGGGACGACGCCATTTTTCGACGCATTCGATTCTATATAGCATTACAGATGTTATTATTATTTTGATCTATTAATTTCGTAAGTAGTCTGCAGATCTTTATGCAAATCCATATTTTTCTAAACATAATTAACATTTTCATAGGTTTTCGTAAGTTGACATAGGTCTATATGTTTAGATTAGTTCATATTAGTTATATTAGTTTGATATTAGTCCTATATTAGTTATATACATACATATATATATTTTATAAAAACACTTAATTTTTGTATTAGAATGCGATAAGTGATAAGTTAATACGGTTATAGTTAGATTAGATCTAGATGGTTTAAGTTAAAAGTTGTAACCGGAAGTTATCCTAAGCCGAAAGGTAAAAAGTATGTGCAATAAATAATAATATAAGTATAAACATAATTAAGAGATTGGAACCTAAATAAAGATTTGATTACCCTCCTAAATATTACAAAGAGTATTGTACGTAGTACCTCCCTAACTATATGGGTTACAGGTAAAGCCGAAATTTCTCGACTCTACGAACCTTTATCCTTTTGGTTATTCGTTACTAGAATTGTCATTTTAGCCCACTGTGCGCCGCTAGAGATCTATAAATGTCTAAGGAAATCTAAAGGTTTCGAAGGATTCCTGCATAGATCGTGAATAGATCTTAAGAACTCGGATGTCGGAACCCAAGACCTTCATACCATTATAAGCTGGGTCGGCATTCTAAGGTCACGGTGACTTTATAACATCGAATAATGGGATCTTTGAGACCTTACCATGTATTCTATATTCCTAGAACCTTTGGAATTTTCAGGCCTTAAGCCCTAGACTCTCGGAATGTCCTGGAACCTACCTCTCCTTCATGCTCCAACAAACTTTGAACCCCCTGCTTTGTTAAAAGAATATAACAGTTAGACTAAACAAGTTAGATAATATTATGCCGTTTCGATTGCCGTTACCAAAGTATTTGAGTAAATAACATAAGTAATACTGTAGGAAAGCGATAAAAGACAAAATACTGAAGTTTAAAGATTTCTACCAGTGTGCTAAAACCATTGAAAAACATTAAATAGTAGGATATTAATTGCCTAACTATAGTCAAGTGTATTTGAAAGGATACGAACGTATGTGATAATAACATCTTGATTAGTTATTCAACGGATGAAAGACTCTTTGTTCGCTAATGCTATTATGCTGCGCAAATATTTTCATTTTCCTTAAAGAAAGGTCGCCTTTGTTGACGCAAATTGCTTTTTCGGTGGCTTCTTTTTAAAATAAAATCCCGATATTACGTGATATCTCAAGTGTATCTTATGACGACATTTCTCAACGAAGAAAATAATTTGAGAAGTTAATTAAAAACTTCGTACATCGAATAGTAGTTAGTTAAGCTTATTGTTAGATACTTATTTTGGTTCAGTTTTACATAATCTCGTTTATTTTAGAATTTTATCATATACATAATCATAACACAATATTTACAAATTCTTTCATAAATAGAAGATACATAAGCTAAAAAAATTGTCAATTAATTGTCGATATTTGTTTGCAAAGTTAAATGCATAGGAAAAATAGTGTCTATTGGAATTTGAAGCCATAGAAAAGGGTTTCATTGAGCATGCTGTTCATCGATCATTCTTGACGTAACTCCGGACATTGTCCTCAAAAATATAGAACCGTTGGCAATCTGTGATACGGTACCCACTAACGGATACGCGTGTCCAGCCTAAAAATAACTTAAAACGGCTGCCTAAATCTCCAAGTTGTTCTGCCCCAATAACTTTCCGTCAATTATTACAACTTCACAATTTAATGACTCTTAATGTCTCTTCTTTATATATTAAATACTTAAAGAAAAAAACAAACATGGCTGTAATATTAATTAATGAGCTTTCATCGATCTTAATAAAATATACTCCTGTTCAAAAGTCTTAGGACAACTATTATATCTACTCCAAATTTGACAACAATTAGTTTGCTGAAGCATAGAAAGAAAAATAATTGCAGACTTCACTGATAATTTCCATTGAATGATGAATGTGGTTCGAAGTGCGCAATCTTCGTCAAACTGAATTTGACTAAAAATAACGATTCCAGAATATCTTAAGATTTTTGAACGAGGGTGCTTATGTTGCTAGTTGGCAGAGTTGGGCATTATTCGAATCGTTTCGAGTAAACATTTATCTAAAACGATTATCCGAGTTTTGTTTTAGTCGAATATTTCAACTACAGAATAATAATTATTTATTATCCGTGACAAATTATTTTCTATTTATTCGAATAATTTTGTATTAATTATGATTTATTGATGATTTATTCGAATAATTTACGTGTTAACGAAATATCTCAATACTTATACATATATATTTAAAATACACAATTATAATACTACATATTTATATTTATTTATATATACATAAATATATCTATAAATATACATTTTAATTGAATAAGGTTAAATTGTAAATATATGATATTGTGATGATATACAATAAAGTTATTGTATATATAACTGTATATATATTCATAGATATACATACATCTATAAATACATATTTAAGATTAACTATATATAATTTTGAACTAATTATTCGAATAAATCTACCAAACACCAATAGACTTTCTCATTCAGCATTTCAACAAAAGTTAATTGTATAAGCAAAAATATGGTGAGATTTTAGGAGTGAAGTTTGGAAAAATATTTCATGTTCGGCATTTTCTACACATTTTTACTTCGCCCAACGCTGCAATATAATATAGTGCAATGTAACGAATTTATTATTTGAATGATTTATTCAAATAAATTCTAATTCGTCTAATAGAATGTTAGTCCTGATTTTTATCTGTTAGTTTTTATCCAAATAAAATCTTGCCCATCTCTGTTATCTGGTAGTGTAACACGAATTGAAATCTCACTCGCTATCGAGTCTTCATTACAACATAATAACGAAAACCGGTAGTACAACTGTAATCTACAACATCTGGCCAAATTACCGGTAAATTTCATATTTTTGTTCCAAAGCAATTTACACGCTGATAGTACAAATTCTTACTGCATGAACCACTCATTATTAACTTTATTTTTATCTGTTATATGTTCCAAAATTATACGCTAATGCGCATTGTGCCAAGAACTGAACACAGTTGTAAGATACCTTTATTAAAGTATTAGCTGCATGATTTGCAAATATTTGCCTAACACATTCTTCGTGAAAGCCATACAGGATTTGTACAGAATTTCATACGTAGAACGTATGTATTTAAAATATAAAACGCGCATTTACAAGATTCATCTTTACTGATTGTGAGTTAGTTAAAGTGATAATAAACGTAATATCTGTAAATTTCTGCTACGAGGCGGCAATTCTCTGAAAGCAAGATGACGGAAAATTGTAACTTACACAGTGGGATAATCGGCATGACGTTGCGAGAATGTTACACGTGTGTTTAGCAATTGTACGTGCACAATTGTGCGGCTGCATCCAAACACGCATCCGCCTGGCGCCACACTGACAATACGGTATCACAATTGCGCCGCCGCAAAGGTGTTAATTAAAATACAATACATCCTAGAGATTGCTTCTCTAGAATTATAAGATCCTTCAGCTTGCAAGAATTTTTCTACCTAATGAACCTTGGCTAAAATTATTCAACTGGAAAGCATAGAAGATATGATTTTTCGAGGTTCTAACAATGTAAATGTGAGTCATGCATGGCGCTTAAAATGTTCAAGGTAGTTTGTACGGTTTATAAATGGAACTATGAAAAGTGATTATTATTAGACTACGGAATTTTATACAAATTCATATTTTTATCAATAAAGTCACAAAAATTGAATCTAAGTGGAAGTTTGTTTCACCCTCAAAGTATAATAAGTTGTACTTTATTTTAGGTAAATATTTTGTACATTTTTGCGTATTACGTGCAGTTTGAGCTTTTTTGTACTTTTAAATTTTCCACAATTGCACAGAAGCCCACAGTATAGCAGAGTTAGGTATTATTCAAATAAGTTCTTTGAATCAAATTTTATTCGAATAATATTTCGAATAACATTTTACTCGAATAATCTTCGAAGGACAGGCATTTATAAAACATATTTGAAACAAGAAAATAATTAAAACTATGAAAAACGTAATAAAATTTTATTCAAAAAGTTATTAAAATAAAATATGCCCAACTCTGCAGTCTAGTAATTATGTATACATTTTCCTTCCCTATGAATTTTATACAACAATAATTTGTATCTATGATACTATATTTTTTATACACGTTTTTTATGGAGAAGTGATTGTATCAGAATGAAAATTGCAGAGTTTCGTCCTGAGAAATTCGAGCGCGCGCGCAATCACGTTTTAACAATTTAGTTTCATTTACATGGTATTCGATTGGAGGGACACGAACAGTATCGAATGTATCATTACAGTGATTCAGCTTAATTATTATTTCACTGTAATATGATGCTATTCAGTGAAGGAAAATAAGATAAAGTTGAGGTAGCAATATGTTGCCATTCATGCGTTAAACTAGGTGTTGCGGTTGTGATGTAGTGACCGGCTATTTTGCTGAGTTAAAATTGCACACCTGTCTGGTTAATGAAATAAAAGAAACACATTATATAATCGTGTCTGCACACCGTCTGATAATGTTCCTACGAATAATGTTACATCTTTTTTACTGACTCCTCTTCCTCCCAACATTTCGGTATAATATGTCATCGAGTGATGTCAAATCAGATAAGAGAACTACGATAGTAATTGTGCCGACAGTCCTAGTAATTCATATTGCAATTAATTAATCTTTAATCTATCCTTGTTAAGGAGACAATTACGAGAGCGAGTGTTACGTGGAAAATTGGGTCGTTCAACTTTCAGAATTAACCTTCCGTTTATTGCGGTCAATTTTACTGTTACCGCCATTATCGAATTAACAACCCTAGAAAAATATATCTGTAACGGAAATGCAACGAGTGCATAAGATAAGAAGTGCAGAGAGTGGAAAGTCACCGAAACTAGAGATTGATTCATATATGCGGAGCGTGTTTGTAAATAGAACGATAAGATTATTGTTCGTGACTCGATGCTTGACTTCTACAGGTTAAATTATAATCACATTACACTGATAATTTTCGCAATGATTTACGATACTCTTCGTAACACTAATTCTGGTTGTCGTTAGATCTGCATGTAGATATAATTGTTTTGCTGAACTTCGTCTTATTGGCCGTGTCAAAGATCCATTTTACATGGTTATTTATTTTTCAAAGTAATATTAAATCTTTGATACAATGATATTCTACAGTCAGTCACAAAAGTCTACAGATACATTTTAAATTTCAAACATTTACATGTTTCGGAACAGACTGTAGAATTCTAAAAGTGGTACAAAATATAAAATAAAGTAATAATTAAACTGTGGATCTTTATGCATTCATAGGAAATTTAAATATGTAAAAAGATACAGAATAAAAATGGTATTGAAAGTGAAATACAAATTATAGTATTTAGGGGTGATACAACCCCCTATTTAGATCTCATCTCTTTAATTTTATTAGTAAAAACCTGAATTTGCATAAAGGTCCAGATGGTCGAATATTTTTATGAGAAACTATATGTGCACGATTCATTGTTGCCTACTTTTGAGTTAATTGTTTATACTGCAATCAACGAAACTGATTAACTCAAGAAGATTCACAAAATCTTTTCAATTACTCCATTAAGAAGAAAAAATATATCGGACTACTAGTGTTATAAATCATTTTTATGAAATTTGGTATGTCATAATGTAACATTAACAAAAAAAATTCGTTGATAAAATGTACATAATTCATGATATTCTTATCTATTGTAGACAACGCATAATTATTTCATTTCATACAACTGTTTCCATTGACCGAATTTTTAACGTGAATAGTGTGTCTAATATCTATCATTATGCGAAATTGTAATTATGTTACATGACATCGTTTACTCGAAAGATCTTACTGGTACTTTTACAAATCATTCCTACTTGGTGACGTCATTTACTAATCTATAACAATGTTGAATATTGTCCGTATTTCTCTTAAAACAATGACTAGCATTTTGCAGGTAAAAATAGTCATGATATCATTGCAAATTACAATTTCTAACGTACGAACGGTCCAGCATATAAATACTCGTGCTTTGAATCTAAACTTATATTTATGGAATAATTTAACCAAAACAAGCAATTGAATCTTTCAGGAAGTTTACCAAATGATATACAAGTAACTAACGTGAATGCAATAGTATATTTTTACACGTATGTTTTTCCTCATCGAAAACATAGTAAAAACTTTTAAGTCTTTCTGTCATTAATTATAAATAAAATTGCAACGATGAGATCTTCCAGTATTTATTCTGAAACGGAGCATATAATTACTTCATATTTTTGGTGTGCGACAAAAGGAAGTAAAATGACATTTATCTAGAGCAGATCAATTTTAAAAGGGGGTGTGATGTGTTAATTGCAACACGAATAAAATACATATTGTATTGCAATATGTTTGGCAAATAACATTGGTAAGAATTGGAAAAAATAAGATGTGTTTTTCTATTACAAAAAAAAAGGAAACGTTAAGTTAACTTTCCATGAAAAATACTTTTTATTTTACTAATCTTAAAGCATCGTCACGTGTACAAAATAGACACATGTCGCAATATTATAGTAAATTATCGATGTTTGATCAGTGTTGCTAAACGCGTTTGAAAACTGGGTCACCTCGGTACTAGCTTTTCTAGTTCGTTGTTACGCGTGCAGATGTCAAGGTTTGTTTCCGTGACTGATTCGCGGACGCTACCCTTGCAATAGCAATAAAACAATGGAAAGTGTTTACAATGAAGCGATTAATCATCGCGGACGATTAATTTCATTTAGCACGATCCAACCGACAGGTTAAACCTGTTAGCAGCAAATAATTGGTTCAGCAACTTGCAACTTAATTTAGTCTGCTGTGTGCACACACGCGTCAACATACGTTTTCTTTCTGTTCTTATATTTTATACCGCAAAAAGGAGAATTTCTATAAGAAAAGCGAATGAATAATTGTATAAGACGATTGGAAATGTTTGCATGCATGAATCAAATCGTTGTATGAATATGTAATAAAGAAAAGTCAATCACATTACAGTTATATGCGATAAGGTTGCAGCGCGACTACAAGGTCAATGAAATTATTCATACCACATAAAGATTCTTGAACAGTTTCGCCTTCAACCGGTTTCCTTTCGAGTTCAAGGAGCTCGATGCTCGTATTACATTAATTTAGATCAGTGTTTCCCAACGTGGGGCCCACGCCTCACAGGGGGGTAATTTGATTGTTAAGGGGGGCAATTCGAAAATGGACTCGTCCAGAGTCAAAAGAAATCGGCTGGATATAACACAACGGGGAGACTTGAGACTGAAGCTAACTAAATTGGAACCTAACATAAAATTTCTTTGCAACAAGCATCAAGCGCAAGGATCTCACTAAATTTAAAAAACGAAATACGTAGTAATAATTAAAATAATATAGAAAAATCTTTCGTTAAAATTATTTGTACTTAAATTTCAGTTCTCCATGATATGTTTTGAAAATTTACTTATTGTGTTTCCTCAACAATTTCCTAGTGATTTCTTCTTAAAACCTATCATTTAAGTTTATTCAGTGAACAATTCAATTTTTGAAAGTGAAAAATTATGTATATGTTACATAAGGTGCATAAGAATTTTAGAAAAGCTTAGGTGGGGCATGGCACAAAAAAGGTTGGGAAACACTGATTTAGATACTTTAGGATTATCTCTAGTTCTCAAAGTTCTTAATACGGACTTTTTGAATAAAAGTCGCTTGAAATTTTTAGTATTCTTCGTCAGAATTTAAAGTTCATACAATTTTTATCTTATGTATCTATTCGATCATTCTATAATGTCGCTTCTTAATTTAATCTTAAGTGTAAACTGCTAATAAATACATTTTTTTTAATCGTCGATTTATTGAACGTTGCTTTTTATTACTTTTCCGATTTCTCAGAAAATTGAAAAAAGGTACACAAGGCCCATAATATGTAATAATGTACCTGATATCTGAAATAAAGTACTCGTTATAATATTTAAACGGTACAATTAATCTCTAATCTGGTATTATTCCTTCAATTGAGGACGTAAAAATTTGAATTTGCATTAAAGATCCGCAGTCTACTTATGGCATAACTTAATAAATAGACAAAATTGATTAAAAGCTTTCAATCTTTACTGAAACAAGTCGAGCCTTATGTTCCAAAAATCTCATCCCTCCTTTACGACATTCCTGCCTATGTAAATTAGTAACGCTACAAAAGTGAAGACACAAATTAGGACTTTTAGAATTCCTACAATGAAAATCTAAAAAATAATGTACCTATATTTTGGAAAGCTAAAGTCTACAATTCTAGAGTGAAACCCTAAATAACTAATCTTATCACGATCGTTTCAACCGGTTACGCCAACGTGATGTATCCGTACTAGGTACTTTTTCAGTACAATCTCTTAATTTTTATTCATCGCCACCTTCGATGGCGAAGCAAGAAAACTGAAAGCCTGAACGTCCTTTCAACCGCATTATGGAGTTCTCTACATGTTTGCTAATTAACGACGCCGACATGTCACGTGTTGTCGAACATATATGATGGTAATATAGTAGCACGATAAGAAATGCAAATTAGTCGGAGGGAAGATCGATTTCTGTGTCGCGAAAGGGTAACGAACGAAATCGCCTATATAGACAGCGAAGGTTTCTACGCGCAGGTCCGAAATATCGACGCGAAGTTACATCATACGAAGCTAGGATGGAACTGCTATCACGAACCATACAAGTCGCGAGCACACAAACTTAGCACCACGTGCTCATCGCGGTGTGGTTAGACTGATGAAACATGCTGCAGAATTTTCAGCTCGCCAGTTCCATCGATTACTGTTTATAAAAACTTCGATGATTAGCATTTTCCTCTACATTGCATTAATTTACTATTTCGAGAACTATAAGGATTCGATATTCATATGATTGCCATGAATAAACTGTGAATATTCATGCATTTCTGGAAAATTTAAATGTGCAAAGTAGCACAGAATGTATATAGAATACAACAGTATGGAAAATATTCGAAGTCAAAAAAATTCCTGTTTATAGTTTGTCCACCGAGACGAGACACTAAACAAAAGCAAACGCTCGAGGGATAAAATAGACCGAACGTCACTATGAACAGTCAACAAATAGAAACAGAATTATCCGTCTATACTGTCTCGTCTCGTTGTACAAGATATAGGCTCCACTTTTTTAGCTGCATGTGTGAAAATATGAATCTCCACAAACATGCGTAGCTTACTATTAGTCATTAAAATGCCATTAGCCATTAAACGCGTGTTCGATATTTATCGTTACAAAATAAATTTGTTGAAGATGAACTTAAACTTGAGAGAAGCATCACGATATTCCTGGAACGAAACGCTGATAACCTTTATTGATATAACCCTACGTAAAAGTTGAGAAAAAATTCTGAGAGACCGAAAACTGAAATAGGGGGAAATAGAGTTCCACGCTACAATGCCGATGTTTGAACTTTGTATACATTTCAACACAACGATAAAAGAAATTTACGATGAACAACGGATGAATACAGCTGTCTAGATGCGAAGCTTCTCAAAATATATGCCGAAGGTTGAAATCTGACAGAAAATACAGATAACTGATAGAATTGTAAATTTCCTCAATATTTAAATCGCGACGTGGCATTCTAGGGTCAAACACAGAAATATACCATCCATATTTGCAAAACGTCACGCCAACTGTTCAACTCCTACTCGACTTCTCAAGAAATGAAATCACCAGTGAAGTCCCAAATAGAAATTAACAAACGTGCAAATTCTACACAGTTCACACCGATCGCGGTCGATCGCGCTTGATAAATGAATTTTCGCGCGAAAATCTAATTGTAGAATCGATCGATTGTAACTGACGTTGAATACAATGTTTCGAGCAGATTCTTGTCTATTTTGTAATTTAAATCGGGTACACGGGTCTTTAAATAGTTCTAGGTGGGGCGAATAGTTGATCAGTTTCAAGTTTAAATTGACGATCGCACCTACCTGTATTTGCCACAACACAAAAGTTGCTTGGCTTTACGGTGCAGAAAGAAGAACGTGGAGTGTACGAAGAAATCCCGTGATTTGGTGTTACTTCATTTCTGGCAAACGCCGGTACGCACGATGTCACGGGGATAAACGAATTTATTGCGACGTTAATACAACACGGCACAATAATTCACGACACACCGAATGGATCGTGCTACACGTACCGGCGTACACTGCCGCGAACACCGAACGAGACTGCCGTCAAGACAAGAATAAACGGGAATAAACTGAAAGTTTTTGTCCCCGGAAGAGCGTCCACTGCGTTTCATCGGCCAACCGCCAGAGGTCGAACATCCCACCGCGCAATCAGTAATCGAATTCTGCCTATTTTTTTACAATTTTCCAAATTTGCTGCCCAAATGAAAAATAAAAATAATGTTTTTTTTATTACCAATAATTTTTCCAGCCGATTTCGTTAGCAAAGATTAGTAAATTACGAGCCAATCTAAAGAATCATTGATAACGGATTCGATAGGATTCATACACTAGCATTTCCGTTACTTAAATATATCGCTGAATACATAGAATGATTTTTTTTAAAATTTCAAAACGATGACATGTTTCGGTTCACCGTATATCGATTATAGTTTCTACTACATTATTTGCATATTGTTAGAGGCGTGGCTTTCGTATTAAGTAATAGGGAAACACGTGGTAAGGATCGTATGATGAAATCCTTGCCGGCATGTCTGTAGCTACGTATAAATGTATAATATATATGGCGATACAGTTTAAACGATCGAAATGTCAATCAATTATGCCAATCACCATATAAATGTTTTAACCATTATTACGATATCATAGCTAATATTGCGATAGTCAAGATAAAATGAAAAAACGTTAAATGTATATTTTTATACCATTCTCAGAAAATTATATTGATATTAAATTATAAATCCTATTTAGTACTGTTGCAATTGCATCAGATTATGTAACTTTTGCTCTTATGTTTGGAAACTACTGATGCGATTTGATACAGACGGCGTTAAGTAACTGGCAAAAATTTTATGCGAAATTGAAAAGTCGAAATGACAATTGATTTGTATAGGTTCCAGAAGAATTAAAAATTTATTTTTTCAATGATAAAATATATAAATTTTGTGCTCAACTTGTTAATTTCAATTGCACTAATCGGGCAATTCATAGTATGATATGCAATCAAGCATGGCGTTGATTCATTAATAATCGGCAAAATATGACCAATAAAATCGTCGTCACGTGAGAAACGTGTTCGCCACTTATCGATGAATCGTGTATATTTATGAATCAATACTCTATCATCGTGGCAATTTTTTTAAATTTTCCTAATTGATTAGAAATTCTTCATGATATAAAAAATTAGATCTAGAATCTTCCAACAAAGTTTAGAGAATTATAATGAAGCAGTTCTCGTTAAGAAGATGCTTGCGTCGTTTATGGAATTTGCAAGCATCATGCGAAAAGGAAATATAACCGCGCCATGAATACCCATGGTGTAATTTAATAATAACGTTAACATTCTGCAACATAAAACTACAGTTGGTCACAGATATATTCGATCATCTTACATAATTGGATAACTTCATCCACTGGTTCTTCATTTATGCCATATGTTCAAAAATAATCTTTCAGGTTATTAAAGTAATCTTCTTATCCATGTTATTAATAAATTTCAAATTACTTTTTTGATAGTATGCGCAATCATTAAAAAAATCTATTCAAATACAATTGATTCCCCAAACAATCAATTTTAACATATTTTCAATTTAAAATAAATTGCTGAATGCATGCCGTAAACGAAGACTTATCAGTCTAGCTATATTTTCGTTAGCTACTTACTATTGATTGTGGCATTAATTCAAAGAACATGTATCAAAAACAAATAAGTTAGAGAATATTGACATATACGTTTTATAGCACTTGATAAGTTGGCGCATATTCTTATCAATTGAACGGTGTGGCACATGTACGCAGGACGATTCATAAATGCATACACGTCGTTGCTGATTTGATATCGACCGTGATAGTTTCTTTTTCGTTTCAACACCTCTGTATGATTTTAAGCTACTAACGTGTAGTATTAATATTTATTGCTTTGTCATTTCGCGTAACAGTTTCTATTTTTCGAAACAAACTACACAAGAAATTTAATTTACAAAAGGCAATGTTACAAATGAGAAAAACGCATTTCAGGTATCGCTTTCTTTCCTGGGTGCCTGAGAGGGATGATCGCTTTCATTGGTTTATTTTTCGAGTACCATGTATGCAAATCATGCGAAAAGGGTCTGGTTAATTTTCGTAACCCCTCTTGCCCTTTAGGATCAATTTTCGGAAAATCAAAATCGTGCAGAGGCTGCCATCGAGTGTCCCCGCTTATAATTTTTGAACCACTAGCTTTCGCTACTTGGTCTTCTTTCACTTCGCAAACAGTTAATTTGCATGCTAGAAAATTATTACGGGAAGCATTTTTAAAATTTTTAGTTCCAAAATCAGAATTAAAATTTTTTTCTATGACATTCTAAGAAGAAGTAACAAAATATTGCTGACCGTCAATATTGATTGACTCAATTTAGGTTATCGTAAAAGAAGTGTAAAAGTATGAACAAGTCACTGTAGGTAACTGAAAGAAAGGAAAAAAGTGAAAAAGTTACATACGATGCTTTTTAGGGGGATAAATAAGTTTATCAACAGGTGGGCTTTTTGGCAAGACTTGGTCCTTTTTTGAAACCACTTCAAAGGCGTCTGCCCGCTTTAAGGCGTCCTTCATGCTCGTGTCTTCTGGATTCTATTCAAAATTCAATCAATGACTGACCATTTACATCAATCGAAGCAGACAGAGCCGTGCCAGGTGCGAGAAACGCAACTGACTGACATTACATTTGCATTTCGCGGCTGTCATTCATATTTTCTGAAGCGTAATCGCGTAGCCTCGATAATGTCCTATGCAAAATGCATGTGACACCAGGTGTACATAGTAACATGGTGGCATTAATGAGACAGACAAATAGTGCGCAGCTACTTTTCACGCAACATCATTACTAGACTGTGAATTTTTACGCATTTATGGGAAACTTTGATGTGCAAAACAGAGAAAAATCCACATAGTTCGTAAAAACATACGAAATATACACAGTAAAGTGCATTTTAAAATACTTAAGGGGAGAAACAAATTTCTACTTGCGTTCCATTGCTTTAGTCGTGTCTCATAATTACTGTTCGACCTTTTTGCGTAAAAGAATTGCAAAATATTTATTCTAATTCCAATGTCTTTCTTCTCTTTATTAATTCAGAGTCACAATTTTGTCAGATATGCTTTAATTGCATGGTTAAAAAACATTTACTTTGGAGATATGAGCTGCGACCTTGGTCCACTTTGTAACATGTAAATGGCAAGATAAAGGCATGATTTTTAAGTCGTGAAACGGTTCGATGGTTCTATCACATGTAGTAGAAAAGAACGTTGTTATGGCGTTGCAGTGTGATATCCCGGATATTTAATTCCACGTATGCGCTATTCTCACGCTAACGTCGTGACGGACGAATCGTTTAAACCTTTTTACTACTAGCCGTTACTGCTATAAAACGGCTAGAGACAGTCGTTAAAAAAATTAACCTTGGGATATAATTAATATTAATGGTATTAATACCTTCAATCGATGAATTACACCTGGTATATATTTTTGCGGATGATCCATATGAAGCTTCTCGCTAAGTTTCGCATCTTGCGCGTCGAACTCTTTTAACTTTTCGAATGTGTAGTCGTTTATGTTTCCAACTGAGAGACTGTTTGGTTTTCTAGTTTTATCTTTCAACAAACTCGGTGGTTTCAGCAAACTGCAAGGTTTGTCATCAGTTCTATTCAAAATATTCTACTATCTTTCTTCATCGTTATTGTATAAAAACGACAAAATATTTCAATCACTCATGATTGTAGATACATTGCTTTGGTCTATACTTTCCCAAAGAATGAAAAGCTCGCATTACTTGTAGTGTAGGTTAATAAAATAGACGCTTACTCATACGTTTCTTCTTTTTCTGCGCATTCTACAGTGGTTGGTCTATGTTTTTCAAAATTTTTCAACCGTTGATCACGAATGTACCAATATTCGTATTGCGGTGATCGCGGGAATATGGAGAATAAAGCTACAAGTTGAGAATTTGTTAGAGGAATTTAGAATTGTAGAATTTAGAATCTAAAGAGATTAGAAGAATTGTTTGATTAGATAAACTGTTTTTCTATGTCCACGAGGAGTAAAGCAAAGCTTGTTTAGGAGCAATTTATTGATGCCAACACGAATTGACGATTAGCAATTAGACTAATTTTTCCGACGACTCGTTGAAATTGGGTTGGAAATCAGCCGTGAGTCATTAGCGAATTAGTGTCGTGCGCGATTCATTTCATCATTGATTGTTTCTCGGGACGTCCAATTATTTGTGTGGTCGATATTTGATTGGCCGAAATTGCCAAGCCGCTATGTGTCGAGCCATTACTTTAAGTGGGAAACAATTAATATTCCAGACAACTCGAAGAATCAACAGCTACTCTGACGAACGAAACAAACGATCTTCAATCTCGAGGATATTATAAGGGTGCCACAAATTGTTATAAACAAAAATGATACTATTACAAACTTTAGCAATTCGTTACAGGAATATTGCTGCCACCCGTACTAGCAAATTAGTAATTTCAACTATTATTAGACTGGTTCATGTAAAATGAAATGTTTCAGGTACGGAAGTTTAAATGAAAATATTGTTAGTTTTTCACTATTTTATTTAATTGAAATTATTTCTGTTAATCAGTATACAGGTTTACCAACGAGGAACTAAACCGCTTTTCTGTCAATTTATTTATTATATCTTTTTGCTTGAAAAAATTATTATATTTAATATATTAAGCAAATATAAGTCTAGAAATAGTCCTAATATCAAAATTATAAGTGCTAATAAAGCTAAACTGCCGTGCAGTAAGAGAGATTAGAGTGATATAGTGAGCACCACTAAAATCTTGATTTAAACATTATAAAGCTTCAGAAATAGGCGAATAAATTTCTACACGTCAGCCAAAACTGAGCCAGTTGGGAATACGTAACAATTTCAGTCACGAGCGCTTAGTAAAGTGCTAAGTTAAATATTTATTACATTTCATCATAAGCAAAGGAAATTTCATATTACTTGCAAATATCAACTTCATATGCGTCAACCTAATGCAAAAATTTCTCATGTAATTTCCAAATATTCTTAATATAAATTTTATTAAATATTTGCAATGCAAATAGTTTAAGTATATAACTAAATACACACTTATACTATTACTATTGCTTCGTCTAATTTAATCCTTTTTGAGTGCTCTCTTTACCTGTATCTATTCCCAAACAGTCATAATTACAATAGTGAATGGTACGAACGTTTCTGCGCTCGCTGATAATCACGCATACACTTCGGCATGATGCTAAGCGTTTGATAGATGACTCCATTATCCTTCACAGGGGAGTCCACGTATGATTCCTTCTCCCTTACAAGCGATCGGTCCAAAACACGAGAATCCAGTTCCTGTATCGGCGCTAGCGGGTCGTCTGCGACAATTACACGAACGTTCGCCTAATTCGATCGACTTAACTCGATTGTTACATCGACTTCAACGCCATTAACCGAGTGGGTCGTTTAAACGACGCGGGACAAACATATCGTCACGTTCTTTATGATCGTATACTACGTTTGATTACTATGTGCGCTTTAAAACAGCTCGAAGGCATTTAAGGTACCCAGCGAGATTCGACGTTTCAATTATGTTTTAATTTAACAAGTTGTTGCGTAACAAAATTATTTAATTTGCATTTCTAGAAATTTTTTCTAAAAGATGTTAGATACTCTTCCTAAAGGAAATATTATTCGTGTCCATTTGTATCGAAGTAAGTTATAACCGTTTTCAAAATGGATACAGAGTAGTCGTTCATCGATTTTGAAAAGGGCTAATCGGTAAACTTATCGCGTTATTTAAACAAGATAGGAATTAAGCGATAAACTTACACACCCTCCTTTTGATCGGTCTCAACTGCTTAGCCACGTGTTTATGGGTGGCGACTGGTTTTCCATGGTGAAATATTCCATCCGACAGGAAAGATGGTGAAACATCGGTTATGTAATAATCAAGAGGTGATGGCTCTGGAAACTAGATCATTATACGATAAAATGATTGCGACGTAAGTACTGATACACGAGCGATAACTCTATAATTTTTCACCCATACCATAAACATTCTTACACTGTATAAAAATTTACAGAAACTTTTGTAACGACGCTTTCACGAAAGATTTACTTGTAACCATGCAATGCCAACAGTTTGTTTATAAAATTACGAGCAACATCAGAGATTACTAGGAAGTATCGTCAACTCGATGACGCATCGAAATTTCATGGAAACCATAACTAACTGTCATCGCAAATAAAGATAACCACGGTTATTCTATCGCGATTGTAATCATTGCTTATCGCTTCAGACATTGAGATTTCCTGCGGGGAATGCGGTTCAGCTCCTCGGTTTCTCGTTGATCATCGCGGCGCCAAATCATGGCTCGATCGAAAGTTCCAACGAGGCGGAAATCGAAACCAGTTCTTCAAGGTTGCTCGCCTGGGCTCAAACCATTACGACTAATCGATAGTTCTTCGTGTAGACGAAATTCCCATAGCAAACTTCGCAGAAAGAAATTCTAACCTTAGGGTCTCGATTTCATAAAAATTCAATGTCAAAAATCAATAAACTTTAATCGATGAAGACCATCCATAGATATACTCTTAAATCGTTGATTTCTCTTAATTTAGACTATTCTAATGTCATTAAATCGATCAGCTCTCATTAATGGAGCGCGGTCGTGCGAAGAAGAAAGCTTCGAAAGAGAGCAAAGGCAAACCGGAAGCGGATGCTGTGCCAGCGTTTGGTAGTCGCGACACCGTTGCCCCGGACATTCAAGAACAATACCTTTTCCTACTAGAATTCTTCATTCACCATATGACTTGCGAGCGTTTGGCAAAGCTTAATCAAATGTTCTTCGTTCCCACCACTATATCCGTGGAATTCCTAAACTTCACCGGAAACGACGGCATCGAAATAACTCCGGTAGATCCTTTGTTTGAACCTCAAGCAGGAGTTGCTGACGATATCGAATATTTTTACTCCGGTCGCTCGGTGATGTTCGCCATCGACCAATACACGGTGATCAATAAACTTTTCGATTTAATCATCAAGCTGTGCGTGCAGAAAAGAATGCCGGAAGGCGTGAAACCGGATGTGTTGGTGGGCAATGGTGAATTGGACCTCTCTAAGCATTTCGCTGCATTGAGAAAAGAAATGTTGCAATGCTGGCATAAAATGGCTCCTCCGCCAAAGGTTTTTGAAGGAGAAGTCCCTTTAATTTACAACGATACCATCGTCGGCGCTGTGTGCATGTTTGTCAGGATCTCTGCTTTCGGACAAACCATCGTCACGGAGTTCGAAGCACCACCGGATAGAACTGTCTCCTCGTATATATTCAGAGGCGACGAAACCAAGGAAAAATCATCGGTATACAAATGCCGCATCGTAGATTCACAGATCGCGGATGTCTGTAGGGATTCGAAGGACGAGTTACTGATAGGAGGACCTCCTTGTCGCGTTTGTATTCCAGAGGAACATCCTTGCACTCCCTGTGGACGACCAACTGGAGCGACGTTGAAACCAAATGTTAGTCGCAGACAGATCGGTGAATCGCCGCGGGTGACGACGTCGAAATCGAAACCGGATACGTGTGCCGACGTGCAAAAGGCTGGTCTGATTCAATCGAGTCGTGGTCCAACGCAACCGTGCGGAAAGGCAGTGGTTCTAAAGGTATCCGGCGTGCTGGACACAGGTCAAGACAAGAAACCGACCGTCACCGTGGCGCCTGAATGCGAAACCACGGAACAGGATGCTTCTGATCCGGATCATGACGTATTTGTGCTTAGAATTGGGAAAAAGGGAATCGTCGGAGCTGGGGAGAAGTCTGATATACAGTTGGAGATGAGAACGCCGAAAGGACCTGAAAGAGGACCTCCAATTAGGTGCGAAACTAGAGAAATACAAACGGATGATAAGAAGGATAAGAAGAAGAAAAAGAAAAAGAAGAAACAGGACAAGAAGTGAATAGGAGAAGAGTGTTTTGAATTAGAAATGGGAAAACATTGGATTTATTGCATTGTATTGATTTTATTACAAATTTATTTATTTTTAAAGTTGCATTGTGTTTCCTCTGTACAACATAATTTTTTGAAATGAATAATAATTAGATTAACATGCGCAGTGCCCTCTGGATGGATTTCGAACTTCGAAATTTTTGAAATCGTTTAATTCGATGAGAACTTCCAAATTGTCGGTTAACAGATAAATATTTCGTTAGGTTTTTTCTATATAAAAATTAAAAAAATCATGGGAAGAATGTTTAAAGTTTTGTAATACTACAACGTGTGCAGAATGGCGGATGATCAGCAACTTTTCTTAATCGAGTTCCTGGTTGACAGAGTTAAAATTCCTGTGATTAGAGCGATGCAGGATGAACTATTACCCGCTTGTACTTGCGTTTCGTTTCAAGTAATCCACACCTGATTGAATCCTTAAATAAATCGCCAATTAAACATTTTCCCAAACCATAACCTTAGCGCAAGTCCTTTCCGTTTCCATATACATATTAAGTGTATCAATAAATTATTTATTTTTTATATTAAACTCAACATTTACTTTTTACAAAATCAAATATCTATCTTATCTTAAATATACTTGCATTAAAAATTAACGCTTTACAGTATATTTCTAGCAAGCTGTAAATTCTTTCTCGCCTACACATTCATTACAATCGCAACTGGACGTATGATGGCGAGCATGTAAATAGAGAAACGTTCTTAAATTTAACCAATTATACAATTGTGGATTGCGATCCTATTTGCTTCTGTAATATACCATTTCAAAACACTTATTTCAAATAATAAAAAACTACAGACATTATCGTTACTCGTTATCTATAAATATAAATGAAATTAAATTTCGTGCATTGCTTTTCCTTATTTACGTGCTCGCCATTGTAAATCCACAGATTCTCAGCCTACCACCGGTCGACATTTGCCAAGAAGCCCTAACCGATGGCTGCGGCTGCTCCGAGGGCGACACGCAAGTCTTCAAGAAAGGCAAATCTTGTTTATTTGCATTACCATCCATCGTTCTCCAAAGACCCTTAACCACCTTCCCTATAAAACTTTCCGTCTACAAGAAATTACCTCCCGGAGTACTACCGGATGTGATGCTAGTCGGTAGTCACCAGATCGAAGCAAAAGCCATAATAAACGCCGTGTTAAGTCAACAGGTGTTCAAAATAGCAAATCCCTGTCAGACAATCAAAGACACGTTTAAGATTACAACAGCAACGGGGCAATGCGTGGGATGCGTGACCGTCTATATAAGAGCTTCCTGTTTCGGCAAGAAGATCATTACCCAGTTCCAGATCCCTCACAATAGAAAGCCATACCTTTTCAAGGGGGCCGACGATAGTCCCGTTTTCCAGTGCAAAAAAATACCCTCCGAATGCTACAACCCGGTTCCACTGAAATGTACCTGCTTGAAGAAATGCAATGACGGCAGTGGAGAGTCTGAAGGAAGAACCTGTTGTCCGACACCGATCGTCCAGACGGGATCGTGCCCTCCTCTACGTGACAAGTCCAAATTGCCCGATTGTGGGCCACGACCGTGCTGTCCCTCTCGTCAAGGATCCCCTGGGTACTCCCATTTGTCGTACTTGGTCCTTTGAATTAGATTAACTCCTCACGCTACGATTATTTTATTACTTAGGTATGCTAGCCTTAGCCAATCACTGCTTTCGTATTGAATATTATGGGCAACTTTTAATTAGTAGGTTCCGATATTATAATACAAAGGTAAAATTAGAATAACAATTAAATTTTACCGTCAATAGTATCCATTTTTGTCGGATCTATACTATAATTTATTGAACAACTATGACTCGTTATTGTAGTACAAGGGCTTAAGGAAATACTGTTAATGATCTAAAAGCCGTACTATCTTTCCGGTTACTGTGTTCTTATTTTCTCTTTTTAGTATCGTAACACGCTCCCTGTCCTACTTTTCATTTTCTATAAAAATACTATTTATTGTAATTCCTTCGCCGTAATTTCTTCCGCTATAGAATGGCAATCAATAATAAGTTTTAACAAACTTTATTTTAATAAAACTTTATACCGATTGTGCATCATATATAACGCATGAAACAGTGAACGTGTTAAGTTCTTTTGCATTTATAATTTCTATTTTTTTATGGTGTTATCTTCTTCTAGATAAAAGCAAAAGATAAAAGCTTCTTCTTCTACAATATACGAATCCTCTATATATATTTTATCGATTGCCAGAAGACAAAGTCCAGGTTGTCCACCGTGTTCCCCGAAAGCGCGTCGAAAAGGCCAGTTAGGAGGTACTTCCGGAACGTCTCCGTGTTGCTGTTCACAGGCTGAACAAATGTTTGGCGGAATACGCTCTACAGCTCGCCAGCAAGCAGAAGGAAAATGTACACCTTGTGCGCAACCAGATCCTTGCCAACCTTGTCCACCTTGTTGCGGTGCTTCCTCTTCGATGTCTTCGAAAGGATATAAAGGATTCAGTGATATGCTTAAGAAGGAGACCGTGAAAAAATGTGGGTGTCCTGCAAAGGACAAGGATTACAGTTGCAACTGTAGCAAACCGAAATAAAGGAGGACTTTTTTTTCCTTGCAACTTGGAAAAATTTTTCTAGTTTGTCGAAAGTTAAAAAATATGTACCTATATCGAATAGACCTTCCATGATCATTAAATGGAAAAAAGATGCAATTGTATTTTGAACTAAAAATAATTCGTGATGCGAATGGAAATTTTTTCGTGCTTCATTGTGAAGTGAAATGATTAGATCAAAGTAGATATTGAAATGAAGTATGTTATGTTCTAACTGTTGGCTTTTGTTTCAACACTTAACCTCGGAAAATTATTACTGTTTCGTAACTAAACTTGGAACCAAATTTTCCGTGAACATGACAAATATAAAATCGCATAAGCCGTACCCAATCCTAAACATCCCCTCCTCGGTAATTAAATAGTATTTCCTTTAAATTCCTCCCGTCTCTAATATCCTTGTAATCAATTTTCCTTTCTCAATTTTCAGTTAACCTTATCATACGACATATTCCTCAATATTTTAACTGAAAGTGCTCTAATGGCTCTACAATGGGAGGCAATACTGATTCAGGCGCTTCTGAATCTCCACCATACAGCGCGAAAGATATTGCCGGCCATTAAAGCGGAGACCTTCCCGCAATTAAAACGGCCGAAAGAAGCAATTAACGGACAGTGTTGGAAAAGAATAGACGTGGAGAACGTGGAAAACGTGAAGACAGTGGAGCAAGCTGGACAAAAAAAAGGCAAGAAGAAGAAGAAGAAGTCTGATCGATCTAGAGAAAAAAAACAAGAAGAACGAGAAGAAAACGCGAAACGCGAGAAAGAGGAACAAGAACGTTTACGTAAATGGGAAGAGTGCTGGCAAAGAAAGCTTCAAGCTCAGGAAGAACGAGATCGCGCAGAATGTTGCGTAGAGAAGGGATTGTGCTTGAAACCGAAGACACAATCGAACATCTGGATCAATGTGACACAGGATAGATCGATCCAAGAAATTCAGATGCACTTTAAGTAAGATTATAATATATAATTAACTCTGTTACAACGGAAACCCAAAAGCTTGCATTATATAGAAAGCGCATGTGAACGGAAGATTGTGAAATGTAAGAATATTTTTTGCTCGCTTCGTGGAACATTGTTACTGTAAAGTTATGTTATTTATGCAAAATATAGTGACGTATTATATAAAGTGGTAAAGGTTAAAGATAAATGATGAATTTATCTGTGATCTTATTAAAGTTCGAGTGACCCTAGGTAAAAAATGATTATGTTTTTCGCGGAAGAAACATAACAACAATATCTACAATTTTTAAATTCCCTTATCGTTTCATTTCAAATATTGATTATTACTTACTAAAATTGCAACAACTTTTCGGGTACCATTTCTGAATAATGGTATTCGATATAAAATAACGATATAAGTAGAACAGTGACTAATTTGTACAGACACGTCCCAGTTCCTAAACCAAAGCCTCCGCCTCTTCCACCTTTGCAAAAACAAAGATCGCCGGAGAAAACAAAAGCCAATGATGTATCCGTGCAGAAAAGTGCGCAGAAAGTTGACAAAAAGATTGGCACGGGGAAGAAGAAAAGGAAATAGCGGACGAATCCAGCAACCGGCGATTCATTGCGCAACGTACGCCATTCTTCCCTATTACTATACGCGTCATGATTACTTTCCTCTTTTACTTTTCTCTTATTCGCGTCACTATCGCTTCTTTATCCTACGATGTATTTCTCTGTTTCTCGAGGCATTCGTAAAAATACTCCTCGCCGCGACGACGGCGAGGATGGCGTCGTGACACGTTATTCTCGTCGTTCAAAAGCATGATTCGGCGAAGTACCGAAATGGAAGTAGTCAGAGAAGAAGAATAGAAGGAGCAAAACGTTTCGCTTTCGCTAGTTGCAGATACCTTTGCGCTTTAGCGTTAAAAGTACAATTACTTCAAAAAGACAGCTAAGGTTACTGTCAAACTTCCATTGAAAGAAAGAAGGAAACTTTTGCAACTTCGATCGATGGAAAGTCTGTGTTCATTGACACACGACCCCTTAGATACAGAAATTGCAAGGACGTTGCACGCGAGGAGTTATTCCTGTCCGGTAGGAATAAGAGAAGGGAAGAAAGGTGAATGATAAAAGGTGATGGAAGAAAGAGGTGAGGGAGTACAAGGATGAGACTGCGCGTGCTCTCTTTCCTCCGTCACCCTCTGTGCCACCGAACGACGACGGGGTTGTAAGCCGATATTGTCGAGCAGGCGCATTGGGAACCGGCGACCAGTCGGGAAGGAAGATAACAATAAAAGAGCATATATAATCGCGCCTAAACGCACGTTAACCTCGCGGCCAAGCTGGCTGGCTGGCTGGCGCGTCGCCTGTCGAAATGTAAGCACAATGAAATAGAGAAACGAGAAAGTGAAGCATATTCGAAAGTGAAGCTAAACGCGCGCGCGTACGCCCTGATATCTCGTCACCTCGACCACGGTCACAGGATCCCCCGGAGAGTAATCCTTCGCACACACACAGAGAAATTATTCTTGGGAGGATAATCATTCCGGGTGTTTCCTGTTTTTGTCTGTTCCGTTTTATCAAAGGATAATGAACAACTCGCCGCAGAATACCGAGGTGGCCGGGCAACAGCATCGTACCGGCGTTGAGAACAGCGACGAGGAGGAATGGAGTGGTGTCGTGGAATGTGTAATGTTATTGCATCGACTCGTGTATCGAAAGAATGATTTTTATTTGCTGAAACAGCCTTCCTCGAGCAGTTTCTTGTTGCCCATTTCGAGTTGTTTTTCGTGGTCAAGGAAATTCTGTGGATTGCACAACGTGTGTTGAATCTTATTATCTGATTCTTATTTTTCTGTTGTTGTTATTGTTGGTGTTGTCTGTACTAGTTTCTTTCTTTATCGTTTTGTTACTTTCTTGTCCTGTTAGTAGATTTGTATCCGTTGATTTTATTCGATCCCAATCATCGCGCGCGATTTATTCCAAAAATGCATTGTATGTCTAGGTTTCGTTGTTTTTGTTGCTACGCTACGTTTAGGATGTAGATTCGCTAGAAGTTTAGTGAAATTCGTTTAGTTCGTTGAAGCATAAGTTTCGTTAGTTAAAGTATGCGATGTTAGAAGGCGAAATAGAGCTTCCGTTTTTCGAACCGCTTAATGCAAGCTCACCGTTCTGCTGTGCCTATAGGCTGTTTTGGAGAGGTCAAAGTCAGATCGAGTGACACGAGCGGATGAAGATAGACGTCGTCGTACCATCATCGTCGAGAAGAAAAATGGCACGTACGGTTTCACATTACAGGTAAAGTACCAGTCCGTCTACGCGTACCTTGTACAAGTTATGCAAAATCTCTTTCAATAACGTTCCCATACATAGCTATTAATCGTATCTTGATTATGTCTCGCGCCTATTCTTATATTCGCAAACAGCAATTTATGCGAAAAATAAAATACTAGTTTCAAATATAGATATTTATTTACTTGAAATTGCATAACAGAGTTATGGGATCCATTACAAAAGGGAGCAGGAAATCGAAATGGTCACATACGTGGATTACGTGGAATACGACGGGCCGGCGTTCAAAGCCGGTATGCGAGAGGGTGACGTGATACTTTCGATAAACGGCCACGAAATGGACCGAGCTGATCACAAAACGTTGGTCAATTTCATAAAGAACTGTGATACCAGGATGCGGATGGTCGTATCCTTCGAAGACTGCGTAAGGAAGGTGATTATCGAGAACGCTTACGATTGATAGTCCTTTTTCGATTTAATCCTTCGCGGAAATGATTGGTTGCTTAAGTCTAGGAAACAGGGGTTTTTACGTAAAAAGATTTGTACTTGCAAGTACATCAAAGTAGAGACCTTAATACGCGTGTCAGAATTTTCTTAAATTTTTTGAATCCCTAGAACAGTGAAAAATCAGGTATGCACTTAGCCCTTTGCGGACAATGTAAGCAAACAATCGCCCGATCATGTTTAATTTCCTGGACTCGTATCATTATTCAAACTAAAAAATTGCACTTAACATCATTAATGGACACTATTGTCAATAATTGGAGGAGAATTCGTTGCGTTCCATCCACAAAGAATTAATAATTTAGCGAAAATTCGTTCGGTATTATTGCGGTTGTCCGCAAAGGGTTAAAAGAACCGTAATGCCGGTCGCGGTAATAACATCATGCGGCGGAGAATAATTCGAACGGATTTTAGTTTCAATCAAGCGCGATATCGATAATTTGTCGTAGGTGGAATTACATATGCGTTATATCGAGTTACAACGTGCTCTGCAATCGCGGCTCGCTGAATTCGAGAGACTCTGCGAGAGGGAACGGTCTATTCTTATGGGTCGATGGAAAACCCATTCACTGCCAGCGCGCAAAAGAACGCCTAATAGCGCGATTACAAGTAACCCCAATCAGCCGTCACCGTCGTCGAGTTTCAATTCTTCTACGATTCAATGTTGCCGACCGGCCACGTCCACGGAACATCTGTTACTCTACAATGTGGTATTCTGAAAACTATTTACTATCGAATTCGCCTTCCTAACATCAAAGACATTAACGAGTGCTTCTGCAGTTTCCCGACGGACGGCCGTGCCTGATTCCTCGAAACGCTGCCTGCCTAGTAGCTGTAGGGCCTCCCCGTTCGCGAAGCGATCACCATCATTTCCTCTCGAAGATGTCGAGCGAATCAGGGGTGACTGCTTCCTCGCGGCATAGTTATCACCAAGCGAATGGGATGAACAGCACGCCAGCCAAATCGAAATCGCACAAATCTTGTCAACAACAACAGCAACAATCCAGTACCAGCGGTGATCCGCCTGCGCTTCATCCTCCACCACAAAATAGCTTATGCGTTGCTTGCATCTCCAGCGCTAGTCGTCGTAGAGAACAATCGGATAGCGGCAGTTTAGACGCATACGATTTGGCCAGTCCATGCTGCGATCCAAATTGCGTGCCCAGTCGCAGACGTCGAGAAAAACAGAGGAGAGCGAGGAACGAGCAAAATCATCATCAACAACAGCAGCAGCAGCAACAACAACAGCAACAAGTGCAACATCATCACGCGCAACGCGAACAATCGCAACAGCAGCAACAACAGCAACAACAACAACAGCAACAACATGGATCGCATAGTTGCTCGCGTACGTCGGGACACAGCTTGCATTCCATTACCAGTAGTGATATTTCAACCGTAGCCGAAAGCGTCGCCTCTTGTTCGACGAGCCTAAGCACGGATACCCTTTACTGGGATCCAAGCGTACACCAACGACCACCACCGTGCCTTCAATACGCCAAACCAAAATCCTGGGACAATCTGACTACCAAGGCGTTCGGTGGCTACGGTTTTGGATACGGTTATTTAGACACGGCTACCATAAAAACTCATAGCGCCGAGAGGCCTGGTAAAGGGGCACATGGACGAGCAAAAACGCCGACTGGTACAGTTCAAAGGAGAACGAGCAGTAGTACAACATACTCGGGCAGTTCCAGCAGACATTTTCAGCCGACAAAGTCTACGGAAAGTCTACTGATACCGCCGCCATATCAGGGCGAATTAGACGCAAGTCTAAGTTGCGAATGTTTAGATGGGCCGGCACCGCGGTGCATGCCGGTAATTCAACTAGAAAAGCACAATCGACAGGATGAGGCTGGATATATTATTAATACTCATACCCAGGTTCGACATCGTCGGTCTAGTCATTCGGACGGGAAACTAAGGGCTCTAAATAATTCTGAAGTGACGCGTTTGTAAATCATCCCTTTTATTGGGAACTGTATTCTAATAAAAAATAGCACGTATAATCATGGTATCGAATTCTGGATGACGACGACGTATGTAACGCGTATCGTATACCGGACCTGTTCGCATTTAAACATTTGTATTCAGCTTTATATCATGACAATTAAATAGTATTATATATCCTCGTCGAACAATTGCGGAATGGACCACCGTTTTTGAAACTTTAATGGACACGTGGAATTAGTTACAATGTTTGGTTGACTAAATTATCGTTTGACCAACAAATAATTTTTTATCGACGTTTCCGAACAATTGATGAGGATTATATAAATAATGTCGTTCATGGCGCTTTTTAAACGGTTTTTAAATTTTTATCGATAGTTGATTATATTATTGGTTGAAAACAGTTTTTTAACTGCAAACGTTGATAGGAATATTATCGTTATCATAAAAAAAGAATAAATTATTAAAGCGTATTATTTCGAAGTTGAAATTAGATGATTATCCTGTAATCCCTTGAAACGGTGAAATAGAATATGCAAATAAACGGAAATTCTTGTATTAAAAAAAAAGCCGGAAGTACACAACGAAATGTATCTCCTTGTTATATTATAATCTTTTTGACGAAGTTCTATATTCTTGATTTTATAAATGTTCAATCTCTCTTTTATTAGATTATGGACGTTTTTAAATATTGTTATATTTAATACAATATTTTATTTTAAAATCATAAATAAATCTAAATACAAACCAAAATTCCTATAACTTTTCCTTCGGTACCAACCATTAGGAGTAATATACTAGTAAATTTTACTAGATAGATTAACTTCTCAATCTATCTAGAACATATACGTTTATGCCTACAGGCGGTATATTATTTTATGGCATGCTTAACTTAGGTTATATTTTGATGTTTAATATTTGAAAATAGTCACAGAAAAAGATAACAAAATGTCAAGGAAAAAACACAACGTTTCGTATATCAAGCCGAACGAACCGAAATTTTTACGCGAATTAAAGGAGCAAGTTGGATATAAGGAAGGACCTACAGTTGATACCAAAGTATGTTTTATTGTTTTAATCTTATGGTAATGATTGATTTCGAAGTTAGTAATTACAGTGTAACTGTGTTTTATTAATTATCTACTGTAATTAAAGACAAATCTGATATACTCAGATATTTTACAAACATAGCTGTGACTTTTCCTTTCCTTTCAATTGTCATGCATTGTATATACATATATAGAAACCATTAAATATACTATTTAATAAGTGCTTATTTATAAGTAGCATAAACAAGCATTTAAATGACTTCTTAAAACAGAGAGAAGTATTACTGCAAGATTCGGATAATGATGAAGAAGAACGTGAAGAGGAGAAGCCTATTGTAGTTGTATTAAATTCTGAACACTTGACTGCAGAAGAGGCAGAGGCCTTTAAGAAAAAAAAGGAAGAAGGTACAAGTTGCATAACTTTCAGCTGTGATGATAGTTTAATGAAAGATAAACTATGTGTGAATTTTAAATTATAGAGGAAGCTAATGCTCCAGCAGATTTATCTAAAAGAATCATATTCAAGAAAAACAAACTGACAGAGGGAGAATCAGATACAGTAGATAAACCAGTAAAAAAGAAGATAAAGAAAGCAAAACAAGAAAAAGCTGTGTTATCATTCAATGATAATGATGATGATTATTAATATGACTCTTGTATGTTAAATTCTTTTACAATTAAAATGTATGAAGTAAGATAAATGACACTGTACATAATTTGAGAGATATGAGATATGAAATACATATTACATATATTTATATTAGAATCTGTAACATATAATTATGAATGTAACAACATACAAATATGTTGAGAACAAAGTTGTATAAAATAGAATTCCATGGTAGATGTTTATATGTTTAAGTATTAAATAAGTTTATATTTTAAATGTAAATATTATATTGAAATGTACATATTATTTTTAATAATAGCATTAAAAAGTTAAGTATAATCAATTTTATAAATACTAAATTTTTTTAATAAAAAAAATGTCTTTCTAAATAAAATAATATTGTATGTTTCATCACACATGTAAACAAATCAATTTTTTGTTAACACTGTGAAAAATAATTGCAGGCAATAAATATTTATGAAATAAAAAAGTAACGCTATATCGCGTAATATAAATGATTGCATGCAATGCAAATGGATGAAATAAAAAAATGACGCTATATCACGTAATATCTATATATACATACATACAAAAAAAATAAGCAGTATATTTTACATAAACAAAAATTGTAAAAGTAGCGAGGCAATTTTTTTAAGACGCTGCTATATGAATCACGCAAAGGGTGTATTCTCGAGGGAACCCATGGAAAAGGGCGGGGGCTTGTTAGTCAACCCTATTATTATACATTGTTGCAATTGCAGATTGTCCTTATTCTTGGGAGAGCCTCTCATTGGATGTGCACGTGTACCCAGTCACGTGACAATGTATAACAAACGCTACTGGTCGTTTCGTCCCTTTAACATTACGCGTACGTCATAAAATTTACGGTCACGTGATTATAGTCGCCATCTTGGCAGTTTTCGACGACGAAGGTAAGAAGGATCCGTGACGTCGAACCCAAATAAACACAAAGTATATGTGAATAATTTTGATATAAAAACGGTGTATATCAAGTGTCGAAGGAGTCGCGTGTGTAGCCGAATATTTATCAGTGCTCCGAACGGTCAGTGAATTTAAATAGCGCGGCATTTGCGATGTGTGTGTGTTTCGATTATTGGTCCTCTTTTGGGGGGATAATCGCGATCGGCTAGCGACCACCACGGCAGCTGTTCGACAGTTAAGCCAGCCCTTACGAAGAAATGGCGGCAGCTTTCTAAATTTTAATAAACCAGTAAACATGAATGGTTCTGTTTGTTGACCGTCGATAAAAACAAAATATTGCTGATACAAAAACGCCAAGGGACTTGCGATTGATTTGTTAGATTTTATGATTTGTACAGTTGTGCTACCGAATAACACAATATAACCAGGGCCGTGACGATTCTGTCAATTCCCTTGTGCATTCCCCATACTTTTTAACTCCTTTTGTCTTTCGTTAAATAGATCATCTGAATAGATTTTAACGAAATTTTAACGTCTACACTAATATTTACATCCTTTTGGTAACTTATCGCACGAATAAGTTACTATTGCTATGGTAATATCACTCATTTACGATATATCGATCGCTATTAAATACAGACGTTCGCGTAACTTGAATATAATTACATAAATTATATCATATTTTTTTTAATAATTCTCATTGAATCGTTCAATGAAACTCGGAGTGAATTCTGTTCGGAGCTTTTCTTAAGTTCAATTCAACTTGTTCCAATGTTGAAATTGATGTTTAATAATTTAATTGGAAATTATACCGAAGCACAGTATTTATTCTTTTAATGGTGCGATCTTGCATCATTACTTTGCCTACTTAGCGCGTCATCAGCAAAATGTGGAATTGAATTCCGAGAAATGTGGCGTGTATGAATTATTACAATTGTGATAGAATCACCCTCTTAATTTTTTTTCTATTTTTTTTTTAAATCGACAAAATAAAATGTTATGTATTAATATTTCTAATTCCAATTACAATTAGTATTGTTGTACGTTTCTTTATTTCAACATAGTCACAGGACACTAAAATAGAAAAGAGTTTAACAGTGTTCTTTTTTATATTTAATGTTTTTGTTGTAAATAATATGTATTATTAATCGCGATATTTTTGTATACGTTGAACAAAGAAAGCAAGGATAAACAGAAAGACCGAATCAATATCGTTGCTTGACTCTTATTGAAATGAGAACAGGGTGGGCATTCATTCATTATTTGAAAAAATATCTCCTTTTCCTACGTTTTCGCGCGAATTTCAATTTTAGAGTGGCAAAATATTCACACGAACATGTTATAATGATCGAGTTATCGTCCAGATGAAACAGACACCACGAAATTCTCTTCTCCGCTATGCGACCCCTTCTTTCTAATTTTGTTTCTGCTTAACCCTCATGAAAAGAGCCCACGATTTTACGACGGCCCTGGGCATAACTTTTTAACGTTTCCAACGTCACGCCTGCCCTCTGGTGCCTAATTTTCAGCGATGAATGTTCACTATTTACAGGTTTTGTGAATAAATCGTGTATCGTGCGTATAAGGACGAATCGTAGCTCCACCACCGCCACTGAAGATTGCAGGTTGTGAAAATGTCGCGGTATCAGAAAATTGTTTAGGACTACAAGCGGGCAGGTGCGTATATTTGTGCCTGGTGACAGGATACGGATGGAGTTTTTACGCGTTCCATTACCTCATAGAACTGCCGGGATTCGTGGATAGTCAGCTAAGTAGCACGAGACATGCCTCGAACCAGCATACTGAATGGGGTTCCTCGTGTTTTCAATTTTTTACCGGTATCTCGAATTCTTTTCCACATTTTACAACTTCTAAATACCGTTTCTCGTTACTTCGAAACATTGATGCACGCTGCATCAAGATGAGCATTGGTGTAGGTTAAAGTATGCTCAGCATCTTTTAGAAGAATGCTCTGTGTGTCCTTCAAGCGAATATCATAAAGAGGTTTTATCATCTTAGTTTTGTTGTACTCTATATCAGTCTTCTCGGTAAAGTTTCGAACCGTTTAACACGAGAGTAAACGGTAACTCGAAAAATTCTGGTAGAAATCTTGGATAACAAAGCTGCCGATCGGGTGGATCAGATCTATATAGATAATCTGACAAAATGGTCCGCGTTTATCTAGTTTCTTCTTCGTCACGTACATATTAACCCGTGTTAGAATGTTTGTTGGTCGCGGGGTTTTCCAATCACATTGATGTAAACCATTGAATATTCGTAAGGGAAAGCCGTTTAAGTGCAATATCGTCGTGGGAGATCAGTCCGTGATGATCGGATTCGGTAGGTCATAGGGTTGTTCCGTAGGTGGTTGGCGTGTTGTCCGGCATATACATAGTATAGGGAGTTCGGAAGGTTGTGCGCTCGCGCGCGCACCCATGGATGGCGAGTTGGTAGAGTCGTGTGTGCGTATAATTGTGTATGTGTGAATGTGTACGAAAGGCGAAAGTTCGATGTGTAAGTTGTAGGTATAGGTGTAGGTTGGTTGGTTGTGAAGGTTGAGAGAGGAGAGGTACGGCGGAGGGCTGACTGGCTGGCTGGCTGGCTGGCTGGCGCTCGGACGCGGTGGCTGGCGAGTGCAGGTGACTGACTGAGAGACGCTAACCATTCAAGCTACTTCACAGGACTTTGCTCATCCGATCATTTTTATCCACGGGTGACTCCCTATTCCTTAATCACTTCTGTAACTGTGCGTGCCAAGACTTTTTTTGGACCAAGCGGACACATTTCGGCGACGCGTCGCCTGGAAAGCAACATACCACGAACTTTGTGGTTATGGGAACAAGGAAATAGGAGTACGGAATTCGCAGCGCCATTTTGAAAAATTCGGCCCCGCTAAAAATTCCCTCCCTCTCCCCGCCCTCGCGTTCACATCGTCGATGTAATGAAACGCGTCTTCGCCACGAGCCGCTTATTCTTGTGTTTTTATTAATTGTTTAGATCAACTGTACAGTGGTGGCCCCATGGAAGGCACGTTGGAAGAACCCCCTGTTAAGGACTCATCTCAGGCCAGTCCTGATAAGGTTCTCAAAGGTATGCTCTCTATCCTTGTTACAAATTCTTAAGAACAATTTCTACCATCCCACCAATGCTCACATTTATGTTTACTCCAATTTTCCTTTGATTATTTTTGAAAAATCGTATTGCCATTGGGATTTTTATTGTTTTTTGCAACATTGTTTTATTGTACTTTATAACATTTAACTGGGTTCTGGTTGCATTAAGAAGGCATAGATGATTCTTACTCTATAACACGCTTATGGGCATATACAATAGTAGCTTTCTTATCTATGTATTATTAATATATAATTATCAGTAGGAAATATGTATCACTGATTTACCATTTAATAATGTAATTAATATTCTACAAATAGATTATATAAGAATACTAACAGCCTATATTTAATATTGATATACATTTCTCATGAAAAAGATATTTACATTTGTATATAAATATTTTGTGTTATGTTTTGCAGATGTGATTCCAAATGGGGTTAATGGAAATTATAATGACAAAGAAGAGTTCATCGATGCAGATATTGATGCATCTGTGCTTGTGTCACAAGAAATTAACAGTGTAGACATTGGGGAGGGGGAGGAAAATGGAAAAGAAGATGATGATGATGAGGATGACGATGATGAGAACAAAAATAGAATGGATTTTGAAATTGAAGAAACTGGTTTGGAATCCGAAGGTAGTGAACAGAATGGCATAGAGCAAAGTAGAAGTAAAGAGAGTGATGAAATGTCTGAGTCAGAAAATGACTCTAAAATGTCTAAATCATCAGAGGGTGTCAGTGAGACGAACAATTTTAGTGAAGTGTCTAAGACTGAAGATAAGTGTAAAAACACATCATGTGAGGCTATGGAAGTTGATGAACAGAGTAATAACTCAGATGTTGAATGTCTTGATGAAAGTGTAACAGATATACACTCTGATAACGACGATGTGTTCACTATGAAAACTTCTGCCCTTAAAGATAGCCAAAATTTATCAGGCAGCAGTGATATACAGATTCATGATAGCAGTGAAATCGTTGATAGCAGTCTGGATACATCAGATGTGAAAATTTGTGAGGAAAATGGAAGTTGTGACAGTCCTGATATCGAAGAAATAACTGACAATGCAAAGAATGGTCATAATGCTTCACCGGAACGAATTAACAAAGACCCTAAACAAAGAAAACCAAGAAAGCAAGTAGATCTTAGTAGTATTACACCAAGAAGAAGTTCTCGTAATATAAAGAGGACAAGCTATATAGAAAAAGAAATTGAAGAAGAAGTAGATGATGATGGTTCAGACATTGAGGAAATTAAACCTGAAGATCCTTTGGCTGGTATTGATAGCAAAGATAAAGAGAATTCTAAAATGAAATCACCGATCAAAAACAGTAAAACTACTATTGTAGTTAATGATACTAAACGGTTGGTAGAAATTGCTGCTGGTAGTAAATCTGTAAAAGGAGGGAAGAAAGAACCTACCCTAGTTATCATAGACACAAATTCTATACTTTCTGGGCGTGGTGGTGTTCCTGTGAGTAGCAGTAAACCTCATCACAATGTTTCTAGTACTAGCTCATTTTCAGTAGTTCCAATGGGAATGACAACACAAACTATGTATCCTAACATGAGGACAACTATTACACCAGTGCCCATGACATCGAAATCTGCACAATTAAGTCCTAAAACCACTAGTATGACTACAGTAACACCAACTGTAACACCTCCTATATTACCTACTTTAACAGATGATATGTTTGTGGTGGAAGCACCATCTTTTATAGTACCATACGTGTACGAAAAACCACCACTGAAACCACTAAAAGAGTTTGTCACAAAATTGGAAAAATGCTTAGAAGAACAAGAAAGAGAAGAAAGTAAAAGAATTATAGAAGAAAATAAGGGAGAGGAATGCGAAGAAGACTCACTGGATATGAGTCAGAAAAATAAAGATAAAGGGGATGAAAGTGAAACTGAAGGAAGTTCTTCTAAGAGTAAAAAAGATGGAGAAGACAAAGGTGATGGCTCATTAGATATAACTGAATCTGGATTTAGTAATATAAGTGATAAACAAGATATAAGACAAGAGGATAGAAATAAAGTACTGACATATTTTGACTTACCACTGGGGAAATTTTTCATGCAAATTGGAGTGAACCTTGTTCAAGAATATGTGCAAACTGATCTTTTACGGACTCAAAAACGTAAACAAGGCAAAGGTAGCACATCAGCTGAAACTCAAATAGCTATAAATTCACTCATTAAGAATCTAGAATTTAGTAAAGAAAATAATGAACCATTCCATTTAGAACTGAAAAAATGTGAATTCTGTAATTTTAAGACAGAATCGACATTAGTCATGCAACATCATTTAGAAACTCCGCATATGCGCAATTACGTCTACAAGTGTAACTTTTGTCCGATCGAAGTGCGTAGCCCTCATGATATCTTATTCCATATGGAAGCAGAACATAATACTCGCGGAAGGTTGGAACGCGGCCCAGCTTTTCATCAATGTCCTAATTGTCCATTTGAAGATAACCAAAAAGGCAAATTGACTCGTCATATACTTGCTTGTACTAAGAAATTCAGACCAGAAAAGAATTTAGAACCGGCTGCTGATTGGGAACCACCGGCAAAGATTCCAAGATTAAATCGAACAAGGCCTGTTGGACCGACTAATCCTAGCGCACTTGCGATGGCAATGAGCGGTAAAGGACCTCAGCCCCTTTTGCCAAAATTACTTCCTGCTCCAGTCACAGGTCGCGGAAGAGGACGACCGCCTATGCAACCACGATATTCAGATTTGAAGACATTACGGCCGGGTGGTACAACAATGCGGCAAGGTAACTTTTTATCACTTCAAATTATTAATAAAACATCATGAATAGTGTTTGTTCTACAATCCATTTGTGCGATATTCTAGATAATGTTGCAGGAATGATGTATCGTCCAACATCGTCCGGTTTATTGGTCCCTACTTCCTACCAATTTGGTAGTAACCAAATATTCCAGGTAAAAAATTGTATAACTTTTTATTCCTAATGACAATAACAAAATTATTTCGATTGTTTTGTAGTAGAAAATTATACACATATTTTGTAATGGATTTTCAATTATATGTTAAGAAATTATGTTGTATATTAAATGTATTTCAATATCATATCTTCCAGTAAAGTTTCACAATAGTATGGGCAATGATAATCACATAAAGTCATGCCCCTGAAATAATTTATTTTAGTTCAAATGTATAGCACACGTATGATATGCATAGTATATCTATGCTTTTATAGTATTTCCTTAAAATTTTTTATAATAATATAATCTTAACATAGAATAATGTTTGTACATTAACATTATACAGTATCAAAATATTAGTAATACTTATTTTATTTGATCATACTTGGGAATCCTATTTTATTTTATTTATTCATTGGAAGCTGTGTATGTTGATTTTCTTTCGTCAGTTTCCATCGGTATTTTCTTCTTTTTTTTCTCGATATTTATAAAAAGCTACAGGTTCACAAAATTAAGTAAATAAAAATGTAAGAATCAGTTAAAAAAATATATGGGTGGTGGCAGGTGGTGGGTGGCTCTGGGACTGTCATGTCGGCTGTCTCGGGAGTGAGTAGCAGTAGCGGCGGCAGTTCCGGTCAACCCACACCCATTGCACTTGTACCCAACGTAATCGACTCTCTCTCTAGATTGTCCTCGTCACAGGTAAATTGTTGGAACCTACCTGAAAAATTTTAAATTGATTTCTGTAAGATTTGTGATCGCATGGATAATGTGTTTCGCAGGTGCAAAAAGGCTTTTATATAACCGATTTCTTGAGATTTTTACCATAATCAAAGCTGTACACAATTGCTTATAGAACTTAACAATATGTGTAAAGTTATGGCTAAACATATCATTAGTGTGCAGTGCAACTAGAGTTTTGTAACTATTGATTTTTAGCAACGTATTTTGTCCCCTGTAGTATCTTGCATTATAAAAATTTATCCAATTTCATATTGATATAATCTCACATGTTTGTCAATCTTGAAAGAATTTAGTTACAGTTTTTATTACCTGTGTACAATCATGATTGATAATAACTAGAATTTAACTTACATTTAAGATAGTAAGAAATTTGAAAATGCGGTACAATTTGGCGATACAACGTTTTAAAAACGAGAGCTTAAATTGATACCCGCGTAATTCTTCATGTGGGGACACTATTGTACCTAATTTTAAATACATTTTGTCAGGAAGAGTAGTGTCCGATGTTTTTGGATACATTTACGTTTAAAATAATTAGAACACCTTACGTTTTTCAGAACACAACAGCAAGTTCCAAAAATCCTACAGCAAAATTATTAAGTCAACCAAGTATATCTATAACTCCATTACCACGTACAACGTCTCAAACCTCCATTCCTGGTTCTGGAACTTCATCAAAGTCTGGAGGAAAAACCACGTTTGTTATATGTGAAATCTGCGATGGTTATATTAAGGTAAACTACATATTCTTTATATTCGAAATTTCATGAAATTGAAGATCTATTATATCTTACATATGCAACTTATATCTTACATACTTTATTTTTTGTATAAAGTTACACGTTCTTTCCAGGATTTAGAGCAACTACGTAATCATATGCAATGGATCCACAAAGTAAAAATACATCCAAAGATGATATATAATAGACCACCATTGAACTGCCAAAAATGTCAGTTCCGGTTCTTCACAGATCAGGTACATGTATTTTTTAATTACACATAATAAAAATAAAATAACAAACGAACTATTAATTGTCTAAATTTGTATCTATTCTTTACTATAATTTCAAGTTTCTTTATCGTGACTTTGTTTTAGGTATTTTTATGTACGGAATTGAAGTTCTAATAGTGTTACATTTTAATTATTACAGGGTCTAGAGAGACATTTGCTTGGGTCTCATGGTTTGGTTACATCCAGTATGCAAGAAGCTGCAAACAGAGGAAAAGATGCTGGTCGCTGTCCCGCATGCGGCAGGGTAAGTTTATCCTTTTTACGATGTTCAATGTTTAAAGTTATACACGTGTGTGTGAGTAGGGAAGTTCTAAATTTAAGCAGCACGATACTTGAGGATTGTGGATCTTAATTTTTAGGTATATCAATGGAAATTACTAAATCATGTTGCGCGAGATCATGGAATGACATTAAAACCAGCGCATCTATCTTATAAATGTACAGTTTGCACTGCCACGTTTGGAATGTATAAGCAGTTTGAGAATCATGTATACTCGGCACATAGTGTCGTAGCTAAAAGAGTAATGGATAAGAAGAACACACCTTCATCTCCATCGTCCAGATCCAATGACTCCCTTCTAAAACCATTGAAGATTAATGACGAAATTACGATTATTCCACAACCAGCAAAACCTACAACCAGGTCGGGTGCATCTCAAGGCAGAGGAAAATAGCAATGATCAGCAGAGTGATACATGTGTCTTGTCTTAATGAATTTCACGTAATTTTGTGGTACTCCATACCGGTCATTGTAATATACGATGACTGACGTGCCGTGTACATGTGTATGCATATTATGCTTAAGACGCAATTACAACACATAAACCTACAACTCTTGGCAAAAAAAAACTAGTTGATTGCGTAATAATATTCCATCAATGATTATACCGATATATTTATTTAAGAATTTTTATTGTTGTTATCAGACATAGATAAAATAGACTGTAAAAATATTAAAGGGTGGCCTTCAGTCTAATTCCTTGGTTAATCCTAGAGCAGCATATTCCTGACCTACACGCCTATGAAAAACCTATAAATACGAAGTATATTTACATTTTATGCGACACTCACATGTCATACTGCGAATCACTCTTGAATAGTAAATTCACTAATAATATAAAATTCTTTTTCTAAGACAAATATATTTGAATTAATTCTATTTTGTTATTAATGCTAATACGATTATGTAGGGCAATGAATGATAAAACTGTCCTTACTTCATATATTCAATGTGTCTACGCGTAATGTTGCGAAACAATTTCTGAATAATATACCAAGTAACAAATTGTACTAATTAACAAGAGTGCCCCAGACTGTTTCGCGATGTCTTGGTACGTAACGAGTACCATAAGCTATTTTCACTTTTTTTCTATCACATGTATAACTTTCCTTTTTTCTTAATTTCGCCATCATATTTTTAAGCGACGCTGCTTAATTTGTAATATTTCGTAAAAATTATTGTGTGTATGAAATAAGTTATGAAATCAAAACTCTTTCGAAGTTGTAAATTGTGTCTATTGCTATAAGTTGAAATTTCTCGTCGCAGACATTGTAATAAGACATTAAGTTTTATCTTTTGCGCTCTTATATAAACAAAAATGTACATTAACATAGAGTATAATATAAACGATTATATCAATAAAATAGGATGGCACACATATGTGTATACATTTTTTCTGTTGGAACGATAAATTTATCATGCAACACTGCTGAAGCAACACTGAAACTTGTTAGTACGAACATCGCGACATTTAAACATAAATATTTATATATGTATATATATAATATCTAGTAAATATTATATATATAAATATGTAAAATTATTCTAGTATAGCGATAGCGTGGTATAAGAAAGGGAGAATTAATTATCTTCTTGTAAGCACTATGGATTTATAATAGGCTTATATAAACATGTAGATAGTCGAAAGAAGTAACAGGTTTAATTTAATAATTTCGATCTTTTTCTTAATAAGTTTTGTACGTTATTGTAGGGAATAATTTTAGAAAAGAACGACGATTGTATTCTCGACAAAGAAAATAACAATAGTGCATTTTTGCACTGTACGGCTGTATTATTTAATTCTACTACCACTTGCCCGCCACTTTTATGGCAAGCTATGTTGGTAAAACCGAGAAACATTCATAGACGTAATTACAGAAATATATAGTTTACTGTAATAATTTGTACAATATTATATGATTATAAAATAAAGTATACCAACATTGTATTACAATTCACAATTTATTTGTAATATCCTTTTTATTACACGCAATAATACGAAGCTTTGTTCCACGAGCATAAATTAATTACGAGCTCTAATGAAATTATTTATAATTAATGACAAGTGGGTGTACATTACAATATGCCATTTATAAAATTAAGACAGCTAGCAAGCAAAATATGTATTGTATACGATAATTAATCGTTAATTATTTCACGTAAAAAATAATATCGTTATAGCAAAAAAATAATACGTAACGATTGTACCATGTTGAAATAAATATACGTTTTATATTTGAATTATTGGTTTGCAAATAAATTCAAAAAATAAAAAAACGCATAACGCCGAGTTAATTTAAAATTTTTAAATAAAATTAAGAAACTTATATTGGAATAAAAATATTATGTAAAAATTAATCATATTTTTTTTCGAAGTTAAAATATGAATTCGTGAATAATAAAAGAATAGTTACGATAAATTTTAACGTTTATGGGAGATTAAATTCACTTCCGGTTTAAACTCGATTGGTCAATTCATCAAACTATGCTAATATATTTCATATATTTTTATCGAATTCATATTAGTTGATATAAATAAATAGGCTAAAAATTATGTGTTGCTGATATAAGATATTTTTCTTTTTACGTCTGTTATCTAAAATGCATAATATTTGAACAAAAAAATAAATCGAGTTTACGAATTTGTGAACGTACTACGATTTGGCGGGCAACGCGCATTTTATCTACGCTCATTGAATGAACCGCATCTGACGTAGTGCTTCGCTTGAAAACTGGAATCCTAAAGAAAGAAGCAACGAGGCAATGAATCCCGATTTACCGTATGCCGTCGAATACGCGAAAAGCTCGCGAGCTTCGTGTAAAAATTGCAATAAGAATATCGAAAAGGATTCGTTAAGACTCGCAGTCGTTGTTCAGGTACGCAACATCCAAAAGTAATAATGTTACGTGAATTTACATGCCGTCAACGTTACCGGCATTAGGCTTTTATGTCACACATATTGTTTTTTGAATTATTATTAGAATGCTATGATGTTACATAATGTAATTAGCAACGAACAATGTATTCGTAACGAGAAATATGATACAACGTAGAATGTATTACATTTCAAGCATCGATTTATTTATGCACGTTATGTAAATATTTTTATCAATCGTGTCGGTTTATTCGAATTACCGTTTAATATTGTCACTGAATTTATTCATACCAAAAGGATTTTATTGGTTTCAAATAAATATATAATGTACATTTCAACTTATAGAGTCCTGTTCATGATGGAAAGATCACCAGGTGGTATCACCCAACTTGCTTCTTTGTTAAACAAAGACCACAAAGTTCCGCGGATATTGCTAATTTTGATAATATTCGCTGGGAAGATCAAAAAGATATTAAAATGAAAATTGGTTTGTTAATTAGAATACAGTAAATTGCGTTTAATTGTGAATAATAAAATAATTGAAATAAAATATTATTTTATAGAGGAAGCAAGTACCCTTCCACCTCCAGCATCTGGAAGGGGAAGAAAGCGTGGTAGTACTGCTAAGAATGCAGGACCATTACGCGATTTTCTAGTTCAGTATGCAAAATCTAGCAAATCAACTTGCAGGGGTTGTGAAGAGAGAATAGTACAGGGTGAGGTAAGGGTGTCAAAGAAAGATTTTGAAAGCGAAGAGGGCAGAAAATATGGTGGTATAGATAGATGGCATCATCTCGAATGCTTTGCCAAACTAAGGGAAAGTTTAGCATTTTTTGAAAGCGGTGATGATCTTCCTGGCAAAGGAGACCTTTCCAAAGAGGACCAGAATAAGGTTAAAACTGTATTGCCAAAGATTAAGTCAGAAGGTGTCCCCCCAAATAAGAAACTGAAAGAGGAGCCAGAAGATGCAGAAGAGGAAAAAGAAATGAAGAAACAGAATGATGAAATGTTTAAAATTAAAGATTTGTTATCTTCTATTAAAAAATTGGACCTCATGGCCATGTTGGAAAGCAATGAACAACAAATTCCAGAAGGAGTATCAGCTGTACGTTTTATAGTAATAGTACAATTTATAACTTTGAACACATGAACATATTTAAAACGATCAACAAATTTTCATATAGATAATAGACCGTTTGGCAGATGCAATCTATTGTGGAGCATTGAAGCCATGTCCAAAGTGTAGTGGACAATTTGCATATCAATCTGGTGTTGGATACAAATGTACTGGAGATTTAACAGAATGGACCAAATGCGAAAATGTAACACAAGATCCAAAGAGAAAGAAATTCGTGATAACATCAGATTTAAAGGAATCATACCCAGAGTTGTAAATACCTTTGTTTTTTAAATATTTTGATACATTAACCATTTGAGTCCTACATGGCGCGATCGCGCTACTCGGATTTTGCGCCAAGAAACGTTGCTACATTTAACCGCGATGTGTTCGAATTTTTTTGAAATTTACGTAGCAATTTTACTGATAGTTATTCGCATCGTCACTTTTTTTTCTTGTAAATCATATAAAAATATACAGATTTTTAATTAATTTTATGCGATAACCACTCGTAGATTAAAAATATTTTTAATTGCAACTCTGCGTTTTTCGAATACTCTAGCTTTAATAGTTTACTGATATCATAATTTTTATAAAAAGAAAATAAACCAAATGATCGTGGCTAAGTACATATTATGCCTTTGAACAGTTGAAATACATTAGTCGTCTGTTTTTGGATGAACCGCGGATCGCAAAGAGTTAAGTAAGACAAGTGCTATCGCGCGGCTTAGAATTATTCGAAAAGATTTTTTCAATGAGTTCTGGGACTTAAACCGTTAATATATTTAATGTATTTAAAAATAAAAATTAACAACTATTTAAACATTCAATAGGACATCTTTAAAATGCAAAGTTAGAAGACGTCTTGTAAAGGTGACTGCACCATCAACATCCAGCATGGTTAAAAAAGAAGATGAAGTTGATTCTAGGCCCAAAGTTGAAGCAAAACCTAAACCATTGAAACACATGCAGTTCGTTATTATAGGGCAAACGGGAAAAGATAAAGACATTTTGAAAAAGGAGATTCTGCTTTTGGGAGGAGATGTAACTTCGAAACTTCACGAACATGTAGCAGCTGTTATATCGTCGCAACATGAAGTCGATAAAATGGGCAAAAAGATGGAAGAAGCTAAAAGTCTTAACATTCAAGTAATCACTCCCGACTTTGTTGAAGAAGCTAAAGAATATACGAAACCGGCTATATCGCTTATTAAAAAGAAAACCATTTCAAGTTGGGGTGGTAACTTGGCTGACAGAATTCAGATTATGGCAGAGAAGTCTAATGCTTCAAAGAGTAGAGGTAAAAGTGTGTATGAAAAGTCGGGATCCGGTAAAGTAAAGTTGCAATTAAAAGGGGGTGGAACTGTCGATCCGGACAGTGGTTTGCAAGATTGCACGCATGTATATCAACAGGACAAAGATAAATATACCGTTACATTGGTACATACGGATATACAGTCTCAGAAAAACAGTTACTATAAACTCCAAATATTAAAGCATGATAAGAGAAATAGGTATTGGTTATTCAGAAGTTGGGGTAGAATAGGAACAACTATCGGTGGTAATAAGATAGAAGAGTTGGCTGTGGAAGATTGTATAGCACAGTTTGAGGCTTTATACGAAGAGAAGTCGGCTAATCGTTGGAGCCAAAGAGAACATTTCGTTAAAGTACCTCAAAAGATGTATCCAGTCGATATCGATTATGGAGAAGAAGCATCAGCGAAATTATTGGAGTCTGATATTAAAAGTGAGTTGGAACAACCGATTCAAGATCTAATAAAACTAATCTTCGACGAAGCGAACATGAAAAAAGTGATGGCAGAGTTTGAAATTGATACCGATAAAATGCCGCTTGGTAAATTGTCCAAAAAACAAATTCAAAATGCGTACGCTGTATTAACAGATTTGCAAGAAGTCTTAAAGAAGAAAAACTTCGATTCAGTCCTACTGATTGATGCATCAAATAAATTCTACAATCTAATACCTCATAACTTTGGAATATCCGGCCCTAAAGTCTTGGATACAATAGAAGAAATTCATACCAAATGCGAAATGTTGGATGCATTATTGGAAATGGAGATCGCTTATTCTCTTTTGCATACTAAGACAGATGAGACGAAGAATCCACTCGATGCCCATTACAAGCAATTGAATACGGAAATGAAAACATTGGATAAAGAAAGTGAAGAATTCCAGATCATTAAACAATATGTTAAAAATACTCATGCACAGACTCATACGCAATATGATCTTGAAATTGAAGATATATTTGTTGTTAAGAGACAAGGAGAAGATAGTAGATATAAGCCATTCAGGAAATTACCTAACAAGAAGCTGTTATGGCATGGTTCTCGAACCACTAACTTTGCCGGTATACTTTCTCAGGGTTTAAGAATTGCTCCTCCCGAAGCACCTGTTACCGGTTACATGTTTGGTAAAGGTATATACTTCGCGGACATGGTTTCTAAATCTGCGAACTATTGTTGTACAAACAGTGAAAATCCTATGGGCTTGTTATTGCTTTGCGAGGTAGCATTAGGTAACATGTACGAAAGATATAAGGCAGATTATATCGAAAAGTTGCCAAGCGGAAAGCATTCAACGTTTGGTCGCGGTCAGACGCAACCTGATCCTAACGACGTCGGTAAATTGAAAGATGGTTGCGAAGTACCATATGGTGCATCTGTTCCTGTTAAACTACCGAAAAAATCTGAGTTGTTGTACAATGAATATATTGTATATGATGTTGCTCAGGTGAAAGCGCGATACTTACTGAAAATGAATTTTAAATATAAGATGTAATATTTTTGGAATAACTGAGCGTATTAATAACAGAAAAGTATTGAAATTTTTACATTATATATTCAATTTAATTCACTTATGTATCTTTAATATTTCGATATATTCTATTAGCAATACTACCTCCAATATCGTTTTCGAAAACATAATCTGTTATGTATGAACCTTTTTTTTATATGAATGAACAATAAATTTAAGTAATACAATAAATCTTTATTTTTATTAATCAGTCGCATTCAATAGATCCCACACATCCAAACAACGTAGATAAAAAACAATAATTTATAGCGTTTTTGTTTGATCGATGCATCTTTATTGTTTTATCTCACAAAATTAGTATTCAAAGTGGAAATCTAAGTAAGATTGATCAAATGTATTAATACGAACATAACCGTCCTCTCCGCCCGTTGAAATGCTACGACCGTTAGGGTGAAACGCAAGGGAGTTAATTGGACCAAAATGTCCTTTCAAACGTGCAAATTCTTCTTCGAATACTAAATGGAAGAATCGGGAATCGAATTTTCCTTGACGAGTAGATGTTGTCGTGACATCCATGGCATCTTGACCTCCTCCAAGAACCACCTATACAAAGATATAGTTATTATGAGTCTTAATAAAAGTTGCTTTGTACTGAATATCTTGACTATCATAAATAAAACATACATGATCAAAAACAGGAGAAATTGTGGCAGAATTAACAGGCCTTTCTGTTTTGTATGTTTTCAATGCCACCAGTGACTCACTGTCAAACAGTTTGGCAGTATTATCTTTTGATGCAGTTACAAACATAGTGCCATCTTTATTAAACTGCATATCATTTATTTGCGATTTATGACCTTTGACACTCATTAATTTTTTTCTTGTCTGTAAACAAAATAAAATTATTGTAAAGCCAAGTTTTTAGATCATAAAGATGTAACCATGGAAATCCCCACTTTGGTGTCCGCAGTCGGGATCGAATGCGAATGTTTACGTGAGGAGGTGACATAAGAATTCAGCTAAGAGAGAAGGAACGGGTGTGGGCGAGACACCAATACTCGGCACGCGTACGAATGTAGACTTGATTGTCAAATGTCTTAGCCTATGTCTTTCTCTTTATTACTAAGCTGGAAGGTTCAGTTCATTTCTGAGTCCCATTTTCAAGAATTAGTGGGGATAGTGGATGCTGAAGGGGGGGAAATGTGGGTGCTAAAACAGGGACCACTGTATATTACATACCCTAACATCCCAAAGACTAATTTCACCATCTTCGTGACCAGTGATAATTGTTTCATCTAATGCTCCCCATAATATAGCAGAGATTTTGGGACCATTTACAGCAATTCTAGAAATTGCATCATCTTGTGATAACTCTGCATCAACATTTTTTACATCTATGACAAACATCTCACAAGGGTGTCCTAAAGCTTTGTCTGTAGAATAAACAGCAAGATTTGCTGAATAACTAAAGCTACATGTTCTCACCGAACTGTTTGTATGAAATAAACCTATTTCCTTTCCTGTAATGTGACATATGAAATGCATTAAAGAAGCATACTTATTTGTATCAAAGAAATAAAAATAGTAGATATTTGCAAAGCCCATGTAATTCAAGTACAATAAATCTTCATTTATATTTTGTACTAAAAAATATGTAATTATCATAAGAAATGTATTGTTTCAAATTTATATAATTTTTATCGTAAATTTGTAACCAGTCATTTTGACTGTATGACAGTTCTAGTGTTAAAGACGATTAATACGTATTGAATGAGAATAAGATACAAACCAGTTTGACAATCCCAAACCCTTAAAGAATTGTCACCACTGCCTGACAAAAACCTGCTTGTATCCCAATTAACATCAATACACCATACAGAACCATTATGTCCATTAAAACTTCCAAGACGTTCTCCATTCAAAGAATACCAAACATTTGGTTTTTTATCTTTACTAGAGGAAAACAATAGGTCTCCTTCTCTGTTGTATTTGATTTTTGTTATGGCACGTTCGTGCCCATGTAACATCAAAGGTTTCTATGAAAAAATAACGAATCTATTATTTTCTGGCATACTTTACAATTAAACACAATTTTTATACAAATTACCATTACCAAACTTTACGATACATGGAATAACATAACCACGACGTAACGCGAAAAAATATATATTGATTTAAATATCAATAACAATGTTAAGCATTATAAAAAGGATGTTTTAAGTTTTAGAATATATGACTAACGGTTAGAAGGAAAAATGCATAATTTTCTAAAATATATTCGCATGTGATACAATATGACATTTTTAACGTAATAATGTCATCGAGGTTATGCTATCACATGTTTAATATATTACAAGGAACTCGTATCGAGACGTTAATTAAAAGCTATATGTAAAATCATTGATATGTATAAAATACTAACCATGTTGCTTTAATATACACAATTAAATAAACTGATCAAAGAGTTAGCAAACGAACAGCCTGCCCGTCACTTTAACGCAATCATAAAAAACTTTCACGCTACAAAAGAGCATGAGTTTACTAGTAGATAGAAATAATCCTACATTTTTGTAATGCATTGATACCAACACTATCTAATATAAATATTTTAGGCTTATAAATTAGACTATATAATTAAACGTAACTCTATTTAATGCTATTAATAAATGGGAATAAAAATTTCTTTATGTTTTACGCTTCGAATATTTATCGTTACACATTTTTAAATCTTATTCTGAGAATTTCTGATATAGTCTCGTATATTGTAGATTGCATGTGCATCTACCAATTGTAATATATTTTCAACTAGCAATCAATCTTTCGTACAATTACTTGTTATTACATCAAATTTACAAATAAGTGTTGTGCGAGTGCGTAATACGCGTGTAAAATAGTTTAAAGACTATCGTAAAAGATTATCGCAACTTATTGCAATTCGTAACAAGTGTTACGAGAACCAAAGTGCGCATCTTGGTTGCAAAGAGTTCAGTCCTGTTCCAAATTCCTGTTGTATACGGATACTGAAACTGAAAAAGGAAACGAAACTGAAACGGCATGTCCAAGATTGCTAACCAACATGAGATTAATCAGAGCTACTGGTTTAAGTGGAATGATTATCAAAGCCATTTATCCAATGTAGTTAGACAACTTTTGGACGAAGATTGTATGGTGGATGTTACCCTGGCTGCTGCTGGGGAACGTATTCATGCCCATCGCATAGTTCTCTGCGCTTGTAGCACTCTGTTTCGAGTAAACATCTTTCGTATTTTTAAGAATACGCTTTGCATCTTTGAATTCGAACAGCGTTATATGATTCTTTTTAGCTCTTATCATTCTATGCACTTGTAGCACTTCGTTTCTCTTAAACAGCTTCCGTATTTTTCAGAATACGCTTCGTACTTTTGAATTTGAGCAGCTTTTTAGATATTTATAAACAATTTGTCAATTTGCGATAGTCAAAATTACAATTATCCAAAGTACAATTCATTATTTTTTCTGTTAAATATATTTATTACACGATTATGGTATTTTACATAAATGATTGGTTTTTCTTTTTACATTAAAAAAATATCCTGTATCCTATGTTACATAGGAATTTTTATAATAAACCACATAATTTGTGCGATAAATGTTTAATTTTTCCATTTGTAGGAAATATTGAGTCAAGTAAATGAAGATCATCCAACAATAATATTAAGCGATATATCTGCTCAAGACATAAAATCTATCATAGAATTCATTTATCACGGGGAAGTGAGAGTACCAGTTGAGAATATTAGTAACTTATTAGATGCTGCACGTTCCTTAAAAATCTCTGGTCTTATAGAGGTTTGTTCTATTGCTTAACATTCAAACTACTAAGTCAGTCAAAATGACTCGTTACAAATTTACCATAAAAAATTATATAAATCTGCAGCAGTGCATTTTTCAGGATATTCTGTGATACAAATTATAAATAAAGATTTATTGTATTTCAATCACATGCACTTTGTAAATGTCTACCATTTTTATTTCTTTGGGACAAATAAGTATACTTTAGTTGTTGTTCTAGTGTTGAAAGGATCTTGCTGAAAATATATTTATTAATGTATCACTGCTGATATTTACAGATTGATGGACTTGAAGAAAGTGAGTCTATGGTAAGCAATAAAGATTTCAATGATAACAATGAGGAGCCAATGACTGTTATTAATGAGACTGAAGAAAATGTTATTGAAGCATTGCAAGAAGATTATAAGGAGGAGTCAGAGGATCAACAAAAACCAGAAATCGTTGAAAATACTCGTTTGAGTAAAAAGAAGAAACGCAGACGCGATACCGCTAAGAAAGATTACAGCGATGATATGTTAGCGTCGGCGATTAATGATTTAAAATCAGGCCAGACATTAATAGAAGCGTCCACTAAGAACAATGTACCGCGTTCAACTTTGTACATGCGGGCTAAAGCGTTAGGTATACATTTGACCGCGTCGAGAAATGAATATCCGGCGGAGTGTATGAGAGCTGCTATAAACGCGGTAATCGGTTGGTATTCGTTTCGCGTCAGCAAAGCATTAATTCTAGGGATGTGTCGAAACTAGAGGTGTCTGAATACTCAAAGAAATCGAGCTGAGTACTCTATCCTTTTAGGGCTGCTCGAAACAATCGAGTAGCTTGAATAAACCTGTGAACATATGTAACATATTCTTCTTGCCCCTTCGTCAAGTACGTTTAAACTGTTCGGTTTTACCCGAGCCGCTCTGCTTATTTGAGCTACTCGATTGTTTCGAGCTGCACCAAGGGATCGAGTACTCTGCTCGATACGGAAATCAAGTATTCAAGCTACTTGAGAATTCGAGTATTCTGACACCTTAACTCGACCCCTAATTTCTAGATACATGAAACACAAATCTGAAACTTTGTGAAGCCTCGAAACTCTCAAAATTCGAAATTTTCGAAACTCTGAACCTTTATTTTGTTCATAAGGAGTATATGAATCAATGAAATTAGTTTAAAGTCTAAACATAAACTCTATTAGATTATTAGTTAAATAAATTTGTATCGTAACGATATTTATGTTATTTATACATACTATTATTTACCTAAGTTTCGTGGTTTGAGGATTCGAAACTTTTTGAGTTTCGAAGGGTTTCGAGATTTTGAGGATTCGAGTGTCGCATCCCTAATCAATCCTATAATACTCGTTAATTTAGTTTACTGCTATTACAGGTGGATCAAGTTTGCAGCATGCATCAGAAATGTTTAATATACCCAAAACTGTATTATGGAGGAGGATTCAAAAAGAGGGATATCAAATATTACGTTCTGAGATGAAAAAATCTTATGGCTCGGACAAACGAGAAGCTGCAGTTAAGGCTTTAGAGAGAGGAGAGAATCTGACGAAAGTTGCGCTTGAATTTAAAGTAAATCGTTCAATTTCTCGTCAGCTGCGCCATTGAAACTTTGTTTATCTTTTTTAACAACATCAATACTATCTACGATTTCAGATACCAAAAACTACTTTATTTAGGGACAAAGCTCGATTAGTAGATGAGGGAAAATTGCCATTGTCATTTTGGAAAAAGCGTAAAACAGAAAATGAAGGATTAAAGAAATCTCGTTTGGAAGAAGCTGTTGCTGCGTGTAGAGGAGGAAAAATGTCGCAAGCAGCGGCATCGATGACCTATCATATTCCAAAGACAACTATATGGAGGCGTCTTCAGCAGGATGGTAAAAAGTCGGAACGTTCGTTAACTTCGAGGAAGCAAAAAGTAACGGATTCTAAGCATAACACGCAAACGAAGGTAGAAGGATCTGATTTCACATACTGCGAGGTATTCAGAACTTCAACAATTTTTGCAGTATAGTACAGTGAATCTTACGATTGTTAATAAATTTCAATTGCAGGTTTCGTCGGAAATTCCTATAACTTACATAGATGAAAATAGTATACCAGAAGATTCTGTGATAATATTAACAGCAGCAGATATGGATGGACTGAATTTAGAAGGGCGACAAATTATTGTTAATTCTGTATGTTTTTTATTCGTTTATTTTTAAAATTACATACTATTTAAAAATTTATTAAAAATTATACAATTTATTTGCTTTACAGGACTCAGGGCAAGGGTACATTCCTTGTGCTATAAGTATTGAAGAAAATTCAAATTATTCCCAGACGGAAAGTTAGCACATCATTTATAATCATTCGACTAAAACTCAATAATATTCATTTTGTATAATACGTATATTAATTTAAAATTTAAATTTTATATATATATATATATATATATATATATATATAATATAAATGTATATGTATGCATGTATACATAATATGTTAGAAGATATAAAAATTGATACTGCAAGTGTTCTTGTGTTCAACGTCTCCTTATATTTATACGTGTTCTATAAATTGTTAACATTTTTTATAGAAAACAATAATAAAGCAGATTCAATTATAGTACCAATATCGAAACTGTGAATCACGTACTAGTGATTACTGAAAATGTGAAAGTGCTTGATTTATTTTGTGAATCAGTAAACTACGTTTCGTTTATTTTTTGGGTGTTGCAATAATAAGCATGTGCTTCAATAAAAATAATTTTTCTTGGAAACTCAAAAATATCTTTTCCCATGTTTTCTTCTATTTTCATTCGCCACTAAATAAAATGAATTCCCTAGTAGGTCATTGAAATCATTTATTAGTCAGTTCCACTGGTGCGAAACGTATGACCAATAAGCATGAGCATAAGTAACTGTGCGGTATTATTGTCTGTATTGTAAACGTAAAACAAGGATTAAGACTGGGGATATTTATTGGACTGGTGTCGTATGGCCGGTAATCTGTTGTGGGGAACGAGTGGATAGTACGAAATTTCATCATATTACGTGATTACAAAAATTTACAATTATGGCCCATCAATTGTTATATTCGACAAGTAAATTAGAAAGATTCGTTTTAAGTTCCGTGTACAAAAATGCCAACATGTTTCAGGTACAAATATAACCTAATATAACCTATGCCTTGTATCATGATCATTTTGTGTAATAACATTTATGACTGGAAATTTTAATTTAATTACATATCCTCAACAATACAATTCATATTAAGTATGATTTATTTAATTCCCTTGCCTGTGTCAAACGTGTATTTATGATGTACATATATGAATATAGAAATTAAATTATTGCACAAAAAGATTTTATAATCTTTTGCAATGATTTGCAATATTTATTTATAGTATTTGTATTGCACACATGTGTTTTTTATTATCAAATTTATTTCAGTTAAGAAGATATTTATCACTGATAAAAAGTGGCAATGGAACAAGTACTATAGAACATATACGAAATCAATGGAAACTGCTATGCGATCAGCCACCAAAAGGATTTGAGAAATTTTATAAACCAAGTTATTATTTTATACTTATTAATTTGTTGTATATATTATGAATAGATTATAAAAAAACATCAATTTTTTATCTAAAGGAGGAAGTACTTCCAGCAAAACAACTGAAAAGGTTGCTGAAAAAGTTAAAGAAGGATCAGCTAAGAATGCTTCTTCTAAGTCACAGTCATCTGGATCACAATCCCAGAAATCAGCAAGTTCTGATAAGCGTGCTTTTTCATGGGAATTTAAATGGAGTGGAGGAACTAATTCGTTTGGAAATAGAAACAATGACAAAATGCTCATTCTTGGGTTTCTATTAGTGGGAACTACTTATCTATACTTGCAAAGTATATCAAATTCTGCAGCAGAGATCACATGGAGAGAATTTGTAACAAAGTAATTAACTATAATAGTTCTTTTTTTTAAACACTATAGTTGATGTATAAATTTCCCATAACTCATATAAATACTTTGCATTAATTTTATTTAGGTGTTTAAACAAAGGAATAGTAGACAAAGTGGAAGTTATTAATAAACAATGGGTTCGTGTAAAGTTATTACCTGGCCATGTTGTGAATGGAAAAGTGAGTTTATAAATCATACAATTTACATTTAATAGGGTTGAATAAGGATAAGTATGGTGTTATGTAATCATTTTGTGTATTCTGTAGGATACATTGTGGTTTAACATTGGTAGTGTTGAGACCTTTGAAAGGAATTTGCAGAGTGTACAATCTCAATTAAATGTAGAACCACAAAATTATTTATCAGTACATTATAAGGATCAGCTAGTAATGAATCATTTTATAAAATTGTTACCACAGTTGATTGGGTGGGGTAAGTTCTCCTATTTAGTATTGTTTCTATTATATATATATATATATATAATGTATATGTATGTATATATATGTATGTATGCTCAAGGTATAGCTAAGTATAACATTAAATGTTAATTGTAGGAATCGTTTTTTATGTATTCCGTAAATCAATGGGATCTTTTGGTAGAGGAAGGAAAGGTGGTCTTTTTGGTCAAATAATGGAGTCAACTGCAAAATTAATCAATTCCAAAGATATTGATGTTCGTTTTAAGTAAGTTGATTAAAATGATATTGCACAGTGTTACTTCATTATGATACTTCAAAAAATTATCATGAATTGTAAACAATTTTCTTCTACTCTGGACTCTTCTGCCATTTTTCCTAAAATGTTTTAGGCTGAAATGAACAGAGAAAAACCAGGAGGTATTAAATAACAAAACCAGATAGAAGAAAAGCGAATGTACAGATAAAATAGTTGATAAATTGTTGGTTTATAGAGTAGGAAAAAGTTGTGTGCAATTTTGCATCACCTTGTCAGGATAACATGTTTGAGTTTTTTACTTCTCATTTCTTCCGCTATAAAATTACCATAAATATTTTTGTGTGTGTTATTAAAATTTAGGGATGTGGCCGGGTGCGAAGAAGCTAAAATTGAAATTATGGAGTTTGTAAATTTTTTAAAAAATCCACAACAGTACATAGACCTTGGTGCTAAGATTCCTAAAGGTGCAATGTTAACGGGTAAATATATATTTTACCGATACAAGAATCTCCATAAGTGGCACCGATTTGGGATCGCTCAACGTCACTTATAGAGAAGTATAGTCAAACCTCCGTATCCGCGATTTTCGTAATTGCGGTTTCGCATATCTGTGATTTTTAAAGTGTTCCGAGTTATACAAACTCTGAAGAATAAAATCGTAAAATACGATCCTGTTATGGAGCGAGTCATTAAAGTTACACGGATGATTATAAAGATATTAGAATTCCTAAGACCCAAAAAGCAACAACTTCTAATCATTATGTTTTTACAAGAATCCTAACATCGATAAATTCGAAAATGAAGTTCCGTATGAAAAAATATCACTCTACACTTTTGACTCATTTTTTCATGTAGATTCACCTCCTCTTAGCTTGTACCGCCAGTTTGGTAACATTCTATATATAGAGTTTGGTATTTGCGGTTTAGGGTATTCGCGAAAAGGTTTGAAACCGAATGTCCGCGGATACGGAGTAAATGTTCCTTTGGTTTTCAATTAAGGTAACCATTTAGGAGTTATGTAATAAATTTATAGGTCCACCGGGTACTGGTAAAACATTATTAGCTAAAGCGACAGCTGGTGAAGCAAATGTACCTTTTATTAGTGTATCTGGTTCTGAATTTTTGGAAATGTTTGTCGGTGTGGGTCCATCGAGAGTGCGAGACATGTTTACAATGGCGCGGAAACATGCTCCGTGTATATTATTTATTGATGAAATTGACGCCGTTGGCAGAAAAAGAGGGGGCCGAAATTTCGGCGGCCACTCAGAACAAGAAAACACACTTAATCAACTTCTAGTTGAGATGGATGGTACACTATAATAGTTGTTAATATCAGGTGCTGTACTCCATGCATGTTTAATCGGATCGCATTATTTTCTTCAGGTTTTAACACAACTACAAATGTAGTTGTTTTAGCGGCAACTAACAGAATAGATATTTTGGATAAAGCATTGCTACGACCTGGAAGGTTTGATAGACAAATTTTTGTTCCTGCCCCAGATATTAAGGGCCGAGCTTCTATTTTTAAAGTACACTTGAAACCTTTAAAAACCACAATAGATAAAGATCAATTAGCTAGAAAAATGGCTTCTTTAACACCCGGATTTACTGGTACGAAAGTTGGAACTAATTAGTCAAGTTTGTCTAATAAAATGTTGAACTCGTACATTCAGAATATTATAAATAGTTCGTTTTAGGAGCTGATATTGCCAATGTTTGCAATGAAGCGGCTTTAATAGCGGCAAGAGATCTGAACGATAATATTTACTTAAAGCATTTTGAACAGGCTATTGAAAGGGTCATTGCAGGCATGGAAAAGAAGACAAATGTCTTACAGCCAGAAGAAAAGAAGACCGTTGCATATCATGAAGCTGGTCATGCAGTAGCAGGCTGGTTTTTGGAGTACGCGAATCCACTTCTGAAGGTAATTTTTTGATTTTTGGCACAGTGACAGGTCTAGGAGCTTTTCTTAGCGGGTATGAAAGAACAGGGCGGATCTAGGAGTCTTTAGGGGGTGTAAAATATGTAAAAGTACTTACATTTTTATCCTCTTTTTAGATGACATAAAATTTTTTTGTAATTTATATTTAATATGTTGAATGTCAGACGAATTTTATGTGTTTGCACCACCATGCAATTTCTTTTTTATTTGAGTGCATTCGTTAATTGCAGTGTAGCAGATAAAGTGTATGCTTAACTTAGTTTTCAGAATGTGATATAATTTCTTTAGAAATTTTTCTTGGGGGGGGGGGGGGGCGATCCGTCAGTGCTTCAGAATATTATTACAGCTTTACATTAATTTCATTTATATTTTTTACGTATTACAGGTCTCCATAATTCCTCGTGGAAAAGGTTTGGGTTATGCACAGTATTTGCCCCATGAACAGTATCTTTATACAAAAGAACAATTGTTTGATAGAATGTGTATGACACTCGGCGGACGAGTGTCAGAAGAAATCTTTTTCGGCCGCATAACAACGGGAGCGCAAGATGATCTCCAGAAAGTAATGACTTGTTGTATAGTCTTTTCTTATGTAATTATGGCATCAGAAATTTCTATTAATGTTGAAATATTTGTTTCTTAATTAGGTTACTTCGAACGCGTATGCTCAAGTTATTCAATATGGTATGAATGAAAAAGTTGGCAATGTTAGTTTTCAAATGCCACAGCAAGGCGAAATGACTTTCGATAAACCGTATTCCGAGCACACAGCTCAACTTATCGACACTGAAGTACGCGAATTAATCGAACGGGCGCATACTCACACGCGCGAGTTACTTACGAAGCATAAAGAGGATGTAGCTAAGGTATAAGATAATTCGAGTGATTTATTAAAAGAAAAAATGATTATCAGATTGCGGATTTTTATGCAAATTTATATGTTTATAAACAAAATTATTATTATACATTGAACTGTGAAATTTATGGCTTGTCAGTTTCATCGATCTCTCGCTCTGCGGCTGATTTCAAATAAAAAATAGGGGATACCGAGTTGCTTATTTCGAGCCAGCAACCAATTGCTTATTACAGATCAAGACTGTATTTCATATGTTTTCCTACATTGCTTATATTGTGTGCTTTCTTACCTATTTAATTTTCCCATAAATGTATACAAATTCGTAGTCTAGTAATTACATTACTAAGTGGACAATGGATTTTTGTTAGGTGGCTGAACGACTATTAAAGCAAGAAGTTTTAAGTAGAGAAGACATGATAGAATTACTAGGACCTAGGCCATTCCCTGAAAAATCAACATACGAAGAATTCGTGGAAGGTACAGGCTCGTTAGAGGAGGACACAACTTTACCAAAAGGTTTACAAGAATGGAATAAATCAAGGAAAGAGGAGAAGGAAGGAGGTGCAATTCCCCCGTCGTCGGAAACAGTTTCGGGAAGTTCTGAAAATCAACCTCAACAGCGATTATAAACCATATTTTTACGGATTATAGCCTGAAACGTACTTTGTATTATAGTTTGAAATACATACTTGTAATAAATAGTGATACATGTGTATGCATTCGATTGCATCGATTATGAACGACAATATTATAATTTGCAATACGCAAAGCTTTTAGATATCACTGAAGTTAAGTAATTTTACAGTAACAACCGGAAGAAAAAAAAAAACAAAATATTTTCCGCATCATTTAAGTATTGCCTGTCTTCAACGTATGTATTGTCTACTGTACAACAGAGCCTTTTTATACTGAAACAAAGTTGTGTAAGAAGTGCATAATAATGAATATAAATTATTGACAAATTTTTCCATCCTTGTATTCGTAATTGTAGCATGCAGAACGCAATGTGATAGTATAACAAACGTCATGTAACATTTATTGTTTGAATAATTGTATAAAGAGTAACTACTTTCTGTAAAAAAAAATTCGCGTAATTCTTGTTTTAAGACTAAATAAATCTGAGTGGTGTACCAGGTGAAATAAATAACTGCTTTCGTTCACGTCATTTTTTTGCAACGTATAATTAATAAAGTTTACAAATGTAGTGCAATTAAATTGTTTTTATCCTTAAATGTTGTAAGTACATTGATAATTTGTTATTTTACTGTTTCCTTTTACCGCTAATTGTTGGATCTCGCTCTGGCGGAATTCCTGTGGTTTGTTACAATGAAAAATAACGCGTGCACGCTTGCGTGTAAATTAGATCCTTGTCTATGTTAAAATTACGATGTTTAACAAAAGAAAAAAAATATCGAGGAAAATGAAAACAGTTCTACTTGCATTCCTTGTATACGAAGGTTTATATATATTCGTTTATGACAAGATTGAAAATGCTGTAGTGTGACGAAGGTCTTTTCTTGCCAGTGGAATTCATGGTTCTAGGAACAAACTTTTTACCCTTACGTATATCCTGTTTAACTATGAGTGTATTTTGCTTTATCGAGCCTGCGTTTGTTGAAGTTAAGCTATTCAATAACAAATACAAAATATCAATAATGATAAGCAGTCTGCGGATTTTTATGCGATTTTCTATTTTTACAATTATAATTGGGGAGCTTTTTGGGAAAAGGCGCTAGGAGGTAAAACGGTAAGTTGAGTAAATTTTGTCGGAAATTCACGTGTTACGTAACTCCAAGCATACACGATTCAATAATAAGTTAATTACAATTCATGTAATATTGAAACGAAATTTTGGGAGAACATTGTTAAACATTTTATGAATAATTAAAGGCAATTTACCGAGGAGGGACACCATAGATCTATAGAGCCTTTTTTCAGAAAGCTCCTCGATTAAAAGAATGGGATTTTAACCCTTTCACATTTGAGCCCGTATGTCGTTCGGTCATTCATAATTAAACTTCGGATTTTTATGCAAAATCATTATTTTACAAAAACGTTTAAAAAAATGGAGCTGCAATAGAAATTCGTTTGATCTTTTAAAAATTACATCTACTCTACTTTCGACAATTCATATATTTTTGTATATTATAGATACTGTGCAATTTTTTGCGCGTCGAAATTTTCCATAAATGCATAAAAATCCGCGGTCTATTCATAATAGTAGGAACTATTAATCCAATGACAACAAATAGGCAACGGAATTTGTTTGGATTTTAAAAGACGAATATCAGAAGTGTTTATGCTTCGTTTATTTTTTATGGAAACGCATAAAATTTGTAAACTTTGTTTTTTATCGTAAGTTTCATACTACTTAAAGCCATCTTCTATTGCAGCACATCGTCAGTTCAATTAACAGTGAAAGGGTTAAAGCGATCTGTTTCACCATCTAAATATTACACCGCGTGTAATTTACTTTGAGTATTTCGCATATTTTTGCACATTGCGTGCAAAAATGTAGTTTTCTTGAGAATTTGAGTTTCCTTTGAACGCATAAAAATCCGCAGTCTAATGATAAATAACAAATTGTATATTACTAACATCCCGTAAGATTAAAAAGAAAATTGATGGAAAAGAGAGTAAGATGCATCCATAAATGTGGAAATTGTAGACCTTCGTCCACTCTCCCCTTCGCCTGCTCACTCATTCTTATTCTCTCTCTCTCTCTCGCAATCTCTCTTTTTTTTCTCTCTCGCGCGCTCTCCCATCTCTCGTTATCCATGCAGTTAGAACATTTAAAAACGACTTCCGTAAGATAAGCTTTGAGCTCGTTGAGACGTGGGTTTCAAACAAATCGGAGCAACACATGTGCATGCATCTCGATATATCCACTATCAGTCTTGGGATTTTCTTTAAAATTTACTTTTTTATGAGCCGAAACGCTCTTGGGAATATTATTTGAACGCTCCGAGGAAAAGTATTGTTCGATCAAGAGATTTGCTCGTTTCTTTTAATACGCGTCCCGTTATATATTGTTCCCGTCAGAAATAAGTAGAAATACATATAAGAACTGCGACACAATTCACTCCTTCATTGGCTTTTTTGCATGTACACAATTGGTTACAAAAGTATCCGGGCACATTAACACGTTCACTACCACGCAAGTCTTTTTTTATACTTTGTTCTGATGACTACAATAGCATAGAATATGTTTCAATACGATACATAGTAATAATTAATTTGCGCAAAATATTACGATTTAATAGAAATGCTTACTTAATTGTTGGATAGTGTATTTTTTATTTCATAGTATTATCTAGTTACCTATATTGTTCAAAATTTTTATGACTTCCTGATATGGGTGACCAACGTGGCATTGAACGGGTTAAGGATTCAACAGTTTTTCTTCCAAATGATGAGACGATAATGCAAAACATCGAATCGAAATCCAATTTCAACATCGATGAAACATTCATTTCAATGAAATTATGAAACGTTAGCTTCGAACAAATATTACAATTAGGCTGCAGATTTTAATGCATTTATGGGAAACATGAATGTTCAAAGTGCACGTAATACATTGAATATGCTAAAATGTATAAGATATTTAAAATACAGTAGAAATTAGAATATTTAAATGGTGAAAGAACCTTTTATTTTAGTTTCGCGTCTCTAATTTTGTTAACAAAAATACGAATTAGCATAAAGATCTGCACTCGAATTATAACATACATGAACAATATATGAATGAAGTTTTTTCAATTGCGTAAGACCGGCGAATACTTTTGTGATCAACTGTATGTATGTTACTTTTGTCACATATTATTTCTTTAGTCACTTAAGTAGTTTTGAGCGGGCATTTCGTCTAAAAAAGGAAGACCACAATTGTTCACCGTTACTTTTCTAATATCCCTGAATTAATTCAATCAATACGTATCATATGAAATTTTCACGCGTTTAATGGTTGACAGAATGAGAAAATAGCCATTTTTTAACGTGTTCATGTTTTACGGAACCCAGATTCCATATGTAAACTTGAAGTTTTCAGCAGTGAAACGATTATGTTTACACACATATATAGGTATCAGTATGCAAACATCGATGATGGTTTATCAATGAAAATATCGATATGATCGTTTGGAGGTAATAGCGTTTTTCACATTTAAAATTATTATAAATTTTCCATCAGTTTTGCGGTATTTATGTTACTAACATTAATTGCATATTATTGCACAAAAAATGCGATGTTTACATACACGTAAGATCGTATAAAAAGTTCCCCAATAACTATATAATTTCCAACATTAAATTAAAAATTTCGCACAACGAAAAACGGAATTATTAAATATCTTTATCATTGATCGTCAGCTTTACACTTGTCGCTAAATCCTTTTCCGACCTTCGTCTCGATATCTTTGATCCCAAGACAGCGTTTTCTTTTTCTTTCTTTTTTTTATTTTTTTTTTTTTTGGTTTTTTTCATCTCTGAAGTGGCGAATCTTCTCAGCGTTTCTACAAAACTATACGATTTATCGAGTAAGTATTTATAGGTTCCGAAAGTTTACCATTAAACTTAGCTCGCTAACTCACTAATCAAATATATCATACAATCACTAAATTATTGCTTTGTCGTACCTTGTATCACACTAATCTAAATCCTATGTTTTCGGTGTTTACCTTACGCTTTTCCATTTTTCCTCCCCTTTTTCACGTTTCGTTTCATTTGTCTTCTAAATCCTTTTCACAAAAGCCAGGTTTTATTGATGATCATGCCCGCTTCTCTGCGAAGCTCTGTTTCACGGATGCGTTTATTTTTCTCGATACTCGCTCGCTCATATTATCCTTCGCATGTGTATTTTTTTGTTCATGATCTGTGCATTGCAAAATGATTCGACGGCGCAGGTTACACGCAGGTTCTATACTTATCGACTCTGCATGAAACTCGAGCGAAATCTAAATTATCGCGTACGGAGGCGAGCCCGGATCGCGCTCTAATTAATTTCATAATTGGATTTATTAAAGAGTAACCTGTTTCTTATCTGCCGCTTGTAAATTATCCATTTAACGTGCAATGGATAATCCGTTTCACGCGTTCCTTCGCATACCAACGAATAATTTTATTCGAAACTAAGGATTTAGAAAACTTTGCGTAACTTAAGTTCAGTTGATAATAATTACCGGATTATTACTGTACGATCTATATACGATAAAGAATAGAAGTGATGTGAAATTCATAAGAAGAGGGATAATATTATCCCTCTTATGGCAATGCTATGAATGCGCAGTTCTACAAATTATACAAATTCTTATAATTTGATTATGAAACAGTAAAGCGTAATTTGAGAATTCTAAGGATTACATTTTTTAAGTTGTTGGTTTCTACTTCAGAAAACAAATAAGAAATTAAAATAGATTAGGATACAGTTGGACTAACAGCGATGTTTCATTTTAATCATTTTCATGGGAAATAATGCTAGTGATTTTTAACCCTCGTGCACTGTTATAGATTAGTTTGAGCCGAAATGAAAAATGGGCATTAAATATAATTTCTTTTTAAAATGTATGCACGATTCGTGGATTTTTTAGGAATTATTTGACGAATATGTTCTATATGCAAAAACTCATACCATTAAGTAACGATGAAAAGTGTTTGTTGCTTTAGTATTGACCTCCAACCTTTCAGTGATATCGAAAATTGGTTAGATGTTAGGGGACAGGTTTCAAGATTCCTTATACTTACTCCCAATTTATAATGAAAGAGCATAAAATCTATAAATCCTTTTTTCTTTAATTTTATCCTATCTAGAACGGTACGTAATTATAGTGTATCGTTATTTTAATCAACTTATTCGAACAGTGTATAAGGGTTAAATTCATACTAGCTTTATTATTTCCAATTGCTCTTTCAAAACCAACGCAATATAATATTGTAGTAGGAAAGAAAATTCAATTGTGTCTCGGTCTGCCTCTAAAATTATAAAATAATTACTTTATCCAACCCTCCTGCTAGTTTCACTCTCTGAAGGAGAAAACTTACGCATTAATGTTTTCGGCAGAAGTGAAACAATATAATAACATAATAAATTTTAAAGGTATCAAGCTTGATGGATATTTAACGGAAACGTTATTGCACATATTTCGAGATTAATTAGAGGCGATCGTTCTCGCGAAAAGTTTCGGTGTAGCGAAAATTCTGCTAACATACACGTACATATACACATACACATAGCATATATCGTGCATATTCGGTCTAGTAAGTTAATTAATTATAGATACGCGGACAATCTTTGTCAAGTTGGTTTCGTTGTTCTTTTTCACCGTGTTTCCAAACGTATATAATTTTTAACAGTCAACACCTTCGCGCTTATTTCCTTCGTTTCTATTCGTTTTTTCCCCTCTATTTCTCACACTATATCCTCTTCCTCTCTCATTGGTACACGAAATTATCGTTCGCTTATTGACAACTGTTATTACCGCGAAAGGCGACATTAATTACGTTTTATCGCTGTGTTTAAACGCCACACGGCTTCGGCGTAGTTACTTTTATGTACTTTGGTCCTCTTTAGAGTCTTCTAAACGCTTAATTATGCGACGAATTCGAAATGGCAATCGGTCTCCCGCCGCCGCAGGAGAAAGGAAAAAGAATATTCCCTCGTTTCGTTCTGTTTCCTCCTTTTTCCCTCGTTCTTCGGTTCGTTTGTTCTTTGGTTAACGTTATAATGGCTATGGGGCAATAAGTTCCGTCAAGGTTTCGTTTAATCTGCTTTATCTACTAGAAGAACTCTGTTAAGCGCGGCTTCGTGACACGGCACCGTGTACAACGCGATCCGAGCAATTAACTTTGATGTACGGAGGGGAAAAAAATTTAGCAAATTACATTAAAAAATACTGTCACGAATGGGTTGGATTTAGATCCGTCACGTTGATAACGTGATACCTCGCAGTTATGAAGTTTGCCTCAACTTACGAAACATTGTTTTAGATTCTACTTACATTGTTAAGTCGCCGGCAAATTGTTTCAGAGGATTAACTGTCGCGCACAAGTAAATTTCAGATTTACAGATTACCTAAAACTTCGGAATACGTAGCTTTAAAAGAATGCAAATGGAATAGAGTAGCGGAATAATCGTCTAAATTACTTTTACTTATTATTTCTGTAATGTATCTTACGCTTTGTTTGATGTATTATACAAGATGTTTCAAAAAATTGATTTCAATAATATTCCTGATATCTGACCCGACGTACCATTAAATGGTCAGTAATTATATTTGCAAGTTTAGTTATCTGTTAGGCGTACAAATTAATTCCGTGCCTTTATCTTTAACTCTTTGCGATCATAATATTTTTGGCATAAGTTTCATGTTTATCAAACGTACCTTCGCTTGCATAGTCGAAGTTTTAGGCTATTAATTATTACTTAAAAGACTTATAAATTGTACTTAAATGAACTCATCCTATTTACTAGTAAGTTAAACTCTTGGTATTTCTATGAATTCGAAATCGCTACTTTATTGCTTTTCAAGTGACGAATTTGCTTGATAAATGTGAAAATGTTGAAAATGTTAAATATCTAAATTGTATTCGACTTTTAGTGAATAAATATTGAATCTTGCGAAATCCTAAAGGCTCAAAATTTATTTGTACACCTAATATTTCAGTCCCATAATTTTGTATTACCCTGTAGCCATCGGAGTTCTAACGAAATGTACTATTATAGCAATTTTGCTGGGATCGACGTCATACACGAGCCCAACTTCAGGAGTTCGATCACACAACCAGTAGAAAGCGTGTGGTTTCATTTTGTGCAAGAAATTCGGACTTCGAATAAGAAGAAGTTACTTTTATTGGACCGAGAAACGTACGAGGCATGATCGTCCTGGGTCCTGGCTTAAAGCGTGTATTTAAAATATAGCGTCGATTGCCCGTTTATCGCTAATTTCGTTAATACTTATACCACTTTTATTGTAGCTTTTTTTTTTGTAAATTTTTTTGCTTTCGTTCAAGTTTACACTACCGCGACGATCTAACGTTAGTTTGTATTCACGTGTATTTATCAGTTCTGCGGCTTGCTATATTCTGTTCATCGAATAATTAATTAATTCCACGTTATCGTGCTATCCTGTTTGCGAACTCGACAGGAAAGCATCGTGGAAATTGTACCGGCAAGCCCCGAAGCTGTGATATTTATTTCAAGAACATCTGCAACGCTAAGAACGTTCTTCGAAACGGCAACGAATTTTAATAACTAGACTGCGGATCATTATGCAAGTTCATATTTTTATTAACAGAGCTAAGGAGATGGAATCCTAATTGTTTGGAGAGGTGTTTTACTCTCGAAATACAATAGTTTGTATTTTACTTCGAATATAATACATATTTCTGCATATTGTGTGCATTTCGTGTCTTTTTACACACTTAAATTTCCCACAAATGCATAATAATCCGCAGTCCTTTAATAACGCAAACGAGTCCAATGGTGACCGTCGAAACAATTGATTTTTTCTAGTAGATAATAAAAGTGGAAAAATTATGATTACTAAAAAGTAAACGCGAAGTGTGTGATAAGTCAGTATCGCATTCGTAGCTTAGGCTACGGTTACAGTGGATGCATATGAACACAAACCAGTGTTTTGACGAAGATGTTTGATCTGTTATATCCACGATTTTCTTTTGTACATGTCGAAACATGAAAAATTTGGTAACCGATGTTATCAGTCCTGTGACTATCTTAATCGTCATATCTATTAACTCTTTAGCTACCAACACATTTGAACTGAAAACTAAAAACATAGGTAAGAGTAGCATTTATTTATATGGAAATAATATAGGTACAAATATTTCGATACTTTACGTAATTAATTGTTCTTTAATATCGATGTACGAATGATGCCAGAAATTATATTGTGTAGCAGAAAAAGTATAAGTATACTTTTAACAAATGTCAGTCCAATACTTGAAGACGTATATATATACATCGATGGTAGCGAAAGAGTTAAGTACTATGTTTTGTGCTGATTGGAAGAAGCCAGCCGACTAATCACACCGATGATTTTTATGTTTACGACGTTGTGACAAGTTTCAGCTTGTACTAAAGAGGCCCATAGTTTTATGAGACAAGAACAATAAGCGTGAGCATATTCGTCAGAACGTAATTGGTACGAATACGCATCCACTTTAATCAGTGTTACGGCGCAGTGTCTGACATAGCCAGGAATGAATCTACTTAGAGCATCTCCTCTCGGCAAGAATTCTTTCTCCCACTGCTTAGGATACAAGCAGTGGGAGACTCGTACGGAGATGGTAAAATGTCGGATCGAAGAAGTCGAATTGGCCAGCAGGATTGCTGGTCCCACTGTCTCTAACCAATTACGTAAAGATAGGTCCCGCGTTTTTTCACTATTCATCTATCCTGCATTATTCACGAATCGGATCACTGAATCGCGTGCCGAATCAAGAGAATGGAACACGCCGAGCCTTGTGATTTGACTAATGAAGCTTATACGCGTGACCTATCACTATAATGTGGCCAAGAAAATGGGCCTGGAACAAACTACACTCGCGTCCCTTCCACATGATTTCTTTCCAGCTACCTATTGCAATGTGGGACTACAAATATGAGCACCAGGATGGCCGAGGAGCAAAAGGAATTTGTGCATGTGTATCTCGGTGTGTCTTCTTCTTTCGGTCATGCAGGTCTGTGTGATTCGATTCTTGATATTATCGCTTAATAATGAAAATGCGTGTGACCTGTTTCTATAATTGGGCCCGTCAGAAGCCAAACTGATTGACTCAACTTTTTACAAACATCCGAATTTTATTATCCAACTACATAATTATAGTTGTATTTTCCAGACATCAATTTGATTCATTTTTGGTAGTTAATCAATTTGGCTTCTGAACTGCTCGATTGTGAATAAGAATATGAGTTTATAGCCAATTCTTCCGCTAGCGTTTCTTCTTTCCAGCTTCGCAAAGTATTAAAAATCCCTCAAACAGATTTTATACGTATGTTTTTCCAATTCACCACGAATTCGTTGCCGTCGCGTCGATCTGAGAGATCTTTTATAGGAATCTGGAAATGCTTATTTTCTTCGTCGCAATTATAGAGATAGGTCACACGTATTTGCATTATTGGCGGAAGCAATAAACAAAGCGAAAAGGCAATTATACCGAGACAGACAACAACGCATACTTTTTGTTTCTGTATCGTTTTGCAAGATTTCTTTCCAGCTCCTTATCCTGCACTTATCTGAGACTACAGCCGCGCCACTCAGGCCGTTGTCCCTGCGGACAGTTTGTGGTTTGTTCTGGAATCTACAGGGATCGACCGGCAAGAAACCGTGCCTTTCGGGGCAACGATCCTATGGTCGAGCATATAACCGTTGTGCGATCACTATTTATTATATTCGTACGCGAATGTAACGTCTTTTTCCCGTAGTTTTAGCCCCAATGCAGCTTAACGACACGTTTGCTCGCCACAAGTTTTCTTGAGCCGCGCTGAGCTATTAGCTTTTCTAGTAGATGTACCAGTAAGTATTCCAATATTTTATTTATTTACTTCTGCAAAAAAATACAAATTTTCTTTTGAGCAGCTACATAAAGGAAAAATGGTATAAGCAATAAAGACCAATAGGAATTGTATTTAAAATAGAATAGGTATTTGACTTTAATAAATGTAATAAATATACTGCGGATGTTTATGCATATTCATATTCCTATAAGTTTGAAGCAACAGGATCTACATTAGAGGTTGCTTTACCTCCTAAATATCGTAAGTTTTACTGTGCCTTGGATATTTTATATAAATTTACAGCTTACTTGCTGCGTCTTTAAATTTCCAATAAATTCATAAAAATCCGCAGTCTAGTAATGAAAAAAATGGATTATTTATTGGTACATCTAATAAATCATTTACCACCATTATGGCGATTATTGCTCTAAAATAGTAGTCACGATTTTTTTTTATCCATTAATGCTCTCAATACCCGTTCAATGACTATATTTTTGTTTCAATTCTCTAATTAAAAGTATTCAGATGTTGGCTAAAATTCTGTTTAATTAAAATTCGTTGCGACGACGAAGAACGATTCACTATGAATAACCATATAGATCATTTTCCTTTGTTTCAATTATTGACTACCGTTACGAGGTTACTCTAATTGATTAGAGATTCGATTGACTGTCGAGTATTATAATACAGCATGTAGACGAGACTGGTAGCTGTGAATATTGTTGAAAGTGCGACCAAATTTGTCAACGACAATCTATTGGACCTGTTTCAACAGATCGCTTCCGGTTTTCACGACACAGGCATAGGTTCATTATGCTCTTTTCACGTTGCGTGTTCAATAGAATTCGAGAATTATCCCACAGAAATCTATGGAACAATATCCAATAACGTTCCCTTGTGGAACGTAGTCAGAATCAGACTCGCTTAACTCATCGCTAATAACCAAAATTAATAAAAAAAAAAAAGATACACAGCAAAAGGAATTATTACGACTAGGAACCTTACACAATAACAATTGCAATAGCCTTCCTAAAAACGTGAAAAAATAATCGAATATATTCTATGTACATGCGAACAGCCAATCTAAGTCTTATAAAATCGAATCGAACGGACAAGCGTTAGGCAAGTCTATTTCTGACCTTTTATTTAAAACACATTTACAAGCAACGTACACGTGACCCAAAGCAATTCCATTCGATTAAATTAATAATTCAAGTCTTAGTTCTCCTCGTCGATATCTTTGGTATTTCATTTTTAAGTACTTGGTGGGATTTTGAGTCACTTGTACGTTACAGGTGCCAAATGCAGACGTTAATCCTTTGACTGCTATGAACGTATATACGCGCCCGATAAAACCTATCAAAGTGGACCGTGGACGCATATATGCGTTTGGGAATTGTATCACACAGAAGACGCGAATAAAACTTACGGCGATTGAAAAAAGTATTCGTACGCTACGAATTTTTAACTTTTATTACAGATAGGGTAGGTAAACCAGTAAACGAATACACACCAATGAATGGACATGAAATACAAACACGAGTAAAATTAGTTATTAAAAGAAACAAGTGTTTAATTTGTATCTACTAATTCTTTAATTCATATTCGACGACTTCTACGTTGCACACGGCGAATTATGGTATGAAAATTAATTTAAAATTAAAAAAATTGTTGACGCATCTACGAATACGTGTTTAGTTAATGTTTGTTATAAGGGAAATCATTAATAATCTTTTAATATTCAATATAACGTAATGGAAATATGCATGTAATTATTTTGTTATTTTAAACTGTTATCATAGATAAATAAAAAAATGCTGTATTTTATTATTGTCCCTCCACTGGTGAAATCAATATTTTGGGCTTTTTAATTGTATCAATTGTACTGCATATTTCTTTTAAGTTCTTGCGTACGTTTTATATGAAAATTTACACATTAAAGAATCTGGTTTGATTCATCAAAATGTTCATTAATGCTATTAAACCATGAAATTCAATCATCGTATTAAGGTTTTAATTTGCAGTTACACTAAGCAAATATTGTTAATAGAAATCAGAGCTTTATGGTGTACGAATAAATTTTCCAGTCACTGTATCAATATTTGAGACGGACATGAAAAAAAGATAACTAAATAGTAACTTAGTTGCACGTTGTGCAATCAATAGAGTACGCGGCACGCAAAAAAGTATTTCGTCCGCAGCGAGCGTTTAAACTTGGGAGTTATCCGCAGTCAAAGGGTTAAAATTTTCGATCAAGGATCGATATTCGTCTACTGAACAGATGGAGCGAGGAAACGGACAGACGATATTTTTCTCTTCCATTGGTTTTTTACAAACTCAAACCGCTAAAGCTCGTTCGTTCCGCGTTCGTTAAAAACTACTTAAACGCGAACCTAACCGATACACTCCGAGTACACAATTAATTTACTTGACCGATTCCTAAGTTTTCTAATCGCTGAAAATGTCTCGTACCAAAATATTTTTACGGTCATTATAAAAAACGCGTTTCACGTGAAAGCAACAGCGACACGACCAATTAAATTAAGGATATTCATTCCACCTATTATACAAGACTAAGCCCTTCGCGTTTTAGGGCAACCTAAGTAAGAGATAAAACGATACAATCGAAGCGTAGCTCGCTGACTAGTCGGCGTTCCTCTTCGGTTCTATTTGGCGAAAAGTTTCGACATTCCTTTCGTCGCTTCTGATCGAATTTCCTTCTCATTATCGATCGCGGGATTCTAAATTAATATCACAATTTGGAATGCTTTAATTAGGGATGAGTTACAGTAGCTACAAAAAGTAGCTCAATTTGTCAGCGAAGAAATTTTTTTATAAGACTCTGTATTTCAATTGCAGAGACATAAGTTTGTACAGATGCATTAGATTACCATTTAATCATTGGAAATTTAATATGTTTGGGCCTAATTAATTAACACTTAAATGCAAAAATAAATACAGCGATGTGCGAATACTTTTTGTAACCACTGTAGATAATAAATTAACCCACTATCAACTAGTAACAATCGAACGAAGCTATAGTATCTAAGCTCAATTTTTATAGTGAAAAAATATACATCTTCCTTATAATAACTCAAACTAAGAACGTAATTTGACCAGCTTATGACTAGCAAATGTTTAGTGCTTTACGATTGACTATAAATTAAAAGCGTTTGACTAGACGGACGATTAATCCTTTCAGTAGTATTGCATTGCCCGTGAAGTAATAAATAATTAGTGGCATAATTGATGGCACGGATATGCAAATTTCTCAGTCACTCAACGGTGAGTAAAGGATTAATTACTAGGCGTACCAATTAATTCAGTGCCTTTGCACAAAGTTCAGTATTTATTTTCCACAGCCAAGTAGAATTTAAACAATTCAAATAATCATTACGATTCGGATAGAGTTGATTTGTGAGTTAACTAAAGAATTTCCTTTTTAAGAACAGATGACGATTTTAACGCATTGACTACCAGCACGACAAATCGTACAAATCAGTTTATTTTATTCCTAGTTTTTTATTAAAAATTCGGTATAAAAAGTTATAGCGTTTGTTCTTTTTGACACCAATACAATATTATACGAACTTTATAGAGACACTCAACACGATTCTTTTCATTGTATATATTACAGAAAAATTCGTAGAAGCCGACAAACGAAACAGTAACTGTAAATAGTACAAGTTAACTCGTAGCTGACAGTCAATGCATTAAGCAAATAAAATCATCAAGATATGTTAGGTAAAAGTATCAAATTAATTTCTATACCTAATGTAAAAAGATCAACGGGGAATTGCTTGAATTTCTTGATTTTCTTGCGGCTACAACGAATTTAATTCCTCGCGAATGAAACAAGCGTACTATTCATTTTTCACGTGGATCAAAATCGAAGCATCTCCATCTCGCGTATAGTTAACAAGGAGGAAATTACAGGAGGATGTTGTATAATTCAGGGGAGCAGAACGAGCGACCCTTTCGCCACCGAATGGTCATTCCTGCATTCAACAGGTGGTCCAGTTTACGTGAAATGTTGATGAAAACCTTCGACGTGTGCCCACCCCCCTTCCTGTCAGCCCTATTGTGCTCTAAGGGCGTGGATGGAACTTAGGGAAAAGAATGAGTCAAGGAAATTACGTTCACATAGAAATTCTCCGCGAGTGGAGCATTAATAATTTTGTTGAAACATCCTAACTATTAATCAATCAAAATGACAATCATGAAATAGACAACAATATCTGTTATTCGACTGATTTACTTTATCGCGATATATTTTACTGGACGTTACTATATTTCACTAAAGATTGCACGCAGAGGAATGCTAACGATGAGAGGAACATGGATTAGAATTAAAGTGAAAGTAGAGACATTGCAATTCGTATAATTGAGGGGCTCAATGGAAAACAGGCAAATGACGCAATTTCATGATTTTAGAGAAGAGCACGTTGAAATGAGAATATCATTTTCATAGGAAATGTGTTATAATATCATATTCATTTTAAGCGATATACAATATAATCCTCTTTAACGCTATCATATCGTAATTTATGATAAAATGGAATTTCTATAGGAGGAATTAATTGAATTGAAATCTGTAAGTTTCTAAATTCTGTGGATTTTACTGTGCGTCCATCAAGATACTCGATGGCTATTATACATAATTCAAGATTGGGAGAACAGCATTACTATTTGTATTTATTACTTCCGTCTTGAACCTTTATATGATTCCATTTAACGACCCATGCATGATTCGATAATAACACGTTATGGAATGAATCTATGACTATATAAACATAAAGCAAAAAAAAAACGAAATTATTCAGGAGCCCCGCAATTATCGAAAGTTTGGAAGTATGAAAGCGTGTATGAAAGTATACCCCTTTACTTTGTTCGAAATCTACTGTCTCCTTGAGATCACTTTTTCTACTATAACCCACTTCCCTCACTAAAACATATATTTCCTTTCACATTCCTCTATTTCTACTATCTTGAAACACGTTTAAAACAGAGACTGTAACAAATTTTTGGTTACCCCCAACTAACCGATTGCATACGGTCTATAATACTGTATCAAATACCCACGAATTCAACCTGTAAAAACTACCAGGTATCAAAGACTCGGTATGCGGACAAAAGTCATTTTATATACTTGGAGCGCTCATCGTTTTCGTTGGATCGCGAAATTCTTTGATTCGAGTTGACCCGGTTTCTAGGGTCGGTGATTCGAAATGAATTTTACTCACAAATTGATGGTCCCTCGATAGTATTGCATCGATTCTCGCCGCGCTGTTCGTTTTCCGTGCCCTTTGGCTCTCTCGAGCGTATTCCATACCACTCATCGGAAACGAACGAGCGCCGTTTCGTTTCCCTTGATGCCTCGCGAATATCGATTTCACCGGACGACGAAAGGAGTTTCATCGAGCTTCGTCCGAGCGACGAAAGGAATGTCGTTTGAATCGCATCGCGCGCGCGATCGATGCGAAGAATACTCGTGTCATCTTACCTTAGGACGATATATTCCTGTATACACGTTCGAGATCCTTCGAACGTTCTTTCTCTGCGCAAACGCGACTTTAATATCCACCCATTTTAATAATGTACGCCCTTAAACGTTTACCGATCTTATAAGAAGAACCAAACGAGAATTTCAAGCGAATTTAAGTCGATTTAATTACAATGTTCTCGTGTTGATTCATCGTCCATTTGGTTGATGGGGAAAAGATGAATTCTTCCTTTAAAACCATTACGTGTTTGTTGGTTAGCTTTGTAGTGACTTGAATGGTCACCGTAGTGCTTTCGAAATCGTTCGCTTACCCAGAAACTCGACGATTGATCAGCATTCGACGACGCAAAGTCACCTGTGGTGTCAACGATGGCGCAGTTGTTTCTGTTGCTACCTGGAGGACTTCTTTCTTATTTAATTCGATCGAGGATATGATTCATGGAGGTTTACAGGAATTTGTGAAGGGGATGGGGAGATCGGCGACATCGTTGAACCTATAAAATTCCAGACGAATTTGAATTGATCCATTAGTGCCAACGGGGACGAGTTTACTCTAAAAAGTTGTCCTTGTATTTGGTACTCTTGGAGTGTCGCTAGCTGGAACCCAAAACCCTGAACGTTATTAATTTCAGGAGTATTAAATAATTTAAGCAATCAACCCTTTCACTGTTGAGATACTAAACGTATAAATCATTAATCTAACAATAATACATAGGCAACGGGATCTTTTTAAATCTTAAAAAGCAGATTCTAAGTATGTGTAATGTATTGTAGTAATAGAAGCGCATAAAATCTCTAAACATTTTTTCTAAGTTTTATACCACTTAAATGTCTGCAATAGCAGCAAGTTGTCACTTTAATTAACAGTGAAAGGGTTACAAATTTTCAATTCCAACTCATCGATCTTTCTCAAATACTCCATCCAATAAATATTTTCTTAGTCATCCGAATTTACTTTTCGCTAAGCCACCAAACTTTTTCAAACACTCTATCTCACAAACAACTCCTAATTGCTAAGAATTGCTTTCCACAAATTTTGTCTTAATACCTAGTCATCCAGTTGACCTTAATCTTCAACAATCTAAACCCTAATCCAAAACTAGCCTAACAACCTCCTCTAATTCCTCTTTTTAAACAAAGATCCAACGACTTACCTGGTAACGATCAGCGACACTAGCGCCACAGGTGTCTCTAACTCGGTCGAGTTTACTGGGGCGCATCTAGGTCGTTATTGGGCTCGTCGTTCTCTCTCTGGCAGGCGGATTCCAGGTGTTTGTTCAGGTAGGACTTAAGCGCGAACGATTTGTGGCACTTGTGACATTCGTAGTTCTTGTCCGCGGAGTGCGTCTGCATATGAGCTCGCAGATTTGATCTATCAGCGAACGCTTTGCCGCAGTGCGCGCACCCGTATGGTTTCTCACCCGTGTGACTTCTTAGATGACCCTGGAGCAGCCATGGCCTCGAGAACATCTTACCGCAGACACCACAGCTGTGTGTCAGCTTGTGTGTTAATACGTGCATCGCTAACGCTGGCATACTCACGTATGCTTTACCACAATGGATGCACTTTTTCGCCGATTGTGAATCGATGCTGCGATGAGTTTGTTTGTGCCGCGACAGATTCGAGGATGTCGCGTATTGCTTACCTGAAAACAGAGAAAACGTGGCTGTTATTTAAATACGATAAGGGTTGAAAACATAACGATTACGGGAAGTATTGGCACACCGGCGTATTTGGCATTTGCATACTGGTTAATTAGGTTTCACTAATTTGAATGGTACTACAGTCGAACCTTGATAACTTAAAAACTCCTGTAAGACGAAAATTTTGTTCATTCCCTTTAGTTTCGTTGCAAAAACCTGTATAATAATCGAAATGAAATTTTCTATAACTCGAATTATTTGTTTATTACCTCTGTGACTCGAATTTAGAATACGGAAATCTCCACAAGCCGAAGTTTACTTTGCAAGTCAAACTTTTATCGGCGTTGCCCTTACAACTCGAAGTTATAACTATGTATGTGTCATGATTTGTCAAACAAATAAATGCTGCAAAACATGAGACGACGCTTGCGGTGTCTCTACCTTTCGTAAGTCGAATTCTCGTACATTAAACCCCCATTACTCAAAAACTTCTATAAATCGGAATCTCTATAACTTGAAGATTTCAGTTCTTCCCTTGAGATTCAAGTTACTTACATTCGACTGTATTTTGAACATCTCCGGAACCAAGAGACCCTAAATAATTTATATTCGAAAAGTTTTCATTTTATTTGCATAGTTGTACAAATACTCAAGGCGATAGTTTGTATTTGTCCATTCTGTGTTGATTTTTGTATTGCTTAGCGGTACCCTTACGTGACTGCAAACATTTAGTATTACGCCAACTCATTATTATAAATAAGTTATTTAACATTAATATTACGAATATAGAAGCTGACCAAAAAACGCTTCATAATACAAAAATATAGATACCCGTCTTTCCGTCGCCACTATAATTGGAAAGAGAGAAGCAATCTCTCGAGCGGTGATTAATTTCACCCAGACTACAGTCGTTAGCAACCCCCATTATCTCCCCTGAAAACTTACCACATTCGCAACAGACATAACGTCCAATCTTCGACGTTTCAGGCGTCTCGACCGGTTCAGCCTCCTGCGTTTTCTGACTAGGAACAGTCTTCTTATTCCTCGATCTCCCATCAGCCACCAATAAAGTATCATAAGTATAACTAGCCGGTTTCACTTCCACCTGTTCGGTCACAGTCTGCACCTCCTTATCCTTCTGACTAGGTTGCGAATTAGGATTATTATTCTCGATATCGCTGCTGCATTCCGAAGTAGGCGGTGTTAAAGGCGGTAGCGCTTCTATAGGTTGAAGAGGTTGCTGCAGTATCGGTGGTTGAGGCGGATGTTGAGCGACAATCGGTGTGCACGGGATGGACGGTGCGCTGTAGGTGAGCAGAATCTCCTGGACCGGAGACAAAGGGATGAACACGCTGCCAGTTTGTTGAACTATCGTCGCGCTGGGCTCGTAAATGATGCTCGTGGTGGATGGTTGCTGTTGCTGATGGTGCGCGTACACCGTGGAGTTCGCAAGATCGATGGTGTTTACTTGGTAGATGGGTTGATCCGGTTGATACACCGTCATCTCTTGGATATCCGTCGCAGGAGTCTCTACGACGCTCTGTGGACCAATAGCGACGCTTGGAGGCGGTAAGGGTGGTAGCGATCTTGACAGTTCTAATAAATCGTGGGCAGCTTCGGTTTCGGCCGCGGAACGGTCTTTGAACATCGAAGACACGTAATTGGTGATCACGTTGCCGTTGTTGGACCCTATCCTTGAATCAGGCGCGGAATGATCGCTGCTTTCTTCTATATGGTACGGTGTAGCGGTGCTTGAGGGTGGAGATAGTTTCCCCGGTGGCGAGTGATGGAGCACGTTCGTGTGTTGCTGGTTGTCTGTGTTGGCTGTTCTGGACGGTGATTTTGGAGCCGTGAAAGGCAACGTGGACGTCGTGATCGTTGTGTTCTCGACATTCGAGCTAATCGATTCTGTTGTTGGTGCAGCAGCTAAAGAAGGTGAGCTTGTAGTGGTGCAGGTAATCACCGAGGTGGTCTCTGTTCGAGCTGTCGTCGGAGGTTCCGTTGGTTGGATGGTTGAGTTACTCGTCGTGGTCGTCGCGTCCACATTGCTTGGCTCGCTTAGCTTCTCCTTGGAGACGTCTTGTTCGGGGGTCTTTGTTTCTGTTGTTGCCGTCGTGTCTTGGGACTGCGCACTCAGGTATTCTGCGGCATACAGAATAGAGATTCTGTACTTACGATACAATGCTAACGCTGTTCTAATTATTTACTCTTTGCGGTTGTAATACGTTTGGGGATCAGTTTCGTGTTTATTAATATTATATTGGAAGCTGTAAACTCAATGAATTATTAGTAGACTATGCATTTTTATACGTTTATAAATAAGTTAAGAAAAATAGAATCTAATTTTGGGGCTTGTTTCACCCTTTGAATATCGTAATTTCTACTATACTTTGGATATTTTCTATAAGCTTCTGTATTCTTCTGCATCTTTAAATTAAAGATAAATACGTAAAAATCCGCAGCCTAATTATTATTGACATTTATAAATTATACTTAGATGGATTCATTCGACTACCATGGATTATTGTGTTCTTATAAAAGGCGATATTTTTCCTGGCCTACGACAATACCTCGTACTTCGACTGCAAAGAGTGAATGTATTCTACTTTCTCAAAATTGGGATCAACAATTTTCCAAACGCTTTATTATTAACGCATAGACTTTAGAACCTAAAAAATCACACAGCTTATCTATGTTATCTCAAAAGAAACTAAACAGAAACTTAAACTTACGACTGCTACAGTATATTTCCAAGGTCGAACGAGAAGTTCACGAAATTCAATAATCACAGCTACGTTCTCTTCTCCGATAAAGAAACCACGAGATAAAAAGTATAAAAGATATCAATAAGCATGAGCAAAAGGGCGCAAAAGAGCAACGTCAGACGATTTCGATTGTTCCGTCCCCAACAATGCGATATTAACCAGACACCTGACGAACGACAGTGTCGCGTAACTTGATTTCTTAATTTGACTTTTTAATCGTGGTTTAACGAGTGAGGACACCACGGGGGGTGGAACGTGGCGGGTTCTCTGTTGTCGACGTGCCAACGAAAGAGTGTCGAACCTTGTTGGTGAAGCGCTAGCTGTAGGAGGGAAGAGGACCAGGGATTATGACGGCAAGCATGTTGGAAACGAGGTCAAAGGGGATGAGTGGATGGCCAAGGAAAGTGTACGAGGGGGCGGATATAAAATTTCACGATAACTCGGTTATGAAACTACGCGTTTCGAACGCGGTCCTCCCCTTCTTCCGCCAATCGTTTCTAGTCACTATCTTTGTGCGCGTGTTGTTCTTGTTACGCTTCGTTCCACGGACACCTCTCCTGGGACAAATTTCTTCGATTAGCGCGTAAAGGCGATGACTCTGCGATTTTCCCCCACGATTTTCGCGTGTCACGACTTCTCGGCAACTTTTAGAGATTCAGGGGATGAAGGTGAAGAGATAATAAAGGGTAATTGGTAATTACCGAGTATTCGGATCGGGCAAACTTTCTTTTTTCTTTGGAATTATTTCGGGGGATGTTCTCAGAGAAGTTCGTGCTGGATTTGGTATTGCAATTTATAGTTTTTCTTAAGCTGCCTTGATACCTTCAATATGAAGTTAATTCTGATAACAGATTTTTTTTACCATTTAACTGTGGAAGTCGAGTTAACTCGTTCTTTAAATTACCAATACTTTGGACTTGATAATTACTTTGCCCAAAAACCCAAATCTTTTTTAATATCTTACTTATAATTTATATTAAAGGACATTATATTATTCACTTCTATTCGAACGAAACAAACTAATCTACCCTAATTAATCTTCAACTTCTTTCTCTGGAATGGATTAAGTTACTATGGAATCATTACTATATAATAGTGAAATGGGACGAATATACATATGTTATCACCCAATATCTTTAAAACAACTTTGTAACAGTCATTTCAAGTAGTTTTAATACTTTTCAGTTAAGTTTGAGTTGGCCGACACAAATGATAAACTGCAACAAGTTAGCAGAATTATTCGGTTCTAATAGATATTCCTCCAGTTTTATTAGTGTCTTTAACCCTTTGACGAGTACAACATTTTGTTTTGCAATATAAAAATATGTTTAGTGTGTATGTATATTTTGTTACATATATTGATGTGGAAGATGAAAAAACATAATAAAGATAATAACGGAATATTGTAAAAGAGGTTTCCATCAGGTAGAGCCCAAAAACATAGCTCCAGTTACGTAACATAAGACGTACATGTACAGAGTTACTCCGGTGGGCCTAACATTTTTTTCCGTACTCATCAAAGGGTTAAGATTATTTACTCGTCAATTTACTAATAAATTTAGTCGATCATACATGTGCCACTTTTATCAATGATCTGTTTTCCATTTTCCTGGTAGCTGAAACGCTCCTTTTTTGTAGGATTTCTGGGACTTAAAAGATGTCCCAGGAAAACCGGTCGAATTTACGTTACAACCCAATATAATTGAATGGAAGTCTTGTATTCGGTGATCCGAAGCATTCAAATTGGTAATTTGAAAATCTTGTTCGAAGCGAGTTTCCGATGACTTGACGAGGGAAATGGTACATATTTCGCGTTCGATTGGCCTGGTTTTGACTGGAGAGAGTCCGGGTGAGCGTGTGCAGGCATTGTAACAAGTCTTAAGTGCGGTCTTTGTAGCTCCATTAACGTCTCCGGCAAGTTTCGCATGACACTCTCTCATTCACTCGATTACGGACGTGAAGCATAAACCGAGCCCTTTACAAAACGGGGCCGTTGGTGGAAACTGCCACAACCGGGGACGACAATTCAGACAATTAATGCAGCTTTGCCGCGGCGAGTAACACGTTACCGCGAATTACTCTGGCGCCGCTCGAAATTTCTACCACGATGCCCAATATCGCCATCGTTCTCGCCATCTTTCCCACACCAACCGCAAAATATTTTCTATCTAACCTCGCTTTATTTACCCATTTTTACTATCTAACAACTTCTTCTTTTGTAAATATATGTTAACGTCGCATCAACGGCTTGGTTATTAGCGACTGTTTAATCATTAGCATTATTACGTCATTAGATCAATGATCTTTGAATCTTTGATGAAATCAAGTAGGTCATGGGTTTTTCCATTTTCGACGTTGTTTTTTTAGATGATTGATCATCTCACATATCGGTGTTGATTTTTTGTTGAGAAGATGCGTATTGAGTATTGAGTATTGAGAGAATTTGGTATGGCCAATTATTATTCGAGTTACAACGACCTGATTTCTTCGATGTAAGGATAAATAGTAAACGCATAACTCGGTGCAACTTTATTATAGTAGACCGATGCATGTAAAACTGCTCTGTTTCGCACACAAGAATGTCGAAGGTAGTCATTTGATGATTTAGAATTATTCTATGTAATTAAAATGATTCCTAGGTATTCGAATTTCTAAGTTATTTTCAAGGCTACGAATTCTTCAATTTGGTATTTTCTACGCCGCGAATTTTTAAGCTTTTAAATTTTCCAAACCTCGAATTTTCAAGCTTGCAATTTCTCCAATTATCAAATTTCGAAACCACTAGTTTTCAAGTCCTTAAATTTTCAAACCCTCCAGTTTTCAAGCATTTCAATTTTCAAGTCCGCGAGTTTTCAACGCTGCTAATTTCGAAGTCTCGAGTTCCCAAGTTTTTCAATCTTCAAACCCTCAAATTTTCAACTCACTGAGTACCCAAGTTGTAAGCCATGAATTTTCCTCTAATCCTTCATAACTAATTTCAAATAATTTTTGTCCCTTTCACTTTCGTTATTTCTTACGTTCTTTCTCCTTTCAATGCTATTAATTATTATCATCATACTATTAAGTATTCTCCTTTTAATACACAAGCTACCATTGCAGAGAGGAATAATTTATCATGCTGTATAAAATTACTTGCGGCAAAAATTGCTGGCTTGGCTGTACAAATAGCGGGTTCACCAAATACATATTTCCTACAATATAGGGGATGGACAAAGTTGAAGGTGGTTAGGTTTTTGTGGGCGACCCTAGCATGCAGAAGTTTTTCTTGCCAGCGACGAAACACGCGTCCGTGCAGCGCACCGACACGAGACGAACGATATATGGCTAGAGGGTGAATCAATACCGCGGGCCTTTGGAACAAATAGCAACATTCACATTAAATGAACGTAATAGTCGCCGCTAAAATATTAATCAACTTTCTTTATCGTGGCGAATGACACACGATTCTTGATCTTTCCGTACGACTGATTTCAGCGCGCTCGATTTGTTCCCTTCGAACAGAATCACCAATATTATTTATCTCGCAATTTCATTTAGAAGAATAATAACAAATCAGAATGTTAGTTAAGCTAGTGGTTAAGCTTGGAATGAGAATATTTTAATAACAATTTTTGATCGTGGGAAAGCAATTGAAGAATATTGTGGAATATTTACTGCACAGAAGGGAGATCGAGAAAATTGCTGCCGCTGTGAGTAATGTTACGTAATTTGTGGTAAGTACTACGTACAGCAGCAGAGGAGAATTTTCTTTGTCTGGTTACTCGAGAAATTAGCCATTTGAATGTAAATAAAAGACGAGTTTTTTATCGTGGTTTATGTTAATCGTACGAAGCGCAAAACAAAACACATTTGCTTAAATAGTAACTGCAAATAAAGACGTTTTACTTGACTACTAAATTTGAAGTTAAATTTAGCGACAAATTTTACAGGACGATGCAAAATTAAAGGACTAAAGAAATTTGTATTTCAGAGTTCGGAATACAGAAACTTCAATAAAAATCCACCAGAAAAACATTTCCTAAAGATAAATTTTCTATATCAATTAAACATTAATTATAACATACAGTCAGTCGTAGAAGTCTACATACATACTTTAGATTTTTAATATTAATATATTTTAGGACATATTTTAGACTTTTGCGAACGTGTATTTTTGGTTTACGTAATTTTGTTATAAATGAACCGAAAAACGCTATTGTTTTACAATATATCCAACTTTTATTAAAAAAATGAATTGCTGTTATTAACACTTTGTTGACCGGCAATTTCTAGGCAAACCTATAAAATAAAATCAAATTTCAATAAATTTCAATACACTTTATTTGTCAGTGGGATTTTTGTTCCCCTTAGTTATTACTTTTTCTAAGATATGAAATACTTGAAAAACTCTTACAAAGATCTATATTACTATCAGACTTAAAAATTGCATAAACTAACGTAAATGAAAACACGAGTTAACTCGTGTCCGGTTAGCATAGTGTTAAAATAATCAAAACTCCTGTATTTCTTTAAATATTTCAAATCTAGAATCGTATGTAGACTTTCGCTATCGACTGTAAATATAATTTAATTTATTCCTACATGAAATAATAAATTTAACAAATCTGATAAGTCTAACACACCCCATAAACGTCAAAAGAAAGCCATTTATCAATTTTACACCCTCTAATACCTAAAAATTCTTCAACATTCTCACCGAATCGCAAGAAGTATCAATCATCTGGCCATTTAAGTCACATCAACCCCCTACGTATCCTATAAAGTATCTAAACCTTTATCACCTATCTCTTCCATCGTAAAGAATCATGCTCGACCATTTAATTACAGTTCCATGGGTCATAATCGAGAAGGGAACGGTTAGGATGCCGAGCCAAGTCATACCTTGAGCAACAGGGGGTGCGATGCTCCCTTCTATGGGTGAGACCGGGATCTGCATGGTAGTCGGTGATGGTGTACTCCTTCCGCGACCCCAGCTCTCGAATCCTCTGGCAACGTTGCTTATGTACTTGTTGCACAAGGCTTTCTTCACCATGTAGCAGCGCGGCATCTTGACTGTTTCTTGGTCCTATAGTTAATTAGAAATCCCTCGAAAATCCAGAAGACCTGGAGTCTGTTTAACGTCCCAATATAATATACTTCGCTAGTCCTTTTCGAAGGAGTATTCTTCGATCTCTGTCCTTCCAAGCTTTTCTATTTTTGATTCGAGTAATTTATTGTCCCTTACTGCCGAATTACGAATATTGTAGCAAACGATATTCCCAGCTTTTATATTTCCTATTCTAAGAGCCAAATATTTTCCTATTTTTATCCTCTTTGCTTCTTCTTAAGAAACCAGTGCTTCTCATTTGCTTCCGCTTTAAGTTCGTATTTTACGAGCACCGGATATTTATCTGTCAGATGGTGGTCTTTTGTTTCGAAACGATCGTCCTTTATCGTACGATCGATCGTGCCTTCGATTTATGCAAAATGTCGTCCTGGTGGTCTCCGCGGAGGCCACCAGGATCGCAGTCGATTCTACGATCGATGCTTCAGCCACGCAACTCCTGCTTCGCCGTCGATCTCTGCATCTTCGTCAGTTTGCCCTCGCAATGGAATCAACTATGAAACTTCCCCTTCGTATCGAGTCCTCTCTCTGCCCGTTAACCAAATTCGACCCGTGTTCTTGCTGTGTTGTGCAGTCCAACGTATTCCAAGTGGGCTTTTGGACGTCTCGAGAGGAATCAGCTGAATTCGGAGTAATTCCAACGTTGAATCGATATCGATTCGTGACTGGTCGAAGGGAACACTTCCGTGTGGCGGGCTCGGTCTACCGGAAACGTCGATTCCGATCGGAGGTTGCCACCTGGGGGCGGTATTTTAATTCTAGATGTCGTTGCACGATTTCAAGCTACGCGTGTACGTCTTGCACTACGTGTGTATGCCTGTGTATGCACACATGCGTGTACAGATATACTTGTATGCGTACGTGTATGTGTATATAATATGTATATACATATATAGATACGTGTATAGGTTTATATTAAAATATCTTTTCGGCGAAGCGAGTCCGTCCAACTCGAGATCCGACGGTACCCGGAAGTTCACGCTTTCCGGAAGTCCCTCTGCTTCTTCTCGCAAGCCTTCTTTTTTTGTCGAATAAAAACACTTCGTTCGCGGGTGTGTATAGTTTCAAGCGAGATCGAGGACTCGAGTTTTCAATGGGCGAGTTCTTTTAACAAGAAAAATGCAACTGCTTGCCGTGCTTCTTCTTAATTTGCTTCTTATGCTTCTCCTCTTTTTTTTATTCTCTTTGTTGCTTTACCTTGTTTGAAGTATTGCTTTCGTTGTATTCACGGGTGGAAGATTACGTGGTCTCTCTCCTTGGTTCTCCACCTACTCATCTACTTCGGCCCTGTTTTCCGCTTCCTGTCTCTTCTGGCACTTACGTTCTTCTCTACGCCTCATTATTCCACGATAAAATCCTAACAATCCGTATCAACTATCCGATAATCTTTTCAATTAAAATTTCTGTCAGTGTTCATAATTATTAAAAATGTACATGTATAGCATGGTTAGTCTTTGGTTTTTGTCCTGGTATCGCAGCCAAGTCCTTAGGAGTCTTCTTACGGGATCTCCAAGAATAGCAATTCCCTTTTTTAAATTATTTTCAAACATTTACTCGCCCGATTGGTCCGAGCAACATTCCACTCTGCCAGCACTACTCTTGTGCAGCATTCTGCTGCTCGGGCGTGTCCTTTCTTCCGACAATACCCTCATCTCGGTAAAGCGAAGCCGTCAAATAACTTCCACCGTGTTGCTTGTTCCCTGTTACTTCCTTAAATCTTCACTGTTTACTATTTCACTCGGTTTCCGGTCAATTTTCCGTTTACTTCAATAAAAAGCACCAATCCCAAAGACAGAGTCGTGTGAAAGATTTGCAGAAGGATATTAAATCTTCCACTGTTCGATAGATCTTCCGGTTCTTCCAAAATTTCAATAAACAATTCACCGGTATCTTGTAGTTTAATAAATATCTTTTCGATTTCTTCAGTCAGCAGATCGATCAGGTTACACTAATCTTTCAACACCTTCTGTTTAGCAACCCAATCTATGAATCCGACCGAACCAAAGCAATCCTCGCAATCTTGCATGTCCGGTTTAATTAGACTTCGAGTTAACGATTAGCAAACAGCAGCGAGTCTCCTCGTAGCGGTTTTTGGAAAAGCAGCGTTGCACGTCGTGGAAGGCAGGCGAGGTGTGCCTTTTGCAGGGACGAGCAACAAGTTGGACAACAGGTCCGTGATGTTTGTGTATCCGTACGTGTGCGCTGTCGCCTTACGTGTGTAGTCGATAACTCCGTCTGGTAAGTGGTCCCCTCTCTTTCTCTCTTCGCCGTTGCTGGTTGACGTCTTGCTTATCGGAGCCAGAGGCAGCAACAACCCCTTGCTTCGCTTTGCACGACTTCTTCGCCCTCTCTTACCTTCTTCCACACCTGCCGGTTGATTTTCCACCGCAGGGAAGCACCGCGAAAGGTGGAACCCGCGTGAAGCTACAACTCTGCCCTCGTGCGGCTGTTCGCGGGCCTCGTTGCAGCCTTGGTTCGTCGGAGGCTCGACGAGTCACGTACGTGTTACTTTCCACGTTCTTTCTTTCCCTTCTATTTTCCTGTATCCCTCTCCTTTTTTTCGATACACACAGCAATTCACACCGAAAAGTAATACTAGCCGCAAGTTTCAGCTTCTACAACTGTAGTACACGAAGGGTTGCTGCGAAGAAGTGCACGCACAGAGGAAACGAGGTTCACGTTCGAAGTGCACGGGCGACACACGTAGCAGAATAAAACACTAAAGAATAAGCAGCACGATGATAACGGAAAGACAGAGGTTCTAGCACGTAGCATACAGTGAAGAAGTAGCGAGCAATGATTGGTGTATGTTGGCACGACGTGGACGAGCAGCGGTTACGAGCACGGCGCGCGCTTGGTGAACCCGGCAAGGGTAGATCGAGGCTCGTCCACGGGCCTGGGTGGCGTTGGACGACAAGGAACACCGGACGTCGTGTCTACGGGCACGAAGATCGAAGATGAAGATGTACCACCTGTGGGCGCAGAAGCAACAATTGTCCGCCGTGTATCGCGGTGGAGGGTAGCCCGACTACATGGCTCGTACCGGGTGTGGCTGGGGTGCAACTGCCAATGCAGCGTCGTCGAGCAGCGTCGCCCCGCGTCCTGGGCGCCTGCGTCCTTTCCTCCTCGCTTCGTGCAGCTCCTTCTCGTTTCCCTCCCCGACGAGGGCCTCTAGCCTGCCCGGTGTTGCCCTCTCCGTCCTTCCGTTCCTCTTCCACCCTTTTTGCATCTGTCTTTCTTTTTTCCGTAAGTCGCGCAATCCCCTGTTTCCTTCTATCCACCCCCAGAGCATAGGATGCGTTGATCTCGCTCCCTCTGTCGTCTCTCCGTTTCGCTTTTGCTCCGTTCCACCTCCAATGACCTGCCACTCCGTGGCGTACACAGAGTGCACAGAGAGAGATACGTGTATGTAGATACATATGTATATATATGTATATATATATATGTGTGTAAAGCTCGGCTGGCTACGATCGAGGGATTGAAACGAGCAGAGGAACGAGGAAGCTGAGCAAGAGGGTGAATCAGTAGGGGAAACCCACCCCTCGCCGCGACGCCGATGTGGCTCTTGCCCATCGATTTTGTACGAGTTCGGGGCCGGAGCAACACCTGTTACCGCGCCGGATGGAAAGGAGTCGTGGACGGGGTAGGAGAGGGTGATACAGAGAGCAACGAGGGACCAACGGAGAGCTATGGGGAAGAATGAGGAGAAACACGAGGGTGGATAAAGAGAGACGAAAGGTGGTTGAGAGGCTTCTGGTAAGATAGAGAAGGTACGAGCTGTTGAACAGTGGAATAGAGAGAGTAGAATAGGGATAGTGGAAGCTCGGCGAGTAGAGGGTGATTACGTGCAACCGACGGAGACGCGATTACTCGAGCCACTAGGAGTGTAACAGAGAAATTGTTGGGGGTAAACAGAGACAGAGGGCGAGCACAGCACTGGCGAAGCATGATGAACGAAACGAAGGTGAGAACGTGCGAGGAAAGAAGACGGGGATAATGGAAGAGGGTGGCGAGTGGAGGGTTGGAGGAAGAGAGAAAGGAGACGTCGGCGGCGGGCAAATAGCGACGTCGAGGAAACGCCGACGCCAATCGATAGCGCCGACCCCGGCGTCGTGCCGCGTTCGCTGGCAGGGTTTTGCGATAGCGCATCGCTCATGTTACCTTTTCTCTTTCTCTTTGCTCTCTTACCCTCTTTCGGGGAATCATCTTTCTCTTTCTGTCTTTCCACCCCCTTTCCCTTTTTTCATGCTCTCTTTTATCGTTTGGTTCTTCCTTGCTCTTTCCACCCTTTGCATCTTTCATCTTCCTACTTCCTCATTGGCAGCTTTCCGTCCTCCTTTCCTTTTGCTTTTTCCTCCTAGCCTTTCCACCATCTCCATTCCTCTTCTCACCCTTCCACCCTTTCTTGCAGGCATTTCCCTTCTTTTTCTCTAGTGTTTAGAGCTCTTCGTTGCTCGTAGTTTTAGTGTCCTTCTTTGATTCATCCTCTTTGTCCACGTGCCCGCGTGGAAGCGAGAAGCTGCGCGTCTGTTACTCGTTCCCCGGTGATGGTTTGTATGCGTACCTTATAATCTCGGCGCTTATTCTCGGACGTCGTCTAACCGCTCGTATCGTCTGCGTCGTTCGCGATAGCGCATCGTTCACTTTTCTACCCTTCCAACTCTTCTTCCACCACCGCCTCCCTCTCTCTCTCTCTCTCTCTCTCTCTCTCTCTCTCTCTCTCTCTCTCTCTCTCTCTCTCTCTCTCTCTCCATTTATCCCGTGTGTTTTCCTTGGTTCAAGGGATGCCGTAAAAGGTATACAATACTCTTCTTTTTCCTCCTTCTGCTAGCGTGGATTTAATGATACCGCCGAGTGGTCGGAATTCTTCCTAGACGAGGACTTCGATTCCAAAGATTGCCTGTAGATAGTTTTTTACAGGGTCTATTATAAATGGGGATAGCTTAGAATGGAAAGTATCGTGTCTTATTTATTCTCTGTAACAGATATCTTTCGTACGGAATAATTTATGGCAGGGAAAGGATTTCTTTTACAACTTTTCAAGGATTAATTAGATAACCAGAAAAGTTCGTTTTCTTTCTGGGTTTTGTCATTTCTTAAAGTACATCATAGCGTCGAATAATTGTAGCAACTTCATTTTCTTTCTCGAATTGAAGGGGAAGGTCTGAACTTTCGAAAACAATTTTTGCTGATCTATAGAGATCGTTAAAAGTTGCAATTTTTCAGTATCATGAACATACCTTCGTATTTAAGATGCTACAGAAGTGGAGGTGTATTAAATTTAAAATCAAAAGACGATATTTTTTGATAATATCTCTATGATTCTACGATGATTTTTAGCGGACTTACATTAGCTGAAACACTGACAATTTTCGGCCGAAAATTAGCAAACCTTTAATTTTGCAGACGAGCGTATATACAGATATTAATTATAGAAAAAAAGTAGAGGGTAATAGAAGCTTTTCTGAATGAAGTATCGTTTGATCAACTTTGCGTATCATTTATTTCTGTTGATTAAAACGTCACGAAGTTTCTCGGTTATCTAGTATTATTGGAAGCATTTCACGGTAAACGTTAATAATTTTACAAGGCAAAATATTTCCGTTATTCGTTGTACCTTTGACAAGGAAATAGTCGGCTTACATTTTAATAATTCTTCGTTGAAAAATATTTCTGCGAATCACCGCAGCTCTAACAGGTAATTAGCGCGCATGTATAAAAATTTCCGTCTGCAGATGCGGCTAGCAATCGAAAGAATTTTCGTATACGGAGAAAGGAAATGTAAGGGACACCGTTTCAAAGGCTAACGTAATTCAATCCTTCGATACATCCCCCGGAGCAGCGGATTTAATCGCGCGAAATTCTAAAAGTGAACCATGAACTGCATTACAAATGGTGTGTTTTATTTTTACGAGTCTTGCCTCGGCTACAAAATACTCTTATTAATATTTATCAAGCGGTTTCCAGTCCGTGCTCGGACCGACAATGAGACAATTAAAATGTTGAACGGAATTCGACATAAGCCCTCAGGATTAAAGGAAGTCTGATTAGCGAATCGTGTTACTGTTCGATCTGTGATTAAACGTGCCAGAATTTCCATTCACGATTGTCGCTCTTTCGCATCCATATGACGATGTTCCATTTCCGTGGAACGAGCAACTGTGTTGTAGAATTTTGCAATATCTACTTTCTTTCACGCGTATAAAATACACAGAAATATTTGGACAGTAATTTTGATTAATATTAAATGTGAATAGACAGATACAACTTTTCATTACATTAAGAGTTAGTATTTTTCCTTTTATATAAATACAAGTTTGCATTTCTTATTTTACGCGCGTTTAAATTCAGAACATTTTTGGTCACGGATTTTTAGTAAAATTAACAACGAATGAAACTGTTTTGTATTTCTCTTAATTTGATCTATTTAGATATTTATACGTACTTATTATGTATATATAATGGAAATTGAGCTCCGGTCCTCTTGTTGCATCTCTGTGTTTAAACATCTTGATTAGGTTTGTTTGGGAACGTCAAAGAGCTTGTTTGCGGAAGGCCAATCGCTAGTCTACGATATTTGCATGTAGATGGTTGTTATATAATGTAGAATGTTGTAAAAATTGATGCTGTAGGTAATTTGACAAACAATTTTGTATAACTCGTACAAACATTTCATAAAACAATAGTTTTAGTAGAGAATGTGTTTATCACACTTATCGCGATACATTTTAGATCTTTTTCATAAACGTGCCAGTGCATGGTACGTACGATCTAAATAGAACTGACACAAGGTAATCTGCATTCTTTATGTTAGTATCCTTTAATGGAAAGCTTTTACGGTATACATTGCAGCCTTAATTTAATCTTTCTAATATTTCTCGCGTTTCTTCTTGGGCTTCTCTGTGCTGCCATTTGCAGAAATAACTTTCTAACAGTTCTAATTAAATACTTGTTTGTTACGCAGAAATTTACAATTACTTTTAGTCTAAACAAAATTCTGGATTTTAGATTCTAGATTTGAAAATATGGATTACAGAAATTAAACATAGAAAGGTTAAAAAGTCAAACGCGATAAAAAGGCACCAAACCAATACTTAGATAGAAGAAAAGAAATATGTAAAATATCCCTCTATTTTTGGCAAGATTTTAAAATCAAATGTTCCATATTGCTAACGTTTACCTTACAAAATTGTGAAGCATTGCGGAGATTCTAATTTCCTATAAATACATAAATAATTCGCGATCTAATAAAAAAAAAAAAAAAAAAATAATAAAGTGAATTATAAAAGTAATATTCAGACTTCCTATGAATCCTTTTGCGAGACATCGACGGGACCGTGGAGTTAACGATAAAGTGGCGACATAGTTTGCTTGAACAAGCGAAAGGACGGAAGACAGCTGGCTGTCCCGTAGCAGAGCTTCTTCCGGTCCACGGACGGTAATCGTGGCCGGGCTCTTACGTTCGATCGCGTTAGATGGCCGGGTAATTGCGGGATACATTCTATTTTACAATCTCCTCGGTAACTCCCACTTGGCGTCCGTTCGCTCGTTCTCGCCCGGTCCTCTGGTAATTGCGCATATTCACCGGTTGCTCGGCAACCTTCGGAGCACGGCGTCAGCTCTGCATCCCGGGACCATCGCCAGAGCTACGCGTATCCGCGGCCTCCTGGACCCGGAAGCTTCTACACTGCCGCAAATTCGAATAACCATCGGCTTCGTTCCGAAAAACTGGAGAAATTCCAATCGCAGTTGAATTGAAATTAGATCGGATAATTGTTCTACTTGCGATTAATCTGTTATGTACTGGAAAAAGTTCGGGTGGATTTAGTAATACAAAATTTAAAGAATCCAGACTTTAGTACGATATAATTCTATTTAAAGAGAGTAAAAAAATGGAGGAAATATTTTGATGACACCAGTACTGTTGCGTTGTTTTTCTTGGAAGCAATAGAAAATTCGACAATTTCATGGTTAATTGATAAATTTGTAATGTTGATGGTACGTTACTTTTTAATAACAATTATTCATGCATTAGCAAGAAATTATCATCGTAAGTGATCTAAGCAATATGTTGATTAAACTTCAATGAATATAGGGCGTATATGGATCTACAACAATAAAAAAATCGATTTTTCTGGTACCTAACACTTGCGATTAAATTTGATTATTTGGCATGAAATTCAGTGGAAGCAATTGTGGGATTTGTTACTGGTTTATACTACTTGAGGCTTTTAAGTGGAATAAGTTGAAGTATCTCCAATCGTGAGGATTTAAACATTTGGGGCAAGGGATGATTATACTCTGGAAGGGGTTCTCTGGAAGTTAGAGAATTTTTTTGGAATTTCTTCGTTTTTTTGTTTGAAGCTTAAAATTAGGTGAAAGTTAAGAATCGTGGAGAGCGAAGGAGGCTTTAATAGAATTTGTAAGAGGAGCTGGGATTAGAGAAAGTTTTAAAATTTCAGATTTATGGTTGCCCATACAGGTAGGTTCAATCATCGAGTTATTTAATGGAGTCCTTAAAGAATATTAATTCAGAAACTTCTTAACTTATTAAATACTATGAGCCTTGAAAATTTAATCCTTCCTTCGTGACATGAAATTAATTTTCGATATGTAGTATTCTAGAATAATACGATAACAATAAAATATGAAGTTAAATAAGGATATTACTAGACTGCGGATTTTTATATAAGTTAATATTTTTATTAACAAAATTAAATCGCTTTAAATTCCTTACCAAAAGTTGCTTAATTGTTACGCTTTAATGTATCCAATTTTCAATTCATTTAAATTTTCCACAAATGCACAATCTAGTTACGATCATTTCTTGAACGATTCACGGTAAGTTTGTCAAATATTGTGAGAACGGTTCGATCACCGGATGTGGAAGGTCTACGCACGCGGATACTAAAACTGCTGATCGATTAAAGCGGGTAGACTGATTCACTAGCTTACGAGCTGATCACGAGCAGAAGCGGCGCGAGTAGGTCTTCATAAATCAAAGGATTATTCGAGGATTACTTGGAGAATGAAATACGTGCGTGGCGGAGTCGCGATCGTGAATTCTGGATCGTTTGTTGAACCATTGCAATCCGGCAATCCTAGAATTTCCTACACTACCTCTCTTCCTTTTACGATAAAGCAAAATCCTGCTTTGAACGACACACGTTCACGACATGATCCAGTAAAATTGCTTATGTAAGTAAAGAAAGGGGGCAATAATTTCCCGGTCGCTTTAGAGTAGCACGCCCCGTGCATTCCACCATAGAAAATAGACTTCTTGAAAATCGGTGCACGTTTGCGCGCACCTTTACGTAGATACCGGCTCTCTACGTGATTTAATCTGCATGGTAAAAATGCAATGGAAGAGGATAGGGATGGGTAGACAGGTGTATGAATAAGGCAATGGCTGTTTCTATGGGAACTGGTCCATTTGCGTGATATTAAGCAGAGAAAAAAAATGCTAAATCGTAGGCTATTCGGTTTACCATTTGGACTTTTTTCTGGCCATCGTTTTATTTCCTATTTTTGGCTTGATTAAATTAAGTAGAATTTTCTTCTTTTTTGGCAGTGTGAATTACGAGTGCTAAGTTTAAGCTCGGAGAGAAATGGCGGACTCTGAGGTGAAGTACGTGGGAAGCTACCGGAGCGCCGGGGTTTAAGTGGAATACGTATAATCATGCTCAGACACGACGGACCAACGATAGAATAAGACGGTTTAGAGTGAGAAGCATTTCGCAGAAGTATTTTTCTTGGTTTGATTGAAACTTTGCATTGGGTTATAACATATTGGGTTGTTCAGAAACAAACTGCAGTCTTTTATAGTCTGATATTTAGAGCTTTGTGCGTCGCAAATATTTCGTTCGCATTTATTATGCAGCGTACCAGTTTGAAGCATAGATGCCATATTATCATTTAATGGTTTTGGTTTTCGCAGTTCATTCGCTATTAGTTTACTCTATAAAATTGCACATAATAGCAAAAAAAAAAATAAATTAATTTATTTTTCTTTACATGTGTTCGAAATGGGACGTAAAGCAGCAGAAACTGCTCGAAATATCAATTATGTATTTGGAGAAGGGACAGTGCAACGTTGATTTCAACAATTTTATAATGATAATGAACATCTCGAGTGTTTTCTGTTACTAACAATGATAGAATCAAAAGATTTGTTAAAAATTACTAGGATACAATGAGACGAAAACTTGCACAGAAATGAAATGTTAGTAAAACAGTAGTCACTAATTACCTAAAAAAATGTAGGAAGCAAAGAAGCCGTAAAGACCGCAATTTATTTCCGGACAAATTCAATAAATTCGTTTTGTTTTTCTAGGATGTTTTCTAAATCCTAGAAATTCTACGAGAGAAAAAAGCTTCGCGACCAATGTTGCACGTGTGTAATTGATTAAACTTACTTCTGAATTCACAAGTAAATGATCTTACAAAGACTAGTACAATAAGACGAATATACAGTGTCTGACCAAAGTTTGCGATCAAATTATAATTTTATTTTAAACTGAATTTTATCTTGATAAAATTCTTGTGGCGAATAATTTAATACGATGACATTTTATAAGCTATAATACATGATATATTTAAGCAGTGGACTTTTATGTCTAAATATTCTTTATCTTATTGGTATAATAAAATTGAACTTTGACCGGAAACTTTTGGCAACCACTCTACATCAGATTTTAATACTTTAAAACTTCAAAAATTAGCGTGGATTAAATTTAACAGAATGCCACTGGCCCAGACAGATTTTAAGTAGAGCAAAATAGTATTGCCAGATATAAGTAGAATGGGTCAGAGATGATCAGACAGAGTTTCTCTATTTTGGACAATATGACTTCTTGACGGATTTGATAATTTTGCCGAATAAATAACGATCGACTCTGATGATGATTGACAATAAAATTAATAAAAATTGCATAATTTCGCGCTATGTATAGAAAAGCCCAAAATGAAACTTTCCTAAAAAATCGCTGCCCCATTAAAGCTGCCGCCTTAGGTTATACTTTATTTACCTCATACCTAAATTCGCCTGTGTCTTTAACCGATTTAATATAAAAATTATGTGTATGTTGTTTTGACAATTGTCAGATGTCAAAATGATTGAAACGGCCAAAAAACTGTACCGTTCGAACGAGCTGCTAGTCAGGCGAGTTTTAAGTAGAATAGAGCAGCTTCGGTCAGGCAACTTGTAACTATAATAATTGCTATTAGGTGTACAAATTAATTTGGTGCCATTTCATAAAATCCAATGCATATTTATGGAAAATCAAATACAATTTTTATGTTCAAAACAGTTTCCACCGTTAATACAATCATCGTTATACACGATTTATAAATTCCATTTTAACAAAACAGATGACAGTTTGAAGTCAAGGGAACCTTCAAGACTTTAAACATAAATGCACCGAATTAATATGTACACCTAATAATTGTAATTATAATAATTATTGATCGAGCAAATTTTAAGTACAATAAAATAGCAAGACAAAGTCGATATATTACTATAAACTCACCTAACGTTAACATTAGCACTACCATCTACTAAAATATACATATTTGTACCAAAGTAATAAAAATGACGCACGATTACAAAAAAATATATGATGCAATTGAAATGAACCTTTATTCATATTTTGTACAGAAAATTGCGGAATTTCCTCAAAAATGCATCGCTGCATATACAATGTTTAAGATGAATTAACGACCAATCATTTTCACTGTCTTGGTAATCCCAGTGTTAACGTAAAAATAAAAGGAAAAATAAAAATATAATCTAATCGATACTAACATTTTTATTCCACCACCTTTGAAAGGATGCTTTTTTGTTTCGCACACGACGGTCATTCCCCATTCGACTATCGCGTTTGTATCGATTTGATGAAAAGGAGGATCGCTTGATTGTTTATAAGCGCGGAGGCTCGCGTGGAGAAGGATCGGAATCGATAATTGAAGCGTCGAATCAAGGGAATCGCGTTGTGAATGGCCGATGAGCTGGTGTATCGCGGTAGCTAGAGAATAATGGAACGATATCGTGGAATCCGTGTATTCGGTGACTGCCATTCGAACATCCAGCCAACGTATGGAGAGATTACGGTCGCCGCTGGTTTCTATGCCATTTGTCTTACGTACGTCATCCAGCCCCCGGCTGCGGAGACTACAATTTCGCGCTATAAATTATTTCGTTTAATGCATCGCGATGCCGCCGCGTTAATGCGGCGTCGAACAATCCGTGTCGTGGAATTGGTTTCGTAATTTTACAGATTGTAGGTTTGTACCTACACGTTCTGCTGAACGGTGTATTTTAATCTCAATTTTCGGCAGGCAACTATTTTAGATGGTGCGTGAAAGAAGATAAGAAAAATTAAAGGAGAAATGATGATAATTATGGAAGATTTATTATTATACTGCGCATTTTTATGCAGATTCATATTCTAATAAAATTGAAGAAATCGGATTTAACTCGAGTGCTGTTTTCAACCGCAAAGTAGAATAGTTTGCACTTTACTTTATATATTTCGTATAGGTTTACATATTAAATGCATTCGATGACTTTTTACTTATTTAAATTTCCAATATTTATTTGTATGCAAATCCGCAGCCTATTTATTATTAGGTGTATCAGTAAGTAATCCACCATTTTTTTAAATAAATACAGTTTAACTTTTAAATATGCTACCCAGATACGAAAACAGGTTAATGAATATGTTTTATCGAATAATCAAGCCTCCATTTTAGTAGAAACTTTTGAGACTAGTATTTTATTGTGTTAAAAGTAAATGCTGAATTGTCAAAAGAAATGGGTTATTTATTGGTACACCTAATACATTAGAAAAAAAAACACTATTACACGATTGCAATTTTTAATTAATAAAAAACTTACTTCCGTTGAACATAATAGAAAGCAAACTCAACGCGTTATAGAACATAGAAGGATTTAAATGATAAAAGAACCTTCTTCAAATTACAGGCAGTTTAATGTCAGCCTGATCTATAGTTTTAAGGGTACCAGGAACTGTAAGAGGTCGTAGAGGTTCCAGAGTATTTCTGGTGTCTGTAATACTATTATAATGTGTGAGGAGATTTGCAACGGTCTAAAGATTTCAAGAGTATTGGGAGTCTTGGGAGTTTCTCAAGGTTCCAAAGGTCTCAGGTCAGTCCGAAGATGTCTGGCCTGCGAGTCAACTATTCCTTCGGATCATAGATAGCTCCAGGTCGCACCTGGTGTCCCAAGGCGTTCGTAACCTTGGAAACTTCACGATAACCCCGATACCCTTGGAACCTCCTGCAAATTCCTGTATCTACTCGTGGAAGATTTGAGACATTTTGCAAGTCTTGAAATTCTGCTATCTCTGAAACTTTTCCAAATGTCTTTGCAATCTTTGCAACCCCTTTCGAAACTTTGCGACCCTTTGATATTGCAAAAGTCTTTCGAATAATTGGAACTCCAAAATCCTTCCGAATTTTTAAAACATTTCGAATCTTTGGAATCTCAAAATACTTTCGAATCTTTAAAATCTTTGGAAATCCTAATACCTTCCGAATCTTTAAAATTTTTTGAAATCTTACTACCTTTTCAATCTTCGGTATTCCGATATTCTTCCGAATCTTTAGAACCCCAAAATCCTTTCGAATCTTCAAATCTTTCGAAATTCTAATATCTTTCGAATCTTAGAAACCTTTCAAAATCCAAAAAGCCTTCTGTATCTTTCGAACCCCAAAAATCCTACCCAATTTTTAAAACCTTTCAGAATCTCAATACCTTTCCAATCTTTGAATTCCCATGAAACCTGTAACAATTCCAGTACAAGCACAAGCGCTTTACAATCCTATGTACCTCTATACTCGCAAGCAACGCAGAGTATCGATAATTATATCTCTGCAACTAAATTTTAAATTAGACATTTACCCGAACGTTCCCCAAGCGATAGTCGCATCCCTGCACGTGCCATCCTCGTTAGCCCTTCGGCTGACATTTCTATCTCATCGATACAGGACCAGGTAATGTTGCTGACACCGTAGTTGCCGCAGCAACACGTCGAATTAATAGAGCAAGGGGAACGGAGAGAGGGGGATAGAAAGAGAAAACGAGGCGAGGAACGAAGAGGAAGAACCAAAGAGAGACAGGAAGCGAGTCGTTCTCGTTTGAGGCTGTAAAGTGCCTACGTTATCGCGCTGCTCGAGCGTCAGTGCACTAGGGGATGATTCATCCTCTGCCGTGGAACTTTGCTGAATCAGGAATGACTTCGCATACATTAAATACATTGTAGAAAAGCCTATGCGGATACATGTGTCCCCCTTAACGAGACACCTAGGACAGCCTGATTAGTTCGTTAAATCAATTTATCTCTTCCCTCGCCAACTATTTCTATTAAATTCTGTTCCATCAAGGGACTCGTACTTAAAATTCTTAACCCGGGGATCCTTTTTGTAAATATGCACACTATCAATCATAAAACGGCTACAGATAATATATTTGTATAGTGAATTTCAAAAAGTTGGTATCGATTCCATCATGTTACATTGTTTTATATAGATGAAACAAAATTTAATTTACGACCTCGCTCTATATCGTGGCTCTTACTATACACTATTATATTTATTTTAATATTGGAGTACTAATCGATTAATAATAAGTTAATAATGATAAAACCAAACGTGTTAAGAAGGTATTCGTTTGTTAATAGTTTTCATGAATTTTTTCTTCCATATAAAAAGATTTACACGATTCTTGTAAGTGTAACTCTAGTTTCATTATCCTGTACTCATAAAAGTCGCCAGGTTTATAATTTTTTGATCTCTCTCTTGATTTATTGTCAAATGAAACATCATCAGTCTTGAATTTCATAAATCAACATTCGACTATTCTGATGTTTATATAAGCTTCTGCAAATGCCAGATTTATATTTCCAACAGCATAATTTCATTGGATATTTTACAAATTTAAGCTTCTATAAAAGAGTTAAGCAAATATTCCAATAATTCGAGATGTCATCCTTAATTTAACGTACTGCATATTATAATCATTATTTCACCAACAACGTACAGCAATTTTCTAAGTGTAAATAAAGCAGCACAATTGTTGCTGTTATTACATGCGTTTGCCGAATTTTACGCGAACGTCATTAAAATACTCTTGTTATCCGCTAAGTGGACTTTACAAATGCTTTTGTCTGTCCCATTCAGCTATCGATCGCGGTTTCTTCCTCCAAGTTCCTGCTTAGGCACGTTTCTCTGTTACCACCGCTAGATCTACGTCAATTAATGTATATATAGGGAGAAATACCGTTTTGGTTCGCGGAGAGCTTACGTTACCATGGCGCTCGAGTGGCGTCGTGTATCGGGGATAATTTACCCGGGACCTGTATGCGTGTATTCGCTTCAGAGACACTAGCAACCTTGTTCTATCACCCTTCCCTGTACTCCACACCGTTTTACGATGTCGTACGTTCTTATATATCCACGTAGACAAATCGCGCGATAAAATGAAGAATAACGCAGACTCGGCGTATTCCTTTTTATCGTATAAAATGGAAATCCTGTTGAAACCACGAAATAATACCGCCATCTTCGAGTAATCGCATAAAGGATATAGTGGTATACTGGAGGATACGGCGGTTCAGCTGTTCTCCGATCACGTAGCGGTACGTTTTTCTTAAATATTCATGGATTGTGCGCTTTAGCAAATCTTCGGCCGTATTAGTGGGAATCAATTTTGTTGCATTTAATGAATACTAGTTTCTTGTAACGGTATTACGGTACTTTATAAAATTTAGTAAACTCGCGATTAATTGCATTCCTTAATTGGAACGTTGAAATCAACGAATACGTGTTTCGAGGAAAATGCTTTCCGCAAGCTTCGTAAACGCTCCAATAAATTTTTTTTTATAAAAACTTAATTCTTATACAAGAAGGGAGGACGAAATCTGCAACATAGATCAACAAACCAAGGGAATGTAGGCTAAGTGGCATAAATTAATTTGGTAAAGTAAGAAATATTTTTCAAGGGGTTGAAAATTCGCCCTTGATACTCTCAACGCCTCAATTTATTCCAGACACACAGTTTTCGATTAAAGATAATATTATCTAGACTGCGGATTTTTATGCATTTATGGGAAATTTAAGTACGCAGAAAATTAGAAGGAGCTCATAATACGTATGAATATTTTATTATTATTTCATTTGGAGGGTGAAACAATCCCCTACGTAGATTTCATTTCTTTAATTTTATTACGAACAATCTGAATTTGCACAAAAATCCGCAGTCTATTAATGTCAAACTAAGTAAATATACTAAGGATTTAGAGATGCAAATTGCTAGTTTACAAATATAAAACATATGGGAAAGGTAAATTTTCGTTTATTATGAATAGACTGCGAATTCTTATTTACTTACGGATAAATATTCTTTACATACAAGTTGGTAGACGAATCGGATATAAAATTTCGCTAACAAGTGGACGATAGAAGAGAGACAAATTTAAGCTTGAATATGTTAGATTTATATACAATAGTTAGGGAAAAGTAACAAAAATTAAATCTATAGCTTTACTGAGAAGTATGTGTAGCTTTTACGTACGTTCGTAGAAATGCGTTTTCTCTTTTACAAATCTGCTTAGTTTCAGACCTGAATGTTTACGATACGTGAAAAAAGGGCCTTCGGTCCCAAGTGGTGTCGCAGGCACGTTTCGTGCGTTGCGTTAGATAGTTGCAGCACGGACGAGGTACAGGATAGACCGATCATGTTATGGCACTTCGTGTCACATGCTCTGAAATACCGATAACCTAAAAATTCAGACTTTTCGGAAGAATATCTTTTGTTTTGTTATCTGACAAAGAATGTAAACACTTCTAAAGTATTTTAATATACAAACTGTAAGAGCAAACGCAAAGGTAATACATTTTAGACAATCGTAAAGGTAAAAATGAAAACGGATTTGGGGCTCATGAGCCCCAAATCCGGGTGACAATGAAAAAGTGGTCTATCCTGTCCTTAGCCAATGGTTGCAGTATAGTTTCCGTGCTGGTAACACTGCAGAGCGAGCCTTCTTTGTGCTGAATAAAGTATATATTTGAAATAGAGAAATATCTTGTTACTTCTAATGCCTAAAACCCTTCCATAATCTAATACAATATACTCGAAGAATAGAAACAAATTCATGCATTTATGGGAAACTTAAGTACGCGAAAAGTTATAAAATGCACAAAATATACAAAAGCTTATCAAATACTCGAAATAACGAACGCGTAATATTTAGAGCGTGAAATGAATCTCTATTTAGGTTCCGTTTTTTCAACTCCGCTTGCAAAAATATCCATTTGCATACAAATCCACGGTCTAAATATGGAACAGAAAACAACGAGCAACCAAAACATTACGTAAAAAAAACGTACCTATGCGATACGAAAATTAATGATCAAACAAATAGTTTCGAAAAACGCGTAGCACTGTATTTCCCGGGTTGCAATAAATCATACCCACAGATGCAGGGACCTAAAGCTACAAACATTTTATGAACGATACTACCTCGACCAGCGAACAAACAACCTTCTGCAATCCCATACGAGCTACCGAAGTGGCAGAGTTAAACTTTCACGCATCTCAAACGTACCATATAAATTTCCATAATCTCGTTTCTTTGCATCTCTCGCGTTCCTCTTTTACCCCGTGAAAGTCTTTCTGTTTAAGTTACACGAACTTATATTCCGTTATACGATTTGCGATCCTTTCATTATAAATACGACGTCACGGTTAAGGGGTTAATCTGCGCGGACAACCCTTTCGCTGTACGCCTCGAAGTATTTATGTTACTTTGTTGAAGAAGGCTTGGAAGGGATTGGAAGGGTCTTGGGACTAAGAGATGGCAACCGTTCTTCGAGATTAACATAGTCGATACAAAGTAACCGTGAAAGACGTTCAAAGGAAATCAATATCGCTCATTTGCCGCGACAATGGCACGAGTATTAATCTCAGAACTACGTTTTACGAGTTATTAGTGTGTTATACTACACCTGGCAAAACGTTTTTGGTTAAACGTGAATAGAAACTAACTAAGGAGACTCAAATTTTTGAGGTGCGAAATGCTACTCCAATAATAAAAAAACACATATGAGAAGATTAAATAAATGGGGAAAGGAAAAGAATAAAAATAATCGTTTGCTATGAAAAAGAACACAGAGAGGAGACTAAATCTACTTAACAATAAAACGATACTTTACCTGATATTTATGTTACCTAATATTTTCTAATATTTCTACGTTCACGTATGATTACTTTGATATGTTGTAGCATCGGTACCACGAGATTTTCACAACCAAATGGAATTTCTTTTTTTAATACGTTTCATATTTTGCCATCTGACCACAGAAACGACCATACGTATTACCATAGTTTGTTCAAATTCAATATTTTATCAATATAAAATGTATAAAATATTATAACGATTTAATCTTTAATTATTATTGCAGGCAATTTTCGCTTCCTTTCTTTGCGAATTTGATAAATTTCTGTCCTAGCAAACTGTTTTCTTCAAATAAAATTTAATTATCTTACTTGTTATTCTCCTCCATCTTTATAGGCAGTAGCGCTGTGTTGGTTCAATGCTCACGGCTACCTGGAAATAAAACAGCATTAGGTTAATTAAAAGGCAAAATTCATAGGCACCATTCTTTCGTATTATCACGCCGTTCCCTAATCCAATTTCCCAGCCTTAAACGATCGAAAATTATCTCACGTGGAATTATCTTACGCTCGCCATGGTCGATTAGCCCGGGATTTAAATTAACAGGAATTGCGCTATTAACTGGAAAATTCCTTCCCATATTCCTACAAACTTTAACCCCTTAACGCGCGAACCTGTAAGTGTTGCCCGACCTCTGTTACGGTTCTATTATCAAGTTCGTGCAAATGAAATTCCAATTTCAAAGCTCGTGGATTTTCAAATCTGCGAATTTCGAAGCGTTGAATTGCAATATATATATATAAGATATATAGTAAACGTATGGCCTATACTAAATTATGATACGTCCCATATTTAATAATCACATTGGTCACGTTTTAATGTTCAACAACACATTTACATCCTAATATTTATTATTAAATATTAATTGTAAACGAATATGCAATACCTATATGTTGTTACGTAAACCGAAGTTCAAATTTACAATCAAAATTTGTTTATTTACGATTCTTCGTACATTACATTGCTGTTAAATAAAATAATTAAGGTGTCGGTTGTAGGGACACTTAAAGTTACTGTGACATCTATCCTAACGGTGGTTTTAGTCCTAAAGCGATCCACCATACATTTCCACACCGACGCAATAAAAATTCCTTAAGTAAAAATTAAACGACGATCCATCGAAGATATCACACGTTGCTAGCCGGAGAACTCGTCAGAACTTGCAGGAGATCTCTTTCGTGGAAATTCAAAGTACTTATCGTTGCCGTGCGGTAATCACGGTATGGCGATAAAGAAGCGATAAAGAATAGTCGCTGAGAACACTCGAGTAAATTGCACGGTCGTTTTACCAATCATCAGATTGCATCTTGATATAAAGAGGATACAAATGGATTCGCGTCGACGAGGTCGACGCACACCAGCGCCCATCCACGACCGCAGACCACATCGAGCACCAACTCGATTCTATCGCGGCATGATTCACCCTGCAACTGCAGCAGGGTGCAGCACGAGCACCTTTCTTCCTCGATTAGATCTCCTAGGATATCCCTGGCCGTGTGCTGCCCCCGATTCCATCCCACAGGATTTTCGTCGCGAAAGATACTTCGGGATTGGACAGTCCGGGTTAGGTTTGGATTGGGTGCGATGGGCGACGATGAGACGAGGATATTCCAAGAATGGGCTACGCTTTTAGTTTGCTTGGTATTCTTTTATGTTGGCCCTTTCCATTCGGGGAGAAAATGGTGGCCATAAGTTATTCTTAAAGAATAAGGGCTGTAGATATTGTTTAGCTGCGGATGTTTTTGGCAATTTTGTATGATGAAATACCTTCTTCTTGTATTAGATTAGGGTAGCTTCTCTTTAACGATGATGGAACTTTTTTTGCTTGATATTTCGAGATTTTCTATTAGGTGTACCAGTAAGTAATCCACTATTTTTGTAATAAATACAGTTTGAATTTAAAATTTGCCACTCAGATATAAAAATAGGTTATTGAATTTATTCTATTGAATAACCAAGCCTCCATTTTAGTAGGAACTTTTAAGACGGGTATTTTATTGTATTCAAAATAAATGATGAATTACATCTAATATTTACCTCTTAGATTTGTTGGATTACATTTTAGAATTGAAGGGTTCGGTGTAAAAATGGGTCAGCTCCATTATTAATAAAATACGGTTTTTGAATTGATTCCTAAACGTGCTGTATTTCACGTAATTTCGCGATTATTCTTTACACGTAGAATTTTTAGACCTTTTCAAAATATTCTCCTTACTCAAAAAATGTTCTACTATTACAGTAAGGAAGCAATATTATTCCAACAATTACAACCACTAAATTTCCGCTAGACAAAACACTCGTGTAAAGTGTGCCGCTTCAACCACTCCCCTTAAAAAAACACAATCTTACCATTCCCAAATCCCCTCTGGAAAGCCCCCTTAAAAAAAGACAGAGAGATAGAGAGAGAGAAGGTAAAGCAACCCCTTGTGCCTCTTCATCCTGCTCGTTTTAATAAAATCTCCTTTGCGCGGGGTGCATTCGATTAAAACCAAACGAAGAAGAAAAAAAAAAGAGGCAGCGAAAAGGAAGACCAATAAAGAGGACAAGGAAAACGCGAGCGAATCAGTGGAACAAGCAAGAAGAGAAGAAAATCCTCTCGTCGGGGTGACACGCTAAGCTTACTTAGCCCCACTCGACCACTTGCCAGCTACGTTTCTCCTCGAATCACGCGACTTATATTACTTCCACAAACGACCATTGCATACTGAAAGATTTCAAGAGTCCATCACCATGGAATCAGTTTCCACGGGTTTTCCTTTCTTTTTTCTTTTTTTTCGAAGGGGTGAGTTTTGCAGGGGAAAAAAGAGGAAGCCGAATAACGCGATGCGTTGTTGCCTCGAGCGCACAGCCTTGCAACTCATACTTCGAGTCTCGCGTGCAATTTCGTCCTTCCTTCATTTTAGGGGCTGCAAACAGGGGACACGTAGGGTGGACATATTTGACGAACACCGTGCGCACGGGAAAAATATCGACTCGACGCAGGAATTTACTTGTTTCGTCCAGGAATCTCGTACACCGTTCGCCGTGCAACAACGTTTCTTTTTCTTTTTTTTTTTTTTGATTTTTCATCCCCCATGCGACAATCCCTTTTTGCTGTTTCACAAGAATTCCTGGTATTTAATCTTGAGGGAAATCTTCCGTTTCAATTTACTTCTCCGGGAGGAAGCGGTACGGTGTCTGGGCCAGAGGGATGATAAATAGGCTAGCCCTGAAGATGATCCACCCCTTGCGAATATATATTCTAGAAGGGAGAAGCTTTTCGGTGCGTGAATATCGAGAAGGCCGGTTTATGAACGATGGAATGTTCGACGGAATACATCGTCCGAGTATAATGTTCCCCTGCTCGGTGGAAAACGTTCGGTTCTGATAAAACAAGTGGAAATTGTGTTCTTGCTTGATCGAAAATTCAATTCCACGGCTGTTTCATGAACACAGAGAGGAGGTAATTAAGGAGATTTAATGAGCAGCGTTCCTCGAATGCGCGCACGGAATGAAATTGTTTTTCCTAAGAGCTGGACGTGTCTATCCTGTGACGGTAATAAACGTTCTGCGTGTTTATTGATTTTTCCTAGAACGGAGAATAACGGTTGGTTCGCAGTTATATTTATTAACGTTTTACAAGGGACGGATATTACGCGTTTCGCAGAAACGCACTATTGATATTGCCTTGTAATAAAGATCCTTCCTGTAGAAGTTATTCCATAGAATATTTCATTTCCCATCTATTTGATTAGTTCTTTTTATTGACAATACCTTCCAGTTACATACCTCAATTTGGCGATATAATATTCCTCTATTACGAGGTGCGCGTTTACTATTGCAGGGTTAATTTCCTGAGAGATAAATTTTTCAATACGAAAGAGATTCCATGCATTTTTTTCATTTCCTCGAATTAAAAAAAATTCTTGTTAAGCGTTCGAATTCTGCTTTATCAAAAGCTGTATTTAAACTATAATTGAGCTGCAAATTTTTATGCAAATTAGTATTTATTTATTAGTAACTGAAGAAATGGAATTTAGAGAAAGATGTAGTAATTCATACAATGTAGATAATATTTCAAAGACTACTGTATATGCAATATTATATGCATTTTGTATATTTTATCATTAATTTCCTATAAGTGCACCAATATGAACTTACAAATACTAAGAACGTTTCTTTTACATTTGCTTTAAATCTAAGAGATGTTTTAGATGATTAAAATTAACACCTTACGTTACACTACAACAATGAATTGCAGCATAGATTCGATAAAAATAAATACTACTAGCGGTGAAATTTAATTAGAACTATAATTCTAGCTTTGCATTACAATACTGAGAGTTATTAAATAAATGTTGCCCATAATATTCAAATAATTTATACGTAGCACGTTATGAAGATAATAATTAGCCAACGCTAGCATATGGAAGTAATAAAATAATCGTATCACAAGGGGTTAAAGAATAATGCCAAAGATAAAAGTCTACGCAACGTAACCCTAAGTCGAATAAGGGAATAGCCAAAAAGGGGGTGAGTTTTAGGGTAGTTTCAAGTGGGCGACAGTTAGCGGAGTACCAACATAACATGAAGCGTTGTAAGAATATATTAATGTTGCATGCTTGGCTCCATAAAGGACTGCTATTACGAGCCAAGTTCTTCGTTTATAGTTAGCAGGATTCGCGTGACACTGCGATAACAATGAAGTAAATGAGGGGCAACGTAAGCGTAATGCGATGCTACCCCTACGTCGACAACGTGCCACGTTATGATACTTATTACCGTTGTCGCATTCGCACTGCCGCGCGGATAATGATTATGAGAAATCGTTATTAATTACGCGGCAGAGTAGTCTGGCTTTTATCGTTATTTGACAATCGAGGTCAAGTGGGAGGTTCAATTATTTTCGCAAAGGATACTGGTCCGATTCGGTCACGTAGGCTATTTACCCTTAAGCTTGGATCACTTGCTTGCGATATCCGGAAGAAAAATGACCCCGGAACGTTTCCAATTTCCTTTCGCGCTTCTCGATGAGAGGTTTGATAAGTGGGGGGTGAAAGATAGGGGACTTTGCAGTGTTGAGTGCGAGCGGAAACTGTATACGCGGCGTTTGAGAAAATGATTAATAATTTTGTTGGTTGATGCTGGGAGATTGTAGAGGAAAATGGGATAGAATAGTTATTTATCTATGTATGTATGCGGTGGAATTCTGCATTGTGATGGTTGCAATGAAAGGCGTGATAAGTGGAGGATAAAAGATAGGAAACTTTGTGCTTTTCAGTGCGAAGGGAAACTGTATATGTAGAGTTCGATTAAAATGATTAATAAGTTTGTTTGTTCAAATAGAAAGACTATTAGAGTTGTAGAAGATAACTATGGCGCGATTATGGAGATTAGAATAATGGTGTAAGACTGTCGATTAGGATAATAGCAATAAGAGGTTTGATAGGTGAGGGATGAAAGACGAGGAATTTTTCATCATAGTGCGAATTGAAGCTGGATGCAGAGTTCGATAAAATGATTAATAAGTTTGTTTGTTTAAATAGAAACAATATTAGAGTTGTAGATGATAACTATGGGGCAACTATGAAGATTAGAATAATGGGGTAAAATAATTAATAAGTTTGTTGGTTGAAATAGGAAGAATATTTCTATTTGAAATATGGAGAATTATAGAGAGACTATGGAGGGTAAAATAATGGGGCAGACTGGGACAGTTGCAATCAAATATTACTAAGTAGGGGTCGAAAATGCAAGCGGAAAATACATGCATTAATAATTTTGGTGGTCGACATAATGCATCCGTGGAAGAGGATAAAATTATGAATTAGGATAGTTGCAATGAGGGGTCTGATAAGTGGGGGATAAAAAAAAAAAAACAGAAAATTTTGTACTAGACGGAAACGGAAACTGTACGTAGCGCTTGGTAAAATAATTAATGAGTTTACTGCTTGGAATAGGAAGACTATTTGAAATATGCAGAACTATAAAGAGACTACGAAGGGTAAAATAATGGGGCGAGACTGTAGACTAGAATAGTCGTAATCAGAAGTTTGATAAGAGGGGGTTGAAAACATAGGGGACATTGCACTGTTGAATGCAAAAGGAAATTGTATGCAATGTTTGATAAAATGATTAATAATTTTGAAAGAGGGTTGAAAGAGGGAGTCCATAGAGAAGGATAGTGATGTATGCGTGGAGAGTATGGGCTAAGATAGTTGCAATTGTGTCGTGGAAAAGGGGAACCGCGTGTGTGTGTTACTCGGAGACCATTTATTCGAAAGACGGCAACTGGTGAACGGAGCTTTATTCCTCCCCCTGTCCTTTTATGCCTCTCTGCCCCTTCACGGAGGGTAAAATCGACGGAGATGTATATGCGTGTACGAAATAATTTACGAGCCGCGTTCCGATCCGATTTGGGTCCCCGATTCCGGTCGCCCGGTGAGCCATGGTGAGATTGCACACTGCTGGGATGAAATTAGGCCCGACGCGTGTCCACACGACCCGATACGAATCATTAGCGACACGCTAGTCTAGTAATCTTTGCGAAATATCTTAACGAAGGGCCAGCGGAATTACTTGGTGGATTCAGCTGAACAGAGACGAACCCAGGGCCAAGCTTTAAACTAGAGGGTTAAAGGGTTCCTTAATTCCGGGGGAGAGTAAATGGGGATTTTTGGATGATGGGATAAGTAGTGGGATTTTAACGAATTTGTTTAATGGTGGGTAATAATTGCGTTAGTCTAAGCGGGAGGTTTAATTTTAATGTGAGTCTTAAGAGTCGTTTCGCGAGAGAAATGGATGAATGCCCTTGGTTACGTCACAGACGACGATTTTATGTTAAGAAAACGCTAAAAAGTTGCAACATATAGTTAGAGGTAAGATATTAAGAGGATTTAGGATTACGAAGAATTATATGATAATAAAAATAGTTTAAAAGATGAATTTTGATCGACGTACGAGTGGCGAACTAAAAGTAGTTCAGTTTTAAGTAGTATTACTCTCTTACGTGTCCAATAAGTAGTATTAACTTCTTGCGGGCTGACATGTCAGACTTATATTACGAATAATTAAACATTACTTATACGTATAATTTGAAACATAGCTTTTCTCGTACTTCTCAGTAAAAGATTACTCTTTTTAATTACTAATTTATAATAAAATAGAGAAATATACATTTTTTGCATGACGCTTTCAATTTTGTTGGACACGCAAGGAGTTAAGTCGATACGTGCATATTCGTTTTTTAATTTCAAACAAAGTGAACTGCAAAGTGATTTTAAGGGCGAAATATATAGCACCTAAACAAATTTTTATATGTGCTACAATTAGACTGCTGATGTTTATGTATTCACGGAAAGTTTAGCTGTGGAAAAAAAAATAGATGGTGCATATAATGTGCAAAAATACATAAAACGTTCAAAGTAAAGCACAAATTGAATAATTTCGGGCTAAAACGATCCTTAATTTAGATCATATGTTTTTAGTGTTACTTGTAAAAATGTAAATCTTCGTAAAGATCCGTAATCTAGTTACGAGAAATTTCTGTGCCCGTGTTCTTCGTTCTAAGAAATAGTCTTCTGCATACACTTTCAATTAAAAAACGTGTCCTATCGCATCCTCGCAAGAATCATTAATTCTAGCATACCTGCGAATGAAAGAGGAAAAGAAGGAACCACTATAATGGAGCGTCGCGTCTCAATTATGCGGTATCTGATTAAGTCTACCGATAAAAGGGGTTGAAGAGAAAGAAAGTCCGAAGAATTCGATTAATTGCATAATGGCCGACCGTGGCGGGAATGAAATTCGCGTTATTGAAACTTTATCGCGCATAATTGCTGCCGGTGGCTGGGCGCAACGCGGAGTCACTTAAGTTGCATCCACAGGTAGTTGATTTTGCCGGTGGCCGCGTTCCGCAGGCTCTGCTGCCGGCAGAAGAACAGAGAAAGAGGGAGATGGTATACGGAACAGATGGCAACTAGTGGTTGAATACGACGCTGGGAGATCTCAAAAAATTTCAAACCGTGGCTCCGTCAACGAGCACAGGCGCTTTAATTAAATTCTTCGTGCCGCTTCTTTCTGCGGATTTAAAAAACATTTGCCCGCCTCTCTTCCCTCCCCTTTGCTGCCATTTTTCTGAGTAGCACAAAAACATCTACCCTCGTTATCCTGCAATTGCATCTAGATGCGCCAGCTGTACAAAATTCCTAACGAATTTCTGAAGGAAATTAAAGAAAATTCGTGTAAAATAGAAGGAAGAGGAAAGGCGAAGGGAAATCTTTTGTAAGAAAACAGAATTTATGCGGTTAAAGATGCAAATTCGAAGAAGGGTTGGATAGATCTTTGTTTCCATACAGGAATACAAAAAATTCCGGTTTCTTACAATTACATTTATACTTATATCTACATCTATTGTTAAAATTAAATTTAAACTTAACTCGTCCGCGTTGTATTATTCTAGATGAATGTATTATTCTCGAAGAATGATTAACCATCGATGCAATTTTCTAAGTATCCCAAATGATTTAATACTACGATCTAGCAATAACTTTAACACTTAGAATTTAGGGTGTTGCGTCTTTTGGAACGAGAAAGAGTTGTTTTCAATTTGCCTTGCTTTAAAAGAAATGAAGGTTGAATCGGTGCAAATATAATAAATAATAATTTTAAATCTCGACATTTGAGTAAAATGCGTGTCTCCGTAGCAATGCCAACGGAGTGCAAAGCGTTAATTTCTCTCGTTTCACGATTCTCATTTTGTAAAATATTGGCATTACACACGGGGACTGCTTGCATAAAAATCGATATGAGGGATGAAGGAGGGTCAAAAAAGGGCGGTGCGAAAGGTCTGAAATAAAGTGACGCATTATAAGGTCGTAGAAGGGATTTGCGCAGTGGGGATTAAATCGACAACGGTGTTCCTTTGTAGATTTATTAATCTTGGATGCGTTATTCTTGCATTGACCTTCCATGGGAGCGTCCGCGCGTCCGTTTAAATCGCTCCGAGCGATAAATCTATCTGGCAAATCCGTTTAAGCGCATACACATTAGTCGCGCTCAAACGACATATTTATGTTTCTCGGTTTACTTGAATTATTCGCGCCTCGAAAACGTATTTTGCCCGCATCCGTAATTCGCGCTGCCATTTGCATGCTCGCTCCTTTGTAAACCTACACACAGACACACCCCGTTACGTTGTTTTCGTTGCGAATCGCTTAACAACAATTCGGACGGATTCCGTTTAAATCAATATTTACTTGCACCTGTTCGCACTTATGTACGTATGCTAGACAGCGGAATTCCTTGTACATAGATATGCTAATTAAATTGCCTGGCACTGGGCTAATTACTCCAAATGTTGATCTGTTTAATGATAACGTGTGATCCTTAACCCTTTCGCTATGGTATGTTGGAATTAAAGTAAGATTGGTATTTTAAAACTAGAAGCGTTGATGAGAATAATTTTGATTAATCCTAGAACACAGACATTATTCAATAAGAAAGTTGGGTGTCTCGAAATTTTGTTTCTTTACTGCAAATTTTATTTTCGATTTCTTTTATGAAACTTTATTAATAAAATACACTTATAGCAAACTACGTTCATACGTTTGTTCAGATTAAAAATTTTGCATACTAAGTCACGTTACAATGATTGCTATGAAGTTTAACAATCGTAAAACTGACAAACGTTTGTGTTCTAGAGTTAATATAGATATATTCTAAATATTCTAAATATTTTAAATATTCTAAATATTCTAAATATCTAAATATTTTAAATATTCTGAATAATATAAATATTCTAATATTCTAATATTCTAATATTCTAATATTCTAATATTCTGAATATTCCAAATATTCCAAATATTCTAAATATTCTAAATATTCTAAATATTCTAAATGTTTTTAAAAAATAATTGCCTAATTTTCTTTCTTCAAAAATTTTAGGATATCGTAGAGTCGTTTTATTTTAATAATATTTAATGAGATGTAAACTATTGTAAATTTTTAGTAAAGTACCAAATTAATTTTCCTCCAATGCTGTAAAATTTGGAATAAGTCTAATAGTTGTCCCAAACTATTTTAGCAGGGGATAATAGCGTTGGAATTACTGCCGCAATGGAAATTTTCTTCACTGCTTCTTATATCGTTTGCAAGTTGCCGTAAAGGGGATGGAAACCTTTTCTATTTTTTATCAGCGTTGGAAATATAATATTCGAGGACTGTACTGCGAAGGTTTTACGTTACTTACCTAGAGGACGGTCGACCTTTCCGGAAATTTGTTCCAAGAAATGGCGGAAACAATGCACTGGGGCAAGTGAGTCAACAATTTCATGCCGAGGCGCGCCACTCCAAATAAATCACGTATCTCCATCCCCTGAGAAAACAAAAGAGTATCCTATTAGATAAAGTAAAAATAGTAGAAATAGCCTATTATTAAATAAAAATAAATGACACTACTTTGTTGTTATAACCAGAGGTAAATTTAGGTATAGATGAAGTAGAATATACACTTTAAGACGCTAGTTTTTACACGGTGTTGGTTTTTGAGAAACATTTTGTTTTAGATTTCCGTATACACAGTGCAAAATCGCGATTTGCGATTTTAATTAATTCGACCATTGATAATCATTAGACTGCGAATTTTTATTCATTTAAGTACCACTTAGTTAGATTCAACCGAACAAAAATTTTTATCAGTGCGCATAATTGTAGTCACATAAAGTACCATTAAACAATGGAAAATTTACCACAATTAAATCAAATTAAGCGGTACTTAAATTGGCAAATGCAGTGGTGTGGTAATAATTTTTATAGCCACCGTAACTACTATAAATTATATTTAAAAGCTTTCGATGTTGACTTACATATGACGAAACTTGGTCCAACGTCAAAGTCGTCCAACAATAGAACCAAAGAAGGCGTTGCTGTACGTCACAGATTTCTAAGTTTAGCTCGTAAGAGGGCATAATACCAGTTGGAAAGCTCGCGCAGCTTTGGCTTACGAGAAGACGTAGTACTACATGAACGATCGCGAAGGAATCGTTCCCCGAAGTTGCACTCAAAGTTTCATTCGAAGTTCGCAAAATGTAGAAAAAAAAAAGAAAAAAAAATCGATCTTGCGTGCGTTTGCAAAGGCTTCGTCGTTTCAATCGCAAATCCTGGCGTTTCGCGAGGCAAAACGGATCAAAGGGGAGTCAGGGAGGAAAGGAGCTCTCACGTAATTGACTCTCTTCCTTTCTCTCCTCTCTTGTGGCCCGATTTTTCGTGCTTTCGTTTAGCTTTCTTGAAATTGTTCGTGCGGAAAGTGAAACTCCTCCACAATGCTTCAAAGCTCGCACCCTCATAGTGGACCTCGTTCAAAAGATTCTTCGTTTCTTACTTGTTTTCCTTCGCTTTGTTGCGCGTGCACCAAAAAATCGGCGTGAAAAGTGCTTACGGGAAAAAGGAATAATGCCCGCCAGCGTAAACATAGATGAATTGTTGCTACTGTTTTCTTCTCCACGCGAAACGCGATGTGTATTTTGATTTTTAATTCGGAGATATTTTTGCGAATGAATGTCAAACAGGGGACGAATGGTTCGGGCTGGATTTCGAGCGCAAGATGTTTAATATTGGAGGAGCGTTTGAGAGAGGGACAACTATTTACTCAGGAAGCTCCCGAAAGTAATTCCTTAAATAAAGAAATAAAACGGGGAGTATGGACGGAGCATCGTTGCACGGTTCGTGTGACTTCAATCACGTTCTCTTTGAGGACACAATTTACTTCCGTCGGCCAGGGAGATCAAAGGACCTCTGTCATGCGTTCTATATACCTCTTGCTTGTTTCCTTAAATCCTCCTCGCACTTTACTCTTGAATTTTCTCTCCCGAAAGTTTCGCGACTCAAACATTGCGAAACGGTGATTCAAAAAAAAAGGCGGAACCTCATTCTTATTGATGGAAAACTATCGATATTTTCCAATTATCTATCGATAGCTTGTCGATGATATTCGACAGTGCTTTATTTAAATTTGTAGAAAATTAAGGGGATCAATGACTTAAGATACGATTAATTTGTAAACAGCTATTTATTTTTATCCGTAAATTGGGAATATCATTATTCTTTTCTTCGAATGGGTTCGCGTCTTCGGTGTTCTTTGGCCTACTGTTTTAAAGAATTCACATCTATTTAACCTTTTTATTTTTAAAAAAAACCATATGCATCAACGTAATAGAATTTTGTGAACATTCTGTAACCTACTCTTGACCATTCTACGGTTAAATTTCATTAACGAAGAAAAGCAAATACGAAGCTAAAGAAGAATATGGAAACTGAAGAAAAAGAATTTGAATACGTTTCCTATTTTTCCTCAGTTCCATTTCTTTGAATCTGTTCTTTTTACGTTTTGACAATTTTTCCCTGTTAAAAAAAAAAAAAAAAAAGCGGGTTCGATAAGGCGTATCTTTTCCATTCGCCACCCTTTTTCCTTTCTTCTTCCGCTCGTTTCGAGTCCCTCACCTGCTTTTGTTCCAAATTCAATTACACGCTGCCGACAAAGGAACGAGGTCCCGTGTTCTGCGAACGATCGATTAGGAGGGTTATGCAATTTTCAGAACGAGATCACGGAGTTCTACGAGTAGGCGAAACTGTGCGGTCGAACGTCACGCGTTCTCGCTTTGCTTCCTAGCGGTTCCGAGTTTTCCTTTCTCTCTCTACTTGCTACATCGGCTTCTTTCCGCCGTGATATTTATGGTACACCCTTAACGCGACTCCCTTCGAGGGGTTAGCGAAATTCTGGCACGTGAAATGCGCCCGCCAAACGAGTTTTCTCGATTCCATCTGAGTGGAATGCGTCGCTTCCCTCTTCTCCTCGTTTTGCACGATTTAGTGGCGGACAGTATTTGAATGCATTTCTTTCTCGGGATATTCGAAGCTGTTTGGTGCTAGAAATGGAAGTTGTTTCGGTAAACAGAAAGAATTAAAGTCGTGAATTGCAAACTGGCACAACTCCACTAATCAATATTTTCGGAGAAACAGTTTCCCATTTGTCTATTTTTTTCAAACGCATAAAAATCCGCAATATATAGTAATTACTATTGTTCGTACCATCTCCATTTTCATCAGCAACTATTTTATCACTGTTACAGAAAAAGAAATGTTATACAGACCGCGCAAAAAATAAATGTCACAGATAGACGCGGATGGAATATGAATAAAAATATAATGAATATTTTAAGCAGAAATATACAGCTAATAAATAATGCATACACACAAAGTTGAAATGGATCGAACTATCCCATAAAATATTCCGAGCTTTTACGTTCGAATTAAAAATTGCAGAGCAGCTGGCGCAACAGGAAATCGACGTCACTTGTCAAATAATTTCAGGAATTGTCCATTTGCGCTATTTCCATCCCCCTCCCTCTTATTTCATTTATGCCGTCTCCGGATAGCAAACAACGTAATAAAGTAATCGGCCGTTCTCTTTATTCGTGTATTCAGCGTCGAAAGTTCAGACTTCGAAACGAGGGATCGATCGATCTGGAAGGGCATAAATTAATGGCTTCCTCCCTCCTGTGCCGTTGCGAAAATCAAGGATACCGGAGGGAGGAGATTCCGGATACGCCGACTTTTATGAGGCAGCCCGAAACTCCGGCCCCATCAACGAGAAGAAAGGAATAGAAAGGGGTCGCCAAGGGGATGAAAGGTGATGCGTCATTACAGATGACCTGATGCGCCTCGAACTGCTATTAACTTCTACGTAAATTATCCATAACTTCATATTCCACGTGCGCGATAAACAAAATCGGAAAAAATGAAAAGATCGTTTCTACTAAAAAAAAAAATGGATGCTTCGAAAACCATAAACCATTCGATTTACCATAAATTAATAAATTATTAATTTATTAAATTTATTATAAATGCATAACGATCAGCATTCCAGTCATAATTGTTTGTAAAGTTTGTAAACATGAAAGTTTGTAACAAGTTCCATAATGAGCATTTTTATCCTCTGCGTAATATCAGCCGGTTATTCTTATAAAAAATTGTGAGTCCTAAAGTGATTATAATAAGCAGATTCCATTGCCGTCCCAAAAACTGACGATTGTATTAGTAATGCATACGTAACGTGAGTACGTATAGACAGAATTCAATGTATTGTACAGAGAGTTTTTATTAATATCTCGAAAACTAATAAACACCCCAAGATAAAACTTTATATTTAGAATTTACTCTCCCTCCTCTCTTCTTCTCTCCAAAATTTGATGTCACTTGGTCACTGAGGCTTTTCCGAAGTATACCAAAAAAATAACTAGACTCTTGGCTTGTAATTACGAATTACACTTGTGATACGAATTATACATAAACTTATTAACCCTTTGATGATAGACATTTGGACGTAAAAATTCTAGGTAGACTTACATTTTGCGATAGCTATTCCTTAATTAATAAAAAAAGAATGACAATTTTCTTGTTGAATCCTTTGCGAACGGAACATAATAACACTTGAATCTTCATCCAATTATTATCAACCTCTTATGGATGGGACTTAACGAATTTTCATCCAATTAGTAACGAAAGTGTTTACTAATGATACTAATTTATATTTCTTGCTTTAAAAATTAAGAATGTCCAGAAAACCCTGTTCTTCAGATTGAAATGAAAATTTTGACTCAAGTATATTTTATTCATCGTGGAAGCGAATAAAATTTAGGTACAGAGGTAAATGTTGGGGTGGTTTAAATTTATTTTTTATATAGGTGATGTTTGTAGCGAAAGAGATTAAGCAAAATACACGCGAAGTTAAAATGGGAGAAAATATTTCATATATGCACATATTTATTAATTATAATTCCATTTTTTGATAAAATTCAGAAGATTGGAATTTTTACGTAGAAAATGAAACTACCTGTTTGATAATTCGAATTTCCGGCGCTTTTGTACGCAAGCTAAATTCATTTTCGTTTGGCGCGGAACATGGCACATAACCTCTAAAATTTTTTGCTAGCTTTTAAATATTCATATTTTCTACACATTTTATGAAACATTAAAAAAGATGGAGCTATTCAATCGTAACGAATTTTGTTTGAACAAATGAGGATTTCTAGTTTCAGCAGAAAAGATTGGACCATCGAGAAACTACCCTTTGTGCATTAAAATTAGAAGGAAATTACAAATTTTCAATTTCTATACCACTATGAAACTCAAACGTAATTATAATTTAAACAAACGAATAAGCGGAATGACTTCGCGGGACAATTATTAATTTCCATGTTTATTTTTCCTCTATATAAACACAATTACAATAAATTGGTGAACGCGTATCGATTAAACTGGGTCTAAAGTCTAAGTACAAAATCAATTAGATTATTAGTTCAATAAATTCATATCATGACAATATTCTCGTTATTTATACCAATTATTATTTACCTAGGTTTAGAAAGCTTTGACTTATAAAAGTGCTAAACTCGCGTCTATTTCAAGTATAATTCTATTAAATATTTTTAAATGTTTCTATCTTTTCCACTTAGCGAGTAGCGTTTATCAATGTAAATTTATTACTCTTTTTGTGTATTAATCGGCTACTAATCCTACAAGAATTTGTTTATCTTTTTATTTATTTAGCAATACACGCGACAATACCCTTTAATATACATAACTTATAAATTAATCGTAGGTGGACGAAAGGTGAAGTACTTGACGCTTGAAACAGACGAAAGGATAACGAATAAACAAATTTCTTACAAGTTCTAAATTTAAAAGTTCCCAAACTTGTTCAACATTAATCAAAATTTCCTAACAATTTCTACTCTCTAAGACTTTCCACAACCACGGAAGGTGTATTAACCCCTTAAACTTTAAACTTCCTCTCGTAATGTCCACAGACGATAAAGCAGAGAAGAGTTGAGGCGATTCGAAGGCAGAAAAGGAGAATGAATGTTATCGTGGAACAAGTGGTTCGGATAGGCGGCTTCGTTTCGCACGGAACGCGAAGATTTATGCGCGGCGTTACAGATTATCGCGGCCTCGAAATTATCTTTCGAAAGTGGGGTAGTTCCCTCGTCACGGAACGGTCGCATCCCCGCGGTGTTTTCACCCTCCTGCAAGTGCGTGCCAACTGTTGCGAGGGTAGGGGGATTCTAAAACAATAGGAACACGCTGCTGACGTATTCACGGACGCTTTATCGTGATACAGGACAGATTTACGGTCTTCGACGCAGCTGGGGGATTCGAAATCGAGATTTCGTTCCATTCCCGTCCCATCCAAAGAAACGCAATCGATGCTCGATTTATGACCCCACTCCTCCATTGTCCACCGCTTCTCCTGTTCTATTCTTCGACGTTTATTTACGGATTCTACGCGCTTTGTCCATACTCTGTCGTAGAATTGCAAACCCCCCTTCTTGATCGTCAATCTTGGGATAATTTGTTACACAGAATATTCGAAGGGTAAGGGGAAAAACATGGAATGCCTACTTTTTTGGTCCACGGTATTCAACTTGAATATGATGCGAAATAATAATTTTTTTTTTTTGTTCATATTTTCTCTGATGAAGGAGTATTAAGTTAATCGGAAAATAGTGACACATTCGGTTAATCCTTTAATGGAAATTTCCGCTGTTGGACTAATGACTAGTATACTCGTCATGCAGACAGAAGATTTTGAAATAAAATTCCACCGTGAAAAGGTTAAAAGCTTTACAACTTTGGCGCTCCTTGGATAAGGCATTACCGAGTTATGAACTTTTCAAATTTGGTTCAGAATTTCCTCGTTACTTTTCGATTGAGATAATACATTACAATTTTTATGTTATAAATAGTAACATATATAAATATATCAATATATCAACATACCAATATGTCAATACATCAATATATCAATATATAAATATATCAATATATCAATATATCAATACATCAATACATTAATACATCAATACATCAATTTATCAATGTATCAATATTCTTATAAACAAAAATAAAGAAATAGAATTTAAACATATACATATATTGGTTGTGTGAGTGGATCAGAATACGAAATCATAAACAAGGTAAAAATATATGTAAAGAAAAAGATACGCATTAAAGTAATTGATAAAGATAATTAGCAGTCACATTCTACACGCGTTTTCCTTTTTCATCTCGCGTATCGTTACACTCCCGCTACACATCTATTCTCTCGCACTGTGGTTTACGAACTGAAGATTCTATTTCAATAACAGTCGAGTCCCATTCTCTCCGTTAACCTCAAGAGGTCTCTCGTACTCATTACTTTCGTTCCTATCTCTGACTGGTACACGTAATAATCCTAGAAACCACAATATTTACACTCATCAACTCTCATGCCATCGTTATACGCACTCTCTCATCACATTTTACTAATCTATGTTCCTGAAAAACCAATTCCATAAATTTCACTCTGTAAGTATTACAAGACGTAGGTATATTACGCTGAATATTTTTCATGCTTTCGCACGTCATTTAAATTTTCCAAAATTATGCAAAGATCCGCAGTCTAGTTATGAATTAGACTTATACAACGAAACTCATTAAATTGTCTTTCTTCACTGGGTAGAAGATCAGTATCAAAAACTATAATAATTTTGTGTATAAAGTTTACGATGAAATTCCTTCTATTTCCCACTTTCTTATCTACTATTTATTCTTCTAAATTCTTTGCACATTCGTAAATAGAAAAAGAACTTATACGATAGCAAAAAGGTACCCATCGCAGCGAAAGAAGATAAATAGCGGATAATACTTTTCGGAGATGAAATTCACTGTATTTGTTTCATTTTCTTTTTTTAATAAATCTTTTTATCGTCCAGTTTTCTTTCTCATTCGTGGGACTTATGAATCGGTAGATTTTATTGGCGGTGATTTAGGGACACAAGGGGGAGGAAATACGAATTGATTTTAGAGAGAGGAGCGGGCAAGAGGACGGTGAATTCCTCACGCTCCAAACGACGATTGAATTGATTCCTCAAATTGTTAGGCGTTCCTCTGCCTCGAGAGTTCCGATATACGACGTTGCCTATTGTATCGTCATTACTCAGTATCCCATTTGAGAGTACAATTACCTTCTATGTGAAATGAAAGCCCCTATAAAATTTCTCGTAAGATTTGCACATAATATTTTTGCAATTCAATTTCGTATCGCCGTCGATTTTCTTTTAACCCCTGCGATATTAATTTCACTGATACGTTTCTCGAGCAAATAAAATTCTACGAATCGACCGATATATTTTTCTAATTAAAACATTCCTAGAGTTTTCAGGATGATTTATTTGATCGTTTTTTCTTGTCCTAGTTGTGACAAGTACTCCGACTCTTTTTAGCCGAAAGCAGAGATATTGCAGGCAGATTGCTTCGACCAGTTGCGCTTTCGGTGTGCCTTTGCATTTCAACCCTTTGAGCTCGAAGCTCGAAATATTTCCCGCAGCATATTACTTTCAGCAACCCCTTCAGGGTACATTTAAATATTACCCCATGCCACCGTTATTAATCACATTACTTCGTCATATTTTTTTTTTTTTTTATTATTCTTGCCAAAGCAAAACAATTTCCAAAGAGAAATATTACTTTAACATCACAACGAAGGCAACCTTGAAAAAGTCTTGAGAAGATTAATTACTTTGGAAAACGAAACCCTTAAAAGGAAAACAGATGTTTAAGGTACTTTTGAAAATGTAGAACTAATTACTTCGAAACGTGAGAAGTTTGTTTCTTTTTCTAAAAATTAACCAAAAGGGCTAAAAATAGTTTACTTCTATTGAAACACAATCTAATATAATAACAGGTGGCAAATTGATTTACCATAAAATTACTACATTGAATTACTTTCATACCTTAATTGACACGTAAAATACTCTAATCTATTAGTATACTATTACTAAAACTAGAGTGCGGATATTTATGCACGTAAAATATGTTAGAAACATATGTCATTTATTCTCATAAAATATGCATATGTGCATGATACATGTGCAAATAAATAAGGGCTATAAAGGAAGAATTTTATCATATATATACTACATTTTAATTAATATTAGGACATTATAATTTGAATTGCAATAAACAGCAAGCAATTTCTCTATACTTGCACCAGTGAACTGCTGACGCTTTTAACTTAATATTGATTTATACGCTGCAAAAACATATATACGTAAATACATTACGCGTGCACAAAATATGCAATATGTTCGTGCACATGTTTTTAAACGTAAAATAGGCAAAGCATATGTATTATGAAATTTACGTAAAATTACCTAAAACATTCTTAACTTCTCCTAATGACAAAACATATTTCTGTCGTGGTTTTGCACCTCTATTCATATATGCATTTGCATAAAAATCCGCCCTCTACTGATAATTAATATCCACGAAGATCATCTATAATCCTGTCGACAACACCGCAAATGTTTTCACTGACGTAGTCTTAAAAGTTCGACTGACGAAGTCGGTCGATTCGCGATTCTCGGGGGTTAAAGTGAATTTTCTAGTTACGTAGGCGGAGCTTGAACGTATCTGGAACTTTATCTGATCCTTCTTACGCGGATCCCTTGGCATCCTGCCCTCTTGGCTCCGACACACGGTGGCAAAACGTCGAAATAAAGTCCGTGCCGCGTGAGATTACTCAATAACGCGTTCGAAGCTTGCTTCGAGTTGCACCCTCAACAGAATGCCCTTGTTGCGAGTCAGCTTTTCAACTATGTGCAAAGTATCGGGGTTAGAATGTGTTTCGCGAAAGGACAATCGACCTGTTTGAATTTACGAACAAAAAGGGGACGAATTAAGAAGGATTGGAGGATCTTTTTGTATTAATTAATGTTGAGAGAATAATTGATATTTACTAGAGAAAAATTTCTAAAGTTTTCTAATTACGATGGATAAATTCAATCGTTTGATTGCAGACGAAATGAGGGACGAATTAATGAAAAATCTTAGTTTACATGAGAGTAGATTGTAATGAATACTTTAGTAGAGAAAGACATCTCAAAAACTTCTAAAATTGAAAATTTGTAAGTTTTCCTATAATTGGAAAATTGTCTCCTTTGGGTTCGAAAAAAAAGTGATTTTTCCCAGCTCGTTTCATTACTGATTTAAAATTCACTTATGAATTTGGCAATAAGTATAATCAATTATGCATTTGCCATTTTAATAAATTTTCTTCTTCCATTTTTCTGGTAGCCAAATGACTTTTCTGCGGATCTTTAAAACAAAAAAAAGAAACAAAGATCTGGGTACTAAATAGAGGCTAGATTTCACCCTCTAAATATTATAATGTCTTCTTTAATTTCAGTATTTTATATACTTTTGTACATCGTGCTTATCGCATACTTTTTTGCATATCGAAATTTCCTATAAATGCAAAGATCCACAGTCTAGTTATATCTAATGTATCTACACTTCTTTTATACGTCTAATATTCCCACAAGTGCATAAAAATCTACATTCTACTAAAAATATTAAACTTCAAACTCTTCCAATTCTCATAACAATTTTCACAAAGAAATCTACCCGCTTATAGATCGCAGAAGTATTAACGTAAAGTGCCTCGCAAAATCTTTGCGACTTAGAAACTCGATTTCAATAGCACCTCGTTTCCCACAGTGTCACAAAGAGCGTTATTTATCCAAAATTCAATTAAACTCCCCAGTGCTGTAAAATTCCGCCATAAAACGAGCACTTGTCCGCGATAACTACCCCTAAAAAACTTTTCGTCTCCGTCCCCTTTGCTCACCTTGGAAAGTAGCAAAGGTTTTATTGTCGATGGCGCTCGAAAAGCCCTGTTGCTAAGAGAGCCAGGATTTAGATTACGAAAGCAGTTTTCGTTGGGACAAGCCCGGGATAGTCGGATCGATCCCGGAGACACGATTGACGTTACGCAATAGTAGATGGAGTCGTGTTGGGGAATGAAGTGGAACGAACCGATTGTGTCCCGGTGATCGCTGGCAGATTAGGAATTTGAAGGCACGTTGTGCTCAGCAGAAACAGAGAGGATCTCCGCTGTTCTAGATACTCCATTGTAATAAACTGTCCTTCGTGCAAAAATATGGCGTCGGAGGAGAGGATGGCAAATACCTTTCACGAAGATTCAGTTCCGCAGTTTACTCCGCGAGCAATTCATAAAGGGGTTATGGGTGAGTACGTGTTGCTTCAAAAGCGAAGCCACATGTTTGTATTAGGTGTATGGAAAAGTTTCAGTATTGGCTTGACGACGTCTTCATTGCCTCCGGAGGAATTTCATTTTCTCTCGCGACGGAATCCAAAAGATGGCAGAACATCGTATTAAATTAGGGGAAATCTTTCGAAGATTAATTTCCAATATTTATATTATAATATTACAAATGAGAAACAACATTTTTACGTACACCTAATAGTTACATCATTTTAACCCTTTCGCTACGAAGAACGTATAGGTGTAAAAAACTGTCATAAGTTTCTGACCAGGCTATAATTCTATTTTAATTTAAATTACACGTTAAGAAAATTCTCCTCACAAGCAGTTCAATAAGATAATTTGTAAGCTATAACAAAAGCAAGCTTTTATTATTAGGTATTCTTTATCTCACTAACATAGTAAAGTTATACTTTGGCCGAAAATTTGTAGCCATTGTATAGTTTCCTAAAAATTAGGCCATCGTTTGCTAAAAAATACTGCTCTGAATAGAGCCTTCGTAAACTATTATTCTGCTACATACTTCGTTAATATTGTTCTTTCACTTTTTACAGTTGCATTTAGTAACCATAAAATAATAGATATCAATAGAAATTAATTTCTGCTAACAGTTTCTACAAAAACAGTATAGCAGCATGTAATAAAAATGAAAACACGCAAACTTTTGGCTCGACCCAATACATGTATACATTCTGTGCACAGCACTGTACTAATTACTATTATTATCACCAGTATATTTTACACTATAATTAATATTTAATTTACATTGTAATTAAATATTTATAGCCTCACCGTTGTCACATTAACCCTTTGCGATACAAGCCATTCTCGCGATGACTATCATAGTCTAAATACACGGTGTATGTAATAAAGTTTAGCATTAATTACAACTATACGCGATAGAAGATTATCAAATTACAAATTAATTTCAAGTAAGTGGAATTAACGGCAATGTTGATTATGATATATACTTCTATCTTTTTCGTGTAAATGATTTCGGATTGTATTTTTGCGGAGGTAAGATTTAGTGGGAGATTGCTTTTTGCATTATAGAAAGAAGGTTGAAAATAATTCAAAATGTCAGCTCCCGGGCGCCAAATTATACGCGCCATTAGCGATAATGTCTCTCCACTTTTCCTCCTACACTATTCTAATCGCCTAACAGGCGATCCTCCCCTAATCGATCGTCAAAATTAAGCTGCCTTGGCCACGGTTAGTTTGAATGGGTGACCACGCTGTTTGGAGTTGATCGCAGCGAATATCTCCAAGGAACTTCAAGTGCTACTACTTTCCTTTTATAATTATTAGAAAGAAATCTACGTAATGCAAAATTAATAAGACCATTAGTCTTTATTTATCATGACATTATCACTCATCATTAGCGCAAACGTTAAGCTTGAAAGTAGTTCAATCCACGTTGTACACTCTACAAAACTTTACATTGAATTTTGTCAAAAACTAAGCTTCTTATGAAAAAATATTACTCCACATTTTTGGTCTATTTTTCCACGTAGAATTACTTCCTTCTCGGTTGCACCACGATTACTCGAACTCCCTGTTAGCGACGATTCAGCAGGTGTGTTCTATGAGTTACCACAGTATTTTTGCAAACAGTTTGGGTTCTTTTATGAATTGCACTAAATCGTAACTTCCAAATCGTCCTTTATGTGTGATATTAGTGAGTATTTTAGTCATAATATGTTATACCTTAGGCACTGTAAAATCAATTGGACGATTAATTGGGACTTGTAAATTATATACTTCACATCTTCGTGAGTTCCTTTCTGTTTTACACGCCGAAAAGTATGCTTAAACGTTGCGAATGTATAATTGCAAACATTTGAGGTTGGACCCACTATTAAATAACTACATATCCGTTTTTTAGATGCAATTTCCATCTGCATACGATTTTCCACAAGAGGGTTAATTTTAACAATGCTGTCGCGTTGCCACGCTCTTATTTGACCGACTGTAACGGTTAAATCGAAATGCAAATACGGTGTCCCTCTGTCATGGTTAGGCCATAAATTAATCGCGCGTGTGACTCACTATTATAAAGCAAAGGGTCAAATCTAGGAAATCCCCCACCATTCGAGCCTCCGCGTAATGTGAAATCCCAAAAGTAGTTATATGCCTAAAAAAATGCGTTACCATTCACAGCTGCCACGCAATCAGTGGCGCACGTTGCGTGGGCAGGTGCGAATGACGAAAAAAAGCGGCCAGCCGGCGGGTCAATAAACGAGATTAGTCGGTGGAGGAGCGCGTAGGCGTGACACGCGATGAGGATGCACACCGGGGGACGCTGGATAAATCACGTGACCGAAGGTGGTGCAATAAGTGCCGTAGCTCGCGCCACCGTTTAATTAGCGATTGATTAGAGATAGCGGCGGAAAGATGAATGCGCCTGGAGATAGCGTGGATTCGATGCGGTTAATCGCGATCGGAATTAATACGCGCGCGGCAACTAAATGAAATAGAGCCGTGACTCTTTTCCGATTAAATTAAGTTCCATTAGCCGACTGACGCGTTCATTCGCGGGTAAATGGGGATTAATGAAGCGGAAAAGAGTCGCGGGAGTATTCTTCGATGAATTGAAAGCATTGAAAGGGATCCCTATGATATTTTTATTTCTTCACAGGGCGGGGAGTTATTTGCGTTAGATGGAAGAAGTTCTGAAGTACGTAGTTAGAATTGCGTTATGTAAAGGGGATAAGCGAGGCTTGACTGTTTTATTCGCTGATGGAAAAGGATTGATAGGGTCGTGTAAGAATAGAAACACTTCTGTTGATTGCTACATGTTCCACCTGCACCATTAAAATTGATGCAATTGTTTCTGCTTCTTTCTCTGCTAATAGGACCTTGAATTACTATTCTAATCCAGCGCAATCGCAGCCTAATCTATTCTTGAAAATATTCCAATTGATATTTGCAACATTGGTCCACGTTAACCTATTTGCATCGCGGAGCGGAGTATTCCGCGATTAATATCTGGCGTGTATGATCGCGCGGAATAATTCGCGGATAGCGAATATCAAACAAATGTATACATTTAAACGCATCAAAGGGCTCAAAATTAATTACTCTAAACAACCGTATAGGTAATCCAGAGAACGAGGCACGAAATATAATGAAACGATTAAACGAACTTATCTGTAAGTGAAGTTCGATCATAATTATATTAAGTGCCTCGTTCGAAAAGATTACTTGCCATCTAAAAAATGTACCATTCTAAACCCACCACTGCTATTAATTTTAAATTAATTTTTTAATTAATTTTAAGTCTCTAAAGAATGAAGTTAGCTGCAGGAAGCGCAGAGAAAGAAAGCGTCACTTTTTTCAAAATTTCCTCTCTAAACTCTGCAGTCTTTTCCTATTTCTAATTCCTACTCCTGCATTATTGTCGTTATAAAGGGCAGGTCGCACAATTCGAGCCGTGATGCAAATGGGTTAATTGCAAGCCTCATCTTCTCCAAATGAGAGTTACCTAAAATGCGTCAATGAAAATCTTTGGATGGAGATTGGGGTCTATTCTAATGGGATGCCGATGAACGCGTATTCCCCGATCGATCTTACAAATCGAGATGCATCAGCTGTTGCGGCACGGTCTCGTCATATGGCACGGTTATTACGCGACGCCACTTAGAAAGTTTGCGCGCCGCTGGAAGAGCGACAATAGTCGGTAAATAGGACACGGGCAACGAGGAGAGTTCCGTTGGAACACGCCGGGAACATCTGTCCGCAGAATACGAACCAATCCCGATATTGTCGCGGATGTGATCGACAAACTTCTTTGTTGCGTCACAAATTATGGCTGATTGTTTGCGGATACACAGGAACATGTGAACGGACAATGTTTATGGCGCCTGCGAGAAGCGATTAAATTATTTCTATATAATTAGACTGCGAATTTTCGTGCAATTATGGGGAATTTAGATTGGCAAAAAGATGCAGGGTGCACGTAATATGCAAAACTGTATGAATTATCCCAAGTAAAGTATTATACATTTTATATTACGCGAAGAATGAAGCGGGTCTGTATTAAAGTCTCGTTTTAATGGCTGCAATTGTAATTTAAATGTTGATAGATATTTTGTATATTTTGGTACCTAATACAGATGACCATATAAGTATCCCACTGCCTTATATTATTTGAAAAAGTATTCATTTAAGTATAATGCAAACTTAAAGGCGACGTTTTATAATTTTATTGAAGTAGCCTTTTCACTGATTCTTGTGTGGTGATCCAAAATATTCACAATTGTTGCCAGCTTCCCTACTAAATAATTACAACATAGATTTTTACTTTGAAAGTGTAAACTATTGAAGAAATATCAAAAAGATAGGAATCTAGGACGATGTTGACATTTTGTCGTAAGAACATAAAGAATCGTTAAAGGCAATTATAAACATGGGCACCTGGATATCCCGTAGAACATCGAAGGGTTAATCTCCAAAATAAATTTCGAATTATTTTATCCATTATTGAAGTACGATTATAAGTAAAAATTACTGAATGTGCAACACGATCGGATATTTCTGTGACCAATATTTAATCCCCTTCTATTAGTAGTGCAACTGGAAACAAGAGGCAGTAGTCTTATGTAACAAGTGGGAGACTAATAAAGTGTTCAAAACTACTGTTTACAATACTGTGCATGCGATAAAACCTCTACCTACACCCATTTCCTCTACGCAAGCTAATATAACTTAACCACCCTAATCTACAAATTTCACGAAATTGCACTTCAACCCCCCACCTTGGATCGATCGCAGTTATCAAACCGGATCTTTACCACCAACGATCAGACCTGTGGAATCGATAATAGAAATCGGCAGCAGCTACAAATTTCCCATCGCAAGGTGTTTGAAAGTAGAGGCGTGGAACCCGTTAATCAGGAGGCGCCACGTACTGGATTCGCGTCCCATTACGAGAACTCGAGGCAAAGAGAGAAACGATGAAAGACATGGTTGGCGTGGGTCAGTAGACAGGACAGGAAGGCCAGCGTGATATTCGATACGAGAGATCGCGTGCGCGGGGTGGCTGGTGCCACCCTAACGTGGCACGTGGGGTGCTACCAGGTGTTGCCTAGACGTCGGGTCGATGTTGAACGATTGCGCGTGCGTGCTCCCCCCTTTTCTCACTTTATTCCCACCACGAGCTCTACTAACCCTCGCGTGGACCTTCGACCCCCACCATTTCAGTCGACATTCTCGTTTCTGGCTCCTCCACCCTCGACTTTCCCCCTTTTTTGCAGAATAGGGGAGATAGAGCTCCCCTTCTCCCTTAAGATCTCACCCCAACGCGTACCAGTCTTTCTCGCTCCCTCTCTGTGTTATCCACCCCTCTAGAGGCTGCACCAACACAGTCAACCCGCTACCAACAAGTTCGCGTCGCGTATCGGGCGACATAGCGTCACCACTATGCAGCCAATCTTCCATAGGAATTACCATCGGCCTCCCCCTTGGGAGTGTACACACTCGTCGTGACGCGAGGAACGAGGCCGGTGCTCGTGGCAGCCCGGCCAGCTGTTCTCCCTTCCGCTCTCTCCTCGATCAGTACATTCGACACGGCGAGGCGGCCTCGAGCCGCACCACCGACCACTTGCACACGCGTCCCTTGCGGACGGTTTCGGTGCTCGGTTTCTTTTTTGCTTGCCAACCGGGTTCACTAACCTCCACGCACGGCTGTGGATTTAAACGAGTTCCCGTTCGGCTGGATTTACGGTTGCCCGCAGGAAATTAAGGCCCGATCGAACGCGAATGAATTTGATACGTCCTAGGATACATAACAGGACACGTAGCCTGCTTTCGAGCAATGAATCTGAGCTCTCGTATAATTAGGAACTCATTCGGGAAATTTATATTCGTCGTAGATATCGATATCGATTCCCTAATGGATGATAGTCGATGTTTTGGTTGAGACCAGTTGCAATTTGGCCAAGCGAACGGCGCAGGCCAGCAGACTGCCATAAATCCGAGTTTGCACAAAGTGTGCGAGTGTGCAAGAGGAAGAGAGTCGCTCTGTTGGCATACACCCTCGTCGTCGCGATGCAAGGGCGCCATCCCTCAGGGTCTATCAACTTTCCCTCTAAATCATCTCCATTATCCATCTTCATCATCTTTTTCTCGATACTCCAAACCATCTTCTCGTATCCTTCTCAACGATTCCTTCAAAACAATCCATCTGTTAATCCACATTTAATTGCACGATTTCTAAAATAGAAGCATCGTTTAAAGACCAGTAAAGCGTTGCCTACGCCAGTGAGGGTACCAACACATGCGAGATCCGCGCAAACGTGGAGGCCGCGCGCACACAATCAAAAGGCCTGCAGGAATCGAGAACTAGCATCGGCACCCTCGAGGGGTTGCGCAGCCATCCCTTGCTTCAGCATAAACCATCAGCAGCAGCAGCAGCAGCAGCAGCAGCGGCGGCGGCGGCGGCGGCGGCGGCGGCGGCGGCGGCGGCGACGACGATGGCAGCGCCACCCCGCGATGTTAACTCAAGGGGAGCCGCAACGGAGGGACGACGGGGGTTCATAGTTCCGCGGAGGGTAGAACGAGAGGCGGAAGCGATCGGTCTCGTGCGACGAGGAGGGACAGTAACGTAAGGTAGGGGATAAGCAGCGGAGCGGCAGCGCCACCGACTAAACAGTCGCACCCCGTAGTTGTGATCGTATTCGAGGGCACCCCCTGTCACTGGCGAGAGCCGCGACAGGGAGCGACCGAGAAAGTTATCGGACAGACAGACAGACAGACAGACGGACAGACGGACGGACGGACAGACGGACAGACGGTCAGTCAGTCAGTCAGTCAGTCAGTCAGTCAGTCGGTCCACTCAGTTAGCCAGCCAACAAAAGTTAGTCGTCGTGTGCAAAATAACGCATTGCACGAGGGGACGGACGGTCTGAACGATATATACATACAATATATATATACATACACACATTTAGCGACACAGTAAAAGGGAAGCACGCGAAAACGCGAGGAACGAGTCGAGAGGAGAAAGCAGACAGTGGAACACAGAAGGACGAACAAGGAAGAATATAAGAAAAAGCTGAGGGAGAGAATCGTTAGTAGGCATCCAGCAATAGTAGTATAGTAGTTGTCTAGTGGTAGTCGACGAAAAGAATCGCGAGATTGCTAGCGAAAGGGTTGAGGACGGGAAAGTCGAGGAGGGTTTTGGTGCGAGCAGGCTGGTGGCATGGTGGCGGTGCATCCTACGAAGGAGCTGCCTTCGCTGTGCCGATGACGAGGCTGCAGATCACGCCCCAACGTGAGCAAGGAAGGACGAACAGGAAGCCGCAGCAGGCACCGTCTACGGATACTTTGATCATCCGGGGAGAGGTTAACGGCAGGTTACAGATACGGACGGCGCTGAGTGACGGACGGCGGCGACGGAGGCGGCGGCGTCGCAACATCGACGACCATATCGTCGTGGTCGACGGCTGGTGTAACGAGGAACGCGATACCGGCGATAGTGGTGCCGGTGGCGAGCTAGGCGTCGCGCTAGTCGACGTCCTCGGGATCGTCGATCGTCGTCAGTACGGTGGTGCGTTTGGTGCGGTTGGTGAGGGTGTTGGTAGTGGTGTAACAACGCCGGAGGTTTTTCGTGACAGGGATACTACGTCGGGATCGTCGTCGCCGGGTGCTCGCCACCTGGTGAACGAAGCACGGGGAGTTCGTGGCTGTTACGGCTACGGAACGGGACAACTGCTTCAACATGCCGCGCTGCCTCATGGCCAAAAAATGGAAGGCCTATCCGTGGCCGGATCGCGTGGACGATCCCCAGGAGGAGGACGATCCTTCGAGTATCCTACAGGAACAGGGGAGCCATGGAATACAGCAGACGTCTGCGTCCTTAGAGAAGAGGCAGCACAGGCATGATCCGGAAGATGAGGAGATCGACGTGGTTGGGGACACGGATAGCAGGCAGGTCGATCATCAACAGACCTGTTGGGGTCCCCACAGTCCAACCGCGGGTGCTACTGCACCCAGTCCACCACCGCTTAATGCCTCTGGTGCCCTGTATTATCATGGTGAGTAACATACTTTTCTTGTATCCACACTTGTATCGCTACATATAAAAGCAAACTCAACCCCTAACCCCTTCGAGTTGATCTAATATAAAATTCCACGTGTCGGGTTAAAGAGAACCTTTTAGAATGCTAGACCGATATATTATCCGCAATTCTGCTAAATCATCGCATCCTCCTCTCTATTTACATCTCGTGCCACGCCCTACATTTCCCAGATTCCGTGAATTCTAATCTCGCGCGTAGCATCGGGAATCGTAATGGAGAACTTAACCACCCTTTGGTCAGATAGTCTTTTTACGGAGAGATTGGACCCTGGAGTCTGGCCATGCGTCGAGCCACGGGGGTGACACACCCGCCGATTGGCCGATCGCTTGTGCTATAGAGAAATTGCGGTACTTTAGCGCGACGATAACACGAGGTAACCCCCATGGGACCTGGTACCAGCGAAATAACGCTTAGACAACATCTCCTTTGACTGGCTCGGTTGGTTTAATGATTTTCCTCGTCTACCTCGCGATCGTGCGATGGATTCTGGCCATGCGTCGCACGCATACATAGATATATCTACACACGTGTGTGCACACACATGAAGGGAGAGAGACACACACACATGTATACATCCACGCGTTCAGCGACACACCCGCCAGGCCGATCGTTGATTCTACTGCGGATCTTTGGGTGGATCGAAGCAAAGGGGAGGAATGATTCCTCTTTCTCGCACTCCCTCTCATCCCATTTAGGTCACGTTCCTTTTACGAACAAAGCGTCTGCCAAGGTTTTTTTTGGAACCTCTTTTTCACTGTCTCTCTGGCTGATCTCGGGCTGCGTTTAACGGGGACACGGATTTTACGGAATCGCGTACCGATTCTCCGTTTTGCGCGCCAGACACGCTGTTGCATACGATTTGGCGCTTTGGAAAACTCTTATCCGGCTATTATTATACGTTTTTATCCACCAATAGTAATTGGGTAATCGAATGTTTTGGAAACGTTTATAGACACTGTTGTTCGCGGATTTAAGTTTTGATACATTATCGGTATCGATAGCGAGCGTAGCAGTTGTTTTGCATGTAATTTAGGTCAGCCGTCTATCTTGAATCGTAGTATTTACCATCTCTCGAAAGTCTAGGTTCATTAGTTATTTGGAGACGTCTACGATATTTTATACCCACTTCATCGCAACGAGCATAAGAGAGCAAAAAAATGAACTACTCGAATCGAAAATTGCTACCCATTCCCCGCTATCCTCTTCAAGAACAATACGCGTTTTAGCTAGCGACTTAAACAGTACGTGTTTTAGCCAGCAACTTAACTTGCGACGAAGTAGAAGACCACTAGCGGCTAGAGTACATGTTGAATGCATTCCACAAGTTGACTCATGGCAACGCATACACCAAAATCATGTGTCTTCTCTACCAAGCATCTAGCAGCTGCCCTCTTTCTGTTCCCGTTTATTTGCACGGTATTCGAATAGCATACAGAATCCGCTTAAAATTATTTTCGGATATTTTATCCGTACGTAATAAAAATAGTTTTCAGTAATCGTGTTCGTTGCTCGTTGCGAAAAATTCACGCGAAAGCAGCTGTTAATTGAATTCCATTATCGATTCTAACGCTCGACCGTCAGGTCTTTAACATGGCGCGAAGTGTTATGTAACACGTGTGTGCCACCACGACGCGGTATTGTAGTTCGACGTGGAATCCATGACAAACAAATAATTTCTAATTTTTCGAAATCCCAATCCTTCGTTTCTTGAAATTTACACGATTTCTCATCGTGTTCTTTTAACCTCTTTCGCGATTTATGCAAATCATACGAATAACACGTGTAACTTTTATCCAGATATATTAATTCCTTCCATTTAAGTCTGTATAATTAGTTCTACTTAAATACATTGTTTAATGAACTACTATGGTTTGCTACAAAGCAGAGTACGTATACGAGTAGTACGAGTTATGTTTGTTGGAATTTTTTGAGGGTTAATTTATTCTTAACCTTTTATCCTTGTTCGATTTTATACATTGTTGAGCACGACCTTGTCAGATCAGAATTCAGGTCGAAAATATGTAAGAACGACGTGGCATCGATTAAACGGCTTCCTTTCACTGTGACTTCAACACACGAATAACGAGCTGCATTTTCTTCGCGGTCACGTAATATCTCACTGTACGGGCTCTTTTTCACGCCTACTATTACACGTTTTTTACAAAATTAATTAATCAACGATTCCACTAAAATATAATCTAATTGCAGCGTATACTTAAAAGAAAACAAAACATTAAACCACTGAAGTGCCCTAAATAAAGTAAACTCAAAACTGAATGATTGAGCGGCGTACAAAGTAAATCGCTATTTACCCCCTACAACCCGAATTTTATTTGCTTCTACGACGAAAGAAATTATAATTGAACCAAAATTTTCATTTTAATCTGGAAATCAGGATTCAATAGTTACTGTATTACTATTTGGTATTATAATACAATGATAGAAGAATAAAATGCCGTAGTACAGTGATACGCTAATAAGATAAAACTCAAGAAATTTAAATATATAGTTATGTAACTTGCAAGTTAAATAGGCTTATAGAGGGTTAAATACTGTACTCCACAACATTATTTCTAATAAGGAACTCTGAAACAAATTTTAAGTCTCTAAAAGAAACCCCTCTTCTTTTAATTTACGTATCGTTAAAAATTCCAAGAAATTACCAAGTCATTTAATCCATTCGCAGTGAGTGGAACGTATCCATTCGCATACTAAAAAACGAACTCTAATTTGGTGTTCGGTACAGAAATAATGATTGGTGCATTACAATTACACTGCGGATTTTCATGCAAGTCCAGTTTTTTAAGAACACGATTAAAAAAATTGGACTCTAATAATAATCCATGCCACTCCCTAAATATTGCAATATAAACCTAACTTTTGGTATTTAGTACAATTCTGCAGACTCTGCGCATTCAGCATGTCTTTGCACGTTTAAGTTTCGCAGTCTAATTGTAATAATAAGTGGTCGAAAAAGGAAATAGTAATTCGGTTGCGAAAGGGCAAAGTTTAAAGGACGGTTTATCTGATATTTTGCAAAACATCGCAGGCAGATTTTCAGAGTTATCAGGCGGCGCCCCGAATCCGTGTCGGCGGATACGCTAATTGCCAGCTTCATTATCACGACTCGCGAAACGGACGCTCGCTCTACACCCACTGCGGCTCGCGTTGCGCAAACGCGCGTCCCATTGCGTTTTTCGTACTTCGACCAAACCTCGAGTCTTCGCGAAGCATTCACACAATCATCCGCATTAAGCGAATTTTTTAAACCATCAAAAAACTTCTCTCTTCTATTCCATAATCCGTAGACTCGACAAAAAGGAGGGACATGTTGTATTTGCATAAGTTTTCTCTGCCTTTGGTGGCAAGTTCTTAAATTTCCAATCCATGGAACTCGCATTCCTATAAATTTATAGGATTGAGTGTCATTTGTATGTTACGAGACTTCGTGTCACATGGTCTGAAATAGCGATATCTAAAAGATCAGAATTTGCTGAAGAATATTTTCCTCTTTGTTACTTGGAGAGGAATGTAAATGTTTTTAAAGTATTTTAATATGCAAAGTGTAGAAGGAAATGCAAAACTATAGATTTTATTCAATCGAAAATGTAAAAATGGAAATGGTAACGTGTGAAATAATTCAAGGAATATTTATATTAACCCTTTCGTTACGAAGGGTCCTGAAAACATGGGTAATCACTTGCTAAAATACGCCAATCTTTTCTTCTTTAATCGTACTAGAATTTTTATTATTATTAGTATATAATGCACTTTAATTAACGATACTAAATATCTGAATATTTGCACACATACTATTTTTATAGCTGTAGTGAAAGGATTAACATTTATTTCTTTTATTTTAATAGCGCGTACATTTATCACGACGTTAAATTAATCCAACAATTCGATTCGGAACGGTGTCGTATGATTTTTAATAACATTTTGATCAATGTTTGCCCATCTGTCCTCAATCGCTATTTATAACTCGTCTTTTGTTGGAAATTGTCTTTTATTTTCGTACGCATTTCTTGGAAGCAATTCTTATATGCTTATATTTATATCTGATGAACGAACGGATGAGTCTAATTTTCTAAGTTTCATAGCCTTCTTATTGTTTCATTATATAAAAAAAAACAATGAACCTGTCTTTCTGTCGCAGAGTGTATATTGAATAAGTATTCTGTACCTCGCCTGTGTTGTCATCTGTTTTTAATCAGAAATGTATTCGACTCGAATGCTTATAACATTTTGCCTATCTTTAACATTGTCAAATAGAATTTTACGTAATGTTAGTTTAAGTTTCTTAAATTTTGTAATATGATTCGTCCAGTTTTGCTCGCACATTTAAATCGAATTTTTTACAGTTCGCAAAACTACTACAGCAACAGTGACGACATAAAAGAATTCTGTAAATCTTCCACGTTGTTAAGTAGTGTTATACTCAATGTTAGTTTAGACCTCTTAAATATTTCAGTATAAATCGCTTCATATATTTTTGTTTAAAACACATACAAATCGAATTTTTGTAACATCTTGCAAATCCACTGTGACAATGATAGTAACATACAAAAATTCTGTCCATCTTTTCTATTGTCGAATAAAATTATACTTTAAGGAGATTTGTCTGAACCGCTTTAATTTTGTAGTATGAATCCGCACGAACTTTTTCCGCCACCTAATACCTCTCTAGCGCTAAGTTGGCGAATGTTTAAATGATCGAATATGATCTGCAAGATTGTTCTAAGGGCACAGTAGTTGGTTGAAAACGACCGACGAATAACAATGGCTAAAGGACCTTACGTCGCTCTTTGAAAGGCTAGAATCAACAGACTCGTGGGAGCGTGCGGAGCGTTCATTCGACATTATTGATTCTCACCCTCTCCCCTTGCCCCTCTGTCTCTCCTTCACCCTGCCTGCCATCCTCTTTCCACTCTCTCTGTCTCTCCCGACCGTTGATGAAATGCACTTCCAGACACTACCACTCTTCTCTTTCTCTCCCTTTTCTCTTTCTCTCTTTCACCCAACCCTTTCTCTTTTCCCTTTATACGTGTGTGTTTGTGTGTGTGTGTGTGTTGACTTCCTTTTATTTCAGCCAATAATAGATGCGCGACGGTTGATCGATCGCCGGCCACAGTTTTCTGATTTATTGCTGTCACGCGTCCCCTCAACCCTCTTGTCGGTCCTTTCAAGGAAATAGACCCTCCGCGATTCGTCAAAATACTCCTCTTTATTCGCCTTCTCTCGAAAATCCAACGATTCACGTGCAAACGAAAGTATCCCTCATAATCCTCGGCGAACGTGCGTTTTTTTTTTTTTTTTCCCCTTTGGATCCTGGCCTTCATTCGGAAGAAGGGTTCCTGATCTAGATTGATGATGGTTTTTAGACGCCTTTCCTGTAACTTTTGTGGGATTGATAGGAGAGTGGATAGACTGCTCGATCGATTGGCTGATTCATGCTAATTAGCTGCGGTGATTGCGTAATTAATGGCGCAGCTTTGCGGACAATGATCAGTCCCCTGGGTGGCGCTCGCGCTCAAGCATTGGGTCACTGGTCGTACGGGATGAATTCTTGTGCAAATGGAAGTCGGATGCAGTTTCTCTATCTTATTCGGAGGTTCGCTTGGGGGTGAAATCGATTTTGAAAATTCGCTGAATAAGCACGCTCCCCCTACGGATTATCGTTTTAAGGCGTGCTGTTCGAGCGCGGATTTGCACAGCTTTGCAAATGCAGCTTTGCAAATGCCGCCCCGCAATTTGTTGCTTTGTAGAGTAAACTGATTTCTATTAGATCAAGGTTCTTTCTAATCCTATCTCGGATAACGTAGAGTTTCTATTAGCCGTACAAATTAATTCAGAGACTTTATCTTTAAATTCTTGGTATCATTATCGCCACATTTCTATTTATCAAGTGACGAATTTGCTTCATGAATGTGAAAATTCTACATATTTTAAATATTAAACTGTGTTCGATTTCTTGCGAGTAAATATTAAAACTTATGAAGTTCCGAAGCCTCAGAATCAATTTGTACACTTGGTAGTACTTTGTAGTTTATGGAGTTTAAGTTCAGATTAAAGTTTGCTCGCCCTATCGTTAAAGTTAATTTATACTTCTGTTTATAACTCATCGGATGTTTAACCCTTTGAATGCTAAGCAATTTTGAAAGATTACGGCGATCCCGAATTTATTTTATGGAAACCGTGGAAATATGTATTTTTAATATCAATATCCTTAGTCTTATTAATCATTACAATATTTCTAGATTTGTACTTAATCAACATCTTGCGCTAATTACATAGCATTTTAGGAAAGCTGCATTTTCAAACATCGTGTGTCGTATTCGAGATTGATCGCGAATGTATGGTCATAGCACTCGAACGGTTAATGAATTTAGAGTAGAGAAGAATTTATGTCGCTGTTACAGAATAATGCTACTATTTGCTATTAATTTGCAGTACAGAAAACATTAAATTATATTATCTTTTTAAGATATTATTGAAAATCTAATTCAAGAATCATTTTTAGTGAAAGGTAGTAAATTTTCGACGACTTAAGAAATGGCGCGTACTTAATTCCTTTAGGAAAGATTTATTCAATTGCAATCGTAACAAACATTATGACTCTGACGTTCAAATTTGTAGCAATAGTTACAACATCGTGAAAGTAAATGGAAAGAAGAATATATACTCCGCGAGTCGTCGAATTAATCTCACTTTATATCACACGTGTTTTATCACAGGTTGTTGAACTTGCTTTGATCAGTACATAAGCTACGAGACTATAAACACGATACAGAGACATAAGACATTAAGATCGACCATCTTTTCCGCGAAACAATTATCATAGTCTACATCGAGCAATAAATCAATGTCGGTATTAAGCAACATTAAACAGTAGGCTAAAATCAAATTTCAAAGCAACAAGAGAAATCATTCTCCACTTTTCTTCATTTTCCTATTCTTAAATCTAAACTGCATCTATTTCTCTCTCCTCGACATCTAAATCGATAAGAGCCATAAAAATCCAATGAAACTCATTTGCACCAAAAAATTAATAAAACGAATCAAAAATTTTGAGATAACAAAAGATATCACTTATCTTCTCTTTCCGTTTTCCTATTTCCAACCTTTTACAGTAAAGTCATCAAAGCTATCAAAATGATGAGCTATTAATTTACCATAGAAATTATATTGGATTGGAACGAAAGTTTGTAGTGTTTTTCACTGGGTGCTTTTGAAGAAATGTATTTTTAAAAGAATGGAATCTTTAAGCTACTAAATAGATCACAAAAAGCAATGCATCAATGTGGCAAATATAGTGGAATAAAACTATGTACAATTTTGTTTAGAACTCACTACAAATTTTCCTTCTAACCCAATACAAATTTGCAGTGGTACATTTTTGAGAGTATTCCGTGATTTTCTGCACAAAATATGAACGAAGGTTCCTTTCAATTGCGTCACATATTTTTTCAATCGTCTGTCATTTTTATTTCTTTAGCACAGATAAGTATTAAGATGTACAAAATAATTCCAAGCTTTCGGGATGTTACAAGCTACAATATTTATTCACAAAAAATCAAATACAGTATTAATATTAGAAATACTCAACATTTTCACAATTATGAAATAAATCCACCACTAGAAAAATAATACAGTAGCTATTTCGATCTGCTAAAAATACGAAGAGTTTAAAGATGAATGCATCAAATTAATCTGTACACCAACTACATTTTACCTGTCACTTGTTCCACTGTCAAACTAATTGCATCCCTTTATTCTTCGATGCCGAAGAATAAAGCTGACGCGAATCACCGGAATCGCGATAAAATCATCAAGCCTATTCTCATGGTACCGCAATCACCGAAACAGAGATTTGCATAGCTCAATCGACGGGCAGAGGTTGCATCGATTGCAATTCGCAACCAGGTGGAGCGGGTCGATAAACGTAGCGGAAAACAACAGAAATTTCCGTGCCGTGCCACGCATATGCACAGAGAAATAGAAAAAGGGAGAGACGTTGGTGGTCTCTCTGGAAAGAGGCGCAGCTGACGGGACACAAGTGGGGGTAGGGGGTGAGATGGTGGACAATTTCTGCGCTCCGCTGTTCGGGCCCTGTTCGCAACAATGCGAATGTCGCGTTACATTGTCGCAGAGGCCGTATCGATCGTGTCCAATGGAAGGCAACGAGGCATCGAAGGCTAACTGTCGCGTGTCCTGTCGCGTGGACACCGGCAATAAAAGGAATGGCTGCCCGTTTAACCGTTTCGTTGCACATTACCCAAAACTCTGACGAAAGGCCACCCTTCCGAAACAACTAAAGCGGAATCGAGGATTCGAATGTGATTCGAAGGGTAGAACGCAGATCCAAATTCGCCTATTACCGGACACTTAAGCTTTTCTTTAAGTAAACGAAGAAAGATGATGCTTTACGTAATTTGTTTCTATTATTCTTTACAATTATGGTGGGGTAGATGTAGCAATTACTGCCACTACAAGATTCGTGCGTAACTTTATTTAATTATTTTGGAAATTATTTAACCCAAAAATCCAGTTCCAGTTTGAAGCATAATATTGTTCAACGTTTTTACTTTTATTTATGAACATTTTTTTGTATGTTGAATGTAACGAATTAATTACTAATTCATTCAAAATATACAACAAAGTCCACTGACTCTATTACTGTCATTTGAAAAGTTGTCATTTAAATAGAAACAATTTTTACATATATTCGCAATTCAGTTCTGTGTAACAGATATAAGATGTATAGTAAATGTATTGCCTTTACTGAACTATGACACGTCCCATTCTTTCTAATTACATTGGCCACATTTTAATGTTCAACAGCACATTTACATCCCAAACACTGACAGTAATTAGGACATCTACCCTATATCAACCGTAATTGTATAACACAATCCATCTGAGACCGAACTGTCTCGACATACTAATTACTTCTTGTACTCTAATGGGCTCGATCCGTTGATTGAACATAATAAAATTAAAATTAAAATTAAATTATATAGGGAATTTAATAAAAGACACGATACAGTATCCCGTTTATAAAGAATCATATTTAAATTTGACAGCTTACGCGGACGACTGCTCTTGTTCACGGCCGACGGAAGAATGCGTTATTATTTTTGTTTCCTCAAACGTGTAGCCTCCTCGATCGAACTATTGTATCGATCTCCGCGCTTCTTCTACGTTCGATTCGTCTATGCAATAGGCGAGGAAGTCGTCTCACGCCAAAGAACAAGCGGAAAATTATCCTAAGCAAGTAGTTAGTTTAATACGCGTTAAATATTAATTGATTAAAAAATGAATAGTTTGCAAGATAGTAGGTGTCACATTATAAACTCGCGATGAAATTGTGTTGCATAGCTGTAACATTCCAACGGCCAACTTCGCTGTAACAAAAGGGTTAAATAAATATGCCATGTACCACCGGTGGACGCGTGGTATAAAACTTTATTTCCCAAGGGATTATAAGTGGATTCCGTTTCTTTACATATTTCCATTTTTTTGACTACTTACTAATACCTAGTAGTAGCATAATCTACTCCTTCACTCTATTATATAAGATAAACTGTACAATGCAAATGCTGCTCTTATTTGGGCCATTTAAAAACCAATACGTAATGGACAATACGTGGCTAAAAGCAGAGGTAATTTTTTCCATTTGACAACACTAAACAACCTAATATATTTTATAAGAATGTAGCAAGAAGCGTTAATCGTTGCTTTGGATATTCTACTATTGTTGTTTATTTTAATGTTTGTAAAACTTTATTAATGACCAGTTTAATAAATTAGAAGCCTAGAAGAATTATGTACTTGGGCTCATTTTGGAGGAACAAGATGTGCAAGCAGTGCAGACATTTTGGAAAAGGGGATTATGAAACTTTCTGATAGTCATACAATTATGAGACAATAAATACAACACGCAAAATTATTTACTAAAATGATTACGCGCGTGTATCATCTTTGAGTGTTTCTAAAGTATCTCTACGAACTTTCAGAACAACCTAATACTTCGAACTAACAAAATTTAAATGTTCAAAGAAAGTTAAAGAAACCTTTTATTTGCCGTTATTTTGCGGTATGTAGTAAGTTAAAAAATTCTGTTGGAGTCATGAATAACCGTTCCAGGGTTAAGGAAATGTAACCTAAATGAAAGGTTGTTACACCCTCCAAATACAATGATTTCTATTTTGTATATTTGCATATTACGTGCATTTTGTACCTCTTTGTTCATTTGAATTTCCCATAATTGCATAAAAATCCGCAGTCTATTACGATGGACTATGTTGTGAGAGAATAGAAATTTAATGATGACAATAAGGGATGCATTTGGCTTTTGCACTTCTATGTGTATTTGCGCCAGATTCTAATTTCAAGAAAATTGGTTTTTGAGATAACGTTGTTTGCCAGTGATGGCTGTTTCTCGTTTAAGCTGTGTTTCTGGGATATTTGGACCGTTCATTTTGAAAATGGTGTAAGAACATTTTTTGAAAATATTGAGAAAACAGAGAGTTTATATATTTTACCCTATGAACTATTCACTTATCCACAATTTATGTTTGTGTATTAGAATCTTTAGTTGTTTTTAACAATTAAAATTTCGCTTATGAATGGAATCGCCTAAAAATTTATTCTGAAAATGGCGTAAGTCCATTCAGGCCTCCGAAAAAAATGTTCGCCTAGGTAATTGTACAAAAAACGATTCGATTAATTAGCTTACGAAGCTACGTAAACTCTATCAAGATTTTTCAGTGGATGCAATCGCAAAGCCTTTAATCTTATAAATCAGGAGAAAATGAGTTTACACCACTTTCAAAATAAAAGGTGCATTCATGAACTACTCTATTCTCAACTGAAACGTCCTATCTAGTAATTTCTCATTTTTCAAAACATTTTAAGATATTTGCAGTTTTACGTGTTCTAAGCAAAAAATATTCTATGGGTTTTGTAGGATTTTAAAAACAGCCTAACTTAATTGTCCCACCTGTTGTGCAGATGGTTTCTTTCTCGTTCAAAATCTCTCTTTTCGCGGTTTCAAAAATATTAGCTAGAATAATTAAGTTAAGAAAGGGAAACTGAATATTTATAGGAGTTTCAGAAATTGGAGTGGGATGGCTTTAGAAAAGGTGTTTGCGTTATGTATCGATCAACGTTGCTAATGGCGTGCGGTAGGTTGAATTAATGATAAACGATACACGTGTTCGTAAAGCAAGTACATAATCATTTTTTCGATATCAATGTCACATTTGAGACATCGACCAAGCCACCAAATTAAATATGCTTTTTTACAAAGCTTCATTCATCCATAATATAAACAACAACACAGTCATAAAAAGTACAAATAAACTTGAGCTCTTAAAACATACTAACAAGATCAATAGCAGACTCTCACGGAAAAATTGTTAAAAATAATAAATGTATCGTTCACCTTAAAACCGGCGTAAGTCCATTTTTAGAAAAAAAAATGGAGAAAACGGAAAATTAATATATCTCATAATGCGAACTATTTATTTCTCAAGAATTTATATTTGCATTTCAGAATTTTCGAGTGTTTCTATCAATTTCAATTTCGTTTATGAATGAAATAACTTAAATATTTGTAAGTATTGTTTTGTGAGTGATGTGAGTCCATTCAAGACTCTGAAAAAAGATATTGGTCCAGTTAATTACAAAAAAAAAGAAAAACGATTTGATTAATCGATTTACACCTATTTAAGTTCATTAATACGTCCACATCTATCAGGATCTTTGAGTAGAGACAAACGCAAATCCTCTGATATCTCAAAACAGAAGAAAACGGTTTTACACCGCTTTCACTAATAAATGGTGCGAGTCACTAAAAAAGTGTTACTAACATAAACAATGGACATCATTGAAACAACGAGAAGAATAAAGGAAAATAGAAATCGGACAAACAGTTGTGTCGTAAACTCATCGCTAATATCAATAAAAAAAAGTCATACAAGAGAGCGGAAAAATAAAAAAAAAAAAGAAAAATAAGGAGATTGCAATTCAGCAGGAAACAAATGAATTCACGTGTCGCAAGGGCGTTCCTCTTCGCCATACACGCAACAGATACCCCATACTACATAATCTAGAGGAGCTCGTCGCCCTCTCTCACCCTCTCCTTCGCTTTCGTCGTTTTCTCGTTAACAATCGCACATGCTGGGACCAGCTGACGCGTGCCAGCAACAGGAAATGAAACGGCGCACCGGTTCCGTGTGATTCACGAATTCAAATATTCATGGCAAGAGCTTAGGAGGGGTTCGAGCGAACCGGCTGCGGCACCCATGCACGCTGGAAAAAGGAGGAAAATGCACGTCGGCCGGGTTATCGGTGCCCTTTAATTTTCATCGTCGACGCGTTTTGTTCCAGCCGAGAAAATCTTTGGGGATAATTAAAGGCTGTCATTTTGCGGCTCCGCATGGAGACCGTTATATCGTATCCGTCGATCTTCGCGCGACCCTGTGAATTGGAAAACCTCGTGGCGTTTAATTTCGAAACCAGCAACCGTTTCCAATAATCGTTTTCGGTGGAAATGGTAGAGAACCGAAGAACGGTTCTTTCTTTTCTTTTTTTTTTTTTACTGATCGAGCTGGAGAAATTGTCGACGGTAAAAGGGTGGTTTGCGGTGCATGGGAAATTTTCAAGAAGGGGAAATGAAATCTTTATGTTATTGCGCGACTTAATGTTTTCTTTTTATCCATGGTTACTCGTTGCATAATAGACTGCGGATGTTTATGCATTTATGAGGAATTTAGATGTGAAAAAGAAACAGAGATTGCAGGTAATATGCAAAAGTATACAAAATATCTAAGGTGGAAAGCAGATGATGATATTTTGGGGATGAAACAAATCTCAGTTTTGGTCTCACTCAATGTTTTAGATACGTTTATAAATGTGCGAGTTTGCGTAAACGTCCGCAGTCTATAGCAATAAATATAGTAATAATGAGTATCGCATTCCAGATGAAAGTTTTCAATTACAATGACTTGTCTTGTAACCAATTCGAATGTTGCAAGGGAAATTCTACAATATAGGCTTCAATTGTATTCCGTGAAATTTAAAATCGAACAAAAAAGATATTAAATATAATTATGATTATTGAATGGAAATTGTCAATCATCAGAATCGATACATTTCTATCAATTTTAAACTTAGTTATCATTTATCATCAAGCTTGTAATAATTTAAACGAAAAGACAACAGGACGTAAAACCGATATAATATCGGTTTTTCTGAATCGGAATCGAAACCGACATATGTAACTAAAACCTTTATTTCACTTAACTGTTATAAGATTATTTCTTCATAACTTTTTTGCTCAGAACCGAAATATAACAGTATAAAACAGTTATTCTCAGAACCGTTTCAATTTCTCATTTGAATCCTATTGTGTTCTTTGGGTCATTCTTGACAAAATCAGATTTTCTCCTTTTTACAAAATTTCTTAATTGGGGGAAGAACACAAGAAAATTGCTAATAATCCCAAGTCCTACAATTTCTTAACTACTTCACTTACATCAGTAATTATTAGCAGATCACAGTCTCACATTTCCTCGAAACATTCAGATATTATATATAATTTGTATTTAGTGATTCTTAATCTTCCGAAGTGAAACTAAAGCTGAAATAATAGTAACACTGTATCGCAAGTAAAACTTATCTTTAATAAATCTATCCATAATTTGTGTGATTGTAAGTCAAAGGGTTAATACGTATAACTCTTAGCTTCAACTCTATATAAAATAGTTGCGTTTTCCAAAACAAGGAAACATTTTTCGCGAAACAAGCGCATAATTCCGCTTTCAAATTTCAAATACCGTAGCTGGATTAAAACAAGTGAAAGTATAGCTTATAGAAGAGCGACCATTATACAACTTATTATTCCTACTCTCCTTTCTTGAGTGCATTTATAATTTTATTCGATCGTACCGTTGCAAACAAGAGTACTGGATCATTGCAAATTCGAGCGTCGATCGTACGAATTTCGAGACGCGAAACCTTCAATTTGCATTATTCATTAGCGACCCCTAATCAGCTTCGAATCCCCCATTAAGTCTGATTGAGCGTATATCCCTCATTAATTAATATTCCGTGTTAATTTTAGCCCCGACAGAGACTAAGCCAATTCGTTAACTGTATCAACATGCCCGCATTGATAATTTCAATCGATAATCCGTTATCGATAATTTACATCACCATAATCCCCTCTGTTTCAAATGCGGTTGATGTAAACGAAGAAATTCCATCTTTTATCCACGCGTGTTTGCCAAATCTAATGGAAAAGAAACATTTTGTAACGTAAACATGAATATACTGGATCAAATATTCAGCCCGAATGGCGCGTAAAAGGGAAGAAGAAAAATGAGAAACAAGATACGCGCTGTGTAATATAAGGAAGTTGTCGAGATAAGAATGTTTGGTCACAGAAATTAAAGAACATGGGGGATTAGATTTCAGAATCTATTTCCTAGATCAGCGATACGCTGTCCAATTTACTGAAACTGTACATAAGATCACCCCTTTCAATCCTAACATCAAATTGCTTACGCTATGCATACTGTAATGGTCTCAATTAATGGCCGGACAGTCATCTCTCATACGTATAATACCATCCAAAGCCTCTTACTATATAAACCACTGAAATTACCTACAATTCATCCTAATTTATCACTAGAATATGTACCGAACATCTAGACGATGCAGCATTATTCTACAAAATACCATAAAGCTCTGCTTTGTATTTATCTACTATGAATTATTTACACGAATATTGCAGTTATTATTCTATAAATTCTAGTAGCAATACCTTAGGAAGCATCTATGATTTTGGCGTGGGTAATAATAAATAAATATATATACATACAATTGAAGTAAATAATTTCAAGGGATATTAGCCTACTCTACACTAATAAAGATTAACTTCTTTGTTTTTCTTATAAGTTTCATGTTGGTATGTATTTTTCTTTATTTACTTATATGCTATTCCAAAAGCTTTTAAGTGGACCAACGTTTTCGCAGCCAAATATATATACGTACATTCGAAATTATTGTAAGAAATTCTCTCACTGTACTCATTCCCTCGTGTAGTTAATTTTGACATTACTTAATAAACCTCGACTTATGAATAAATTGTTACTATTTCTACCCTTATCTGCTACGGTAAAATGGAACACGTTATTTGAGATATTCTTCTTTCCACTTTCCAAGCCAAAACCTTGTCAAATAAACATCTATTTGACAAATTATAGGGCTCGATCTAAAATACCTACTCCGCTGTAACAGTTAAAGATTAACCCTTTGCGGGTGGAACAAAGTAACATTTAACTAATTTGCTCCCAACTATTAACCCTTTGAGGGACGAACTTTTTATGCAATTATTAACAGCGGTGTCCATTAACGATATCAAGTTGAGTTTCTCCCTTTAAAAGTTGACATGCAAATTGCGCAGCTATTCGTGACAATCGTTCGCAAAGGATTAATATCCTTCAGCTTCTAACACTTCACGATCGTATCTCACCATTACGTAACCTACTAAATTTTATCTCATACACATCTGTACACGCAACAGAAACCCTAGCCAACTAAATCAACCAATTTCTAATTGATTCATAGGTTACACGCACGAATCGTGGATCAACCACGAAGAACCACCAAAATACGCAACGCTGCGCTCGGCGGCGGAGTTAGCACGCCCTGTGGTGCCGTCCCCGCCGCCTCCAGCCGCCCCCCAGGAGCTGGCCGTGGTGACCGGGTCCAGCCTTCACCAACCACACCCAGCAGCTCCAACGACAACTCCGCCGTCATCGTCCACGTCGTTAAATCTGCCTCCTAGAAAGAGTCTCTCTATGTGCTTCACCAGTACTGGAACGGCGCTTTCACTGCCCCCGAAGAAGAAGGATATATACCGACCTTACAGCCTCCAACCGACGTCGGAGATCCGCACGTCGGCCGAAGAGGATCTCTCCGCTGCGCAGGCGATCCTCGACCTAAGCGCGTCCCCGGCTGCGCCCACGCATTCGGTTTTCATTCACACTCTATCGCCTCCACCGCCACCGCCTCCGCCGCCTCCAACGGCTCCGGGCGTCGCGGCGGCTGGCCAGCTGCAGCCGACACAACTGCAACCAGCTCCGACCGCTCAGCCTATCCCTGTTTCCGTGCTCGTGCCGGTACCCAGCTCGCAAACCACACAGCTGCGACAAGAGCAAACGCCGCAACCCCAATCGCCAGCCACCGCCGAGGCGAACGCGAACAATTGCACCAATGGCAGAGATGGGTGAGTATCGGGATGGTTTCGAGTAGTATTGGGGTTGGGTTGCAAGTGGGTGGTCCTATTAGTGTGATGGTTCCAGTCAGTGGGTTATATATGTTGCCCTTTGGATTGCATATACACGTTGACTGTGTTTGAATTATCGTGGAGGGGTGGATGCAGCGTTGGATTGATGGATGGATGACTCTTGTCTGGTGCAAGTCGGTGTCGCAATCCGCTTCTCTGTATGATTGCATCGATATGGTCGCTTGTTGAGTGTCACGTTGCCAGAAGGATTGTTACTAGTTACTACATTGTCGTTCGCGTTATTGTACTATGACTGAATTACGATTGACTCTCGTTCTATATGTCTGAACATGTTCGATTCGTGAATCTTATCTGTCGCATGGAATCTTGCCTGAATGTTACTCGTTGCTTACAATAATGACTTTAACACTTTCGCTGCCATCCAGGAAATCGTGCGAATCTCGCGTCACTTGTTTCCTACCCTTTTGTATCCCACACTCGCATACACGTTCTAATTTCAGCGTTCAGCGGAGGGTAGCTACTGAAATGTGTAGCGATGATTGATCGTTAAGCATGGCACGCTGCCGAAATCGTTTATCGAAGCACCGTCGATCCGTTTGTCACACGGATCACGATTTGACGGTGTCGACGGTGCTCCGACGCGACGTCGAGGCAGCGAACGTGTTAAATCCCGAACTCGAAGCCCCAAACTTCAACCGAATCCATATTCGATCTCTCCCAACTATCAATCATCATGTTCTCCCTACTTAACAGCGCCAGCAACGGGAGCAAGACAGTGGCCTACACGTACGAGGCGTTCTTCGTGTCGGACGGTCGGTCGAAGCGCCGCAGTACAAACACAAGCGGCGCCGCAGTGCCCGATAAGGAAGCAACCCAGCCGGATAGGCCGAAGTTCACGTGCACGGAGTGCGGCAAGCAGTACGCGACCTCGTCAAACCTGTCCCGGCACAAGCAAACCCATCGCAGCCTGGACTCTCAGTCGGCGAAGAAGTGCATTCACTGCGGCAAGGCGTACGTGAGCATGCCCGCGTTGGCGATGCACGTGCTAACCCACAAACTGGCCCACAGCTGCGGAGTCTGCGGCAAGATGTTCTCCAGACCTTGGCTGCTCCAAGGTCACTTGAGAAGTCACACGGGCGAGAAACCTTACGGGTGCGCGCACTGCGGCAAAGCGTTCGCCGATAGGTCGAACCTGCGAGCTCACATGCAGACACACTCCGCGGACAAGAACTACGAGTGCTCCAGATGCCACAAGACCTTCGCCCTAAAGTCCTATTTGAACAAACACCTGGAGTCCGCCTGTCTGCGCGACGACGAGATGCCTCCGCAACAACAGCAACAAGCACAGACGAACGGAAACAATAGCACGACAGCGCAGCACCAACAGAGCAACAATCGTGGTTTGTAGCAGTGTTTCGACGAGAGGAAAACGGTCACCAGGCGTCTCGACGTCCTCGAAAGCGCTAGGGAGAGCTAGCGGTCGTTCCCAGCGATCCCCGGTTAACTGAGATTAAACCGGGATACATGGGAGAAGAGGAGAAGAAGAAGAAGAAGAAGAAGGGCAGAAGAAATAAATAAAAGGTTTGCCGTAGGTTATAAGTAGAAAAGTGCCAGTAGAGAGAATGGAGGATTATAGAGAGAAGTAACCGAATGGTAGAATTGTAGAAGGGGGATATAAGAAAGGGGAGTGGCAGGTTTCTTAAATAATGTCTAACATTAATAAAAACGTCCAATAATGTTAAGTCTTTAAAAACGAGCAACAAGAAAGAATCGAAACGACGAAGATAAAAGAGAGCAAAAAAAAAAAAAGAAAAGCGAAGTTAAAGGGAACGATAAACGAAGAGAAAGAGAAAAATAAAAAAACGAGAACAAAGAACACGTCGAACGGTGACGTCCACACTGCAGTCTAGTCACTCTAGTCGATTATACCTAATACATTATGATATTATATTATTATATTATATATTATATTATATTATTATTATATATATAGTATATTTACTAGCGCGTACGGTTCTAGTCGCGAGCTCGTTACGGAGACACACTATTTATTGATACTTAGCTGCCTAAAAAGAAGTAAATGAGAAAATGAAACTCTTCGAGGATTAAAAAAACCTACACATAACACACGTATTATACAAACATGGGGGACACACCATTAACGATAACGATGATAATTAAAGGTCATACGGACGATAGATTCGATACGATAACGATTATATTAGTAAGAGGTATGATTATATGCTCGACTTAACCACGAGCTAACATGATTTCCGGCCGATTTTCGATTCTTTCCCCTCTTTTTCCGTAAGAATACACATCGACGCTCGTCCCCGACGTCCTGACGCCTTGCGGGAATCGAATCGTGTCCAGAGATCGATCATCGCTCGTCGGAACGCACAGTCGTGACCGGGACGTTCTCCATTTTTCCGGAAATCCTCGAGAACCTCAAGATGATCGACCCTCTCCCATGTTCCTCTTCGATGGCTCCTTCAAACGTTGGACCACATCACACTCGACTAAAAGTCGATCCATGATCGATATTCTCGATAGAGACGTCTCGGTGCAGGTCTGTGCGTTCCGTTGGACGACGAAAATAAGCTACGTATAACCGATTCGTGTAACGCGGTTTAATTTTTTCGCGTTAGATGGCTTCTTGATGACTATTCGATCGGTCGATGATCATTTCGGTGGTGCAATGATGCGTAGGGGAATGTTTGAATTTTAACTGGGCAAAACGAGTGGACTTGTCCGCTAAGAAAAATGGTCCTGATAATAATTGATAAGAAGCGTTTTCCCGTGTTTGGCAGAATTAACCTTTTATATGGAATAACTGTAAAGAATAATTAGTACAAAGTTTGAATATTATATATAGCCATTAGGAGTACAATTACGGAGGTATAATTACAGGAGTACATTTATTAATTTGGTGCCTTTATCTTTGAAGTTTTAGCTACTCGAAGTCATCATCTTTCTTTAAAAGATTGACTGAGATTATTTTCACGTGATTCGAATGCTACATACCCATATATATATGCTTTTTAACCATACTTTTATTGGTTCTTATCGTATTATTATATTTTATACCCGTAGCGAGTGATTATAATTATTATTCCACAATTTTCAGATTCGAATAAAAGAAATGCAATTAATTATTATTAGTATAATTTTAAATTAAATTATATTATATAAATTTTAATTAATATAATTCTAAGTAAACACAAAATCGTGATAATAAGGGGTTAGAATTTTATTTCATTCTTTGCATGTAAATATTGATTTTAGTGACAGAAGGCATCGAATTAATTTATTATACAAATCTCTGTTGCTATATTTTTTAAATCTTATCCTATTTCTGTATCACTCTAGCATTGCGTGTCATTGCTATTCCATTCCACTGATATCGAACAACCTATTTACACTTGCTACTTGTAATTACTATCCCTATTCATCATTACTATTTCCTGTTTTTTTAATCAAGTTGCAATCTTTAGACTGCGGATCTTTATGCAGATTCATACCAGTAAGAACAGATTCAAGGAACTGGAACTTGAACAGGGACTAGTTTCACTCTCTAATTGCTATGATTTGCACTTTACTTTGGATGTCTCCTGTAATTTTACTTATTATACGCGTTCCGTATCTATTTGCAAATTTAACACTTTGAGTGCTATGGACATACATACAAAGCGAATCAGTTTATATTCCCGACAAAAGTAAAAATTAATATGCTAAATATACTTAATGAGTTCCTGTAACGACAACGATAAACAAGATTTCATTTATTTCTCATAGTAATCGCTATCGCGAACCATGTGCCACATAATTTAACAGACAGTTTTCAGATCCGAAATTCTGAAGAACTTCGCCCTCAAATGGTTAAATTCCTCATAATTGCATAAAGATCCGCAGTCTATTGATCACCTATCATTTATTCCCCTAAGTTTAAATACAGACTTATATTACGAAGGGTTAACAACGTAAATCGATTTCAAACTTTCGCTTACCCATCATGGTTATCACCGATAAGTAAAGTTCAACGCGCTCTCTGCGTCACGCAAAATTGTATCCCCATGAATGAACGTTCGCGTAGAATCGTTATCTTTTGAAACAATTTAACCGCAACAATTTACCCGTGGCTATTTTCCCCTCGCATTGAAGGATAAAGAATTGTTTTCTGTAAAAAAAAAAAAATAGAGAATAATCGCCGTGCATGGCATAGATCGTGTTAACGACACGTGGACATCGATCGACCCGCTTGGAGGTCATCGAGTTTGCAGTATTTCCGGCGTGTTCACGGTTATCCTTCGCGGCGTTACACGATTGGGTTATATCCCAGCTCGAATGCAATATAAGATAAAGTAAAAGGTAAAATAAAATAAAATAAAATAAAATTCCGGAACGCGTTTACATCTCTACACGGACACACAAAGTGACACGCAGCAGCAAACATACAAATATACGTAGGGCAAACATAAAGACACGTACACACGGACACGAAAGCGCGTTACACGTAATATTTAGTGCAGACTCGAATAATAGATGCGTAACATTGTTATACACAGTATTTTATAGAAGCAATATAACGAGTAAGGAAAAAAAAAAGTAATAATGACGACGCGTACGGTCAAAAGCAATGTTTCGACACAACGAATTATATAATTATACATTTAGAGGCGAACATCGAAGTTTAACGTGATGGAAAACGATGATTTGCTTCGGCATCGAACTTCTTCGATCGTCTCAACCCCACCACGCTCTTCCGCCTCTCGAGATCTTCGTTGAAATTTCGCGCCAAACTTCGGTCGGATTTCGCGACTCGAAAAATTCCCCTTCTTTCAAAGAAAAATTCGAAGCAATTTTTTCTACTACGTTGTAATAAGTAAGTAAGTAGTATCCTCTTTTAGAATTTAACACGACGATGTTAGGTCGTTGCATACGAAATGGCAGATTTCACGTAGCTTAAACTTTTTTAATCGCTGTTTAATTAAAGAATGCACTTCTAATTTTGTCGTACTCGCAAATATCTCGCACACATCGAAGAATATCAGATTCGTGTAAAATTTTTAGTTCGCCATCCTGGATGGCCTTATTTAGGCGATTATAGTAAGATACATTTTCAAAATGTATATTTTCAGTATAAAATTTTCCAAACTAATATCGAATTGTTCTTTCATGAATCGTAAATAATATTAATAATAAAGCAGCTTCTACCGGATTGTAGCTTAAATTTACTCTAGAACATTCGAATTCGACTTCTATCCATGGTTTATTTTATTTTTACTATCTTCCATTCCTTTCTGTAAACTATTAACGACCTATCAATAATGTCAAATTCGGCAAGCTCCAAATTTTGTTCATGTATAAAGTAAGCGTCATTTAGTATTATTTTTAATTAAATAGTGGCTAAAAAGCTTAAAACTATACATATAAGATCGATCATTTCATCTGCAACAACCTAATAAAATGATTGATAAACGATCGGTTCGAACGTGGGAGCAATAAAATATAATTAGTGGCTTTGAGATTTGCCTAAAAAAGCGTAGCTGAAAAGGCTTCATTAGCTTGTAGTATTTTTAAAATGAGTATGGCTCTAATTAAGCTTCGTGCAACGAGTGAAACACCAATATAGTCTTAAAATTCCTTTGAAATATATTTTATATGTATAACGAACAACGAAATTTGCTCCGAAAGAAAAACAAAAAACGAACGTAGAATTAGCGAAGAAAATAAATAAAACAATTCTGATTCACGAGCAACGTAACAACGCAATTATACATCGAAATTCGAATCTCCCAAAAGTGATTCTTGTAAAAAAGAAAAACAAACGAAATATTCGAGACAACGAAGAGAGGTACAGCGAAATCCGGCTGAGAAATCCGACCTACGCTCCCATTCGACCAACTTTTTCTCCAAAACCAACGATTACGCTGCGCTGAGTTATCTCCAGAGGAGAATAGCAAACGGGGAAAGAAAAAGAAAAAAAAAAAAGAAACGGAGAAGAGAAAAAAAAAGAGAACACAAAGAGGAAAACATAGTAAAAAGGAAGTGCAAGCGAAATACGATCGCGAGAGAACAAAGAAGAGCGTGGATCAGTGCCAGCGGGAGAGCTGGCGCGACGATCCAACGAGTCCTTTTGTAATAATTATTGCCGACAAATAATTACCGCGTTGCATGTACAGAGTAGCCGACCTCACCGCCAAAAACCAGTAAAAAGCAAAAATGGCAAAAAAAATATATATTTGCGAGAAAAAAAGAGAAACGAAGCACCGGAGAAGCAGAACGAACCTACACGAATACACACACACACACACACGCACAAACACATACGCGTACACTTACACACGTAAACACAAATAGACAGACACATACATACGTCTCGTACTAAATTTTTTCGCGTAGTGTTTCTCGTTCGATCGACGTTGAATCCTAATGGAGGGAGTGACTTTCTACGAAGGATACAAGGATCGAGCGGACGAGGAAATGGATCCAATCCAAAGCTTTTATAGTCCCCATGGTGACCTTTGTTTCGCGAGTTTCAAGAAGCTGCGTGCCGCATGCCACGATTGCGATTATTCGCGTACGTAAGAATCTAGAGCAATAAAACCTTAAGCAATACTAATTAATTAACGAGAAACGAGTTAAAGAAAAGAAAAAAACAAGAAAACGTTAGCAAGTCGGTTCGGGTAGGACACTTTATCGAAGAAAAAAAAAAAAATATAAGAAGACACAAAAAAAAAGCGAAGTGCACCGTTTGACGCGTGTTTGTTGATTCGATCGCTGGAAAAATTAAAGTATGCGTGAGGATGAATATGTAAAAAAGAGACTGGAACGACGAAGGTGGAGGAATTCCAGACGATCGACGATCCAGTTTCTTAGTCCGCGTAAAAAATCGTAGCGAGCGTGATCCCACTCACTTCCGGTTCCTTCGCTTCGTTTTCGATCGAAGAATCCTCGACCACACCGGCACTGAATCGTCTCTCGGTTTTTCTAGCCACCGATTCATTGTTCTTGATTACGTGTAATATTTATTTTTTGCAAATTGTTATCAGTATTATTAATATTATTAGCGTTTGCAAGCATTACCGTATTTATTATTGTCATGGGTATTTATTATATTTATTATATTTATTATTATTATTACTATTATTATTATTATTAACATCGTGTACTTTATTTAACCTTTTATTAATTCACCTTTATTATGTTGCTGTTATTGTTGTTACGTATATATCTGCACACGTGAAGATAGTCATTATCGCTGGAGATAATGTTACCGCTGGACTGTGGATCTTTATGCGTTTATAGGAAATTTAAATATTGGGTTGTAACGTCAACTCACGCTGCTTTTTACATTTTTACGCAGAACAACTCAGTTTCGATAAAAGACTGACTTATACTTATTTATTTATTAATTTATTTATGAGAAAGAAAGGCCCATTAGCAAACAAATATTACATAAAAAAAAAATAATGAAAATCATAATAATGTACATAAGAATCTATAAAATGATGTAAAGTGATTGAGTTTAGGATTCATACCGATTGGCTTCTAAGCCCTTCACATGTTACAACCCAATACTTGCAAACAAATTACAGAATGCAAATAATATTGTACGGACCATGCAAAGAACTCATTATAATATTTAGAGGGTGAACAAAATTTGTAATTAGGTTCGTTCATTTCGATCTCTCCTTAGGAAATCGTGAATTTGCATAAAGATTCGCAGTCTAGCTATCGTATAATAATTTCTGATTCATTCTGTAGCGATGTGTATTTTATTGTTGCCGATAATAACGACTCGGTACAACGATCGGTATCGTTAATAAACGTCACGCTAACCCAACGAAAAGTAAACACGTTCAAAGGGGAAAAAGCACGTGCAATTTTCTTGCTTCCTCGCGATCGCAGGTGAAAACAAGTGAAACATGGCCATTCCTCGGATAAGGCTGCTTCTTTCACGAGTCAGTCTCGCGTGTACATACAGTCGTTAGTCGATATAATTGAACTTCCGGAGCGTGGTGAGCGTGCACATAAATTCGCAATCGCAAATTCGAGCGAGGCAGCGACTTCAACGCGCTCAACAAAGAAGAACACTACTAATTTGGAAGCTTCTCTCCGTGGCCATTTTGTAGAAATTCTAAACGATTATATAATCGGAAGTATGTATTTTTGTATTAGGTTTGTGGCGCCAAAATATTCTAGACTTTAGCGTAGCGAATTGTGAATTAGCAATAATGATCGGTGTAAGCAAAGGCAATATATATCATTTTTACAACTTCCAAAGTGAAAAATCTTTTCGAGGGTTGAAATTGAACATTGTAAGAAAATAAAAGATATTTTTTCTTTGTCATTGTAATACGGAGCATTCTTCGACCACGTGTTCCCTTGAATATCCGCGATTAAAGTAGACGGGGGGCCAGTTGATCTCTAATTAGATTGGACGATAGGTAAAAAAATCGGGGGGTGGATGCAAATATTCGTAGAGGATCGACCGGGCTACCCGAGTTCGTTACTGGGAATTGGACCGGTTCGTTAGGGAAGTCTCACGGACAATTAAACTATTTTAATTGACCAGCCAGCGAGACCATTTCACGTTTGTCGTAACTTCACGGCGTTATTAACGGTCGAAAGCAATTCTCGAACTAATTAAGAGCTCTTTCCGTGCCGTGCCGTGGAAAATTCGGTCTCTGTTTTCAACCGCATTCCTTTTTCCCGCTCTTGTTGCTGAGTCGAGAGAAATAATCGTTAATTTGTCCTTTTTCGCGAACAAAGCCGTTCGTTCTTCGCGTAAACGTAATTAATTCTCAGTAAAATATCGCGAGTCGTAAACTGTGCGTTTGCTTTTAAATTTCGTGGAAAAATTCAGTTGGATAAAACGGTATTTCAAAGGAAATAGAAATTGTATTTCGTGCAATGACAATTTTACGATATTTGCAGAAGCTTGAGGCGAATTTAGACTTTACACTCTGTATACGTATCGTGGATAATTCATCTACAATCGAAGGTGTAAATAGTGTTTTCATTTGTATCTCATGCAAAGTGAACAGTGCTCAAAGTAGAGCTAAAGGCGAATTTAAACTTTACACTTTCGCATCGCGGATGATGATTGGATAATTAATAGTGAATGTGAAACACGAACGCTGGAATATTTACACCAGTTCGATAGTTGAATTCATCTCACTAGCTTTAAACAGCGAGAGAAGAACGCAGACCGACAATGAAATCTGAACAGCTGAAGGATCTTTTGACGGCAAATTCCGGACTTTTTTTGATAAATACAACGCGTTTAAATTTAGGAAATTGGAAAGATTTTGATCGTACATTGTAGTACTGCAGTACCTTCTAATGCATTTTTATAACAACTTAACATTTTATGCGTTTATGGGAAAATTCAATTTGTAACAAAGCGCAAATTGCACGCGTAATGTACAAAATATACAAAGTAAACCACTGGCTATTGTATTTAAAGGTAGAAATGGATTTCTATTTGAGTTTCGTTTCATTAAACGTGATCATAAAAGTACGAATTTGTATAACAATCCACAATAGTCGTCACTAATTTTCTACAGAAGAATCATACGTGTAATTCATCAAAAGTAGAAGGTGATTCTACTTCGTTCACAGTTCACTTTGAATGAAACGTAGACCAAAACCAATGTTTAAACCTTTCATTGGGGAGAACGTATCCGCGATGTGCAAAGGGTAAAGTCTAAATTCGACTTAAATACTGCAGGTTTCGCTTTTCACTTTCAACGTGGAAAAATCATTCGCTGTGATGATCCAAAGTGAAAAAATTGTAAATTCGCCTGTTTACGAAATCCCTCGTATCTCTATTGCGGCGTGCACCACGAAACCGGAAGTGGCGCCTAAAATCGACCGACGTGCTTCAAATAACGGTTCTAGAAACTAGCCCTAGCTTGCACACAGCAGTATTTTTCATATCGATCCCGCGAGAATCGCGAAAACGAGAGAAGACGTGCACTTTTGTCGTAACACTGTGTCCAGTCGCGCATCGATATTCAATTATTTTCAAAAAAAGAAGTAATTCAATTTAGCACGTACAATGTAGAATAGAGTTTGTAATAAAGTAGGAACATTTAGAACTAACAAAACGAGATTGTTTTGGCAAAATTAGTATATTTCTCGAGGACAAGTTCAATCGTCTTGCCCAGTTAAAAGAAACGCGAGTATCTAAACGATATATTCTGTACATATACATATTACGCACGTATATATATATATATATATATATATATATATATGTATATGTATATATATATATATGTATATGTATATATATATACACGTAAATAAGTAATCGTATAAAGATTTCCGAAGATTATACTTAAGAAGAACACTTATAGTACGCTCGAACACACAATTATCGTAATTAGACCTCTATCGCGTAACTCTGTAATTCGTAACTAGTCTAATCTTCTCCTTAATTAAGGCGACTGTTCGTCGTGCTCTCTTATCTGCCAATGACTCCTCGCTTTTAATCATTATTTATGTTGGCGCTGCTTGATCGAAGCGTCGCGGTTCTTTGTTCGCTGAAACGGCAACGTTTCTGTGTCCCATTAATTAGTGACAGCTCCGTTTAATATTCAACACCATTCAAAATCGTGGAAAATTATCGAAAATTGTCCGAAACTGTGCACAAGTGATTATTAAAATTTAACGACTCCAGATGAAGATTTTATGGATTATAATGGTTTCAAGATATTAATTATACCCAAGTTAATAGCACGAAGACTATTAATACCGTCGATTTTCTCATAGATCGTAATTACGGAAATGAAACGATCAGAATTCCTCTTTAAATAATGGATCGATTATTATTGATGGGTTGGACGCAGCTGTTGCTGGTTTCAGCTCTTTTCTATCCGTGTCTCCTCCACTGCCCGAACTGTCCTTTCTGCCCTTATCTCGAGTGTCTGTGCACTTTCGCGAATTTCTATCTGCGGCTGATTTCTATCTTCTTCGCCGCGTCTATTTCCTATCTCTCTAAGGTGTCGACTTTATCGGACGATAATCTGTACCTTCAACTACGTTCGTCTGATCTTGCAGTTCGCTTGGGAAACCGATGTTTAAAACTTTCAATTCGGTTGATGTCGTTCGATCAAAATCGGCGCGGCAATTTTGCCCGTTTCAAGTGTCGCATTAATGGCGGCAACGATTAACTCTTTCGCAATTTAATGCGTCGAGCTGTCGAATACGGCTCTATAAATTTCACATCTTAAAGCAGGGATGGATGATTGTGAAGCGATTTTCGATTCTTGGATATTCAATTTTGAAACGAATCGATCTTCGATTCAAACTCGCCATAAATAAACATACAAATCTAATTTGGGAGTTTGTATGCGGTATCTCATCGTGAGATACTATTGGTATCTCGATAGTGTTATAAATGTTACACATTTGGTGTTGAGTTACTGTTTTTATCGAAGAACTTGATTTTATAAATCGGATTTTGTAAAGTGCCATAAGAATTCAATCATTGCATTTTAGGTCTTATTTACAAAATCGGGTTCCGCGATAAAGCATGAAGCCATGCAGTATGCATATGGCTACAAATAGTATTTCGATCGATTTTCCTGCAAGCATCGTCCATTCCCAATCTTAAGTTGTGTTATACGCAACACAATTATTAAGATGTGTTACGCGCGAATAGATAAAGTTATAGACCGTAAATTCAACTTGATTTGGAAATACTTTTAATATTCTTATATGGCTGTATCTTTTTGGCATAAAATTTGGCACGGACTTATGGGATGATCTAATATTTTTTCGCATCGGCCAATCGGAGCACAAAGATGTTGCATTATAAAAAATAAACATTCTTTGTACCGTATTTATCCTATTCTTCGTCATTTTATTGCGCTGTGAAAGGGTTAACGTCTGCATCGTTAATATTGCATCGCTTGCGGCCATTTTGGATCTTGAGACATTATCCAGGCTGAAAGTGCTAAGCTCGTTGTATCGTTTAATGTCGTCAATTATTTTTCTCATGTTTTTAAAAGTAGCATAGTCATTCAATTAGCTGCAATTAATCGTAATTCTACTATCGGTTTATGATAGTACACGTGTTTCAATTTACATACGTAACGTTCTTACGAAACGACAAAGTATTTAGCGTAAGAACAATGTTGCGAAGTAGATAACACTGTCTTTCACATTAAATAACTTACAATGCTATTTATCTGTTCGATAATTACACTTAATTAGCTTACTTGGCGAATTTTTCGAGCTACCTTTCTCATCACGAGCAACCGGAAGTGTCGTTCTTATTAACGTCATTATTAACGTACGTTTAAACGACGGCACATCGGATTTTATTCGTTTTCAACCATCTGAATGTATAGATGATACTCTGTGTTTACGTAACGCGAGCAAATTAATCGGATTTCGATTACCGCAGCCAGTTATTAATCGAAGTTTTCGACGGTACTTCCGGAACACCGAGTCGATTCATTTTAATTGGAAACACGGCGCGATCGCGAAACGACTCGTCGAGTTTTCCTGTTTTCCACGAATTATTCCACTTATTCGAACGAGAATTAGCCTTTAAAACGCTGGGGAAAGTTTCCGTTTCTAAGAGCCAGACTAACCCAAGTCCATTTTTCGTTTTTTCGAAACGCAGTCGCGTATACCAACTTATCGTTCCTTTTTTTATTTTATCAAAGCCATAAATATCTACTTACGTTACATAATAAATAAAGAAACGTTAATCGTCTTAACTATTTCCAATAGAATTTTGATTTACGCAATTTCAATTTTTGTTTTCGATATTAAGTGTACTAATTAGTGATCCACTACTTTTTAACCATTTCAATGCTATCAGTTCAGCTATCATTAAAAAATTTAAAATAACTTTTTGAAACAAATATTGCACAGAGATATTGCATTATTAAAGTAATACTTAATTCAATGCTTCTAAATTATATTTTATCTCTAGATCTTTACAAAGTACTTGAAACTTTCTAACTTCACTTGAAAGGTAAAACACGTGAACTATAAATACTTCCATACATCTTAACCATTTTCAATAGGAAGCAACTTTAGAATCACTAAATTAATCTTTACAATTTGTTAACGTGTATAAATGTTTTTCGTGTTGTAGTATTAACATGGTCATCTTTAGTGATCATAGCAATATCTCTAAATCCATATGCCTGTAACATTTTCAACTAACTATTTACTATTTTAATTAACGCGAATTATTTATTATATCAGATCAGCCATACCACTGAAAGGGTTAAAAAAATTAAAAACTACGACGTAGGATATTTTAAGTAAAGTGGGCAATATTATACGGTACGAGATTTGGGTAGACCTGACTCTTGAGATACGGATTTGTCGAAGGTACGTCGTTGAACAAAAGATTACGAGAACACCAAACTATCGCCTGATACTAATCCTCTGAAACTTCGCCTGAACTTTGAACGCTTTCACACACAGCCGCTCCTCTGACTTTGACTGTATCTCGATCTTCGCCGTAGTATCACAGTCGAACGAACAAGCGGAACAAAGTAACGTTAAGTGAATCTTGTCATGACTGACGCGAGCAAGCTACGCGAACACATTATGGGAACAGATTCTTTATTTTATCGCTCGTTTTACTGGTCTAGTTTATGGATCGAGAAACATAGAACACGGCAGAAACATGGAAGAAGATCGAACGGGAGTAAGATTGCAATGCTCTCGTTCCGAGATAGTGCCGTTCGTGTTATATAGGGTGGCACGTTACGGTTGTCGCTAAAAAAAAAAATCAAAACGACATCCTGAACGCGTCATGTTTTGTAATCCTTCCAACGAGAGCCTTGACAATTTTTTAACTATTCGTTAGTTATCTTAGTGTAAGCGAAGAAAGAGAGAGAAAAAGGAAAAGGAGGAAATTAGAAGGAGAAGAAGGGTGAAAGAACGCTCCTTCGGCCCAATTTTGAGTGATCATCTACGCACTGTGCAGCACTGCCCGGTTAGCCGTCGCTGATTCGAGATTTTATCGCTGCAGATGAATTTCCAAGTATTGCAGACTTCGATTCGTTCGTTAAAAACGATTCGATAAACTTAAAGTAAAATGTAGCAAGTGTGAGTGAGATATAGAAAAAACTTATGTGGCTTTGAAGTACGCTTTTACGTGAATCGTACTGTAAATTGTAACTTTCACGGCCATGACTTTCGTCGTAATGAAAGATGTTGCATTTTCTCGATATTAATATCACGAAATCAAAATAGGTCCGATTTTCTAGATGCAATGTCACCACGGCAAAAGTCACGACCTTTGAAAACGTACCTTTAAAGCCGATATATCTAACCCTGCATAAAATAAACCGAGTAGTGCTGTATTTGGCGCGAGCGTTATTCGGCCTACGTTACCTGAAGATTTCAATTCAACAGAAACACGTTTGCCATTCGGAGAAATAAGGATGAGGAACGCTATCGCATTGACCACCTTGACATACCACATTTACGTGACATCCCGTTAATAAACGCGACCCCCTCGCCGCACAAGCGAGCCAAAGATATTTCCGGTTCGAGTTATACCTGCGATTCGTTCAACGATCGCGTATCCCTAGAACGGAGAGCACGAATCGCTTGAACCTCCGAAGGAACGTAAAAGATACGCGGTCCTTTGCCTCAGTTTAATACAATATACACACGCAATATAGGGATAGCGGATAACTTAGTGTACACAGTTACGATATATACGATATATTATCACACAATAATATATTTTATATATTTCGACGATAATTTATTTAAACGAACCCGTGTAGCTTTCGCCAACGTGATTTCCGTGCAACATGGACTCGCTGAACTTAAGCCACGCGTAAAGAACACCAAATCATCCCTACGTCTCGACAGATATATCAATATTACGCTGGGTCCATACCGAGCTATTTGCAGTGAACAGCAACAGTATCGCATTCACATTGAAGTTTGCAAACAATTCGGGAACAGGTTAAACCTTTTTTGCGTGGCGATTCGCGAATCGCGATTCACGCCTCGTGCAGGTAACACTTGTTGGCGAGGCAAACTGGTTGGCTGTCGCATACCAGTAACACCTTTAGTCACACGTATTCCTGTTGTTGGTTGAATCAGTCACCACCGCAAGTATACTGCGTGACGAAGAACGTAACCAGGCAAAGTGATGCAATGTAAGTAACTGGGAAGAACCGAAAAGTAACATTTTCTAGTGGTTAGTGGGTTTGCTCTTCTGCTGAAAAGTTTATAGAAGCCTAGCCAACGAGTTATCTCTGCACAGTACGGCGGATACCGACCGTACATTACTACTTGTGGAAACGTTCAGACGGCGATTCTCCTCGAGCAATGGTCAGACGCGCATCGACTACTTAAGTGAATCGCGACCCACGAATCGCCACGCGAAACAAGTCTTACAGATTCTGAGCTTAGCTCCAGTGGCGCAATCGGTTAGCGCAAGGTACTTATGTTATAAGTCTCTGAGATTACGAATAGACCTTTCGATGTACCGCCTCCTGACCGAACAATGTTCGAGTTTGAAGATGAGCTCGCTCTTGGCAACACTGTCTACGCTAATGACTATACTGCGAATTTTTATGCATTTATGGAAAATTTAAATATATCAAAAATTAGAGAAGAGTGCAAGAGATCAAGGATACGCAAGATTTCCAAACTGAAATACATGTTATTTTATTTTGAGAGTGAAGATACCCCTCATTCCGAATACATTTTGTTAACAATTCATTCCCTCAATTTTGTTAACAGAGATAGGAATTTGCATAAAAATTCGCAGTTTACCGATGACGAGCTGTTGACGAACAGCAGTATGGACCCAGCATTACGTATCCGGAATCGAGAACGCAGCCTCGTTTTGCAGCGGGTTCGAGGAGGCCGAGTACCTTAGACTCCGTCGATGATAATAAGATGCGCTTAATAGCACCACGTCACTTTTAGAGAACGATGTGTTCAGGATCTAGTTCTAGCGTTAAGTACGTACGTACACACACCAAAGGTAGCCACCGTAAGCGTGTTTCTTACGATCGATTCATCCGTTCTCAACGAACTTTACTTTCGCCGGGTCTCGTTCGCGCTTGACCCTCTGATTTATGTTCACGCTCGCGGTTGTACCGTTCTTTCATCAAAGACGCACGCACAGGACAATGTTAAGCAGAACGCGCAATTTAAGAAACGTTAACTCTTTGCGGACGAAGTGCGAGAGATTGTTGATCAAACACTTATACCGTTTTTGTCGGAGATCGAGGAAAATATTTTTTTTTAAAGTAGAAAAATCAATGCAATAATAAGGAGAATTAATTCATTTAAAGTATGGAAGTTTGTAACGTTTTTAACTCTCTATAAGCTGAATTTTATTTACATTTACGATGAACAAAATTATAATTAATATTGAATTTTCATTCTTATCGGAAATCTAGCGATCAACACTAGAACAAATTTTTATGAAAATCGTATAGATTTAAGTGGATATATTTTTACAATTTTTCCACGATTTTCTATGAAAATAATGAATAAAGATTTATTTGCATTGCGTTATATGTTTCGATAGGTATTTATAATTTCGATTTCTTTGGTATAAATAAGTATACCTTAATTGTAGTTTCAGTATTCATAATTATTGTATGACTGCTTATCATGAATACAATGGTACAGAAATAAAATACAGTGGTACTTCAATATATGGGTATGTAACTTTTAAGTTGCATAGCGTTATAGAGGGTTACTTTAATAAATTTAAGACGGGGATGATTTCGATAAATGCGACGCGCTAAAAATATTTCCACCGCAAAGAGTTAACATATTTTATGCGGGAAATTGTGATCGCAGTTTGAACATAGAAGATCGTGATCTCAGTTGTACGACGGCTAATTGTTAGTACAAAGTAATTAATTGTTAGTTATACATTAGCTAAAGATTGTTGCCAGTGTAAATTTATTACGGATGAATTCGTTCTTTTTTTTATCAGAGAAGACAGATACATATTGAAGTAGATGATTTGGCAAACGATAATTGCAGAACCCGCATACAATGTGTTGACTCTGTGGCTGTGAGACAAAACGATGAATAGTGGCTATAAATAGTATTTGCACATCACTGTATTTATTCACGCATTTAATTAGGCCTAAACATATTAAATTTCCTTTACTAATTAGGCCTAAATATATTAAATTACTCATCCTTAGATTTCAATTATAATTATAATAATACTCTTATGCGACTATACAAATTTATCGTTTTGCAATTGAAATATAGAGTCTAATTGAAAGTTACGCAGTTGAAACATTCAGATAAGTGCGAATACTTTTCATATTTAAGCCACAAATTTTCACGTTTGCAATATTGCCGTTTGAAGATTTTAAACACAAGCGATAAATATTCAAACCTTAGTCGATTTGTAATTAATTTTCGAAGATAAGAAATTTATTTCTCGCGTATTTTTTTTTTTATAGATTCTATGTTCTGGAGCTTAATGAATATAGATTCGAATTTTTTTAAAACGTGACTTACGTCGTTTTGCTTTACAGCCACAGAATCATCGTACATAACGATAACAGGAATTACCAAATTTATTTCTTAAACTCACATTTATGGACGAAGTCGAAAGCAGAGGATCGAAAATGTTTCTGCCATCTGGAATTTAAAATTCGATCAATTTATTAATGAGTTTACAAACATGAATAACGGGATGTAAAAAGAAAAGTAAAAAACAATTATTATGGTAAAGGTTAGACCTTTATCGCACAGGTGGTTGCAAAAGTTACGCAAGTTTTGTTTTCACTCTACAGTTGTACCACTGGTTAATGAATTCTCGAATACAAAGTTCCGAAACAGTATCGCGACAATATGAATAATGCATATTACATTTCGCCAAACTTGGTTTCGTTTCAAGTACCAGCGAATGCGATAAAGTGCATCAGGAATACCAAAGCAGTATATTTATTTCTTCAGCCTGTGACTATGGTATTACTCACTTCCCACGTAACTTGACTATTTTCATACTTAAATTTCACTTTTAAATTCCTACATTGCTCACTTCAATACCTTAACACTAGGAATCGATAATTATCAAGTTCGACAATTATCCAGACTTAATACAATCTGTTCTTATTTAATCCTGCTACGGTTTTAGGATCATTTTTTATCGTGTTTTTTTAATCGTGCTTCGTCTTCTTTAAAAAATTGTGAAACTTTAAAACGATCATAAACAAAGTTATAAGCTATTAACGTGCGTGATTCTTTGCTTCAATTTTTATACCGAAGACTCCTTTTCCTAAAATTACAGAACTTCTTTAGACAAATAAAAAGATGATTGCGTTTGCAAATTTCAAAGACCGTAGCAGGATAAAAATGTTATCATTTACATTTGTTTATTAAACTTGTTTAGTGAACTCGCTCAAAAACCAAAGTGCGTGCATCTATGATGATATTAATGATACCACAAATCACGATACCGCAAAATTTAATACCGGTATTCTAAATCGACAATGAAACGTTACTCTCACTGCAATAAACCGGCAAGAAATACTGAAATTAACCCTTTGGCTGCAAAACATGCAAAGTTTAACCCTTTAAAAATATAATAATTTTACCAATTTCGATCAAGAAAATACGTAACATTTTTTACCGTGTAAAATAATTCTTCATGTAATAATACGTATAAAAAGACGTGTTTTACACTTTTAAAAAACACATAATAACTTATATTCGTCTTAGTTTCACTCGGGATTCACTGTGAAAGGGTTCAGAGAATAATTTTCCGCGTATCGCGTATTTTATTGAGTATCTACTGACTAATTATACAACCTTTAACTAAGTTACCAATTGGTTATCTTTTTCGTGTCCATCTCAGACAATGGAAGCTTTTATTTGTACCTCAACCAATGATAACTTTTATTCGTGTCTTGTGTACGATACAATCCCCAAATGCATCGTGCGTTCACAATCCACGTTGACAAATAGACAGCGGATCTTTATGCAAAGTCACATCTTCACAAAGATAAATAAAGAAGTGGAAGCTCAATACCAACTGGTTCCATTCCCAATATACTTTACTTTTCATATTTTGTATACTTCTACATATTTAATGCATTATGCACATTCTGGTATATTTAAATATCCCATAAATGCGTAAAAATCCGCAGACCACTGCTAAATTTTCCAACACTCATACATACGTCCGCAACAGTCAAAGGGTTAACTCCCACACTCGTCGTATAACCTACGAGGACCACTCAACGCGTGAATTTGAATATCGAAGCGCGATCGTGCAACGGCAGCAATTTTCTTCTGCAAGAATTCGGAAAAAAACGGAGGGACGCAAAAAGAGGGCCCGGCACAGTTGAAGCGCGATGAAAGAATAGAACACACAGAAATAAAGAGAAACAATTCTATTTTATATTTTAAGAGAAGGAATGCAACGAAGGACAAGACGAACGAGGATAGTCGCGTAACAAAACCCGATCGCTCACGCACACTCTTGATGCATAAACACGATATATTATATACACTATATACATCCATAGTATATACATATACGCGTTAGCGAATTAAACGGAACTCGCCTATTTATCGTCTAGAACGATTTTAACTACCATTATCGCCATTTATCCGTCGTTTAATCGATCATTTCGGTTTTTGGTCGCATCCGTATTCCCTTTGGTTCTCCTTTCACCGCGTTCCATAGTGTAAATAAACGAACCGCGTAGAGACGATGTAACGATATTAAAGAAAAAAAAAAAAAACGATTTAGTAGAGTTAACGAATAGTAGCGGTATTAAAGGTGAAAACTTTAAGGCGTATAGCATGTAAGAGTCTCACGGGACGAGGTACACTATAAAGTAAGTAATGTTATACTGGCGAGAACTGGGTTCCCAGTCGGGCCAATATTCGATAAATATCGGCGTGAAGGATCTAGTTCGTTTCTTCTTTAGTTCGTTCGTGATCACGTGAGGATCGTTGCTTTTCTCGGATGATGGAAGCCTGTCTTCGACGTGACATTGCCCGGATTCGTCGGTCACAAGAAAACTGTACAGGGTGAGCGAAGTTGAAATATTTTTCAAAACTGTCGGCTACGTCGAAAATGGCTTAAAACAACGAGTTAGATTTGCCTGCGCTATTTTACGCATTATCGTTGGCAACTATCGCTTTGTAAAGAAAAATATCGTGGCTAATTACGGTTTAAGCTGTAGCAAAGTTAATCGTGAAGCTATAACGTAAATTAGTGACGTTATCGGTGTTTGACGATTGCAATTATACTTTCCAGCCATGTTCACATTGATATAAAATTGAAGTAGAATTAATTAATAACGTTGCGAGAAAAGGAAATGCAAATCCTAACGTGTGAAGATATTTTTACATCGTACAAAAATGTGCACCAGTTTTAAGGAATAAAAAGAAATGAACAAGTAAGCCACTGTAATTGCGTATAATAGTTAAAAGGATAAAAAAAGAATGGCTGTAATATATCTGAATAAATATCTCCTAAATTAATGATTTTTCGACATAAAGAGGTTAATACTTTTTTTTTATAGAAACTGATGAGCTGAATCGATTGATATAACAAAAAATATATATGTCTCCACTTGAAAACTACTTACAAAACTACTAATAACACAGTGCATCTTATGGCAAGCATAATTGCATAAATCGCGTGGCAATTAATGTTAACTCTGCAGATCATTAAACTTCTTTTGAAAATCTGGATCTTTCGCTAATAATATTAAACACTGTATTCTAAAACGGAACTTTATCCCGTTAATAAATTATTATTATAATGACTCTTTCTAAACCATTCGAGTTTTGCCCGAAGCCTTTTTCGATATAACCAACAGTTTCGAAAACGTTTCAACTTGCAGCCTTAGGCGACTCACCCTGTATACGATCTTTATTTCCCTCGTTTCGTGTAAACGTACGACGTTTGTTCCCCAGTTTCCCTAATAATGTTATGCCTACACATTGACAGGGATCACACGGGTTCCATTCGTGATAGTAATTGATTACAAACGCGATTAAGGTGGATGCTAATAAATATCGAACGCGACCGTGTAAATTGCAGTATGTGACAACAGTAATTTCAATTATATCTGATATCGATCGCGGTTGATATCGTTGATGCCAATACCGATTGCAATGTATATTGATTAATCGGTAATGATTGTAATCCTTATCGATTATAACAAGCGTAATCGCTGACGCGTAATTTCCCAGAAACATCACAATCGATTTAACTCCAATTAACCGCAATATTGAGAAGCTAATATTTATTTCTGGTTTTAGATCGGGGTAACGATATACAACGCCGATCATAATTATTCGAACGACTTCAAAAATCGACGGATATTCCCCATTAATTCAAAGGCACGAAATTTGAATGCTTGATGATTGACAAAACTTCGAAAATTGAATCGCTTAAAAATCGAAATACTTAAAAATTCAAAATCTCGAAAATTGAAACGCTTGGAAATTCGAGCGCTTGGAAACTTGAATATTTAGAAATCCAAAAGCTTGAAAATTCAAAGGCTTGGAAATCCCAAATAATTTCAACTTAAGGTACGCAAAGCTATACGATCAGTTAACGGCGAAGAATGCAACGTTAACTATTCCAATAAAAAGTAACTTGTGATACAAGTAGCACAGAAAAGTTACATAGGCTCCTTTTATAATAAAATCTCTGTCGTTCGAATAATCATGAGTTCGACTGATCCTTAACCTCTTGCCGTACAATAACGAGTGACACTCGTGGCATAAATTATGGCGTCGATTCAATAAACAGAGATTCCATTTGTGACTAACAATAAGTTGAATTTTGGCTGGATTTTTAGTTTCAGTTCATCAGATTGAAACTCACTGAATCAAAATCACGGATAATATTTGATAATCGAATATTTGGTATATTATAATATACTATATAGTGAACGAACAGCTATCGTAGCGTGAGTTGGTAATAAAAAAAATTGCATGACAAGGGGTAAAACTTTAATTACAACCGGTGACCTAAATGCTCAGTAAAATGGCTAACCCAATTATAGAAAAATGGTATAATTGCAAGACGTGATATAGAAAATCGGCGAATTCTCGCAACTTCACACGAATTTAACCAATGAATTGAACGTTTGAGGGTTAAACGTGATTACAAGATTGAATTTCGAAATCGGCCATCGCTTTAATGTCGGGATCAGATTTATCGAGGATCGCGGTTAATTAAATATGCAACGAAATAACGTATCGAAGAGCCTTAACGAGAGAAGGGAACCTGATGGATAAATCGAGTTTATCGAAAGCTACTTCGCAAGTAACACTTTTAAAACACATTTTTCGTTGCTGTTCTAAAAATTTCCGTTTCGTTGAAACGACGAAGAAAAGTCGTACATCGATCGAAGAATCGAATATTAAAAGAAGGGAGAGAAAATTGGATTGAACTTGTATTTGAAACTGTTGAGCTGCTCGTAAAAAAAAAACTGCATGGTGGACATCAGTTTCGAGAATTATCGAATCGCGTGAAAATGTTTCACTTCACGTGAACGCGTCGGAAAGAAAAAACGAGAAGGTTTGCATACGCAACAACTCTACAGCAATAACGCTCAAACACGTAAATTAAATGGCTACCTGTGTAACCATATTTGTGTCGTCGATGTTTAATGTTCGCGGAACAAGAAAATTAGTAAAGGAAAAAAGCCGTCATGTATTAGATGTTCAATTATTACTCGGTGTAATACTCGATAGGGGAAATAAGCAAATTGTGTCAATAATATTAATATATGGAAGAACGTCATGTTTTTTAAATTGAAACGACTGGACCATTCGGACGATCGTCGAAGCGGCAGCAACGTTAATTTGCTACTGGCGCTTCGACGCGAGCTCAAAGATAAACAAAACAAACAAAAAAAAATGAACAAAAAAAAAATAAAAGAAGTGATACCTTAATTTCGCTGATAAATTAATAATTCGGCTCGTGTCTGAGAACAGAACTAGTCGTACTCCAGTCAAGTCAAAAGCAATACTCGAATGTAGAATAATTTTTCGCATGTAATGTCCATCGATATGTACAAATATTCGAACACCGTTAAGCGTGGAAATTTCGATGACCGACCACATTCGATAACACGATAATACGTTGTGAGTGAAGAAGTTTGTAACGTGACTCAATGGATACTCGAAGCTTGTGAACATTAAACGTAGATAGAAACAACCACGTTTCATGGCCGATGTGTGGAAAGAGAGTAACATAATTTAGGTTGATTATTGCAATAGCAAAATATACATAAATATTTGGAGAACGAACTTTGAAGCTGGCAGAAATAGTTCTGGGTTCGAGGAACTCAAAGTGAAGAAAAGTTGGACGAAATGGGATAATTTCATTATTCGCAGCACAGGATACTAATTGCGCGTACTGCTATATTGTTGACGACGCTATGAATATCTTCTATATGTAACGCAACATATTAGAAACAACAGAAGCCAGCAAAGTCAGGAACACAGTATTAGCACGTCACGTTGTATCGCATAATTTCAGTCGACAATCGTAGAGTGAGAGAAAGAGATGGCAACAGCATTGTTAACTCATTCAGTACTGCTGACGCATGTATCAAAGAATTTCCGTTTTGCGCATGCTGTTGTCATTTTCGATCGATTAAGCCATTTGCATCCGCAAGCCGAATAATACTCATTTATTGTCGAATGTAAAACGATCTGAGATCGTCTTGCGAGCAGTGAGTAAAAAAAGTAGAGGCTGTTAGTGCAATACCAACAAGTTCGATCTTGTTAAGTGTTATTCGGTCGCCAATAGTAGGTCGGTATTTCGTTTTATACGTTAAAATTAAAATTGGAAGAAAAAATATTTATCGACACGCGACGATATGGCTGAACTATTAGTTCAGCGTCTATATGACGCAAATGGGTTCGCGATTATCTAACGCCATTGACGTCTTGAAGCATTTGCAATCTTTTGCCACCCAAATAATATGAAATAACCGAAAGAAGAATATGAGTTAAATATTAACGTAATATTATACGATTCAATATTCTTACGATTTCTTCATGCTCGTCGAATAAAATTCGCCGTAACCGAAGGGCTAATAATAATTTGTGTTACCATCTCTTTTTCTCGCTGTATAATTGCCAATTCAAATCACGCGATTTGCGTGTCCCTGCTTTAAGACGTTCCTATAAAAAAAAAAAAAAAACAGAAGCAAAAGCAAACAAGTGCAAATGCAATTTTGTTAGACTATCCCATTTTGTCTAACTTTCCTCTAATAAGAAAAGATCGAGACATGAAAATTCCAAAGAGTAACGAACCTGTTTCTTCCAGTGCGGCAGAACGAGGATGCTCAATATTGATTCGCAGAGAAACGAGGATTCGAGTATCTCGTTGGGTGGTGGTTGCAAGATTATTTACATAAGCAATAACACATTACCCCGCATAATAATCGTTTGAAAAATGACACCGGGTTCCCGTGTAACTCGTTCTATGCGTGGCACCCGATAGCAAAGTGGCCAATCGGAAAGGCGCGCGACCGATCGATCAGGATTGCTCAAGAACTAGAAACGAGTCAATAACGAGTCAATAACTTCGTAAGAGTCTCGTTAGTTTAATTAAAAGATCGGTAGCAAGCTAACCAATTATAGCAGTGATATTAAGTACAAAGAGAGAAAAAAAAAAAGAAGAAAAAAACGAACGTGAAAACGAAGAAACTCGCGGAATTCCGTAGTCGACGGAGACAACTGCGTTAGTTAAATGTCACTTTCTTCGCTCCTCGATACTCGCGCGCCATTTTCGGTTGGAAATGGAAGATCGAATAAAAGTGATGGTCAAGGATGTCGTTGTTGAGAAACGAAAAAAAAAAAAAAAAAATAGCGGATGAATTTTATACAAGTGAACGATTTAATGGAAATCTACTGATGATCACTTTTTTCGCTTCTCGTGTCACAATGAATTTCCTCTCTACGACTCTCACTGTTCACTGTACTTTCCACTTCGTCTGCGACCTATATGCGTACGAGAAACATCTGTCGCAAAAGTTTGCAAAGCGTTCGCAATTAATAATTCAACTTTAACGCGAAGTACTAACACGTGTGTACGTTGAGCATAATGACACTAGGGTTTCGCGGACGTAGAAATCTCACGTTACTATTATTTTTTCGCGGATCATACAAATTTCGACGTCGAAAATCATCTTTTTCTCCTATATATAACTGTAATGATATTCTTAACCTTTCCACTGTCAAGCGAGCCAAAATTAATATAAATTTCGATGTCGAAAATCATATATTTTTTTCTTATATATAATTGAAGAGATATTTTAACCCTTTCACTGTTAAGCTAAAAAGTGTTAATTGTTAATTTAACGATGATACACGGGCAATTAAAACTGTTAACTTCGGATCTTAAGATAAGGGTTTCAAAATCATTCATGATCTTCTAATTTGGAATGCAAAAACATAAAATTTATGAACCCTTGTTCTAAGTTTTATTTGAATCGCAACGCACTACCATTTTAACCCCTTGATGACCAAATCCATGAGCGTCACTTCTTTGTGCAATTGTACATTATTATTATCTGTTAATTCGTGCTTCTGTCTTGTTTATTTCTTCGCTTCTTCTATTTTAGGTCTACGCCACTGAAATTGAAGATAACGCGACAAAATATCCTGAAATTTACCTACATTCATCAGCAAATTGAAGTAAAATTTCACCGTCAAAGTTTTCGTACGTCGCCGTGTTAATACAAAATACATACTTATGCAACCGATTGTTTACACAGTCTTTGTGTTTAAATAGGCAATAATATCCATCTATGACGTGCAAGTTGAAATCCACCACTTAACTTTCAATTTTCTAAAGTAAATGATACGCTTTCGTTCAAATAGCGAAGTTTTCCAAAGCGTAATCTCAGTTGCCAAGGGGTTAATAATATAATATATAATATATATATTTATTTAAGAGTAAAAGAAACCCTCTAGTATACAAAAAGATCTAAGGACATAAAGATACATAACTGAAAGGGTTAATTATCCAATTTCCATGTATTTCGCGTTTGCAAAACTCTTAACGATTTTTAGAGTAATTTACGAAGTACGAGTTTCTATGTCCGGAAACAGCTGCGAAAATGTAACAGAAGCCTCTCGCTCGAAATTCTCCTGTCTGTCGCTATACTATTTCCTGTTTCAACTTCTGCTTTCCGTTTCCGTGTGATCCTATTCTCCTTTGAAGATACTACCGAACATTTCCCATATATTTCTACATACGTCAAAAACGAGAACTATCATAATGTCTGATAGGGATACGAAATTATGCGATATGAAATTGTTCTCCTGTCCCCTTTTTTCCCCTTCTTCTTTCGATACTTTCTGTCATCGTCTCGATACCCTTTTACGAATCGAACGTATTCTGTTAACGAAGAGGGTTTTTGATGATTCTTCGTCGGGGTGATAAGCGTGAGTTTTGATTGCGTAGTGTTTCTAGCTTTAAGAAGCGACTGTCTGAACACAGGGAGGTCGGTTTTTGGAGCTGCGAGCTTTTATTGAAAGGAAACGAAGCCTAAAATGGTTGGTTGGTAGATAAGTTCGTAGCGCGGTTTGCTGTTTTGGAATAGCGTAAGAGCGAGAGAGAGAGAAAGAATGAGGGAGAGAAAGAGAGAAAGAATGAGGGAGAGAGAGAGAGAGTGAGAAAGAGAGCAGGAGAAAGAGAACGAAGAAAAAAGTGCCTATATACATCAGTAAAATTATTCGTTAGCATGTATTTATGCGTTCCAACGAGTACGGACAGTGTCAATTACAGGTTAAAGAAAAAAGAAAAAAAAAAGAAGCGACAAACAAGATACCGCGAAGAAGGCGAAAGATATAGGGGAAAGATACGACGAAGCAATATCGAGCGACGATCCGAGAATTACAAACGCTTGCGAGTACCAATTTATTAACAACGACTACGACGACGACGATAATGATTGCGAACTATGATTACTATTATTGTTATTATTGATTGCGAACCTAAATTAATGAGCTAATCGCTGTGAGGCACCATTCGAGTTTCGCCAGGATCGCTGAAAACGGCGTTCGAGTTGAATGTGTTTTCTCGCGGACCGCGTTATTAAAAAGTCGATTGCTTGAAAGCCGATTGAGAACGGGCAATTTGCCAAAATTGCCATTACATCGTAGGGAACATACAGTTTGTAAATACCACATACGTTTAATCGATTAATATTACCATTCGGAAGGTAGCTGGAAATTTGCGTTTCTATTTAGCCGGAAAAAGAAAAAAATTGTGCTTCCAAAGAGATCGCCCAAAATAATCCTCGCGAATCTCGTTCGGCGCGAACCACGGCGCGTTAGGGACGGATGTGATATAAGGTGAACCTTAACCTTACCTATAACGCATATAGATATTGATATTGTATGCATTGTGATAGTATCCTCGAGGAAAAAAACACACACCAATAACAACAACAACAACAACAAAAAGGAATTAACCGCCTAGACGAAAGAAAAAAAAAGAAATAAATAAAAATATAAAACCCTGCCTCCTCTAAGGTGCGACTGATATTTACAGGATATTGTTCCAATTGGATGCTCCCAAGGAAGCCGGGGTATTCAAAAGCAATAACTTCGTAGACGGTCGCGAATCCTCGACGAGGTGAACTCGCGGCCGATTAAATATAAATAATAATAATAACGGCGCAGATAAGAAAAAAAAAAAGCGAATAGGCCGATGAATTTTTAACCTTACTAATTTTAATTGTAACGACGACTTAGCGACGCAGGATTAAAACACACCGACACACTAATGAGTCTGGATTACGGATACGCATAAACACGTACACGTTTACACGTATACACACGTACACACACACACACACATGCAGACGCGTAGTGAATAAATATTTGCTACTCTTTACGATAATAAGCTGTCGAGAAGAAGAGAAATGATAATTAGCGAAGAGAGTGAAAGGAGCGTGCGTGCGTGTATGCAAGAGGGAGCGCGAGGGAGAAATGGTAGAAATAGCGTAGTAGGTATCGAAACACATTTATACACGTTTCATAGAGCCACACACGTACGCAGAGGCAGACAGACACACACACACACACACACCGTACACAAGATGAGCCTAATAAACGATTTAGTAAGAGTTATTATTAATAATTGGAAAAAGAAGAGGCGAGGAGACTAGCGATGGCTTTTATAAGATGAAGTAATACGACGCAGCGCGACAAACGCGCACCACTGGTTACATTGATATACATAAATCTATTATATATATATAAATATATATATTATATACATAAAAAAATATTATATATATATATATTATAGCATTCGAACTTTAGTTCGAAGAAAATAGCGATGATACGACGAGTGAGTAGAGAGCGCAAAAAAAAAAAAAAGTAATACTACGTTTCGTCGTGAAGATCGAAGAACGATTGAGAGCGAGCGGGAGTGAGTGTGTGTAAGAGAGAGAGAGAGAGAGAGAATATTTAAAGAAAAAAATGTCGAATAGAAGAGAGCGAAAGAGAGAGCGCGAGTGAATGTAAAAAAAAATGACAGAAAGAATGCAAGAGTAGAAAAGTATATGCAAACAAAAAAAAAACAATTGCGCAGGTATCCATATTTTATAGCTTTTACTTAAGAAATTAAACCGTACACGCAGAACGTGAAGTTAACTATATATATTTATATAGATACGTTGACATGGTATTACCGATGAAATTATATCGAAGTATTGGTAGGCTGGTATATCGTAACGATGATTTTACCTTGCTTTGAAACATTCTTATCGTCGTTCGCGTTATTACATATTAACGTGTGAACTTAGAACATCCATACGCAATACGAAATAATTTTTAATCAACAACAGACACACAAACACACACACACACACACACACGTACACACAAGGAGATCTTTCTTTTTGTCATCGTTACTACTATCATCGCAGTCGTTCTTACTATACTATTATTACAATTCCGATTCCGATTACTATCGTTTGCCACAGCGTTATCAATGAACGACGACGAAGAGATACCAGTTATCTTATATCTATTAACGAAAAAAAAAAAAAAATAAAATATAATATAATTATACCTTGCATGACTACGTAGGGCTATACTGCCGCCGAAGCAATACAAAGAGCAATATAGAGTTAAAAAGGTAATTAACGAGATTAAAGGTACTAAAGATAAACGATATTAAATAACCGTGGAGGAAAATGCCGTAGGTATACACACACTAAAAGACTCCGACACTTAAAACCTCCCTTTTCCAACAACACTTTACATATACACAATCGCACACACACACACACACACACACACACACACACGCAGCTAGACAGCAGATATACATTACACGTACAGACACGCACGTTACAATTACATACATGAACTCCCGGATATTCGGGACACAGGACACTACACAGGTGGACACTATGTATGGTCATTAATTTATTCTGACCGTAGTGCTAATTGTACTTAGCATTTACGTAGATAACACTAATTGCCTAGGTCGACCAGCTCGCCCGGGGTTCCTGTTGCCGTGCGTGTTACGCCCTCTCAATCCCTTTCCCCCTCAACTTTAATTTCCCTTCTACGGACACACGAAGCCCACGTGATCGTCTTCGTCGTCGCGATGTAATTTCCTACGGTGTATACGACGGCAAAGGCGGGAACCCTGGTCGATCGAATTTCGCCTAATAATGAAATAAATAAATAAATAAAAAAAAAAAAACGGTAGTGATATAGAGTTATTCGTAGAAACGCTAATGTACTTCACCCGGTGCCTGTGACAGCTAAGCTCGCTATATCTGTTCAAGAACGAAACGATTGACAATACATTGTTGAGTAGAGAGTATCCGAACCTGTTCATCTTCCTTCCTGAACTTCGATATGCACTCGTTTTTCTACTTTCTAGTTTCTCGCCACTTGTTTCCGAGTATCTTTCGAGTGCAAGGGAAATATGTATTTCTTTTCGTTTCGGAAGATTCACTGATTTAGGAATGTTACCCTTTATACCCGTTTCTTTACTAATTTTGTAAGTTTGAGAAAATTTTCATGGTGTAACTAATAGACTGCGGATCATTATGCAAATTTGTATTTTTATTGACAAGATTAACCTTTTACACTTCGTTGGCGCTGTTATGGTTTTCGTTAAAATTAAAGTTGAAGCTCTTTACTTATTTTCGCCACTGCAATTTTCGCTTAACTTAGAAACACAGTAAATTAAATGCAATTTTTTCCCTCTATAAATTCTCATAAGAGCCAGAAATGTGCGTTGCAGTTACCAGTTGATTATAGTTGTTGTTAAAAAAGTTTTGCAGCGCAAAGAATTAAAGGAATGAAACTGAAACAAGAGATTGTTTGAATGACATTTTTGAACACTTACAAGTAAGTTTCCCATAAATGCATAAAAATCTGCAGTCTAATAATTAATTCGGCATCGGTCAGTGTACTTCGTATTTTGTTCGCCCTTTCGGTTGAAACTATTTCTAACTACCTTTCTCCTACTCTAAGGTAATATACACCTTTTTAATTATTTTTTTTTTATTCCCTTCCCTTTGTCTTAATGTCTGTAATTTCTCTCTCTTGTCGGCAAAACACGTTCGACCGACTACGGCACGGCTGTTCACGGGTACCACCTGGAACACGTAGTATTAGCATGGTGTGAAAACGATAGTGACGCTAGATGAATTAGCTTTAAGCTTCTTTCTCGCTAAGAGGGAACCTATTATTATAATAACGATATTTACATACATTTGTATTATTTGTAAACTAGCGCTAATACAAAACTCCAATTTGTGCATCGACACGCGAAACAAGAAGAGAGTCCCGTTTCCCTTTAACCTTTATTCCTGGACCCACGAAGCCCAGGCGGATGAGTAAAGCGTGAAACCAACAACAACAACAACAACAATAACAACAAAAAAACGAACAAAAAAAAAAGAAACGAAAAGAAAGAAAGCTCCCGCCCTTGTTCCTGTTCCGTTCGTTCGAACGAACGCCTTTTTTGTAAGAAAAGAAAACCGAAGAAAAAAATATAATCCAGGATACTTTTCGTTTCTCTGTTCCAGTTTGTAATTTTTCGCTCTGTAACGTCTCTCGTCTATTATATGTATCTTCTCTCTCTGTAATATCGGGCCTTTTCCTCTAAACGAAGTAAAAGAATAATGAAAAAAAAAAAAAATGAAACGCGAAAGGAAAAACGAAAAAAAGATAAAAAATGACGACGAAGATGATGAAGAAGAACACGGAATAAGAGAACACGAACTTTACCTATCCTGATATGCTTCTCATAGTATTGGATGGTAACGTTACAAGACAAAAGGGAATAAAACGTTAATTGAGCATTGTTATCTATGTAATACAACATAGGATGTTTTGTATTATATTTTCATAATAAATAGACACGTAGAAAAAGACGTATTAACCATACCAGTGTTATTTCTTTACTCCCCATCGCTTCCCTCCTTCACATTTGTCAACTATCCCTGTTTCGGCGCTTTAACGCTAGAACTACAGATAATCAGCGTGAACTTATTTGTATCGAGGTAATTGACGTGATAGTTATTTGCAAAAATACGTACTGAGTGAAAAATATGTCACCGTTTACGGAAAATTGCTCGTAATCTTTGAAAAGTATGGGTGTTCTTAATTTATGGAATTTTTACAGGAAATTACAAGTGGGTCATGTTGATCAGCTTGGTAGTTCTAGTGTTAAGTACTTATTAAAATTACAGGAAGTGGTAAAAAAAAGAACACCTAATTTTTTATAAAATAGATTGTTCCTAACTATCGTAAATGACATGAAAATACAGTGTTTTATTTTTACAATACTATAGCTTTACTTTCATTTAAATTATATATTAATAAAATTCTTTCTACAAACACTTGCATAGGAGGATGTTTCATAAGCTACAACATGCAATATGTTTGTGCAGTAAGTTTTTATCCTCACATATTCTTTATCTTATTAATACAATAAAGCCACACTTTGACCGAAAACTTTTGGTAGCTGTATGCGTTTTTTCCTGGACATATTATACTAAACACTTAATGGTTAACAGCTACGATTACTTTTTTATTCATTTCTAATTTTTTCAGTTGCAACGAAATTACGTTCTTGCAGTTTCTCATCGATTTCAATCTAAAAATAGAGATGTTGCAGAGGAAGCAATACGAATACGTTACTTAACGATAATACTCCTAATAGAAGTAAATGAAAGTCTTAAAAGAAATAAATCAGTTAGATAATCCAACAGGACAAGCTTCGATCGATATCGTCGCTTTAAACCGACATTTAATTCTCATAATAAAGAACGACGCGTTTAAGTGAGTTGGTCAGCCACTAGAGAAGCCATTCTACTTAGCGATGAAACAAGATGCGGAATTATAAATCCTCGTCTCCTTTAATTAAACGTTAATCAGCTAATGGATACGTATTGCAGACGAACCTCGATAACTCGAAAACTTCTACGAGACGAAAATTTTCTTCAACCCTTTTTGCACCAATGCGAAAAATTTTACACGTCGAAAACTTCAGCTCTTTCCTTGAAATTCGAATTATTCAGGTTCGAATGTATTATCGATAGACTGCGGATCTTTATGCATTTATGAGAAATCTACCTTTGTGAAAAAGTACAAGACTCGCATAATATACAAAATAAAGAACACATTATTATTTTTATGTAGTTTTCTATTAATATTGTATATTTATCTAATTATCTATTGATCCCTATTTAGAATCTGCATCTCCGGACGTGTTTTCCAAAATATTAATTTGCATAATAATCCGCAGCCTAATTATCAATAAGGTAGTCATTATTTTTAATTATCGATTTTTCGTATTTATTTATTTCAATATATTACCTTATTCTACTACTAAACACTGGTTTTTTATAAACGAGAGATAAAAATGACAGGAAAATTAGACTAAACAGGATACTGGATACATAAACTTATATATTTTCCTTTTTATTATCTCAAGCGAAATGAAAACACTTCTAAACTATTTTAATATGCCAACTGTAAAAGTAAACGCAAAAGCTGTAAATACGCAATCGAGAAGGTAAAAATGAAAATAGTAATAGGTAGACTGCGGATCTTTATGCAAATTTAGATTTTTACAAATAAAGTTAAAGGAACGAGTTCCAAATAAGAAGTTGTTTCATTCTCTAACTGTACTTTGTATTCTACTTTCATTATTTTCCGTATTTTTCAATACCATTTGCATTCTGTACCTTATTACATATTTAAATTTCCTATAAATACATAATGATCCGCAGTCGTTGTTCCATTCTCCAAATACTATACTCTGTATTTGACTTTTATTATTTTCCGTATTTTTGAATACAATTTGCATTATGTACCTTGTTAGATATTTAAATTCCCTATAAATGCATAACGATGCACAGTCATTGCTTCATTCTCCAAATACTATACTTTGTATTCTACTTTTATTATATCCTGTATCTTTTAATACATATACATATACATATACATATACATATTTAAATTCCGTATAAATGCGTAAAGATCCGCAGTCTAGTAATGGAGCTCTAGAGGCGCAGGAAATCGGGCCACAAAAATACATTGCACGATTCTTACACCCAGCCCGCGATATTACGTAAAAGATGTTGGAAACGCGACAGGTAAGGAAGGGTTGAGAATAGAGCACCATAACAAGTCACGTGTTATCTATACATATAATAGGTCGTGTCGCCTTGTCACGAGAGCCATGAAAGGAACCTATAGAGACGATCACGTATTGGCTCTTCCATTATAAAGCAACAACTTCGATACCCTTTCGCGGTGGCTAACAATAAAAGAGCGCGGGTGTTGAACTTAAGGAGGCGGCCGAGAGCTGAGCGTGGATGAAATTCAAGTAAAACTCAGCAAAACCTAGAGCTGTTTTAAGTACCCGAAGAATGTGGAACGTTTCTTCCAAGCCTCCCTCTTTTACCTTATTTCTCGAACCTTTTCCTCGCAGATTTATAATGATTAGTGGATTGCGGATTTTTATGTAGTTCACTTCTTTTACAAACGTAATTAACATTGGGTTTACGGACATTAATTGCATATTTAACGGGCTTTCGGAAAAATAGGTATACTGCATATAAATATTCGAAATTAAAAGGTTGAGGAAGGAGAGGACTAATTAGAATACATATTCCTACCATTGCATTAATTAAAGATAATATAAACTAATGAAAAATAATGTTTATGGTAATCTTTAAGTATTCCGCAGTCTTCTGCAACTAGCCCTCGTAGTTCATTTGTTATAAACAAACATATCGCGCCATAAATCTAAGATGTTAATAAAGTTTCGAAAATAACGTATTAGATCGTTCGGAAAGTTCGTAGCGATATTTGGGAAGCCATACACAGAATAATGAACATGTATTATATGACTGTATAGTGTTACACGTAACGTTGAGAGTATCTTTTCATAATACATTTTCATATTTCTGGGAGATGAATTTTACCAAATAGTTTTGTCTGTTCCATTATTGTATTAAATTTTCATTGTTAATTACTAGAATGAATAATGGTATGATATTGCTATGTTTAGAATTTATATCCTAGTTATGGTTTAATTACTTTGTCCATAATTTTATCGATGCGTTAGGCTAAGCGCTGTCTTGTTAACACGTTTATTGTCGCGGCGAATACTTAACTTGATCAGTTTCGTGGCTTTCAATTCGCGCTGCATGGACCACTAGTGATCCATGTTATATTGTAGCTATTATATTAGGTTGTTCAGAAAGTTCGTGCCGATTTTCTATTGTCGAATAAGCATTGTAAGAGTACCACTAAACAAAATTCAATTTGTGACCATTCCAAATAAGACATTTCCGGGTAAGTTTCAACCCCCCCACCCTATTATTAGAGAAGTTACAGACGGAAACGTACGTTACAGTTTAAGCTCCATTTTCTTCGATCTCGAGCATGAAAAGTTGTAAGAAAAATCAAAGATGCTTTCGCTAGTTTTATATACATCTCGAAATTTTCTCAGATTTTTTAACCGCAGAGCCGACGTTTAAAAAATGTCCAAAAGCTAACTGTTTATGGAAGCTATTACGTGACTGTGTTTATATTTTTATGATTAGCTTTATAGTTAAAATAGAAGCATTTTGATATCCTAAAGGCCTTTCTGAATCTGAACTTAAACAGCTAAATTAAGGTACATTCAGATCTACGGGTTGGGTATGTCGAAAACATTACGAAATATAATAGAATTATAATGAACTTTCCGAACAACTCAATACATGTTTGAAAGATGCTTTACAATATTAATGAATCTGAAAAAGTAAGTATTAGTCAATGTGTTAAAAAACGTCGCGTATTCTTTTACGTAACTCCGGACTTTCCCTTTTAGTTGTTGCAATTAAAGTGGCTGTGTGCAACTAAAGGGTTTCACTATTTCGCGTGGTGTACAAAAGAATTTAACGCTAGGATTACGGAACTCGTCACGTTGACGCATTTCAGATTTCATACCTAAAATTGTAAAGACCATAAATATTATTTTTCAGTACTTTATGTTAACTTTAATTAATAGAATGGTATGAATATGTATTCTAATTGATTCTCTTCATCCTCAACTTTCTATTTTCAAATATTTATATGCAGTATACGTATTTTTCCGGAAGCCTGTTAAATTATGCACGTAACGTCCGTAAACCTAGTGTTAACGTCGACATTATCGCAAAAGCTGCGGATTTTCCGAACAACCCAATATACTTTTACCGATTACTGAAACCATGGCGACTGCCTTACATGAACTACCTAACTTTCTTCGGTACGATGTAGAATGCTGTCGAAGCCGACCCATGGACAGACGTGCTAAATGCTACCAGCGATTTCAAGTTCTGCGCGCAATTATTTGGTATCGGCGTCGTTGGGTAAGAAGACTGTCTATACATACACGTGTACACACCTTTGGTAAGCTGATTTACCTAATTAATCTACGTGGTTCAGTGACCAGAAAAAAGTTAAGCTTCCAGCAAATAGAAGCAAAAAGGGTGGCTTAAGAATCAATGAAGCAACGTTCATCAACCTTTGGAGTCGTTCGAATATTTTTGTGCTTCTAATATAAGGCAAAATGGCGTAAGTCACGTTTTCAAAAAATTAGAATCTATGTTTTCATACAGAATCTAACACAACACACAATCTATACGCTTGTTAAACAAAAATGTACAAAAGTAAATTTTTAATGCTCAAAAAATGAATGCATTCGGATGTTTAATGATTTTGTTCCGAACCTTAAGCGGCAATATCCCAAAAGTGGGGAAAAAATGTGAGTAGTATCGTTTTGCTCGATAACTACAGATTTATTAGCAGTAGTGCACGTGTACTACTTATTACTACTTATCTAGTGTATCAGAAAAGAATATTTCTTGGTCATCAATAGATGGATTTCACCCAAGTGAATAAGAACGAATTAAAGACCGTTATGTTCTGGATCTACGGCGGTGGTTTTATGACAGGATACGGCAAGCATAGTTCATACGCGCCCGACTACTTCCTAGAACGTGATGTGGTGTACGTAATGTTCAATTACCGAGTCACCAGTTTAGGTATGTTGAAGCTCTACTTTACTAGCTTTTCAAAAAAAGTCCCACCTCTTCGATCTCGAATAATTACGTTCGTTATAATTATTCCTAGGATTCCTGGCGTTGGATGTACCTGGCGCTAAGGGCAACCAAGGATTGAAGGATCAACTTTTGGCTTTGAAATGGGTACAAAAGAATATCGCCGCATTTGGTGGTGATCCAAACCGCGTGACTATATTTGGAGAGAGCGCTGGTGCTGCTTCCGTTGGTTTCCATATGCTTTCACCACGATCGCAGGGTAATATTCATAACATTCTTACAATCGCGTAATTAGTGGAATTTATACAGCGAGCTTGTAAAAGTTGTCACCTGTCAAAACACGTACAAGTGTTGCGAAGATCTAAAAAGGGATACGGAAGAGATGGAAATTAGTTCTTCGAAGGACACGTAGACTGAGAGTCAAGATGTTTATTTTAGGGCTTCTTTGCGGCAAGGTGGGTGTCCACGAACGAATACAGCCTTGGGTGCCCAGAAGCTAAGAATTTAATTTACAAGCTCGCTTAACAGGTTCCACAAACTGTACAGTTAACGTATTCTATTCGAATCTAACCGATTTAATAAATAAGTTAATAGATAAGTTCTATTTAAGGGTTCATTTATACTGATAGACCGAGCGCGAGTCAAGCTAGAAAGGAATGAAACATTTAGGATAGTTGTCCCAATTACTGCCATTTTAAGCTTATCGCGCAACTTTGTTTAAGTGTTTCAGAAGTTATTTAACCTAGTGATCGTTCCGATTTGGAGCACAACATTAGTTAATATTTCTTTTATGTTAAATATGATGTATTAATTACCAATTACTAATCAGTAATTACTAACTAGTGCTTATTGTTAGTCATTGGTATAAATGATCCCTAAAAGTGACAGACGGATGCGGCTAATTTCTTTTTCACAACGATCGCGTTTCTTTCAGGACTATTCCACCAAGCCATCCTTCAAAGTGGCACTCCTTTTGTCCTCGTGGGCATTCCATTCTCGAGAAGAGATGATAAAAAATGCTTTTAAAATTGCCATATATTTGGATTTATCAACACAGGACCAACAACAGCTCCTGCACGATCTCCAACAAACTGATTTCAAACAGTTCGCTTCGTTACTTAAGCGGACCGATTGACGTAACGCAAAGATTCTTGGCTAAATACAGTGATTATCCCATTTCTTGCTACCATATGTCAAAGGATGAGGAAAGTAAATTACATAGAACAATTTAATACCCAATTACCTGGTAATTAACAGTTATATTATACTTTGTATCATGATACTATCATTAGTCTGGCTGTTGCTTTGACACTTCCAGGATGCGCGCACGCCGATGATCTTGGCTTCTTGTTCTACCTATACTTTTTGCATAGTACTGATCCAACGGATGTCGATATTATATATCGTCAGACTGTAGTTTCCCTGTGGACGAACTTCGCCAAATACGGGTATATATTTCTACTACTCATGCGAATCGATTCGTAACTTTTTACAAGATTGGAAACATCAAATAGAATTTAGAAACTTTCCGCAAAAAGGACTATTTATAGATTTATCGGCTCTTTTTCGGTAAATTATCTTTAATCCTTTCGCAGCTAGCTATAACCGACATCCACAAAATAATCTTCAGCAATTAATGTCGGCTATATCCGTCATACACGAAATGATTTACATTGTGAGTTGAACGGAATGTTTGTGCCGAATTTTGTATTTAACCCTTTGCGGACGAGCGTCGACAAATAGTCGCCTAATCATTTTTTGGCTTTCCGAACTCGTGTCGACATTTAAAGCACGAAACTTAATGCAATGAATACTTAACGTAATAATGAACATTTGAAATCGTTGGAAATGAAATGGTTTGGAACACAAAAGCGTGAAAACTCAAAGTCGTAGAATTCAAAACTAAAGTACCCCCATAAGTGTCATTACTTCTCGTCCGCAAAGGGTTAAAAGGTACGGTGGAATAAGCATAGTGAGAGTAATCACTAAACGATGGGCCTTTTTCCCGGAAAGCTTCTCAATTTTATTATTCATGATAATCGTCATTATTCTACATGACATTTTCTCATTATACCGACGAATATACGTAACATAATTTTAGTAGCTAAGGGTCAATGATTTTAACGCTTGTACGCAATTGATTATGCGTTTTTAGGAATCCCATCCCGAATAACGAGCTCATCAACGGTGCAGTTTGGCAGCCATCGGGAAAAGAAGGATTACAGTTGGGGATAGACGAGAAATTCTCAATGAGCAATCGTGCGATAGATTCGGAAGGATTGTTTCAGGAACAAGTGCTTTACAGAACCCTTATAAACCAATGCCATATGCAGTCACCGAGTTGTTCGAATGTATTCTAATTACAATGTAATCGGGACAAATTTGATAATTTAACTCTTTGCTTTGTAATTATGAATTATACTCGTAACGCGTATTAACACTGACAATGAGACAATTGACAGCTAAAATGTAATTATTTGTACCAAGAAAATTAAAGTGATACAAAGCTGAAAATAAATCTTAACTCATTATTTTAATAGAAAACCACGGCGAATTTTGATAAGTACATGCATGTGAATTTATGCAACTTTTATGATAAATTACAAATGGGTGATTTTGACCGCTTTGGTAGTTCTAGTGTTAAAAAAGTATAAACCAGAATCCTTTTCGTTTCTCTGTTCTATTGGGTTGTAGGATATATTCATAGAGAGATACATATAATCATCACTTGAAGTTTAAAAAACATGAAGTCTGTAAGGTCATTTGACCAATACGTGTATTTATATAAAAAAGTACTAGAAGAAACGAAAGAAGACATAATATGACGAAAGAAACGAAGCACACGGCTGTTTGCGTTACATTTGCATAACATTTGCATAATAAATAGACATGCAGTCAATTGCATTAACTGTGTCACTGTTATATGTTTATTCACCATCATCTTTCCTTTCAACCTTCTGATAATTCTAACTTTGTATTTACAATTTTGAAACGTCTCTCCTAAAATTTATAATGTTAGATTGATAGATACAAGTGCCAAGTACGGAAGTTCGGTCGAAATTTACTCATTTTTTAAGTACAGAAAATTTATTTTCGCATAGTTTCTCTGTCCTGGAACTCGATTATATGTATAGACCCCAACTTTTTGAAAACGTGAGTTACGTCGTTTTGCCTTAAACAAACCACAAAATTATAAATCGTATTAGATCGGGAAACGATCGTTACACAGTATCGTAGTTTTCTATAATTTTCATTAATGAACTCCGTGCTACATCAATTGATATAATGCGTTACATACTTAAGCCAGGGACAGTAAACCATATGTACGTTTTTCTTTTATTTACATATTCCTCGCATTACTTCACTCTCGATTTTAACATAACGTCATGCGAACACGCGAGCCACACGTCCTTCTAATCTACAATTACAGAATACAGTGGACTGTTTCTTAATCGGCTTTTATGGGACTAAGCCTCTGGTCGTATAAACGAATAATCAGTTAACCGAACAATATATACCAATTATCATTCATCGGTTGTTAATGGAAAAATGAGCAAATTTGTACTTTTATAGAGAATTACAGAAATACTCCGATTATTCACGATGTCAAACACCGAAGATTTACATATAATTTCAACCATTTGCACTCGGTTGGCTCCGCTATGGAGAAACGCGTAAATTTAACCGAAATATAAGGTTTTAAGTTTCTGTAAGTCTATTTTCGCCAATTCAATTTTCATTCCTTCGAAATTAGAACAAATTTCTTCTTCTCGAAATACATAAAGTATTAAGTTCTCACAAGGTACAGAAGAGTGTATTGGACTTACTGTTATATTATATTATTAAAAAAGGTTTCCGAGTGCAAAGGGTTAATATTACACGCACGCGTATCTATGTAACAGCAAATCTCTTTCCTTTCAATTCGATTTATTACGCGTAATCATTTTACAAAATGACACGAGCAATATTCATTCCCCAATTTCAAGCTTTGGAAAAGCTACATTTCGTATGCACCAACCTAATATATTTCATCGCAGTTTGAAACAGTTTCCTCCTGGTCAATTGTTGCAATCTCAACAAGAATGTGGCTAATTAAATTGGAAACTAGTAGTTAAAGCGAAACCCAATAACCGGTAGCCTACTGCATTCCATTCTCCATTCTACTGCAACATTGTGCAATTCTGCAAATAGTAGATAAATAGATTAGCTGACGACAGGAATCTCGTAGCTTTTAGTAGAAAAGAAATTCGCTGTCCTTGATTTAACAATAAATTACACACCGTACGCGCCCGCAATATTGCCTAGTGCATCATAATGAAACATCTTTCTACGCACTAGACAACAATATTTACACAATACCTTTTTACGGCGACACCTACAGGGTCATGAATGTTTTTGTGCGTTACATTTTAACTCGTATAAATCGCTTCTACTGCACTAACCGATAGCACGAAGAAACTCTAACCACGCGACAGACGCGCGAGCACAGCGAGCCTGTCAAAGCATCATCCCAAGTGGAGCCTCACTTATATTGATGTCTGTTGCCTATCGATGTAAGTACTGCAGAATATTTATATATTATTAAGTGTACAAATTAACCCCTTGCCATTTTTTCATTATCAATGCATACCACGTAAGTTATTCATTAACTTTAGATTATCTTGTACGCGAAGTATTCAAATGTTCTATGTAATTTTTAATTAATGATTCTCTATCTTACGAACCGAAACTAAAAATCAAATTGACATTTAACTTTGTTGCTAGTAAAATCCAGCTTTATCGAATCAACACTATAACTTATGTCACGAATATAACTCGTTATTGAATGCCAAGGGGACATTTCATATGCAACGATTTAATAGATATTATCATACATATTGAAATATGTTATATCCTATTGTGACTATTATAAGATATTTGAAGATGGTGAGAAAACGTCCCGCTCTACATATGCGTTAGAAATTATGAAAGTAGCGTAATTACACGTGTAATAATACTACGTTTATTGACTTATTTATGTGTAATGAAAAACTTCCGTATTGCTTTCATATATACAACGAACGGGCTTAATTTTTAATTGTAGCAGCATTTAATAGAAAATGTTCGGAATCGCAGACATGTGCGATGATATTTTATCTCAGATTTTTCATTTCAGATCACGAATGCATGAAAAATGCATAAGGAATAAATATCTTAAGGAGTTTACCGGCGAACGTACACTTGCGATACACTACGAGTAGAAACTTTTAGACCAATCGCATGGGTATATGAACAATTTGTTGCATGGTATGAAAACAAGTTTATCTTGCTTTTCTACCTATCTAAATTTGCGTAGAACAAAATTACCTTCTACATTTTAGTTCATATCTCTACATTTACTTACTATGTCCAGGCTCAATTATGAGCAATTTCCACTTATTTAAACGACGCAAACGATAGTTACATAAGAGAAAGTGGACGATAAGTTCTACATATTTGGTAATTTTGAAACCTTGCAATTGCAATTATTTAAATCGAACGAACAGCGTAGCATACATATATAAGCATTTCTGCGATGATCTGTGGCCCATATAAACCGGTGCTTGTTCGCTGAATTTCGCACAAACTCTTTCGTTGTCCATCAACATGCAGATTATCGTAATCGTGGGTATCCTTCACCTGTTGGCCGCTGTAGACTGCCAACATATGACCGATGTCGTGGAAACCGACACAGGTCCCGTACGTGGCAGAATACTCGAAACAGCATTTTATTCAGAACCATACTCTGCTTTCAAGGGAATACCTTTCGCGGAAAAACCAATTGGCGATCTTCGATTTAAGGTAAGTATCGCTATAATGGTACACTTCCAAAGCAATGTGCAGTTTTAACGATAACTAAAAATATAACGACTGTTTTACATTAAATATTGTTTCTACGGTACATCGTAGGATGCAGTCCCAGCAAAACCATGGACTAACGTATTAAATGCTACCGACGATCTTAACTTCTGCGCACAATACCTTCTTACCGAAATGATTGGCCAGGAAGATTGCCTGTACATAAACGTTTACACTCCCGTGGTATGTTGATTCGCCTAATTAACTGTACGACAATTAAGGTAGGGGCACCCTATTGTCGCGTCACGTGAAATCAGTGTTAGAACTGATACCATATTGATGTTATCGACGTCAATCTAATACATTTCGATCTCTTATTAAGTACTATCAAAGGATGAAGGTATAATAAAGTATCGATACTCGTTTCATACCTGCACAACGGTACCGCTACGGTTACGCTAATACAATTGGGCACAACTATGAAAATCTTATACCGCAATTAGATAATCAATAGTTGAAGATATTTTACGAGACCCTCTGGCTACCACTATCCTATCCTAAACACCTTCAAGAAATGTTTACTCGGTCTAATTATACCTTCGTTTTCCCAATTTTTGATAGACGAATTTCACAAAAGTGAATACCACTAAACCGAAACCAGTTTTGGTATCTATTTATGGCGGTGGTTTTACAATGGGATTCGGTGTGTACAGTATATATGGTCCAGATGCCTTCATGGAGCAGGATGTAGTGGTTGTGATGTTCAATTACCGAATCGGTATCTTTGGTGCGTTATTAACCCTTCGAGTACTGGCTGTGTCGGAGTCATTCTGACTCACACCGATAGTTCGCTAATGCAGACGCATTTACGATGGCTCGAAACCGACTGTCAAGAGACAAGAGAAACAATAGAATCTTGAAGAAACGGAAAGCGGTTGAATAACACGTACAGGTGCAGGAATACACACAAGCGTCTCTACTACGGAAATGATTAAGCCGATAGTAGGAAGCCTATGTCACTGCGTGCGTAGCCGGAATCTAGCGCACTGCAGCGAGTTAAAATGACTCCGTCACAGTACTCATAGGGTTAATCTTATACTTTAGTAATCTTCCAGACAAGTTCCTCCGTTGTAAATATCGAACAAATAGATTCATTATAAACGATTCCTAGGATTCTTGACGATGGATGTACCTGGCGCTAAGGGCAACCAAGGATTGAAGGATCAACTTTTGGCTTTGAAATGGGTACAAAAGAATATCGCCGCGTTTGGTGGTGATCCAAATAATGTGATCATATGTGGACAGAGTTCTGGTGGTGCTTCCGTTGGTTATCATATGCTTTCAACACAATCGCAGGGTAATATTCGTAACATTCTTACAATAGCATAGTTAGTGGAATGCTACACAGAGAGCTTGTAAAAATTGTTGGGTATCAATATACCTATAAATGTTTCGAGGATAGGGTAGACGCACCAGTAAATGAACACGCACCAATGAATAGACGTTAAATACAAAAACGAGTAAGGTAAGTTATCAAGAGAAGAAAAAGAAAGGGCAGGTAAAAAAGGTTTTTTTATGCAAAAATACGTATTGCTCGTTCATTAGTTAAGAGTGTTTATATACTAGCATTCACTGATTAACAATGTTCATTCATTGGTGAAATCAATGTTACTGGCCGTCCAATTTAATTACTTATACTTCCTATTTCTTCTAAGCTTTTTAACAGGTTCCACAAACTGTACAGTTAGCGCATTTTATTTAAAAATAACCAATTTAATAAATCTGTGCCAGAGAGTCAGACTAACTCAAGTTCATTCTTGTGAAAATTATGCTATATATACCATCCTATTGTTTTTTCTTAACTTTATCAGAGCCACGAGAATGTATATATGTTACATAATACGTAAATAAGGTTTAATTAGCTGAACTACTTCAAATACAATGTTCTCCTATGTCATTTTAATTTTTGTTTTCGCTCTATTGTAAAGTTAAGATACAGGACTTGGATCAGTCTGACTATGAGGTACAGAAATATGTTTTATTTAAAAGTAACAAATGTACGCGGTTAATTATCTTGTGACAACGATCGTGTTTTGTTTTCAGGATTGTACCATAAAGCGATACTTCAAAGTGGCTCTCCTTTGTGCCCGTGGGCTTTCAAAACTCGGAAAGAATTAATCAAAAATGCTTTCAAGGTTGGCGCTCTTATGGGTTACAAGACATTGGACCAGAATCAGCTCTTGGAAAAATTGAAAGAAGCAGATACCAGTAAGATTCTAACAGCTTCAAGAATTATTGCCGGTACTCGATTCCAGGTATGTCTATTTGAATGATTCGCACCTTTGTCTGTTTAATTGAGAATATGAATGAAACAAACGTTTTTGACTAGATACCGGTTTATTTCCCGTTTGTTCCTACAATAACGGACGATTTCTTGGATGAGCCACCCATAACGAAAATGCAAAAAGGAAATTTCTCTGATGTGCCCGTATTAATGGGTTTCGTTAAAGACGAAGGGCTCACCTTCTTTTTAGGTGAGTATTGAATTAATACTCAATCGCGATTAAGTGATTAACAGTGATATCAGTCTACAAAATTTAGTTATTATCAGATTGCGGATGTTTATGCATTTATAGGAAATTTAAGTGCGTAAAAACTTACAAAATGCAAATGGTATTTAAAGATACAGAAAATATTGAAAGTAAAATACAAGTCATAGTATTTAGATAGTGAAACAACCCCCTATTTAGATCTCGTTGCTTTCGTTTCCTCTATAAAAGTATGAATTTGCATAATGATCCGCAGTCTAGTTATTACGCGTTATCGGTTACAAGTTTGGAATTGCTACGCATTTTTAGATTAGTTCTGGGATTATTCGGGTAATCGAATAACCAAATATCCATACAACGATGTCACGGATTATTCGTAATCCAGATTTCGGATATTTACATTTTTTCCCCAAAAAATCTCCAGTTGAAAATGATGAATTAATTATGCATACACCTAATATAATTTAATACTAACCGTATCGGTATTTTGCGTATACCTATTCAATAAATCTTTCCGAGTGAAAAAATAAGCAAAAAGAAACACAAAATATGAGAGACTGGTTAACCCTTTTAGTACGAAGCTCTTCTGATTTAAACGTAGCACTTTTACATAAAGTGCTGATTAAAGTTACGAGTATACTTATTTATTTCCACGGCGTAATCATTTTCATTCATGTTGCATTTACAAAATAGAAGCATTTGGTAACGCATATATGCGACCATAACACTCAAAGGGTTAATCGAACGATAAAAGAATCGTCATAATGCTAAGCGAACTAAAGAAATAACAATGAACGTAGAATCTTAAATCCAACATGTTGAAACTGTCATTTTAATAAACTGTCAACACGGTTAGTGTTAATTATTTGACGAAAAATATGATAGCACGCCAACACTGTAAATCTTTGAAAGTAGCTCATCGTCGATAGTGCCGAATTGTTTTTATTTTTCGTCTACTTCTCTGGAATTCTTTAAATTTCACCTGTAACTGGTCACTTTGCAGTATTCGATTCGGTGCGGACTATATTACACAAAATCTTATCGAGTCTAGCCAATCTCTCTTCATTGCCAATAAATAATGTCGTCGTGGATATGCTTAACAATGCTGCAAACGTCACCGAGTGGGAAATAATAAAGGTATAGTCATGATTCTTTAATAATATTGTAATCGAAATTATTTTACAACGCAGCGTAACATATTATCTGCAGATATATTCTGCTTATATCATTACTGCAGGGGTTGATCTTATGCAAAGATACTTCATCAAGTACATGAGTAATCCTCTTTATTACTATCATATGTCAAAAGAGGGTGAAGGTAACTTACACAACGTAATTAACTCTAAATTAAACGGTAAGTAGCACATAAATGCATATACGTTTTCTACGTTATTATTGATTCTACCTCTTTAATCATTGCCTCGATGCTCATAGGTACTGCTCACCTCGACGATATTCCTTTCTTATTCTACATGCCATTCTTTTACCCCACTGACCCAATGCACAGAATCAACGTGCTGCGTCAGCATATGGTTTCCATGTGGTGCAATTTCATGAAATATGGGTATGTATTACTATCAACCCTTTGCTCTACGAATTTTTCAGGGACTATATCTTGTTACATTAGCTATTTATTACTTCAATGCTGCGACAAATATAAGACATTGAAATATTAGAATTAATTTGCACTCGATTCAACCAGTGTTCATCGTTATTTATCATTTCTTTCTAATCATTTCAACGCTCATACGTATTTGATTATCTTTTTTAGCAATCCCACCCCGAACTTTAAGTCTATCAACGGTGCAGTTTGGGAGCCATCGGGAACAGCTGGATTACAGTTGGATATAAATTGGGAATTTTCGATGGGCCCTCGAAGGATGGACGCACAGTCTCTAGCTATAGAAACTCTGTGGGAGAAAGCCCTGCCAGCGCTAACCAACTCCGATCTGTAATGATAAAATGCGTACGAGTAGTTGCACAACTTCCGTCCGTTGAACTTTCGTTGCATTTCGTGTATTTTTCTGTTGTTGTTTACGTCACTGTCAAATCGACGTCCGCTTTCGATATAAGTGGTACAGTTACACCTCGAACTTGCGTATTAATTGATTTCAAAGTGGGGATGTTCGATTCTATATATATATTTTTTTATATATATTATTATATATATATTTATTATTGATTTATATTGATTATATATATATATATATGTATTAGCAGCATTTGTATATATTTAATATTTCGAAGAAATTATGCATATGATGAGTCATTGATGTCATTGATAGAAACGACGTAAGTGCAAAACAACGCTAGTTGCGAGGACGTAAATCAACGTATTTCTGTACACCTAATACATATATGTACTGCTTACGGTGTAAAAACCCATTCTTAATGTTCAATTTCATGTTTGTCCCAACACCCGTATCTTCAACGTAGTTAGAGTGTGTTTAATATTCCTAGTTATAGAATATTCGTACTTGATTTTCTTATAAACGGAAGGTTACATAAAAATATTTAACTGTACATTTTTGGCCTACTTTTACACAAGGAATCACTTCTGTTACGATTGCACTACCGTTAAAGAAACACTTTGTATTGTGGAGGAAGGGTTACCTAAATAACGACTCCGGTGGATTCGTTCCTCTACCGTTAGATATTTATTATATTAGGGGGAAATCGCGTACGGATCAATTCTGCGTTGGTATCGTGCGGGAGCTAGCGACCGACTGTCTCGACTCTAGTCGAGTCTCCTCCAAGAAAAACCCTTAGGAAAAAAAGATAGAAGCTGTACAGGACAGAGAGAAAATCGAGAAGGAGAGGAAAGTTTGGGAAATTCTAACAGCGGAAGGGAGTCATAAAAGGAATGGGAGTTAAGAGCTTCGCCAGGGCCTAAGGGTAGACGTTAACCAGGCCCAGGCGAGGTCCTGCAAGATGCGTGAAAAATAAGAGAAAGTCCAGAGATAGAAATTTGGCTCGCACGGGTCTGGCGGCCAAATGTGCACTTGGACCGGCTCGACCCGTGCGGAACGCAAGGAAAGGAAATAGGAAAGAATAGCATGAAATTGAGAAAAGACGAGAGAAAGTTTTTGTACGAAGTGCCGTGGCGTATGGTGCTGTGATCGCCACAGTATATTGCGCGACGGGTGATTCATTAAAGTACAAATTTATCGGGAAATTAATTTATATGTATGTTATCATTCTTGTCAATAATATACGTAATTTTGGAGAAATAGTGGAGAGTTATTTAAAGTCGAGAGTTAAACAAGACTCTATGCCAGATAAGATGTATCTTCCTATTAACTCTATAAGCTCTAATTGTAGCAGTCGCGAGAAGATAGTGTTGCTGTTGTGTAACGCTACTTAACTGTAACATTTTGTAGCGCACAGTGCATTAGTACTTACAGAAATCTAATCGCGTTCCCATATTTCACAATATTTGTGATACTTTTACTTAATTGGAATAACTTAGATGACTGCAACAGCAATTCTCTCGTACGTTATTAATAAACGTACGAGGAAATTTCACTTGAGAACTCCAATGTCTTCAATTCGAATGATTTTGATAATTGAGTCATCTAAGTTTATCAAATATGACTTCTTTGTAAAAGAAAGATTGCTTACGAAACATTATGCTTCCAACGATCAATTATAAAAATTCAATTAATCAATTACGAATGCTTGTATCTCGGTTTACATACTTCGATTTGTAAACAAGTTTCGTTTGTATTCAAATAAAAGGAGTATCCCTTGAAGTACGCGTCTTTTAGTAATTAATAAAAGCAAAAAAATCCTATCGATGATTCGATTATCTGTAGAAATTCTACCGAAGAAAAAAGTTTCCAAGGAATTCTTGATATTTACAAATTACATACTTTCTTGGTACGACGATGACCAAGTAGATGACCTTGGGATTATTCCACCATTTACTAGGCATATTCCACTGCAATTTCATAAACGGAGTTCACCCGTTCTCGTTTCGAAGCCTTTAGTTACTCGAATAATTTTACCAAGAATAAATACCACGACTACTTGTTGCAGATTCCGGGGACGCTATATTATCTTGTGGAAATGAATATGGTTGAACCAGATATCATATCTAGTTTCTTATAAAACATTGCCAAGAAGCACGATTGAGCATTTCTATCGCGAAGATGCGAACAGGAATGAGTAGCACTTTGTTCTTGGGATTTCTGTTGGCGATATCGTTGACAAAATGTGTCAGTTCTCGTCGAACACCGGTAGTTCAGACCGCTTCCGGTCCAGTTCAAGGAGAGATTCTCTCTACTTTGTGGAATTCCGTGGAATACTCCTCTTTCAAGGGAATCCCCTACGCGAAACCACCTGTCGATAGTCTCAGATTCAAGGTGAATGTTACTGCAACGATCTTTACAAGTTGCGACGTGTACTTTAATAATAGGTGGATGTTTGTGTGTAGCAATTTTTCTTGCTCTCGTAAAGCAGTGAAAGATAGAGTAAATTAGGTGCCGGAAAAGGTACGTGAGAATTCATAAAATAAAATTCTAGTAATCTGAAGTTTGTTCGAACGTAATCTAATTTAATAAAGGAAAGAATGGATGAAATTTTCAAATCATATTGTTTGTATCATTCTGATGAAATATTACGAGAAATTTAACACTAGGCTTACGGAATCCGTGAATTCTATGGACATCAGATTTCATGCTTATAGTTACAGAAATGATAAAAGAATCATCTTTCAGCACGTTATGTCGATCTTGATTAACGTAATGAGAGGAATAATTATCCTGATTCAACATCTCCCCATTCGCGTCACAATAATGCCTACTTTTCCGGAAGCCCGACAAATTATACAATCGGTATCCGTAAATCTAGTGATAATTTGAATATATTACCTTTATTAATTTTTCCGGCACCTAATAAATTGGCCGAAAAAGTTTGCAATTTTTGTTTAACCCTTAACCACTGCACTTATTAAAATTCACGTAATTATTATTAACCATCTGCGAGACCGTTAATGTTTATCGCGGTTATCATTGACATAAAAGTGGCGGATAAAAAATCGAAATCAATTGTTGTTGGTTTGCAAAACAATAATGAAAGGGTCCAAGTTCGATTTCAGTGATCGAACATTACGCTATAATTGAAAAGTATCCCGAGTAACAAGCTCGTAAAACATGCAGAAAGGTAGATAAAGACGAATAAGTAATTATTAGCGATCTCACAAACCGGCGATAGTAGTTAAGGGTTAAATTAGATAATCATTCGTTTGTATCTCCAGGTAATTCGTCATAATTATTGCAGCCTCCAGTGGAAGCAGCACCATGGAACAGAACGTGGAATGCCACGAAAGAAAGCAGCGTTTGCCCTCAAATCGACTACATTTCGAAAGTGTTCATGGGGGACGAGGACTGTTTACATCTCAACGTGTTCACTCCGGAAGTAAGAAGATTTGTAAATGTTTTATGTCAGATGTGGGCAAACCGTGGTTGTCGAACTCTTATGTATAGACTGCGAATGTTTATGCAAATTCATATTCTTGCAACCATGATCAGAGGAATGAGACCAAAATAGAGATTAATTGCACCTCCTAAATATTGTAACAAGTGCATTATATTGGATATTTGATGTCTTTTTAGATATCACGTGCATTGGATACCTCTTTGCAAGTTTAAATTCTCCTTGAGGCATAAGATTCTTCTTTGTTTTTTTTTGTAATTTTAAAATTTGTAAGTGGGTTTAAAAAAATTCCACCATGCAAGTTATGTATAAAAAAAGGCGGGACATCTTCCATAGCACTGTGTTTCAAAGAGTTGTAAGGGAAAGTTGAACAAAACGGAATAGTTTGACAAAACAGAATAGCGAATGTCACAAGTGATACAATCTTCGCTTTTACGTTTAATAAAAATATCTTACGGGCTTCAACTGTTTGTAATACGCACGTGTTGCATACAGAAAATACTAATAGTGCTACATGGGAATTTAGTATTCTATTTTGTCAAACTACCCCGTTTTGTCCAACTTTCCGTTTTCTAATGATAATATAATTGGATCGATTTACGATAGACAAAATTCGAGAGGAATTCGACTCTGAAACCCGTAATGGTGTGGATTTATGGCGGTTCCTTCGTTTGGGGATACTCTAACACGTCTTTCTACGGACCTGACTTCTTGCTCGAGGAGAATGTTGTGCTCGTTACTTTCAACTATCGCGTTGGCGCCCTAGGTACTACGAATTATTCTACTTTGTACTGCGATTTATGTGATTGCTATCGATATTTCACCCATTTTAATTAATTTTCGCTTGGGTGTCTGAGGGCTTTTTTTTGCTGGATGTCCAATGTCCATCTTTCTGCTCGCTAGGATTTATGTCTTTGGGTCACCCAGAGGCCATGGGAAACGCTGGGATAAAGGACCAAGTCTTGGCCCTGCGATGGGTACAGAAGAATATTGCTTATTTTGGTGGCGATCCAAATCGTGTAACTATTTTCGGGGAAAGTGCTGGTGGGGGCTCTGTAGGTTTACATATTTTGTCGGAAGTGTCAAAAGGTATCTGCGTCTTCACATTCTTTGTTAATATTATTAATCCTTTCACTGTTGATTAAAATGACTGCGTGCTACAATTAGAAACAGTTTTAATTGTAAGTACTAGATAAAACTACAATTAAACTGCGAAATTTTATGCATATATTGACAATTTAAATGTGCAAAAGATGCAGGGTGCATGTAATCTGTAAAACTGTACAAAATACCAAAGATATAGTACACATTATGATATTTAAAGACTGAAAACAAACCCATATTTAAGTCCTATATTTTCACATTTATTCATAGAAATATGAAGTTGCATAATACCGTATAATACTATAAGATTATAGTACCATTAAAGATCTTAACAATGAAAGGATTAATGTTGCTGCAAATGATATTGTATCCACTAATTTCTTCTCTTCTATTCAGACCTTTTTCAGCAATCGATCGCCATGAGTGGCACAGTATTAACTGCGATTCAAACGCAGAAAGAAGCAATAGACTCAGCTATGCAACTCGCTAGGTATCTCGATTACCGGTCCACGGATAAGAAGGAATTATTGGATTTCTTTCGCGGAACTTCTCCCGAAGCACTAGTGATGGGAACAGAATTTATGAACTCAGTAACAGCAGTGGTACGGTGAAACTTTCGTTAACATATTAAGCTTTACGTAGATTTGTGTTTCTTGATTGCTGTTTTATAATTCGCCAAGAAATGACAATTTCCTCCTCTACTGGTATAGAGTAGAGCGAGACGAATCGAATCAAAATAAGAATTCAGCTCACAAGTCAAACAGATTAATTCTACTTCTTACATTTTTTTGAAATTTCAGTGCAAAAGCACTCGATTGATACTCAACTGTTTACATTTGAAATCAATTTGCTTAATAATTGAACTTAACACCAAGAAATGAGAAAAATGTTTTTGTTCATGGAATGATAAACAATTTGTAAAAACAATAATATATTCCAATTATATATTATTTTATGCATTTTATCTGTCGCTGGAAAAAAGCTTTGCCTATAATAATGCATTCTATAGAGTTTATTTAGATTTAAGTTTTAGAAGGAATTTTAAAAAAGAATGTATATTTCCTTCGCCAATGTCTCTATTCTTCATTTTGTGGTGTTAATCGATTTGACAAATGAGCAGCTCATTTGTTACATCGTCCTAGAAACGAACACTTTAATCATTCATATTACGTCATCCCTCTCTTATGCACTTAACCCAATAGCCCGCCAATTGTTTTATCAATTGAACTTTTATTTCGACCCGATTCGCCTCGGTCTACTCTAAATGAAACGATGCGTTTGAATCGATAAGTTACAAACTTAATTAGACGATTGGTTTATGCTATTATTCGCAAACGTATAGTCAGAGGAAGATACGAAGCCTAATATCAAGGTGTTAATTAGCAAAGAAGTGATTTAAAAGGGTGAAAAGTACAGTCAACCCTCCTATAACGCGATTAATATATAACCGCTTTATATGGAACCGTGCTATAAGAAACTCGGAATTAATACGAATCAGATTAATTCGTACCGCGTTATATAGAAACCACGTTAAGTGAATTTCAGAAATAAATAAATCGTACATAAATCAGACCGATTTGTTTCGCATTGCATGTATAAAAATTTCATTCTCAAAGCACCAAGTTTTGAACGCGACGTTTTATAAATAAAATTTTATAATACAAATGGCAATGGATATTTATCGTTTTTGCATATTTGAGTTTAGGTTTATTAAATATGATACATAGTTCATGTAATGAACTTAAGCCACGTGAACACACAGCTATTGGCAAACGTGATGCGCACTCACTACAAAAAGGGAGTTTTTTTATTAATTTCAACAGCAAAAATTTAATATATAGAAAAAGTAATGCATATAGATAAACTTTTTAAGCGATTTATAAGTTGTTGGAATGTTGTCTTGTGCGAAAAACGCGTTATAAGAGTACCGCGTTATAGGAGGGTTGACTGTAATCCGCTTTTGAAATTGCAGACTTCAACACCGTTTAGACCGGTGATAGAAGACTCTGATTGGGGACCCGAAGCATTTATTACGGAGTGTCCCGCGAGATCACTTCAAAAAGGAAACTTTAAGCGACATCCTATGATGATAGGATACCTGAAAGATGAGGCTCTGTTTATCTTCGAAGGTACTTCGCTTTTCCGTCTACTTCGATCCCAATCTCTTAACGCATTGTTAGCGGCATACGTAAAAATATATACACGTATTCTGTATATCGTTGGTAGTGAATAGAAGATTGAAAAGTACAACGTCAGTAGCGTGTTTTTTGTTAACATAGTTAATTGCTTTTAACATTAGAACCGCCAGCGACTAAGATACACTCATTTGTTCCAAAACAATACAAAATGACAGACGACTGATAAAATATGTGACGCAACTGAAATGAATGTTTATTCATATTTTGTATATAAAATTGCGGAATGCGCCGATGCAAATTAATGCAACTTTTATGGTAAATTTGTGGCCTGCTCTGTTGGCAGTGGTAGTTCTAGTGTTAATGATATGGAAAATATTTAAAGTACATATCGAAGTAAATTATTTGGCAAACGATTTTTCCAAGCTTCATATGCAACTTGTTAAATCACCTTATCTGTCGCAGTTGTATCGAATCCAAGAAACGTAACTGTGTACCTGACGAAACTCTTAGATGGAACGTTAAAGAATAATCCGCACTCGTCCCCCGAATTCGTAAAGAAGATTGAGGGTTGGAAGAACAAAGTTGGTGTATTTCAGGTGGAAGATGTAGTACAGGTGATTAAATGATATTTTACGTATCACACGATGAAAATCGTATCAGAATATACATAATTATATTCGTTTTACAGGTGGCAACAGATTTAATATTTGTCGGACCCATAGACTTGACACGACGACTATTAGCAGAACATAACGAAAATTATCCTATTTATTTCTACAGAACGTCTTTTAAATCTGAATACCAGATACACAAAGCGAACGGTCTTCTCTCTAATGGTGAAGAATTTGAAGTAGTATTTTTGTTAAACGAAAAGTAAATTACAATTACTTTTTAATGTGCTTTACGTGTAAGATCGCGATATTCGTGCTTTAGGTACGTCGCATTTCGACGACATTGGCTACTTATTCAACGCAGAAATCTTGAAAGCTCCTACAGATCCGAAAGATCGCTTCAATCAATTCCGGAAGAGAATCGTCACGTTGTGGGCAAATTTCGCCAAATACGGGTACACAGCTTGTTATCCTTCGAAAAAAGATAAAAATTAACGAAGGCTATTTTTCTTACCAATCCTTCAGTCGTCTTACGTATAGATTACAGATTTTTATTTAAATTCATATTTATGCAAGCACGATTAAAGAAATGAGACTTCAACACAGGTTTGTTTCAACTTCTAAATGAAACAGTTTTTCAATTACATTGGATATTGTATATATTTTTGTACATTATGTGCACAGCACCACTTTTTGCAAACTTAAGTTTCCCATAAATGCATAAAAATCTGCAGTCTACTTATTAGGTACTGGAAAAGTTCGTGCGATTTTTCTATCAGAAATGTATTCAAATCGAATTTTTGTATGCAGCATTTGGCTAAACTACTGTAACAATTGTGTCATTCAACGATTTCGACCAATTTTACGTCGTAAAATTTAATTACAGTCGAAGGGATTATAGTTCGCCTAAACTTTGTAGTATTATAAATCCGCGCGATTTTTTTCCGTCACCTAATAGTTTACTTATCGGATTTATCTTATTTATCGTATGTAATTTCAATTTTAATCGTACGGCATTTTCACAGAAATCCAACGCCAAAAGCGGACAACTGCCTCTCTAATACAACATGGCTCCCTTCCGGAAAATCTGGATCTCAGTTCAACATCGACGAACAATTCACGAATGGATACTTTGTTGACGAGTACGTCAAAGTCTACGAGGCGTATATAAACGCTACACTGCCATTAGAAATTTGCGGAAGATAGTCGTAAAGTTTCTACGAAATATTTATCATGTGACTCATTTACTTGCTTGTAACGTATTCAAATAAACATATTTAATGTTAAAACATTTAATGGACATGTCACTTGAAAGCCTCATTTAGAAACTTATCGCGTAGATAAAAAATGTTGCAATATGCAATAATGAGCCTAGTAATAAACTTGACTAGTGAAGTATTAAAACCGATACATAAATGTCAACACGTTTTTTAAGAGAAACATGCAACTATTGTAGGGGGTCAACGTCCAGACCTTGGTCCGGGCCCCCTGGGGTTCAGGTATGAATGAGGTACAACTGCTAGTTACGAATGTCGAGGGTCTGTGTGTTAGAGTTTTGGAATGATTGGAAAGTCTTGAGTGACTGTCGCCGAATGTTTTCCTTAGGATGCATGAAGAGTGTTAGTGGAGTGACAAAGAGAGCCTCAGCAAGAGAGTGACCGCGTGAGAATGAGGGTTGAATGGAGGGAAAGCGTCAATCAGAGGGCAGAGTTCGAGCGAGTTACAAGCGAAGAGACAGAGTGTTAAGAGTAAATATATATCTATCCATATAAGAGAGAGTTGATTTATTTAACGCAACCTTCGCACAAATCCCACATCGTAGGTTCATATCCTACACTATCGTAACGAGTAATATATTAACAATTAACCTAAAACACGCTGCTGTTGAAGGCAATTACTTAGCAAGAAGTCGATAACGATAGTTATTGTTAATGTTAGAAGTACAGTTGGTCACAAAAATATCCAGCCATTTTAGGCTTTCAGTCATTTTTATTTAACATTATATGCCAATAAGGAAACCAATAATTTGTAATCTATTTTCGAGGTTGATGAAGTTATCGAATTATTTTAATAAAATTATAAAACACTGCTTTGATAAAATTATAAGGCATTTAAATATACGTTGCAATATGATTAAATAATGAATTGATAAAATTTCTCAAATTATTAGTCACCCTATAAGTAATGTAATTTTTTAGTTGAATTTTAGGTACACACTGTTAATACCTACTTACATTTGTTCTTAATTATCCGTGTATTAAATTATACTTCTTATGATTCCCTTTACTTCTTAGGAAGTTTTTGAACTTCGTCCTCAGACAATTTTGGATACATCTGCTTAAATAAATCTGACAAACAACATTACTTATACGATGACCTAATATTACAGATGATCGAATATTTTTAAAACCACCTGTAGAGATATCAACCTAACAATGTAGCAAACACTAAATACAATTTTTCATCGTCAATGTCTAATCAATAACGTCGAAAATAATTAGTGTAATTACTAGACTGCGGATCTTTATGCAAATTCATGTTTGTCATTAACAAAGTTTAAAAAGTGAAACCTAAATGGAAAATTCCTTCATCCTAAAACTATAACATGTAACTGATTCCTTACTTTAAACATTTTTGATATTTTTGCATATCACACGCATTTTATGACTTTTTGCTCATTTAAATTTCCCATAAATGCATAAAAAGCCGCAGTCTAGTGAAAAATACACAATAACGTGTAATATAAATTATGTATGTATTATTATGTAATTACTTACATAATAATACGTATTAATATTTTTAACAAATATTAAAGTCACCTGCTTTCATTACTTACTTTTTCCCCATTAGACGCAACCAAAATGTTTCAAGATTTTCTTGATCATTTCACCGATCGTTTACACGAAAAGAAACTTAGCGGTGATTAACGATTATGCAAACCACAACGAGCTCATCCACACATTCAAGCATTATCCACACAATTTCCGTTCCCCATGTGTGAAAATGCCGCCAATTGAAATTCGATGCTTCATCGACAACACGCCGCTCTCAATTACACCCAAGAAATTTGCATTACCGTGCAAAATTCTGGCGAAATACTTATGAAATTCAAAATGAGTTCAACGGTACAAATCACACAAGTTCCACTCGTTTCGTTTCTTATTGTTAGTTAAAGAAGCAACATGCGAGGCGTCCGTTCGATTTCATTCGCTTTCATTCTCTTTGTTTTATCGTCGCGGTACCCGATGGCTAATTCTCGTCGAACACCAATCGTTGGGACGCCTGTCGGGCCTGTTCGTGGTTTGATATTGCGCACAGTGTGGAATCGTGTCGAATATTCTTCATTCAGAGGCATCCCTTACGCGAAACCACCCCTTGGTGATTTAAGGTTCAAGGTGAAACGAAGTAAATTCATTTGCGTGTAAATTTCAAGAACTCACGATAACATACAGTGGCCAGAAAACTTATTCGTGCACCAATGTATCTGCAATCGCGAGCATATAAATAGAGAAACGCTATTTTACTAAAAAAATATTTACTTAATCGATCAGGTAGTCGCTAATGTTTATAATAACTCGCAAATTATACCCATGGTAGACGTAAAAAGGACTTACTTCTTCTCGAGAACACGCAAATACCGAAAAGCCACCAAAACATTTTCATACACCTATTACAAAAGTGTTTGGATTATATTAAAAATTGTTTTCATCGCCACAGCCTCCACTTCCGGCAGGACGATGGAAAAGGGCGCTGAATGCTTTTAAACAGAGCAGCGTTTGCCCTCAAATGGATATCATGACCAGTTCTTTAGAAGGACGCGAGGATTGTTTATATCTTAACGTATTCACTCCAGAGGTATTCATAATCAACTTATTAGTATGATGAGATTACACTTTGGACGGAAACTTTTGATAGCCACTGCCTATTTGCAACACAATAAATAATTTGCCCGCAACATTAGGATTTTAATTTAAATGCTATTGAAATTATTATCGGTAAGTACTGTTGTTAATTATTCTAGGTAAAATTCAAACGCCAATTAAATTTGAGACCAGTTATGGTTTGGATACACGGTGGTGGCTACTTTTCAGGCTACAGCAATTCGACTTTATACGGACCTGACTTCTTCATGGAAGAAGATGTTGTACTTGTCAGCTTTAATTATCGCCTCGGTGTTTTAGGTACCTAATGTACCTGAATTCTTCAGGTTATACTAATTTTTAACGGGTATTTAACACGTTCTGTGTCGAACCGACGAGAATAAAAAAAAAAAACGAGAAAACTTTTTGACTAGCCTAATAATTAGCTTGTAGTTGTTATAATAAATCGTGTGTATTATATATCGCGTACCATGCGTAGAATATGTTGCTTTTTCCTTTTGGTACTAATATATTTTTCAGTCTTAAGCTGTGTCCTAATTGCGCGTCGCATAGGGACAAATCCGAACGACCGATTAACACGACAGTAAAGAAGCAAAATGTAATCTATAGCCGTGTTCAAAATTAGCAATGCAAACTATGCAATAACGGTAAATTTATTAGACTGGTTGAAATGAAAGGACCGATATCGGGTCCGTTTATCATATTAATCGATCAATCGGATTTGTTGCTATACGACAAGTATATTAGAACTTAGCCATTAGATTCTAAAATACATATGCTTTGAATACATTTAGATAAATATGAACTGGTACACGTGGCACGGAACGTGTTAAATTAAATTTTATTGTCAGGGTTCTTGGCGCTGAACCACCCTGATGCAACGGGCAACGTTGGCTTAAAAGACCAACATTTGGTTCTGCGATGGGTGCAAAATAATATTGTCGCATTTGGAGGAGATCGAAAGAAAGTAACAATCTTTGGGGAAAGCGCTGGTAGCACTTCTGTCGGCTTTCATATATTATCCGAACGTTCCAGAGGTACGCGCACAGACGTATTAAATTTCTCCTTTTTGCTACCGCTAGACTGCGCGTTTTTATGCAAATTCATATTTTTGGAATTTTATTACGGAAGTGGAATCCCATTAGAGGATTATTTCACCATGTAAGTGTAACAATACGCGCTTTACTTTCGACATCTCATATATCTGTGCGTATCATGCGCACCCTGTGTTTTTCGTAACAATTAAATTTCCCATAAATGTGTAAAAATTCGCAGTCTAGCTATCACCAATGTGAATAGACCAAAGTCTCGTTTTTTACCGTTACAAATTCTCTATTCGTGTTCGAAATCATTTCGTAATACTAAATTCAATTCAATTCCTCGCATAATTGTTTCGATTGAATTGACTACTTATGTAAAGAGTCTATTATGATATTAGATCGTTCGGAAAGTAGTGGCAAATTTCGCAATTCATAAGATGCTGAAGAAAATTGCAGAAGAAGACCTGTATTGTAAATTTACAGTAGAGCAAAAGCAGACATTAAAACTACATAAGATAACTTTGTATTTAAAATAGTTCACCCAATTATATACATATGCATAAGCATATTCTTGTGATTCTGATAAAGTTAAGAAAGAACGATAAGATGGTGTATATAGCACAATTTTGACAAAAATGGACTTGGGCTAGTTCGGCTCTCAGGTACAGAAATAGTACCAGCGAATTACTTTCACAATGTTTAACGATATTTATTAGAAACTTTCCAGTTCCGCCATTAATTTCCGAATGATATGATAATTGAATGTACTTACCCCTAGGGCTGTTTCATCGTTCGATCAGCATGAGCGGCACCCCATTGTGTCCTTGGGCGTATCAGACTCCGACAGAGGCGACTGCGAATGCTTATCAACTTGCCTCGAAACTGAAGTTCGTACCTAAGGACAAAGACGATCTGTTAAATTATTTGCGTCGAACTTCTGCGCTGGATCTCGTAAACGCAGGACAAAAAGTTGCCCTGGTAATAACGTAACTATGTTTTATATCAGGGGTCGGCGAACTTCTCTTGTAAAAGACTATTAGATACTTTTAGGCTATGTGGGCGTGGAACTACTTGTAATATAGTCAAACCGAAGATACTTTTCACATTGTCCAGTTGCCGCTATTCGATTCAAGATGAATATTGCTATTCTTGCTTTTTCAGTTAAAAACAACGAAAGTAGATATATGACGTTTCATTTATTTTCGAGAATTAGACGGTGAAATTCGTACAATGCGAAAAACTATTACATAGCACGAATGTTATAAGTGCATACATTTACAAGCTATCTAAAATTTCAAGAATACCTGGCAATCAGAACAATAATTCTCGTCCGTATGCATTCCGAGAACAATTTCAATGCAACACTCCGAAAATACGGTTTCGATTCAACCCTTTGCCTTATAACAAGTTACACCCGTGGTGCAAACTATAGCCTAATTTCAATAAAAATCCACTGTACCGTCTCTAAAGTTTAATTTAAATTATAGCTGTAGTTCCAATTTGCAAGATTGCAGACTACCAAGTACAAATTACGCATAATATTTTTCTGTTTTGCATTCGACACAGTGTTAACGTAGAAAATAGCTAACGTTCCTATGAATAGTGTTCGAAAAATTTGTAGGGCAAAGAGTTAACACGAAACATATTCTCCCGATTTCTATTAATTTAATGTTTCGTTTAACACGGCTTCGATATAACACGCAACGAATTAAGATAGTTCAGACGCAAAACGTTTGCGGCACGATTCGGTTTAAGAAAACATTGCTGTAGAAACATAAGTATGAAAGTTTGCATATAGCGTCTTGTATCGGTCCAAACGCGATGCGATTCGGACGTACGACGACCAACGAATGACTAATAGACCTTCAAGCGATGATTCCCGAATTCGATTCACGTATGACGAACCGTGTATTACTGCTTAAGGTCGCTGCTCGCTTGCCAGCGTAACGCATAAACATAAACATCATCTAACCATCAACGCCAAGTTCATAACATTACGTATACTTGACCCTAAGCGAAGGCACAGTTTTCTTTCGCCCACGCAAATAGAAGAGATTTTCGAATTTTGAATGACAAATGATAAAATAATATCGAATTTTCCTAAATGATAGATTGAACTGTCTACCAATAGATCTTGTTTGCGCTTTAAAAATTATTCACGTATTCACTCGTGCATCGCAATTCAAGATCCACGATGTAAAAAAAACGCCAAGATTTTTTGGCCAATCTAATAGTAAATCCATTCATTATACTACTCGTATAAATAATACGATTAGTCGACATTTTCTTATATTTTCAGAATTTGTTGCCATTTCGACCGACTATAGAAGATCCTGCTATAGACCCTAGCAATAGCTCGTTTCTAACAGAGTGTCCCATAACGAAATATCATAACGGAGACTTCTATCGTCATGCCATGATGTTGGGTTACACTCACGATGAAATAATTCTGTTTCTAGGCCGTGAGTACTATAATTATTTGTTACTATGTTACAATACCGATTAGTACTAGACTGCGGATTTTTAAACATCAATCATAGATTTAAATTCTAAAAACGGTATTAGAATTTATAATATTTTCATTATAATATTTAGAGGGTGAAAGAAATTGCTATTGCAGTTCCACTCGTATAATTATACTTCTAAAAACTGGAATTCGGATAATAATCCACGGTATAATATCGTTTTGAATTATTCCAGCTCCAATAGGAATAGCAAATATGATCGAGTGGGCCAAGAATTATCTACAAAACATGCACAGAAATCGTAAAGGCCTTGCTGCTGCGTTTACAAATCAAATCGCGCAATTCATAAGTAAATTCGTCGATAATAATTTCGACAAACTAGTAGAGGCAAATAAAATATTGTTTCCATTATTTTTAGTAGCGATTTTTATGCTTCTCCATTAATACTTCATGTGATTCCAGTTAGCGATGAATATTTTCTTTCGGGGCCCTATTGATCTCACTCAAAGAATTTTAACAAAACACAACAGTGGCCGTCCTGTTTACTATTATCAATTATGCTATCGATCAAAGTACGCTTTCCACAAAGTTGACAACAATCCTTTGAATGGTAGAATTTCGAAGAAACCTTATTCAATAGTTCTTTTGGAATTTTGTTTAGCATTCAGTTTTGTTTCTCTACCGAATGCGAATTCTTTCAGGAACCGCTCATTTCGATGATGTAGGATACATATTCAATGCGAACAAGCTGCACGCACCGACCGATCCGAAAAACAAGTTTAATCGATTTAGGAAGAAGATGGTTTCTCTATGGGCTAACTTCGCTAAATACGGGTACGTCGAAGGAAAGAAATAAAGGAATGCGATTCCTTACATCGAGACTGTGGCGGCTCTCCTGCACCCACCACTAGAGGGACATACGAAATAGGCTTTCTCGAAAGTACTCGCTCCAACTACCTCGTCCATATATATATCGCCTTTAACTTTCCTTCCAATATCCCATCGTCTAAGGCAGGGCCTGCTAGGTAGCCTTACTGATGAGTCCACTAGCAGGCCCAGGACGAAACGCAACACCTTCCTTTTTCCTATCATACCCTCTCTCTACAGCTCCACAGAGACTGCAGACTTTTATGCAAATTCGTATTATCATTCATAAGACTAAAGAAATGGAAGTTACATGGAAAATTGTTTCGGCCTGAAAATATTAGCATCGATTCGGTACAGAATAGATTACTCATTTATAGGAAAATTCATAAATTTCAAACGGAAATACCGACCGTGTAGAAAAATAGGTTTTTTACGGCCATTACGATTTAGAGTGATGATTATAAGGATTATATTTCGTACAATCATCGAAGTTGATAAACTTAACAATTAATAATACGTGTGATATAAAAGTTACATATCCATAGATTTCAATTTGTTAAATTATATCTTATTCGCGTATTGTTGTATTATTGCATTTTTCTCATTATCGTTGTGAGATCGATTACATGATATGTCGAAAACAATTAATTACCGCAATATTTAGTTAAAATACCTGTCATTTTAAATGCGCTATTGTCTTATTCTAGTCTGAATGAGTAATCTCGCATTGTGATACTGAATTGGCCGTGAATGGCTCTACGTCTTCTAATAAATTGCATCGTTCATCAAATTTTGTGCATTTAGTATCTAGCAAAGGAACGAAAAGAATTTTTGGGACAATCTAATACAACAATTTGTACAGCCCTTTGAATATGTTATTCAGTTTAGAATGTGTAAAATAAATTTATATATCATATTACAATCGAAATAATTAAACAAATTATATAAAATAATTTTACGCAGCAAAATTTGCAATCTACTTTTAATAATCACACTTTATCTGCTTATTTTTTCAGAGATCCTACACCAAGAAAATTGAATCAATCGACTCAGTTCGACACCATTTGGATAGATTCTGGGACTGACGGTTTGCAGCTGAATATCAACGCAACCTCTGATATGCGTGCACGTTTAACAGAGAAAAAGGCTGAAGACTACGAGAAATTACTGTATAAAGCATTGCCTCTTGTCGCTTCCTGCGTAAGCAAACCCACCAACGACTTAGATCTTTTCTAACACGATGTATTTTGAAAAGAACGTTTGAATTAAAGAAGGAAAATTGGACCACGTTTCGTTTTAATTCAAGGAACCTTACTGAATTGTTCATCGAAAGAATTTTAGTAAAATGTATCTTAAATTGGAATGGAATTATAGTTTGCCCGGAGCCTATTAACCTAACTTCCAAACTTTACTAATTTTTTCGAGAACATTGTCGATGGAAGAAAAGAACAACTATTAAGTCATCCCATAATTTATGTCGTTTCCTAGATTTCTTTAAATCAGCGCATCCAAAATTATTCGAAGAAGGAACCGAAAAATTTCCAGATAAATCGAAGATTAAAATTAAATTTTCGAAGAAATTAAATCTGGACCATAAACGGTTACCCCATGACATAGAAATGAAAGCAAACTCGATACGTTAACAAAATATTATGAAAAGATTACATTCTTGTCGTTACAGAGACTTCAATATTTGCAGTGATATACCACACAAATGACGTATCTCACAATCACTGTTTGCATTCAAGGGATTAATCTAATCCGACACAAATTTATAAAATATTCCAACATTATTCGAAAACATTAGTAGCTCTATTAAATTAAATTGAAACACAAATTCGTCCCGTTTTCCCAGAACACTTTTCAAGTCCCATAAATTTTATAAGAGAACAATTCTTCGGCTACTAACAAAAATGGAAGGAGAAGATTGATAAAAGCGGCATGTGTCTAATTAACTAACCTTATTTCTGAATGTACATATAAACGACTTTGAGAAGACTAACAAAACGATACGAAAATATATTACAACTCCAAAGAAGAACACAATACGCGGTATTTAGGAAAAAATCCTTAAAGAAAGAAGACTGGAGAGAACTACTCGGGGTAGAAAAAAAAACCAAATATGGGGATTAGTAAAATACATAAAAGAATGTATGAAACTATGGGAATTCGGTCTAGAAGAATAATAGGAAATCTATAATAGTATATAGTAGATTAAGGACAAAATAGATATAAAATGTAAAATGTAAAAAATGTAACTACACGCATGTCGCTTATACGTTATAAAAAAAAAAGATTATACTAGGCGTAATGCTTAACATAATAATAAACAATACGATACAATATATGTTACAACTCAATAGTTGCAAAATAGAATGTTCTACCATGTTGGAAATATCTTATTGCCAGCTATTCAGTGAATGGTATTTAACAGATCGAGTTAAAGTCACGAGGAACGCAAAACCGGTATTGCAATGTGAAATAGGTAACGAGTTCTCAATAATGATAGCGAATGCCGAATTGTACTTTCAACCGCGCCATTTTTATTCTTACGAAACGGAACTCTCACGCTTAGAACTTTGAAAAAAGTCGTTTCTTTTAGGTGTTTCAAAAGAATTTTACAGACTACTCGAATATTTTGCAACGCGAATGTTTCTTTTTGTATAAGTACTGGTAGATAAGTAATTATTGTTGGTACGGGAATTATCGCAGAGAAAGATAAACAGAACTAAAGTTTGCAGGTGAATCAATTACGAAAAGAATTTGCGTAACCCCAAAAAAAATGTGATACAGCACATTTCTAACGGAGGCAACAAGCTGCCGTTGATAATTCTGTACGAGATTTACGACAAAGATAGCACGATAATTGTCGCGAAATGAAAGTAAAGATTTATGAAAAATTAAGTAGGTATCGTTAATTGCAAGAGATTAGAATATGGATTGAAGCAGTAAATTCCAAGACAACATAAGTCCAACCAATATTTCCAAAACATCAATACTCTCTTTGCTTTCCATTAATTTTCCATTAATTTTGTCCATTGTGAATAGTATCAGGGGTATCTTTAGGGATTAAGATTAAATTTTGTACTGTCCCAAATGTTTATCGATTACTTTAAGTGCATTAAAAAGAATTGCATCCATAGCTGATATAACGTAAGGAAAATTTATTGTAAGTAAAATTTGTGCTGCTTTGACATTAGTGGCTTAATTCTAAAAGCACTGATATAGCGGAAAGATCTAAAACTTATCTACACGACTTACCAACAAAGTAATCCGAAATGTGTTTGCAAATACACCGAGAATCAAGGAAAGAGGTTCTATTGCCTTAAAACTTAAATCACATATTTACGTCTTACGTTATAAGAATGATGCAATGCTGTAACCCAGTGTTTCCCAACCATTGGCGAGTCGCGAGAATTTCATTAAGATTCGATTTGCTGTAAAAATATTCAATATTTTGAAAAATATGATTCGCGTACTAGTGATTGGTATCGATTATCTGCAAAGCGTTGCCACTACTGATATTGTATAGCTATTATATTGACTGCAGAGTCTTTTTAATAATTATGGTGTGTCGCCAAAGTCTAGCATAAAGTGTGCAGCTGCTTCAAAAAGGTTGGGAAACACTGCTGCAGCCTTTAATGGCGCCACTCAAACGGATAATTCCTCTAATAAAGAAAGCCTCGTGCAACGCGCAATATGAATATCTGAAATTAAGAACGTCGACAATGATAACACAGGCTATGAACGAACAAAGTAATACAAATTATTAGCCTCCGTGCAGCGCAATCAAGATTAATATATCTCCCAACATCGTACTTGAAAAGAAATTTTGCAGAAAAATGAGAAGAATCATGGGGGAGAAGTCATCAATCATTGCGAACACGTCTATACTGCTGATTTGAAATTACAATTGAAATGGTGACATCGTTATTCTTATTCTTATTCCTCTCTATTCAACGTTGTATCAGAAAGGAGAGATAAGAAAAGAGCTGTTCATAAATCGTGAGATTCAGTGCGTCAGTACGCCGTAATTTTAACGAAAATCCTCCTCTGTTTGGCGCCATGACACCTCGTATTAACGGGGTACAGCGTGTCCTCGTCAACGAAACGTAACAAAGTCAAACAGAAACGCTACGGTTAATGCGCCGCTCGATCAAAAGTGAAATCTAGTTGGTATTTCGTAGTTGGTACCTCGAGATCACGATTTTAGTCCGACTTCGTTAGCGTGAACGGGCTAACGTTCGTCGATCGATCGAGCCGCGATCAATTCTCCTATCGTGCGCTACGTTTCTTAGCAAACAGCAGAGCGTTGCTGTAATTATCGACTAATTCGTAAAAATTCCTTGCCTCAAAAGATACATTTTTTAGGGATTGGGAGATTTTAGAGAATATTGGTAGATTTTGCAACGGGGTGGTTTTCATCGACAGAAGCAGAAGTCTGCTGGTTTTGCAAAGAATCTTTGCTGTCCTTCGTGTCTGATAACTGAAAGAGACTTGGATTAAGAGGAAGAATACTAGGCTCGTTAAACCGTCGGTAAGCATTCGAGTTTTATATCGTCTTGGCGCGATAAGCGTCACGTTACTCGTTTGTTTGAAAATTTTACCTCATTTCTGCGAATTTTTATATCGTCACGCTATCGGCTTCGACCCGCTTATAAATATCACGTCGATAACTCGTGATTAATTGATAGGTAGAGAATTGACTACCGTACGACGTAATTGATTACAAGTTATTCGGTGCTAAAAAAAATCCTAGAAATAGAAGAATTAATTCGTTCGCTACGAAAGGCACCTATACGCGTCGTCAAACTATAATTAATCATTTTTATTTTCGCTTACATCGTAATTAATGTACCAAACGGTTATGTAAAATGTTTAGATTTTCTCATAACTAAATCTGTCTCAATCTGCATGTCGAGAACTCCATTAGTTCCGAGGATGTCGTAGTGAAAGGGTTAACGAGGAAAATTCATTATCATCAACCGAGAATCTTTTATCAAAGAACAGAATTCTGATAGACGGAATGTAAGGTTTGATCATCTGTATCATTTATTAATACTGACCTATCAAGATCTATTTAAAGAGTATGAAGTACGGGTTGACCTAATTTTCCAGTTAAATTATAAAACTTAAGCATGGAAAGATATTAAAGTAAATTTTTCAGTGGTACGAAAAATTTATATTTTATCAATTTACATCGTCTAATGGCAGCCCATTAATATTAAAATCTAAATTAATAATAATAGTATGATAGCATTGAAACAAATTAATATTAAAACATTTTCCAAATTTTCATTTTCCAATAATTCAATAATATCCCGCTATTTTATTATTTCGCGCACAGTAAAACAGTAAGAAAGAATTAATGAATAAGGAATGACATCTTTCAATTCTATAATCTCAAAGTTGACCGCTCGATATTCAGTCCATCGAATATTTTTCAACTTCCGGATATCGCAAGAATCGTACTGGACTGTTTCTTTTATGCAGAACAAGAGAAAGATCATTTCGAATTGGAATACTTAGTATTTAATATCGAAAGGAACAGCCTTCATAAATTCAACCGCAATCGCAGACGTGAGATTTATGAAATATTTAAGATGCAAAGTTGCCCATCTTGTAATAGTACGTGCTTAAAATTTATAAATTTATACATACAGTTAGCTCTAATTTGAAATAACTCCCTATAGAAATACGATTACAATGTCTATATTACGAAAAAATATTAGAAACATGGTAAAAACAGTGTTTATAAAGTGATCTGTGAGACCTCGCATTTGTGCGATTATGAGTTAATGCTTCTCTTTCAATTACAATACAAGCCATCTAATTATCTTTCATATTATGTGTTCCTACAGAGAATTGAAGATTCCAAAGAAACACTCTTGAAATAAAAATGCTCGTCGCAGGGAATTCATTCTTCAATATAATTTAACGAAGACAATTAGGTGGCTTCTTTTATACGAGACAAAATCCATTTACGATCACCCCAAATTTTTAATTTTTATTCCTTCGTTCTTTTCCGCGAAACGCGATCCAAATATTCAACAAAGTCATTCGAATCACCAAGACCCGCTTAACAAAGAAAACCACGATGACGCAATTCCATCAGTCTCATCAAACCCATTCTGTTTCCGAGGCAACTACATCAATTTCACTTTCTAAATGGCCAATTGGTCGTGTTGCTCGACTTGCTACGCCGTAACATTAACCCAATTAATTAACCGTGATAAAGTATCGGCACGACCTAGGTAAATATCACGAGTGTTCATTGAATGTACGCTCGTCTGAAGGAACACATGTGTATTTGGCAGCTCGTGGCCCCAATGTTGGCACGTGACTGAGTTCCAATAGAAAATGCACGCGTCAAGACCTCGCGTTCACGTTCGATACGTTAGTAAGCCATAGACAGCACAGTCGAGTTATCATCGCGCCTCGATCATCTGCCAAACAGCACTTTTACGTTAAAACTCGCCGCGACGTTCGAGCGAGCGCATCGTTGCAAAAGAATCCGCGAATAGTTCCGTGCAGTGGATCTACGCCTAGCCGTCACCATGACAGGTCATTCTCTATGAGATTTTCTCGATGCAACGTATATACAGCGCATTGTTTTGTTTGCTTAAAGTTGATCGATCGCTGTGTTAAGTTGGTTTGATTCTCAACAAAGGATTTTGAAATGCTTGCAATTTAAAAGTGGTATTTCCTACTAGCGTCAGACGTGACTGATGAACTGTGACAAACGCAAAGATTTTCTTTGTATGTTACACGCTTGCACGTCACTACAATCGGGAACTGATTTTCACTAGTCATGTTTGCGTCAGACGACTCACAGTGGTAAAAGTGCTGATTCTAGCTGGACAACATTATTATAGAATAAGTATGGTCCTTATAATTTAATAATTACAATTTCCTTGTCCAAATATAATGTTTTTAGTAATAGAGGACTAGAGTAAGAAATTGTAACATAAAAGCTATTCTATTCCTTAAATTTCTTCATTTGTTAGTTTGACTGCCGAATCCGTTAGCAGATCAGATGCATCGCAACGCGATCGGTGAAAAACGGTAAACGAACTTCAATGTAGTGGTATCTAAACGTGTAACACATAAGAAATACCATGCTCACACAACGAACGCCATGCGTTCAATCGCACACGTCTGACGCTTAAAGGAAATTCCACTTTAACGCTCGATGCAGACGGGCAATTTTTCATCACGCAATCGTACGTTTGTTTTCGTTGTTTTCAATTGGATAAATAAGGAAAAACATACGTTCGCGCGTTGAAAATCACTCGTCTGCGTCGGGCCTAAAAGTTACAAGTTTTAAGTATCATAGAAACAGGTGTAAATAAGTATGAATGGATGAACGAAATGGGGTGGGTTTGATATAATAAAAGTAACGTCACGAACCATGCGAGGTTAATTTTAGGAAGAGACATTATCTTTCTCCAAACACAAGGTATTTCCGAACTGGTGGTGTACTCTGAAAGGGGTGAATCTATATAAAAATATAAGTAGAAAATGTAGAGTGACATTTTTTAATAGGAAGCTTCATTTTCGAATAAATCGTTCTTGAAGATTTTGGAAATATTACAGCAGCTTTAAAATCGTTGAAATTAATTTAACACCACGTGGTTCGCCGAAGGTTAAACCGTCTCGGTGTTATGGCCACATATGTGCACCCAATTTGTTATACAATACATAGATTTCATCTTCTTCTTTGTTTCAAAACAATGAATATTCAGTACAAAATGTTCGTCGAAGGAGAATCTTAATGCATTGCAATGATTAATAAAGACGAAGATATCGATAATAAAAATGATGCGTTCACGCGATCAGTAAAATAAATTTAGAAGCGCGCCAATCTCTCAAAATTACTTAACACTAAAAGGGTTAACCCTTAACGCATATATGCAACCAATTTTTATTGCGATACATAGAGTTTACAGATTCGGATATTTTAGAGCAACGAATGGTCAGTACAAAATATTCCCAAAATATGAATTCAGGAAGTTTGTAATAATTAACAAGACAACGATAATAATGTTAAAGATAATGTGTACGTGGAATTCGTGAAATTTAATCCAGAAATCCGTCGATCTCTTAAAAAGATTAAAATGATTCAGAAAACGTTGCAGTCTACGGTCTACAACAAAAAAGCAACCAATCGAGATTGATGAAATTCTATTCATAAACAATGTACCGTCGCGTGGGTCAGCACAATTCCACGATTATGATTGGTGTATTAGAGATAAGCGTTAGTAATTTTGCGTAAACACAGTAGCTATAAACCGTTATCTCGTGAACCTCCGTTTACGCTTATTTCAGTACACTTCTTATACGTAACACTAGACGTTATCTGGAACTTTCAGAAACGGCCTTTAAACACTTTTAGTTCCGTGTACTTATACGCCACTCGTGAATTAGTGTTCCGAGCAATTTCGCGCGCCAATTCTAATTAATGGAAACAAGAATGAAGTCTTAGAAGACGCGAAATAATTTACAGAGTATCTGAGCGACGACATGTCAACAGCCAGCCCGGAATTAATGGTGAGACGACCGGTTTATCAACAGGACGAGCTTAATCACTTGTACAAATACGTGAAGCCGAACGAAACTCGTAAGTATCGCATGGATTTCGGTCTGGTGAATTTGAAATTCGTGGCGCCATAATGGCAGATTTTCTGCCACTTAGTCGTGTGTAATTTATGCGAGGTATTATGTTCCGTTTAGTCCAGAGACGAAAAAATGGGACTCGATAAATGCGTTGAAATAAAATAAAATTTAACACAACTTGTAGCATAATCGTAGAGTAATTTCACTAATTGTTTCTGGATATGAAAAACGTACAATCTATGATTGATATTATATTAATTATAATTTTAAAGGTCAATTTAATTATCATATTTAAATCTGCAAAACACTGAGACACCAATTGTATCAATATCGCTACATACGATTAACAAATATTAAGCCTTCGTGCTTGTACTCATCTGGAAATCTGTCTCTGCCATAACAATAAATCGTTTTGTTCGCTTTCAAATAAATCTTTTTCTTTCTTCTAACAATACCTTATCCTATATTCCTTCAGACATTTCAATTAACTAATATCGAATACTAATTGAACACTACAAAAAAAGTGGAAAGGAATGGGACTTACGAATAGTGAATGTCATAGTTATGAAGAACATCTCGACGAAATGCAAGAGAATGAAGCCGATGGCGATTCTAAAGAGTTCTGTACCCTTAATCGGTTGGATGTCAACGTATAATTGGAAGAAAGACATATTAGGCGATGTGGTTGCTGGAATTACCGTTGCAGTGATGCATATTCCTCAAGGTACGTATGCTACGAATTACCTAATCTATACATCAATAGTACAGCTGTTAGTTGTGAGATACCCGAGTACAGTAAACTCCCGTATCGAGCTCATATAATGCCAATTCCTACAACATGCTAAAGATACTGCGACGATTTTTTTTTATATACATATATATAACGCGATTTTCATAAAACGAGCTACATACATAATAAAAGGCGAGGATTCCTCGTAATGTATATTCTTTTTACAAGCAACATCGCTACTACGCATAAGTGTCCATAATCATGAAAGTGGTCTAAGTCATATATTTCTTGTTTCGAGATATAGACCACTTTCATAATTAACACTAAACGAACGTTGAACGAACAAGCACTATCTAATGGTTCATTTTTAACAATATCGTAAAACGTACATTGAATTAATTTAGTTTCAAATAATGCGATGTGAAATAATTTATAGACTCATTTTTCTTAAATTTTGACTTAGACCGCTTTCATAATTATGAGCACATATAAAAAAATTCAATAAAGCTATCTTCCTGTTTCCATTTACTACGCGTGTGTTCACAGAGACATTTTACTATCTTAATAGGTAAATAGAAAACGAAAGTTGAGATAAGAATAATCATACCAAGCATGTTATTTATACTATTCGTGTTATACGAGAATTTTTCCTGTAACGCGATTTCATGCAACGCGTAATACATTAACCGCGTTATACAGGAATTTATTGTAATTTGTACTGTAATAATTTTTTGGTAATTATTTAGTTAGTAACACTTTATCTGCTAAGATATTCGAGCAAACAATAATTACCCGGGTATTGCATCAGATCGACAAAACATACGAGTTCGCGTGACAGCTGTGAATTTCAATGCAAAGGCCGATTTTTCTTTTTTTTATCATTTGCGATTAACATCAGAAATAAAAAGAATAATATTCGGATCTTGGTTCGAAATGCATAGCTATCTTATCGATCCGCGTGTTTCATCGATTTCATGAAATATCCGGATTCTTGGATAATTTCTGATGACAGGATTATCTTATACTTATATACTCGGCTTAGAACAATAGCCGATGCAGAATAGAAATGCATACTTTTATAAGTCAAACTGTAGAAATGAGACCTGAGTGAAGGGTAGTTTCCTAATGCTATCGTGTTATCTTTAATATGCGTATTTTATATACTATATTGTTTATAATATATATTATATTATATTGTATATATATTTATACTATGTATTATATCATATTGTATATATATTTATAATATATATTATATTATATTGTATTATATTATATACATACACGTAATAATAAGTGCTTGAAATTTATCAATCTATAAACATAATTTACTCCGATTTGAAGTAACCCACTATAAGAATATAATTATACTACTTTTATAATACGAAGAAAATTACAACCATAGTAAGAATAATCTGTATGCGGTGTTAATTGGTGTTAACGTGACAATATTTTCACATCTGAAATTATCGGCTAAAAATACTAAAACATTATTTACTTTAACGAATACTTTCCCCGATTTGAATCGATAAACTAATAAACGAAACAAAGAAGTTTTCTATCCAAGGAAGGGACCTGATTCACGCTACAACGATTGCAATTGCGTTACAGGAATGGCGTACGCAATACTAGGCAACGTGCCTCCGATCGTCGGTATATACATGGCTTTCTTTCCCGTTCTCGTTTACCTTTTCCTCGGAACGTCCAGGCATAATTCAATGGGTGAGTAGGTATGATTCAGTGACCCAATGATTGCTGTTACGCGTTACGGAAGCTTCACCACGTTGCTCTTTCTCTTTCCTCTTCGTGTAAACCACCGTTGATTGATCGTTGATCGAACGTTCACAACTCTAAACGATCTTCTAACTATTATGACACTAATTACATATGTACGAAACTTCAGCTGACCGGTGAAAGATCCATGCATCGATTGAAACGTGAATCGATTAAAATTGTCGATTTAATATACGAGGAAACGATTTTCTACGCTTTTTACCGCGCAAACGTAATTCAATGACGTTTCCTGAGATCCACTTCCGTCTGGACTTTCATTTCGACTCCACTTTCCAACGTCAGATGGACAAAATCGTATTTATGTAATTACACATTGCACATGCTACTACGTTTTTGTTGCAATATTGCCGTATGACTTGTTATTGCGTATGCTTATTAGCCCTGACACAACGAAAGTTTAATCAATACCGAAGTAAAACTTAAAAAAAAAAAACTGGTACCACGTAATTTCCGTTGAATTATGGGTCGTCATGGAAATCTAATTTTAGAGTCAATTACAGAAGGTTTAAGTAACTCGTTAAAACGTGAAACTTTCATTTTGTCCCGTAAATCAAACTTAAGCTACTATTAAAATTACGAAATTAGTAATAACTCTAATAACTCGACAAACAGTGTTCAAAGACACTTGAAATGATGCAAAACAGAGTACCCTAAAGTCTACAGCTATTAGTATTTTAGTATTTACCCAATACTTCTTAAGCTCACAAATATACTAAATCGTTTGATATTGTTTTTATCATTGAATTCTGAGCTGCCACGATTAACTGCAAATACTTCACGTATTCTAAGACTTTGGTCTTTTTGATTCCCAATCGAAAATTGTCATCGATGCATTTAATTGGCAAATTACTTGACTCGATCTAATTAATAAGACACTTATTAGTATTATTTACTATTTGATGACAAAATTATGACAATATTTATACCACAAAAATTGTCTCATTGGGAAATATTTGTCAACGCATTTTGTACTTCCTTTACCTACGCTTACTGGCAAAAGTTAACAAACAAAGTAATTGATTGCGAATTTGTGTACATCTTTTATCCCATGCGATACATAGCTTAAAATTAGAAATAGCATGGATAAGTAACATTACATACAATCAATAAACGGTAAGTTATCGAAATAACTAGAGTACAATTTCGTTTGACAAATTCAGCCCCAGATTGAAGCGATGGTGAAATTTATAATGGAAAAAAATTTGAAATATCTGGAGTACCATTCGATGTGATAAATTCAACCCTAGACTCAAGCGATGATGAAATTTATAATGGAAAAAGATTTAAAATATCTGGAGTACCATTCGATGTGATAAATTGAACCCTAGATTTAAACGATGGTGAAGTTTATAATGAAAAAGGATTTGAAATATCTGAGGTACCATTCGATGTGATAAATTCAACCCTAGATTCCAGTAATGATGACAATTTTTAATGGGAAAGAATTTGAAAGGAACAATAAGTTATCCTAATTTTAATTCGAATCCGTGTATCTTACAATTAGAGGATAAAGAACAAAAAATAAACAGGAATGGTTACTCTGTTTCTTAATCTTTGTGTCAGTAAGCGTACGCGTTACCATTAGATTCTTATAATTCGTGACTCGTTAATTAAAGTGCTTCAATCTCTTTCTTCGTGTCAAGGTACCTTCGCGTTGATTTGCATGATGACTGGAAAAGTGGTGACGACCTACAGCTCCCAAGGGCAGCACTCTAAGAACGGGACGATGGAGAATGAGCTATTGTCCTCGGCAAACAATCAATATTCCCCCGTGGAAGTTGCAACCGCGGTCACCTTCACCGTGGCCCTCTTTCAGGTAATTTTCTAGCATTTTCTCATCCTCCCATTTACCAACTAATATTACTTATTATTAGCTTCTCTGTTTCTCCAAACAAAATATGTGACTTTGTATAAACATCCATAGCTTTTCAATACCTAATTTGTTTACAAATTTGTTCATTTATCTTCTTTCGATTATTTTCTAATTTAATTGGTAATACACAAGTTACGATTGGAAATAATATATTGAAACCAACGATACAAAACAAATCGAGTATTATTTGATTTCTCTATTTTCCCTCAAAAAAACCTTCGCATAAATACCCATAGTTCAGTAATTTCTAATTTATTTCTGAATCTGTTTATTTATTTTCTTTGAATTATTTTCTAATTTAGTTAGTAATGTACATGTTGCGATTGGGAATAATAGCATCGCTTCTTGCGGACAGTCTCGTTAGTGGATTCACGACTTCCGCGGCAATTCACGTGTTCACATCTCAAGTGAAGGATCTGTTAGGTTTAAAGAATCTGCCGAAACACAAAGGACCGTTCAAGTTGATCTTTGTAAGTATAAAACTGACAATTTCTTATGCGTGTCACGTAAAAGGATTTTGTAATACACGGAGACAAAACGTAATTGACTGAAAAATGTTGGGTCATTTGGTCGTTCAGTGAAATTTATAGGTGAAATCAGAAGGTCGTCGAACTGATCGTAACACGGAGACCTTTGATTAACTGATTGACCTGCTCGAACTATCGACAGGTATATCTATGTATTTACTTTCTCCCTAAACGTAATCTAGGAAGTTAAGGAATTAACTAACGAGAAATACGAATAAAATGCTTTACTCTGTAGTAGTGAAATTAAATTGGCAAACCCATTAAATGCACTCGTTTTTTAAATCCGTTTAATTGCAAATACTAATTGGAATTTTCTTCTATGAAATATTAAATACAGGATAAAGTTCGTGCGACTTTTATGCCCTAAATAATATATATTATCATTTCATATGCCATAAACCTAATATTACTTAATATGCCATAAACCTGCTATAAACCTAAATGGAGCTCCTTGCACTACTTTTAAAGATAATTTAATAATAGTCGAATTATTAGAAGGATTGTCATTCGAAGCTTTGGGAATTCGGAGATTTGAAAATTCAAATCACTGAAAATACGAAACTCTGACAATCCTCAGCTTTAAAAATTCAAAAGATTAAAAGTTCAAAGCATCGAAAACATTAGTATTACGCCGCAACGAAATTTTTCCGCACAATAAGATCGTTTGCTCGACAGCGTATGCAAACAAAAGAAAAGAAAATAGAATCAACACTTTTTTTATTTCCTGACAACGTGTGTATCGTAATTAAGTTGTATTATCACGTCATGTCTTAACGTGATGAAACCGTGCTTTTTACGAAACCTGGAAACAGTGAATTACCTCGAAAGGATTGGAAAATTTTTTTGTAGACCGTAGAAAAAAGATTCTAGAAAAGAACTTTTAACGTAAAGATTGGAAACTGCAATTATACATATTAATTAGCGATTCTTCCGTATTTGTTTCAAAACTAAACAATTTCTTACGAAGATAGAAACATAATTGGATCAAAAATGAGGAGTCAAGAACCGTAACAGAATTAACAAGTCTATCGAGAAATCGTACCGACACCAGTATCACGTATCATTATTTCTTTCAGTCGCCAACATTCTAATCCTTGAAACTCTCTTTCAAACGAATTTTCTTCTCTGCGAAGAATTAACGAGCTGTGTCGATAGACCTAAATATCAAGCAGGGCCGTTTACGCATAAACGAGAAACCAGAAGATATCATTGAACCTTATATCCTTCCACTTAACCAAACGTAAAGAAAAAAGGCAACTAAACTTCACAGATACACAGTTACTCGCAACATTCAGTGTACACCTATGTTGGCAATGAAAAATAGCTGGAAAGTGAATATGAACGCACATATTCAAAAATAAAAGGAATATATCAATATGTATTTTATTCCCATATTCTGACAAACAATTCGTAAAAAATTTCTAGAATAAAATAAAGTATGCATACATATTTAATAAACCACGTAAGAGTATAGCTCTTTTGCTGACACAAAATTAAATGTACTCATCGATATTTTCGTTATTATACATATGATATATGTATTATAGATTAATATTATCTTAACCGCCTTTAATCTTGGTGGCATATGTAGATAATTAATTTAATATAAAAGAAGGTGAAATATTGTCCGATTCTTCTCGTAATTTCATTTTGAAATCTTCTCTATTCATAAAATTATAATTTATCATATTGGATTTAGATTTTTCCAACATATTCTCGATCAAATTTGGAACAAGTTACTGAGGGGGAGGGTTAATAGTTTGGTTACATTGAATACTAACAATTTTTTAACCATCCTTCATTGAGTCCGAAGGTGTACACTCTATTTTGTGGGTAACTGTATATTATATCCACTTACAGTAAAGCAAACGCATCTGTTATAATCGCATTATTCTCCTTACTTCCGGATCGCCCATGTTTCCGGTTCGTTGAAGCGGGAAAACGCGTGAATCAAAAAGTAAAAGTAGCTAATGACGACGTTCATCTGGCTTCCCTTTTGCCAAATAAGTCAAGGACTGTCTACAATCCGGATGACTATTCTACGTTTTACCGTTTCCGACAAGGATAGTGTCCGTTTCGAAGAACTCGACTCTTATTTCTATCCGTAGACAGGTGAACGTAACAAATTCGCAAAGGAACTGACACGAACGCATGAAATACCGAACGAAATACCAACACGGACTTTCCAACGGATTGCTCATTGAAACTAGGGGAAACGAGTTCCGGAGCATCTGGAATCTCACGGTTCTTCCGTGAGAATCTACGCACGTTTTTCCGGAAAATCGAAGCTAAAATATTATTTAGGTATTTCGTGATTTTGTTAACCCTTTGCCTTACAGAGTTGGGCATTATTCGAATAAAATTTTATTCGAACAACATTTCGGAATGTAAAAGTATTTAGAGAATTGCGGCATATTTGCAAAAATACATCGGTGTAAATTTATAAAATTTTTATGAGAAATTACGTGTAGCCCGTTTTGACTACTTTAGTGTCGAAGTTTTCGCGTACTATACACTATAGCATGTCCCGTTATAGTGAACGTATAAACAAAACAAACAAAGACTAGCTTACATAAGTGATATTATCCGTCACGAAATTATTCCATACTTCAAAAGTTCAATTCCCTTACGTAAGTAAAACACAATCAGTGAAAGTGCTCTTACATTAAACGTACGGTGTTTCTTTTATTTGCAATCCTATTGCTAAGGTGGAAACATTGCCTTAATCGTGAAAGCAATAGGTTTTGTTTCTGTTTGCAATATCGCGAAATTGCGATATTCGAAACCTTACAACTTCTTTCTTTGAAACCATGCAATGCTTATTGCAAATCAAACGGATTGCGAAATTCTCCGGTTTTTGGAACACTTTCTCCTCAATTTATGCAATTTCCCCTTCTTTGCAAAAAGTAATCATGTAGGTATTATAAAGTTTCTCAACTATTCGGATATTTCTTGATATTTATTTCCAGAGATACATTTTTCATTTCTTTGGCACAAATAACTATACTTTAATTATAGTCAATCCTAGTATTTATACTATTCGATATTGTTTTAGACTTATGTGGACATCCTCAACAATTTTCAATACATTAACGGAATCGCCCTTTTGCTGTCCGCCACCACCATTTTAATCCTCGTATTCAATAATGTTTTAAAGGTAATTTTCCCTCAAACATCTTCGAATATTTTTCAAAGCAACAGTACAAAATCTCTTATAAAAACTAAAAAGAGATTCGTATAGCAGAGCCATTTCTTTCGTTGCTAATATTTATTAACCCTTTGCCCTACGATTATTTTATTATTATTCCTCTTATATTAGTGTTAGCTGATCGCTATTTTTATATCATACCACGAATAAATTAGTTTGAATACTATAGGCAATTTTTATTTAATAACCTCCAGTCTTATAACGCAAAGCTAAAATTAGAGTTCAAATTAAATTTTATCTTTAATAGTAGGCACTTTTGTTCAATCTGTGGCTTAATTCATAGAACGAATGTGACTCGTTATTATAGAGCAAAGGGTTACGAACGATATAAAAATATTCCAAGAAATTAAGTTCATATTCTTGGGAGTCAAAAATAATTTGAAGTTTATTTAAAGTAATAAATTGTATTGCAGCCAAAAATCGCCAAGATAAGTCCTTTTCCGGTTCCCATAGAAATGCTGGTGATCGTGATTGGCGCAGTCGTCTCGTTGTACATGAATTTTGAAGAAGTTTATGGAATCACGGTAGTCGGAGACATACCAGTCGGGTAATGCTTCTTAAAATAGTATCTGTCATTCGTGATAGATAAATGTTGTTACATTAAAACGAAACGATGTCCTGGAGGTAACTTTCTCTTGAATTTCTTCCAGTTTGCCAGTTCCGTCCTTGCCACCATTATCTTTGGTTCCTACTATTATGATAGACAGCTTCGTGATCACTATGGTATCCTACACCATATCCATGTCTATGGCGTTAATCTTCGCACAGAAGATTGGTTACGAGGTGGATTCGAACCAAGAATTATTGGCCCAGGTTTGAATTTAAATCTTGAATTATTTAACTTGAAATTTCGAATGTAAATTTTAAACTTTGACTTATTTAACGTGAAACTTTGATTCTGAGTCTAAATTTGAACGTAAAGACGTGCACTTTATAAAAATACAAGTTTGAATTTAAACTTTCTAGTTTGAACTGAAACACGGATCTAAAATTGAATGCAAATTGATCTTTGATCACTTTAAAGGCACCTTAAAGGCACCTCTACATAAAGCTTGCAATTAATTTAAGTGTATCACGTTCCGCAAAGGTCAGACTATTAATTGGAATACCAAACGATATTAGTCGATGCGCTTTTGTTACATCACAATTATTCTAACACATAAATTAAACGATTCAAGTCACAAAGCTGACCTGGTTTATCGAAGTCAAACTGTTTAATCCACCAAGGCCCGTACCTTGGCCGCTTTAATGCAAAAAGACAACGATCAGCGTTACGCGTAATAAGAAAGAAAAGAAGTTCCATTATATAACGGGGATTTAATTGTTATCCTTAAATAAAACATCCTCAATGACTTCTAGGGCTTTGGAAATCTAGTTGGATCCTTCTTCTCTTGCATGCCATTCACAGCTTCGCTCTCCAGATCCTTAATCCAGCAAACTGTTGGCGGAAGGACGCAACTGGCTAGTTTGATATCCTGCGGAATCCTAATTAGCGTTCTTCTGTGGATCGGTCCATTCTTCGAGCCACTGCCACGGGTAATTATTCAAATCACTCGATATCTTCATCGATAAAACACTCAAACATCTGATATCTTCTCTTAAAGATTAACCCTTTCACTGTTTACTTCGTATGCCGAAAAATACAAACTGTCAAACTAGCGACTCCATATAGGAAAGAAAAACTATTTAAATCGTAAAAACCGAGTTCCAAGATTGTTTATAGTTTAAAGCATAGGATTTGTATATTCTACTTCTACAGTTTTATGCTATTTAGAATCGCTTACAATCGCAGCGCATTATTATTTTAACCTTCTATAACTACATGTAACTTTAAAGTTGTATACCCATGTATTTAAATTTGTTGAATTCTATCTTATTTGCATATCACTGTACCGCTGCATTTTATCTCTTTACTGTTCCACTGATACTAAGCAGCCATGCAATAATTATTAATTCCCGGCTTTTAAATTGAAATGAAAATTTTCATTTCATTTTAATTATAATTTCTTTCATCGTGAAAGTAAGTAAAATTCAGATTACAGAGAGTTAATCAACAGCGAAAGGGTTAATAAAAAATCTTCGATTCAATCGATTCAAGAGTAAACAGGGGGGAAATCTTTGATTCTCTTTCGTCTGTTAATAGTGTATTCTAGCTAGCATCATCGTGGTGGCACTGAATGGTATGCTAATGAAGATAACGGAGTTCAAAAGATTCTGGAAGCTGGACAAAATGGATGGAACCATCTGGGCAGTGACGTTCGTAACAGTGATCATTCTGGACGTCGAATACGGTCTTCTATTTGGAATCGTCTTGTGCATCGGCAAACTGATTTTCTTTTCCGTGCATCCTCACTCCTGCTCTCTCGCTCTAGTACCTGGTACCGAGCTTTATCTGGATACCAAGAGATATAAAGGCGTATGGAATCATGATAGTCTCTCTTTCCTTCGTTTTTCTCCATTCTATATTCGTGCTGTTGAGTTACGACGTCAATAGTCGTAAAATAAATTTATTCTGATTAAAGCGGAATTTCTCTACTGGACTGCGTATCTCTTGAAACGATACAGGCTGAATGGGCCTCGAGAGGGATCTGCTAATACGGAAGTCGTATTTTCAGGCTGTCGAGCTGCCGGGCATAAGGATATTCCACTACTCGGGTAGCTTGAACTTCGCCTGTCGACAATACTTCCGTGACCAAATTTACAAAGTCGCCGGACAGGCGCCCCGGAAAGATTCAAGCGAAAACTTCAAGCATGGAGAGCTGAAGGAAATTAGGAAGGTGAGAGATGTCGCGTTGAGATAACAATTCAAAGAAATAGAAGGAGGGTTATTATAGCATCGTGTTAAAAGAAAGGAAGTGGAAAGAGGAAGAGAAGAAAAGAAAGGAAAAGGTATCGCGTTTAGTCCTGGGTCTGTTAGTGAACTCATTAGTGGAATTATCTGGCAGGCACATGCCCTAGATTCGAGAACAGAGATTGTAGCTCAGAAATTGTTATATTTATTAGCAATGGAGGCCTCGTGAGAACTTAGAGCAAAGTTAAATTGTACATCGCATGGTAGTAAGCATAAAACAGCCGTTGCAATGGAAAAAAATAGAATGAATAATAAATAAAATAAAACAATAAAATTGCTTTACACGAGGAATTATAAAACTAATTGCGAATCCAAGGTATTTTATGAAAGAGTGAACGTACAATGGGAGTTTCTTAATAGTAGAACTACCGGTGATTAAAGTGTACTTATCTGCATCAACGTGATTAATACTAGATTTACTGACCCTAATTGTATAATTTAATGGTTTGCTGAAAACATAGGTATTGCAAAGTGGGAGGAGAAAGGATGTTGAATTAGGATCAAGATCAACATAAATCGAATAAAAATGATATTTATGATTCCTGTAACTTTCAGCATGAAATCCGAAATGCGTCAAATTCACGGGTTCCATAGATGATAAAACATAACGCAATGAAAATGCGCTGTTGTGAGTTTACACAATTTGTATAAGTTACAAATAGGTCATTTTGACCAGCTTGATAGTTCTGTCCTAGTGTTAAACCGACAAAAAAAAAAGGAAATCGACATCAACGTCCACAATATCGACATTACACTACCTACCAAGAAGCCGTAAAACTGCTGCCCTACTTGCAAAGAAAATTAATTTCCTCGTCATTATGTTTCACAGCTGAGGACCCTGATACTAGACTTCAGCGCGCTGAGTCACATGGATCTGGCAGGCGCAACGACCCTGGGAAACCTGATCAACGACTACTGCGAAATCGATATCCCGGTGTACGTCGCCGGTTGTTCCGGTGAGTAGAATCGCGACGCGTAACCGCGTGGACCGGAAGTGGTAGCATTTTCAATCGATACGCGACGTACACACTACGACGATTTGAATATATTATAGGACCTGTATACGAGATGATGAGAAAGTGCAACTTGTTAGAATACAAAAGCGGACTATTCGCCGTGTTCCCCACCGTGGCAGACGCGGTGCATTTTGCAAAGTACAACACGGAGACATCGTCTATGCCCGCCTGGAGCTCAAACACGTTCGAGGACTGTGTCGCGAGACTTTGATCGAGAATACCAAACGCTATTGCACGTGGCAAGGTTCATTCATGGTTCCACCAAGAAGCTTCTCAATTAACAAGGAGAGGTTTGATTGAGATCTTCTGCCATGTAATTCCCTGAGAGAATTTGCGTTCGATTTACGAAGAACGTACTGATAGCGCAAGAATTAATAAGGTGTTTTGGAGTTGCTGGTATTTTGTCGGTGATAGATGAGTTTTACGGAATGGTATTAGATGGTACCGTGTTGCGAGTATTATATAGTAAATGGACAGACTTCCTGTTATACTGCTCAAGTAAGAATGCGAGGAAGGCTAAATGTGTTCATCTCGTTTAACCCATTTGCTACAGGGGATTTTAATAAAAAAAATATGCAGAAGTGGTTAAAATATCGAATTGCATTGCGTTATATTCACATTCTTCTTACAATTCTTTCCTATTCTTCAGATTACGAGGAATTTCAAGTATTTCAAGACACCAATAGTGTTTTTAATTACCAAAATGCTCGGCAAAACTCACAAATAACGACACATGCGCGACTTTCTTGGTCGCCTATAGGCGCCGATAGTAATGAAAGGGTTAATTAACTGAGAACGAATCTTTAGATGTTCTGGTAACATCTACTCTGCCTAGAGTCTATGTACTTAAAACTTATTCCGTTATCTATACAGTAAAGCAAGAAAACAAGGAAAAATACTCAATGACCACGAAAAGGCTTGTATTTTACCAACGTCACTTTTAGACGTCTGTTCAAAGCACAACCAAAGCCGCTTGGAGTCTCGCGATGTCTTCTAATTAAATAATAGGTATTGCAGATATAAACAGAAACAAATACAATATTTCTAAAGATAAGAATCTTTTACTCGATCGCGTCGACGATATAATAAAAAAAAAGGCCATGTTTCCACACGATATGATTAGGCATTCTGTGCGCGAAGAATCGCACGTGGACTACGTTGTTAACGCAACTATGAAATACAAATGTCCAACATAGTTGCGCTCAATTGCAATGTTAGAAATGCGTTTTCTAAACGATGACGACACACGAAGTCATTTGGACGCCTTGAAAAAGTCAGCCGATTCAAATCGATGCGTCTCGATTGAATGATCAACGACACGATCGTTTGGAACAATGATTTCTAACGCAACGCTCTATTATCAATGAGAAAGTGAAACAGAAATAACGTTCATGATAATATCTGTGCAATCGCACGGAAATGCACTACCTGGTTATAGCAAATCAATTTCAGAGCTGCGTGTAAGGATACATTCGACTCGAATGATATTTTTAACTACAGTATTCTTATAATGACTAGTTAAGTGTTATGAATAGAAACACTTCGTGTTTTGTAAAATATTGTGAAATAAATAATAATATTTATGAATACATACTCCTATTATCTGATGTAATTTTTTCTTAACCCCTTTACGCCATGCTTAGTATCTTGTATTGACTATGCGTTCAGACACAATTATATAATTATTATATTACAATTATTATAATACAATTATGCAGGATGTTTCGTTTAAGTGAATACACTCGAATATCTTGTAACAAATTGAAGTTATAAAAAGAAAGTATTCGAATAAAAATCGTTTGATATGAGGTGGCATATTATATGGAAGTAATATCTTTTTTATTGAGGGAATGGTGAAGGAAAATTGGAGAACAAGTTAATTCTTTTAAATGGAGCCATACCCTTTTTTATTCATAATATGATAGCAGATTTTAAGACGAATTCCTCAGCCAAATGGTTAAACTTTATGGCATAAATTCATCATTTGGAGAAAGTTGTACCATATTATTTTTAATTTTGGTTATGTATTACCAAAACAAAAATACTTAAGAAGGAGATACTACAGAAGCATAAATTATTAACGCTTTCCACTCAAGAGTTATCAAAACTGGTTAATTTGGGCAACTAAGAGTCGCGTTGCGAGTGCAAAGGGTTAATAATGATAATAAAAAATTGTATAAAGAAGTACAGTTCGTGTGAGTCTGTGACACTCACAGATTTGAGTGACAATTTTAAATTCATCATATTTCCCGCCGCGCTAGAGCACACGTGAGCGCGCTATGCCTTGACGCATGTGCGACCAACGTTAACAACTTACGTGTGATCCACGACTAAACAGAAGTTTGCCTGCGTAATCAGCCGGCAAATTAGTATCACTTGTTTACAATGAATTCTTGGGTTCAATATGTCAAATCTATCCCAACGCACTTGGTGAGTTCACGAATTAATTTGTGGAAGATACTAACTCGATTTAAATGTTCATTTAACTACTGCTAGGTTATGTTTGTTTGCTACAACAGGTGTTTTTGTATATTTGCAAAAATTCACATAAAATCACGTTTTGAAAATGAAACATATTTCTTTTCAGGATTATGATGGTCAAGCGCGGGCAGAACGATTATCAAGAGTTATCATAACATTATTTGGGGTAACATTACACACCACATATTTACCAACCAAGAAATTATTTATACTTGTTTAATTTGTTTTTAGGTAGTTGGATTAGTCTGGGGATACGTTATTCAACAGTTTTCGCAAACAATGTATATACTTGGTGCAGGATTTGTATTGGCAACACTAATCACAGTACCACCATGGCCCATGTATCGTCGTAAGCCTTTAGAATGGCAAAAACCACAATCTGAGGTCACAGTTAAGCAAAAGAAGAAAAAATAGCCTGCTGTAATTTGTGACTGTACTTAACAATATTTTGTTACAAGTTATTACAATAACAATAATACTTGCTGGTATAAAGCAAAGATAAATGTTTCATGCATCATTTTCCAGTGAAAAATGTACACTTATATTGTGATTTATAAAATGAACTGCAATAATAAGAATGTTCAATATTCCCACACGTATCGCATTAATTCTATTCAACCTGTTCCGGATTTAAGTTAAAGAACCCTATGATATCGGTTGCTAAACATATAACGCTCACGTATAATCGATACTCGACGGCGATTTAAATGGAAACGCGGGAAGAAAACGCGACGAACGTTTCGTAATCCGTACGCGTCGATTTTCTCGTTCGATTTCAATACTCTCGTAACACGGCGTCGCCCTTGAGACATTTTACCTGATTCTCGTTTCGAATTCCGTCCAGGAAGCGCGGGCAAACTTATACATGGTGCGTGAGCCGGTTTCTCTTCTACAATTGTTACAACAATGAACGGCTAAACATTGAGCGCCATTGCACCACTAGAAATGCGTTTTCTAACTGATGATGACACACGCGGTATTGTCGACATTGCGAAAAAGTTGACCGATTCTAATTAATAGTTTCCGTCTAACCGATCAGCGACACGATCTTTGGCACGGACATCGATGTTAATTTCGATTGCGACCTGTTCCTACACTATCGATGCTCGAACTCGACAGAGGGGGTTAAAAATAACGTGTAGGAATTCGAAGGCGCGAAATATTAGCGACACAACTCAATATGGCGTCATATATCAATTATGAAATTCCTGTACAATGATACATCTTTTTTTTGTCATTAGCGTGACTTCATTCTATTACGATTTACCGGCTTTGCGTAACACGTCTGTTTCTATATCAGATTCTATCGAATTTTAGCGGAGAAATTTACACTCGGAAGTATTAGAAAGCACAATGTACGTAACGCGCGTATACGTTATATCCGTAAAATGATAAACCATAGAAATTGTGCAACGGCATTCGGTCAAGAAAGTTGCAAGTTTTAAACCATGAAACGATTACGATAATCTCCTTATTATTTCTTATTAAACTAATCAATATTGTTAACCCTTTAATACAGTACATTCTTTATACTACTATTACTAATAATTATCGTTTCTATAGTCTATTTTGCGTCTCCATTTTCGAGTTTAGCAAACGTATTTCACGCATCATTGAAAATGGAGGAATCATATAAAGTATCTTCAAATTAAGAATTTCTAGCAAAATTGATCGCTTTTGATAAATAAACAAGAATAATTTGAGCGTTACAGTGTTAATCGATGAAATGATAGTTTCATGCGAGAAGAAACTGTTTAATAACTATTTTCTTTCATTTTATACGATATGATGCGTGTTATTCAAAGTAATTCAAACTCACTTACTCGAAGACGGCTGAGATAAAGGAGCTTCATCCTCGTTCTAACCGTTGTTGAAGTTGATATCTTCATTGTCACTTACGAAACACTGATACACGCTACTAATGATGTAACTTTTAATCGAAACGATGCGATTTATACCACTAAATTTACTTTCACCGAATCCGACAAAAATCGCGCCGCGAAACACAAATGACGAATGCGTTACCAACAGCACGAACGCATCATTCGAGGTCCACGACCATACTGAAGTTCGTCTACGTCAAAACTGCCGGCGTGTCGGTATTATTTGTTTACAATGAGTTCGTGGGTACAATATATCAAATCCATCCCGATTTATATGGTAAGCTTATAAGTTGACCTCTACTCAGCATCAATTGATTAACGTATCACACTGTTTTCGCCCGATATTTCGTTTCTTTCTTAGTCAGGTTATGTGCCATATCTTCTTACGTCAACACTCATCGATATTTTGTTTTTAAAAGTCTAAACAATTTTTTCCAGGATTATGATGGTCAGGCTCAGGCAGAAAAATTATCCAGGGTTATCGTTACACTTTTCGGAGTAAAGTTTTGTGCATTTAAAATCTTCCTGTCTTACACGTACGTTTTGTGGTACAAAATTAGAAGTGCGAAATTTCTTTTTGCAGGTAGTTGGATTGATATGGGGATACCTTATCCAACAATTTTCACAGTCAATTTATATCCTTGGTGCAGGATTTGTAATGGCCACTTTAATTACTATACCACCATGGCCCATGTATCGTCGCAAACCTCTGGACTGGCAAAAACCTCAGTCTGGAGGTTCTACTAAGTTAAAGAAAAAGAAATAGTTCATTCCCATTGCGATTGTATTTAATAAAATTTCGTTATTGTAAACTATTAAATGCCAATATTTAATAAGGAGGTTTTACATTGCACAAATTTCCTGTGTATTATTTTACAACTGAGGCAATGTATTTATGATTGAGAAAAGAGAGTGTGTGTGTGTGTGATGAAAGTTGAATGATTTTACATTTTTTCCCCCTCGGAATAAAGTATAAATAGATTATTTAATGTATATAATTGTAATATTATATTGTAGTATCTAGATATTGCTCGTACCACAAAATTGCATTTACACATGTATCTATACACCAAAATATGAATAAAATAAATGGTTATTCAATAAAAAAACCCATGTGCCAATTCCTTACATAAAAATTTAATTACTTTACATGTTGATGCTTCGTAGCATAACAATATTACTTATCATTGGAAAGTAACGTGCATTGCGAAACGTGTTTTATATACGAAGATCAATGCAGACGATCTTGCTGGCTGTATAAAATATCGGGCTCAGAATTTCCCTTCCGCTTCGGAAACAGTTATATAACACCCGTCGAGTCGAAGGAGTTCCGTAAAATTAATAATTTTTTATCGGCTACCAAACCGTTTTCTAGTTGCAGTAAATTAGGCGAACAATTAGCGAGTCGTTTATGATTATGTCGCATACCACGCGCCACCCATTGGATCGATTCCAACGTTTGACTTTCATCGGGCACGTTTCTCATTTTCTCTCGTCGCACGCTAACCGAAGCATATTTCCCTCAAAATCGGCCTGCCGTCGTGACTTTCACAGGACAGAAGAGGTAGAAGCATTTTGGAACGGTGGGGATGATTGCAGGCAATCCTTACGTAAACAGGCAGCGATTATAGACACATCGAAAACACAAAATGTGCCGCAACGCTACCGTTTTTTTTCTCTCCTTCGTGTCTTTCGTTCTAATCCTGTTCCCTTTCGTCATTGTCGTTCGACTTGTCCTGTCGTCTTTGGAACAGGAATACGGTGTTATGCAACGAAGAGGATTGCAGGCCTGATGCAAATGGATCTTTTTTTTTTTTCACTGACACGTGCAACAGCCCAAAACGAGAAATCAAGAAACGAGTTTTACGTAATAGTATTGAAAAAAGAAGAGATGAAATTCTTCGCAGTACGAGTTAAAAGTATAATTCGCAATATTTACTACGATCTACTTAATGTTATAGCTGTTGTTTTTTGGTAGAAATGTCTTGCCGTATTTACTTAAAGAGATTTCCGGAAAAACGATCCGTAAAACAAAATAGTGAATTGAATAAATTACGTCAAAAGTTTACGTGTTTTGCGAGTCAATAATAAATATTAGGTCATCACATTAGTAACGTCTTTTTTTAATTTAATTTTAGGTGCAAACAATTATTAGTTCTTTAATCATCGATTTATTGAACATTGCTTTCTATCATTATTCTGACTTCTCGGGAAACTTTTGTATTTCTCTTTCAAACAATTTTGATACTGTCCTAAACCTAAGTGGACGGTAATTAAGGACAATTTACGACAAAAAAGGCTTATAGATCCATGGTTCCTTTTTTCGGAGAGCTCCTCAATTATTTCCAATACATTTATGTTACGCGTAAAAAATATTTCAACCAAAAAGTAAAAGCATGCGCAAAAATTATAGCATTGAGTACATACAGCGGTGTGCAACAGTATCCGATCACGAATCTTATTTGTAATGTATTTTAAACATGAAGCTATACAAGAAATTGTTTAGTCCGATGAGAATAATTGATATTAAGGCATCAGTGTAAAGGAACAACAAATTTCTAAAAACAATGTAACGTCTGATTATTATTGAATATACAGTGGCTACGAAAAGTATTCGCACATATCTCAATTTTTCAACAAGGACATTTTTTCTTACATTCTGTCTTTCAGTTGCAAGTGATACAAGTAATAAGCGCAGCATATTTTATATAACATACAATTTCTTAAAGAGTGTGTAATTATTGTGCTTTTACTTTTCTTTACCTTTCCACAATAGCCTCGAAGTCATTTTTCGCAATCTCGCAATACCATCTCGCCTAACAAAGCCAAAATCACACAGAAAACAACTATTAAGGCAATCTAATATACTTCCTTTTGTCAGACTACCCCGTCTTGTCCAACTTAATTAACTCCCATAAACATTCTCCCGTACTAATAGACTTCCTCACTTTTGCCGAATTGGTACCATAACAGACTCCCTGGTACCTTACTAATCCATTCCGGATCACTTTCACGCGTAATAATGGGCACCCAAAAGTGACGTGGGCCTCGAAACCGAATTCACCGAATCCTTGCATAATCCCGATGACGCTGGACCTCTTTCGAAATCACCTTGATCATGATTCCTCTCTCGCCTCGCCCCGCGAATCGCCGGGTGCACCCATAAGATACGTTAAAGTTTACGAAGCGGAGGGTTACGAAACGCTTTCTCCCTGTATGATGGATATTTTAAGTATGCAGGCTGCACCGCTTCCTGCAACACTGGCGGCGGTGTACGCACGAAAAAAAGGATGCAACAGGCATTACATCGACGGACCGTGGTCCCTGGATCGTTACCTTGCTCTTAACACTGACTCCTTTCGCAAAACAGGCCGCCTCGATTGGCTAGAAAGCGAACGCAGCTTCAAATCATTGCACCGGAAGTGGCTACGGAATCTGGATTAAACAATTACACATTTCCCTCTTGTTAGGTTTTTGTCCTTCGCTTTCTTCGCGATGAAAACCTCTACTCAATTAGGCGGAGATAATTAGGGGTAATTAAGTATGTGGAAACTTCGAAGAGTTTCTTGTGGTAGGTTCTAGATTCGTGAAGTATCATTAGTGGAAATCCTCTACAATTGAGATTTTCCGCGTCATTGATTAGGCCAACGTTGTTAATTGAAAGTTTTGATAGAGGTTTAACCATCTCCTGATATTTAATTTTAACTACAGCAGTGTATTTATCGCATTTCTGAATTTTTACCCATTCAATTACCAATTACGTATGTCGAAATCTTAATGAAAACGGAGGATGTAAAATTTGTTTCCTAGGAACAGGGTCACAGGTATATTGGTTAATTTAAATTGAATAATTATAGGCGCGGGCTGAAATCAATAAAATTAAAATGTTACAAGGGATCATTAACGTCGCAGGAAGTTGCGGAAGAATCGTTTAATTTTCATGCACGCGTTTTACACACAATTAACGTTACAAAGTAGCTACGGAGGCAAGAAATTCGCGGCTTCGATCGTTTACGAGAGACAGAGAAAAAGCGATTCGAGGAAAACGGCACTGAAGGAATTTTCTAATGTGCCGTTCAGACGCATTATAGTTATTGAATATCGACTGGAGAACGGGAAGAGATAAACCGAATTATCGACCGGAAGAGGGAAATTTCATAAGTTTACAGCGAGAGAAACACGAAACAAGGCTTGCAATTTAATGCCAATTAAGCGTTAGGCGTTTGTTTACCGACGAAAAGAAGAAACGTATGCACACTGTTTGATACAATGTCCGCTATTAGACTTCCTCTATAGTATAATTTTCCTGTTCCACTTTACAGTGAGTTCCACTCGGCTGACGTTGAGCTGGATTCGCGGTACCATAATTAATAGGCAATAAGCCGGTGTATTTCTTGCGCACGTAAGGTCACCATGATTATATCATCCACCATGTAGGACAATGGTGGCGTTCACTGTTGCGTTGATTAAACAGAATTGGAATTTTTGTGGCATTTCGACACATCATAGGTGACACGTAACCGAATTTCTCTTATTTATAAAAATACACGAAAATATGTTAATGGGATACGTACGACATAGATATTGAAGCGATACGCGTGAATGTACTTTGAATAAATTTTGTAATAATTAGAAATCAACCGCGAATAAATAATCCTAGCATTTATTTGTGTTTATAGTACATAAGCCTGATTGAGAGAGGACAGGAGTTGCACTTATACTATTTTGCCAACCTTTTGAGTGAATTCGATCACGTAATGCGAAAATTCCATCGGTGTCCTCAACTCGTTACGTGGCTCAGGATGATATATCTTTCAGACCAACTTTTGGACATAATTCTTCCATTTAAAATCGAATGATATCACCGAAATTTGCAGGCAACGTTTATACAACACTCGTCCATCGATGACATTAGAAACTCTTCTTTGCGAATCTCGGATGTCGAAAGTATCCACGCATCTTCTAAATCATTGCCACTTAAGTTTCATTTCAATCGATACTCGATTGGCTAACCGCCTAATTAGAATAATTTCCTCGAACACGGAAGAACAATTTCGAATTCGAATTCAAGAAAGTCACTGCAACGTTTATTGCAAATTTCTACGCAAAACGTTGCATCCTCCACGATGTCCACGATTAATATCATGTAACACGTGCAGTACTCGATTATCGAAAAGTGACTTTAATCGTGTTTTCGAAACTTTTCATTCAACTTTGTCCATAACACGCGTCTATGAGTTTCTGCACGTCACCACCGAGTTTCACTGTACCGAAACGTTTATAACTTATCTACTTCCCAGTGTTACTAAACTTTCTCTGAGGAAAATTAATTATCGCGCCGGTACCCGCCGGAAGTGACGAAAATTCGTGAAAATCGTGAAAATTCCCAGGTGCGGCGTGGCTCATCCATAATTCAAAAAACGCGGGAAACGCGTAGTCGCGTCGGTGTTTTCCACGATTCACCGCGTAACCGTACAACGACTCGCGTTCTACCTCTTCGGTCGAATTAATACTGTAATTATCGGCAGATTTCGTAGCTTTACTGTCCCATAAACAGATTATATCGAGCGGAGTCGGACACGTGGAGTACGCAGCATGTTACGCAGGCCGGGGAACGCGCGGAACGGACGTAACCCGAGAGGCGGCCGCTTCCTAGCATTTACGTAACCGTAAAGTCGAGCGACTTTAGCTCTCCCACCCCGTGGCTTTTCACCGGGTGGTTTTGGCCACCTCGGTTCGTCCTTTATAAGCACACATCCCCGGTCGTTCAAAGCCAGAAACGTATCGACACCGGTAAAACATCGGTCGTGTGTAATCCACGTACAATCAAACTTTCCTTCTTTTCTTTCCTTTCGTTTCTTCTATCTTTTAACCAAGTACCGTTTCGCGGGCTCGTCACGTCGAGCGAAAAACTGTAGAAGTTTCAAAGGGAAGAAAACACACAGCCGATCAGGATGCGCGCCCAAACCATCGCTGTGAGTAGATCGCTCGTGACGCATTGTGATCGCGAAGACTCTTGTGGATGGATGAGCACTGTGGATGGGGTTGACGGGGTGTGCTGCAAATTAAGGGATTAAAATCGTACACAAATATTTTTGGGATTAGTTTTGTTGATGATTAGGAAAGTGGTGTAAGTCGAAAGAAAAAAGGCAAAAAAGATTGCATATTTCTGCGATGTAAATCGATAGATATAGCACAAGGTAAATGAGAATCCAAATTTTGTAGTTTTTTGACTTACATCACTTTTATAATTATAGACACTGTTCTGTCTCGTGAATGGAATCTTACGGGAATTTTGAAAACAACTCTCTGTGAATAGTTGTTTGGTGATACTTTTATTTTTAGTTTCAAGGCGACTCGTTTCGGTATTTCTTGGAGAATAAGATTTCGCATATTCGTATAATATTTAAATTGTATTTAGTTTTGTTTATATTGGCCTGTAACATATATTCTATAAGAAGAGAATTCTTTAACTACCAGAGAATGATTGAAGAAGCTAGTCGATTAAAATAATACACAGATAATTGATTACACTTATATCTGAATTTATATAAAATACATGATTCTAGAAGCAATAGAAAAGTCAGATGAATATGTGTTACTTATTTAAGTGGACATTTAACCCTTTCACATTTATGACATTTATCGACTAATTTAACACTGAAAATAATTAAACACTGTTGGCGTCTTGAAACAGTTTAGAGAAGAATAAGAAAGAATATGAATTTAACGCAATGCAATTCGGCATTTTGACGACTTCTGTCTATTCTCTGATTAAAATCCGCCGTAGCGAAAGGGTAAATAAAAATTAGAACAGGTGGCACTTTCACCCTGCCAAGGCGTGATATCGCGAGGCATGTATGACAAGCAGTGAAACTTCAAAAACAAGAAAAAGAAGTGTGGTCACGCATATAAATGATGCACGATGCGTCGAGTCGCGGTGCACTTTTCGCCTTATGCACGAATCACAAATTCACATTCGTGTTGCAGCTAATCGTGTTCGGAATACTGGCCGTGGCCTTGTCTTCGCCAGTGCCAGGTTACCACGGGTAAGTTGAAAACATTTTAACATTTCGCGCAATTATTTTCCCCTACTCATTCATTCAAATCTATAGAAATATCTCCAATATTCCTTACTACATTTTCTTGAACTTCTTTTTCTAACAAATAATAACGTCTCTTGGAGTCATGAGAGGCTATTTGAAGAGTAAAAGGAGAAGCAATTAACACGTTGTAAGGAAAATCAATTTTCTGATTGCAGTTCGCACCACCACGTTCGTGTCCACGTGCCTTATCACGTGCACACGGTCCATCATCATCATGTGAAGAAGATACCTGTGCACCACGTCGAGAAGGTGCCCGTCCCTGTTCCAATTCCCATTCATCACGTGCAGAAGGTGGCCGTCCCAGTGCCAGTTCATCACATCGAAAAAGTGCACGTACCTGTTCCGATTATCGAAAAGGTCGCTGTACCCATCCCTATTCACGAGGAAAAGAAGTGGTGGTAATGGCAGCGCTCCACGCTTCGGCTTGTTATTATTTAGGTAATTATTACGCTTAATCGAATAGAAACAATCGACATCTTTTGTTAGAATACAGTGACTCACGAAATTGATCGAATGTCTTCGTTTGTTGTATTTGTTGTTTAATCAAAATGTAATGGTTCACTGGAGGACTTTGCAGACGTATTTAACATTAGACTATATATACTAGGCATACTTAATATAAGAATTATATAAATTTTGAACGATGTATTTTTTAAGATATTTTGTGCTTCTCTGTACAAGATATAAATGAACATTTACTGTACTTCAATCATATTGGCTTTGCAAATGTCTACCATTTTTATTTATTTGATGTAAATAAGTATACTTTAGTCATCGATAGTTCAAGGGTTAAAGTGCTATTTGAATTTTTAGATTTACTTCATTTGACAGTCAGTTGTTTCACGAAAGACATATTTTTAATAATTGCACGATAGTGTTACCATTCGATTAATTCCGTGAGTCACTGTAATTCAACTGTAATATATCATTTAGAAAATTAGTAAAGGATTTTTGCTGCGTAACTTATATTGATATTACATTGAAATTATACTAGAAATATTATAATAATATATTCAAAGCTATGCTAGAAGAAATGTATTTGGGCATAAAAAGATAATTTAGATTTGGAAGAAATTAGCTTTCGACCTTTGGTAATTTAAATAAATAAATGAGTTTCTTGTTGGTCTTTTGCAGGTTGTAAAGTGGAGGCGTTTGAGTTACTAGATTGTCGTGAGGTTTTATTTTTGTTTCCGCTCAACCAAATCATTCCCGGAAATACACACACAAGAAGATACGCGAAGGGAATAGTACAAAATAACTCGAACCGCCTGCGTTAGTCATTTAAGTATGTAATATAGGACTAATATCACCTGGTATGCACACCTGTGTACTTAGATCAAAGATACTTGTACATACTGTATTATGTTACTTTATTTTTTTATACAATACACGTGTTTGACGAACGTCTTATACATTTTTTCGCGTATACCTAATGTACCTTACAATCTAAAAATTGGCAAAAAATACGAACGAAAATTGATAACCTTTTATTTCCGAACTAAAAAGAGAATCAATTGAAATGAATAACAAGTAACACCTTTTCGTAACCTTATTTTATTACTACAAAATAACTTTGTAAACAATAGTCAACAGATATTAAATACAATACAATAACAACGTAACAATATTAACGCGTCCGATAAAAAAAGTCGTAAAAAAATAATTTACAAGCGCTATGGGGATTAAAAAATTGGTGTTGCATTTCACCATTCTTCCACGTGCTCGTGTCCATCATCCCCTTCGTCCTCGTGTTTTATGTGGATCTTCTTCACGTGCGTATGGTGGTGTTTGTGAATCAGTTCTGGTACATGAATGATGAAATGTGTGCTGAAAAAAATAATACACCGTCGAATATAACGCTATATTGCAAAATTGAAACGGTAATCAGTGCTATTAACTGGGCAAATAATTACTGTTCATGGTGTCCGCCACCAGGAGTGGGCATCGAAGCTACGAGGGCAATTGAAACGACGAGGACCAAAAGGAAAACCTGTAAAATAAATATATAAGTACGTGGCAAGTGTCACTCACGTAAAAAATAGTAATTATCATAACGAAGCACCCGAGGGCCGGAAAGTAATTCACCGGAAATGATACGAACAGCCAAACCTTAAGTGGAAACTTGAATCTATGCGAAATATTTCTTAACAGGCATTAAAAAAAAAAAAAATAGTAAATTAGCCGCGTAACGTTACAAGCCTTGGTGAAAGCATCTAATGTCAGGTAGAACGTGTCATTAAGTGTCAGTCTGGTGAAATGATCGCGTTGGCGAGACACGCCTTTTATTGTTTCCGATTACACGTTTCGTTTACCATTCGTCGTGTAACTCTCCTTAACGATTCTTTAATGGCATCGTCAAAGACAAGTACACGTAAAGAGAAAACGAACTCGCTCTTCAAATACTTTACCATTCTAAACACTATTATATTAAATAAACAAGAATTAAATTTTCTTAACGCCCAGGAAACATATACAAATGTTCTCCGTATATACGATGAATGTTTAATGATCTATAGATTTTTTAAAATTACAAATATCGCTAGTTTATAATTAATATTTTGTAAAGTTCACTGTTTGGTCGCAGATTTTTGTAAAACACGTATTTTTTGCCGAACTAGAAATCACTGAACAAAGTCGAAGTAAAACACCCACTTGTGCTCGAAGCTTCGCCATGTTTGCTCCGAATCTCCTCTGTAAGAGAATCCAAGTGTATTCTGAGGCTGCTGCACTTGAGGAACTAAAAGTCAGAATCCTGGCAAGCCTTATAAACGGAAGCATAATCAGTGAACGGTATAGGAACGAGTAAAATAGTTCCTGCATCCACCCCACCCAACCCTGTGCTCGCTCTCACTTGAGATTACATGAAATTTCACGTGCCCCTTCTATCATTGTCGTAGGCATTCCTCTCCCTCGTGTGAAAGGAACCACCTTACGCGTTAATCTATCGAGGTGCTATTTTATACAGGGAAACAGCTTGCAATGGATGGTCAAAGAAAAACAATTTCATGAATAATGATCGCTCAGATAGAAGAGGACAAGATACTGGTAAGATAAAAAGGGTAGGTTTATAGCCAGAATTTTATTCGATTGAATGACAAAAATTTCAATTAATCAAAGTCTTTTGGTTTACAAACTATTTTATTTGATTGGATGAGAAAAATTTCAATTAATCAATGTCTTTTGATTTACAAACTATTTTGTTCGATTCGATGACAAAAATTTCAATTAATCAAAGTCTTTTGATTTACAAACTATTTTGTTCGATTAGATGACAAAAATGTCCATTAATTCGTGTTCCATGGTTTGCAAACTAGGAAACAATAATTGTTACAGATAAATCATTTATCGTTGCTATAATAGTATATTAACACTAGGTTTATGAAACCTGTAAAGACCGATTTCAGATTTCATGCTTAAAGTTACAGAATTTGTGATCGTTTCATATTTAAAGTTACAAACATGAATAGCTTTTATTATTAGACTGCGGATTTTTATGCAAATTCATTTCGTTGCAAACAGAAATAAAGATATGGAAGCTAATTAGAGGGTAGTTTAATCATCTAGGCATTAAAATATCTTCTTTAATTTTACTACTTTGTATATTTTTATACATTTCGTCCATTCTGTACTTTTTTAGCTATTTAATATTTCTATAAATGCATACAAATTAACTGTCTATTAATTATATACAATGAATTGCAATAGAATTCGTATCCCCTTAATTATTAAATTTAACCAACTAATATATGTTTCGAATACAAATTACTTAATATATTAAAATGTGTACCATAAGACTACAGAATACAGAATGCTAAATCTGCGATCATTTATTTAAATCTTCGTTTATATTACGTTGAGTTTTTACCTTCCAAAAATCTAACTATTACAGTATGTATTCTTACTTGTAAAAATTTGAAACTGTATATTCTTAAAGTACCATATTATTTAATTATTTAAATTCGATAATTAAGGGGATATCGAATGCTTCTGCAATTTTACATGGTCACTGTATTTTACAAGGTCCTCTATTACCATAATTTCAACCACGATCGATTACGTTGTTTATGCTAAACGACCATAGTGAGTTAACCTTCTCTAAGTACCTTATTACTAAGATTACGCTAATTTGCACGGTTAAAGGTCTTCGTTTCACGAGGAAACCGCAACTGCACGGTCATAATAATATAATTGAGCTCCTCAGAAGCCTAACCGATCAACTTCAGCTTTTATAAATACCTGGCCTTTATTTCCTAGACATATATAATTGATAGACTACGAATTTTTACGCATTTGTGTGAAATTTAATGTTGCTAAAGACTGCAAAATCCACATAGTATGTAAAAATATATCAAGTATCCAAAGTGAGATACACATTATTAGTTTTAGATGGTGAAACGAATCTCTATTCAAGTCTCGTTTCTTTAATGCTTAAAAAAATAAAAATACGAATTTGCATAAAGGTCCGCAGTCTAATAATTACTATCGGTCTTCTTAAAAACGAATTTCATCAGGTTGCTTTCTGAACGGCTCGATTATCCTGGAACCTTCTATTTAGTATCGTTTCTCGCGTAATTTACTCTCATTGATAGATCTTCCAGGATCCGTTGAATGAATGAATAGAAAGTAGTAATCGAACTCGATCGCCTTATATCGTCGTCGCGCTATTACGATTTTCGCAGGAAAAAAGGTGAAATGGCCCTTCGAAAGCGATCGCTCGATCTTTCTGGAACTCGCCTTCACTTTCTCTGTCTTCTGTTACTGTAATGAGAATAATATCGCATTGTCGTAACGTGTCGTTCGTTGCCGTAATCTCGATCGTAAACTTCCAGTTACGACGCTTTTTGGTAATTCCGATGAAACGGTCTTTAACTAGTTTATTGCCAATTTAAACGCGCGAACTTATTCAACGTCGAGGAAAATTTCCAATCTAGTACCTTGAGAGCGAAGCGTCGTAACTTGGTTTGATCTACGCCTATGGAACGAAGAAAGTAAACGTGGGGAATTACATTTTTTTTTCTCGAATCATTCCCTCCTCCACTGAACCGGCTGCGAGTTATCCTTTTTTGTTTCTTATTGTACGTAAGTACGACTGAGGGAGTTTTCATCGTAATGTTGCGATCTTAATGGGTTTATGTCGTGAAACACGAAGTGCGTTAAAGAATCGCAGAAATTTGAAAGTGTTGCATTCCGTAGCAGGCATTCTTTACAATATTTCGATCTGAATCTTAATGTTTAACACGTTCGGTACTAACATCTCACATTCGCGACGTAACTGGATGTTTTTACACATTTTATATGTGTGACGTATTCGAATATTCGGCACAGACATAGACGTAAGTTTTTTGCCTTGTCAAGGGATTACAATGAGTTCCGTTTTCTTACATACTTCTTTTTCCCCCTTATAATATAATATAACTATACATACTAAATAACAAACAAACTTTAAACTAAATACCTTTCCTTTTTTACAATTAAAATAAACTTTTACCAAAAGTAACAAACAATAGTACAAATAATACCTTACAAATAAAACCAACGCAATTAGCAATTAGATCTTAGTTATGTTAGTTATGTTATTGGTTATATTAAAAACTTCAAATGTTCCTTCGTTGCTTTTTTGGCTCTTCTTTCGAATATTCGAAAATTATTCTATCGTATTTTATTATATTCACATATATTGGAATTTAGTCGCATACAAGTAGAAATTTATAGTGTATTTTATAAAAAATCGACAAGTAGTCACAGCGTGATAGAGAACGTGTTAATGTTTGAATTTGAGTGTTTAAATTTGATTTTCGACAATGCCACTATTAACCCTTTAACTGGGAGTGACGAGTTAACTCGTCTTACAAGTTATCAATCTTTTGAAAACAATACTTCATTTTCTCAGAGATTCTTGACTTTTGAAAGCATTATTGTATTTACATCGAAAACACGTTATTTCATTCTTGCATTCGTAACAATTAAAATTCCCCTAATCAATATCGACTCCTTTTTATTAACTTTCAACTCTGCGTGTAAAGAAGATTTTGGCTAAGAAATTATTCGGTTAACAGGTTAATTAGTTGTAAAAGATTTTGTTTCTTTAAACAAATTCTTGATTGGCACTTTTCTATCATTTGATGTTACTTTTACCTTACTTTTAATGCAATTTTGATGTGAAAATTGATAGGCTAATATGAAGCTAAATACCATTTAAGTATTATTCTCACTTATCATTAAAATTATACTTCTTGCGAACTATTTCCTTGAAACTTCACAAGCATAATTAATTATACACCAAAGAGCGAGGAATTCTAAGTGAGCATTCTTGCGAAAGCAAGCGTAGAAAGTATAATTTTCATTTCAGACGAAATTAATCCAATTAAGGCAATTGCTTTATCTTTTCCGGAGAAGCGATTCTACGTAGATTTCATTGTAAAATTGCTAACTAGTTTCAATTTTTGTTTACTTTCCCTGCTTTGCTATGCTGGCGAGCATTTTCCAATACACAAAAACATCACATTTTCTTTTACATCATAATTATCTTCGTAGATTCATCAATTACCGATCTCCTACTTTCATAATTTTCACTGATTTTCACGATGCTCTCTTCTTTCGCTATTTTCTGCACAATTAAATGCATAAACGATTCGATCACGATAATAGCTATGATTTATCGTTCATAGAAATGTTAAGAAATTTAAAGTTGAATATTTGAATCCGAATATCAATACTGAATACCAAAATTAAATTGCAATATCTCAATATTGAAATTGAAATTATAATCTTCGAATGTGAATTTCGATGTTTGAGTCCGAATTTGAACTCGGATGTTGAACTTTGAATTTGCATTCGATTGTCTGAAGTTGACTTTGAATCTAAATACTTGAACTTACATTTAAACGCTGGAATTCGAATTATTTGGATGTTCGAATCTGAATCCAAACATTTGAACTTAACAATTTAAAATTAATTTTAATCCATGTTCGAATCCAAATTTGAACACCAGAAACATTAGAATTCATATTCGAACGTGTAAAAGTCGGATTACAAATATTCGACTTCGGATTCCAATTTCAAGTACTTTATTTTTCAACTCGTAATATCGAACGTAACGAAATTGGAATTACAAGCTTTAATTACGTTTCGCGTTTCATTATCACATAGTTAAAAGAAAGTAGCGATAATAACAAGGAAGTAAAAGATCCTCGAAGGATGTAAAGACATAAAGCTACCTCCATATCAATGCCGCCGTTTCTACGAGTTGTTTATGCGACCATTGATCTCTAGACGGATCGGCTAGCTATTGCAAAACGAGAAAACCTCGACATAGGCTATCGTAGATCAAGGACAACATCCGCGTTAGCGTATGTATGAGCACGTACAACCGTACTGGTGAAATCGTCCTCCTCCGGGCGCCATAACATCTGTTCTCTTTCACTTTCCGCTTACTTTCCATTTCGAACTAATCCCCACGCTTGCGAGTGGGTAATTATCGTTTCAGAAAAATCGTTCTATTACGGCGAACGTATCTACGACGATCGAAAGACGCGAACTGCTCGCGATTAAAAGTCATTTAACTCCTCAGGGAACTGTAATTTCCTATCAATTTGTATCAATCATCGTACAAATTTTCCTGTTTTTTCTTCGGTGCATTCGATTGTATTCGACGTGCCATACTTTACTTGACCTAATAAAGCTTAAGGTAATTCAGTTTCGTATAATAGTCTCGAAACTCTAACGAAGCAAATCGAATGCAAAGTTTGGTTGCATAAGAATCTTTACGATGAATTTTTGCAATAATTTTGGACACACGGGACGATATTAAGGTGATGCTATGCACAGACATCGTGTCCGAAATTTCGTGACTCACGAAATTGATCAAATACTATACTTCGATTCATTATGTTTCACAGTTAATCAAATTGTAGTCGCTAATTATAAAATTTTAGACGCGTACTTGTTGTGCAATTTGTATGCTTATATTAACCTTGTTCAAGACCTAATTATTCTAAGGGAACCATTTATAAAATGATCTCATAATAGTGCTACTATTTGATCAATTTCGTGAGTCACTGTAAGTCAGTTTACAACTCTCTGTATTAATACTATACGGTTATCGTTAATGTTAAATACCATTTTTCATCTCTTTTAAACGTACTGTCGTCAGACCGAGTTTCTTAAATTTCCTGTTGTTCAAAAAAGTTAAGAAGAAGCGAATTTTTTCGTAAAGGGAATTAATATGCTTATTATTTGGTATAGTGTTCAACAGTGCGCGTAATACATGGAATATGCAAAAATGTACAAGATATTTCAAATACGTTAGAAATTAGTATGTTTAAATGGTGAAACAACCTTTCATTTCAGTTTCGCTTCTCCAATCTTGTTAATAAAAATACGAATTTGCATAAAGATCCTCAGTCTACTTATTATTTATGGTAGTACGTCTGTGACATTAATTTTGACATAAAGTTGCACTCTTAGTTAAGAACCAACGTGATAAGCTATAATTGACGAATACCAAAATGGCGGCAACCGCGTTTCTTCAAGCATGAAGATGTAAAGGACTTAAAGTAGGTAAATGATGCAGTGGTCATTCATGTGGCAAGAATACGAAGTATAAAAGAGAAACTGAATAGTTAAAATAAACTATGCGTATAAGTGATTTTAACCTAAATCAACTTAAAAGTATTCTAATTTATCGAAGCTCGTACGCGTTTCTATTTAACGAGTATAGAAAGGAAAGTCACGACTTAAAAAAAAAAAACATGTACAAAACAATTTATTAAACATAACAGTAAAGAAGTATTTACACAACGTATGACAATATATACAAAGTACAATAACTGTAACGAGTAGATAATCAGGTAGAGGCGTCGCAATTGCAAAACGCACGCGAGTAGTCACATTAAAACAGCTAAAACGTCGCACGGATATTCATAACACGTAACTATTATATCTTTGAACGATTCAACTTGAAATCATACATCCGTAAATTCTTCTAAAAATACTCTTCCATATCTTTAACGACGTCTACAATTATTCTATATTAATAACGCTAAATACTGCGGACACTATTGATAATAGTACTAAATCTCGTCAATCGAATCTCTAAACTTTCCATTTCCTCTGCTGAATCCCGTAGCTTGCAGCGCTTAAAAACGAAAGTGGAAATGACAAATGATCTCCCGCGGGGAAAGAGAGAAAGAATGTCGAACGGCGAACTTCAAGGGAAATCGAAACTATCGTTTTAAATTGGCGTTTTGTTATGTATATTGGCAGTGCTATGGTGGATAGCGATCGAAAGTCACGTGAAGCGGACGATCGCGTGATGAGAACAAACATCGAGGAACATTGGCTGCCTCGATGTCAGAAGTCGGTCAAACCGATCGATTGGAAACACAACATTGGTCTGTCGATCGCCACTTTTATTTTTTCTTATGGTAGCCCGAGAAACCGCCACCATGGCCGCCGCCACCACCACCGTCACTATGACCACTTGAATATGAATCGTAGCCACCACCGGAACTGTATCCACCTCCGCCATGGCCACTGGAACAATTTAATTATTAATAAAGTGCTGAATAAATCCAGGAAACGGTTACCAATAATAGCAATACTGCCTCCACAAGTTAAAATGTTCTACAGTAGCTACAGAAAATATCCGCGTATCACTGTATTGATATCATGGTTTTAAAAATAGTAATTAATTAAGGTCGAATTACTTTTCCATAATTTAATTGTAGCGTTGAGCAATTATAAGAATTCGCTGGTATTGAAATGAAATATAAAAACTAATCAAAGAGTGATTCGTTAACAAATTGGGGTATCTGAGAATACTTTTTGTAGTCATCTCTTGTTCATTTTTCAATGTATATGTAAGAATATACAGTGAGATAGAAAATCATTGTTACGCGTAAAGAGAAAACAAAGGGAAATATTAACAGATCCTTTTAACTTTTTGACGACGACTTCGATATCTTATACTGGCCATGCATTTATGCGCAATAATATAATCTACTTGCCTAATTAATTTCTTTTATTTATTTTTCTATTTATATTTATTAATCTAAAATTGTTTAAAATTGTCTAAAATGTTTTATGTAAGTTATTTAATTAATTGTTACGTTAATAATGCAGTATTTCTGTACAACATCTGTTACAAAAAATTATTTAAGCTGTTACGAAGTAGCGATTCAGTTTTTTAACTAAAAGAAGACAAATCAGAGGATGGCAAAAAGAAGACAATTAAACTTCGTCTCTTTCCGTTGTCTCGAAATGCTAGATAAAATATTTTAACCCTTCAACGACGACTTCCATACGCTGTATGGACCCGCATTTAATTGTATAAGAAACAACAAATAATTATTTAACACGGAAGAATCCATCCGTGTTTACGTCGATGTAACATCAATCTTTCTGTTTTAAACTACGTTATATCCAATGAAATTATTGTAACAATCTATTACTTGCTTTTTAAGTGCACAAATCTCCTAAATTCGAACAAAAGGGATACTGTTCCATCGCTGAAGGGTTAACTTACGAGTCCAAATAGGAATGGTTTTATTACCTGCTGCCGAAACTGGAAGATATGCTGTTGCTAACAACATGGTGTACGATACCTCCGCCGAATCCACCGCCACCCCCATGACCACCGCCGAAACCGCTGCCTCCTCCATGGCCACCGCCATATCCACCACCTCCTCCAATTCCTCCTCCACCATGGTGATCGTCGAATCCACCGCCACCACCTCCATATCCACTGCCTCCACCGAATCCTCCGCCACCATGGTGATCATCCAATCCACCGCCTCCAACTCCGAATCCTCCTCCACCATGGTGATCACCGAAACCACCACCGCCTCCACCATATCCACCACCTCCTCCAAGTCCTCCGCCACCGTGGTGTTCGATAAATACTGCACCACCGCCTCCTCCACCATGGTGATCATCGAATCCGCCGCCTCCGCCTCCTCCAAAACCTCCTCCGCCGTGGTGATCACCAAAACCACCACCGCCTCCTCCATATCCTCCTCCACCATGGTGGTCATCGAAACCACCGCCGCCACCGCCATATCCACCACCTCCTCCGAATCCTCCGCCACCATGGTGGTCAGCGAATCCTCCGCCACCTCCGCCGTGGCCACCTCCGGGACTTGATATTATGATGTCTCCGTGGCCACCTAAAATAATCGTGCTTTAGAATATCACAAGAAGAATATTATTGTAATGTTTTCCAGTTCTGTTATTGGACGAGTTCCTCTATGGTGCTTGTAATCTGAATAATGTCAGGGTCTTCAATCCACGAAAGTTTAAGTTTCAATTTAAGTTTGTTTAAGTTTAAGTTCAAGTTTAATGTTTGGCCTCTTGAAGGTAGGCGAATGATGTTTGACTTATTAATGGTATTTAATCCTTCAGTGATGAACTCTATATGTTGTATGAACCTCAATTTCCTTGTATGGGAATTAACGAATAATTGTTCAAGGTAGAAGAACCGCCCATTCGTTATATAGCGACGCGATGTCTATGTTAATGTTTTAAGTTACGTCATATTCGATTAAGTTATTGGGATGATCTATTAATTTTTTTTAAATGTATACATTCATTTATATTCATTTCTTTCCCTTAGTTTAGATGTTGCGTGTATAATACTCTGTCGTCCTACAAGTAGATTGTAAGATTTATCTACAGTGTATCAAAGGATTAGCGACCCGTTAAATAAATTAATAGATAAAAAGGTTTGAAAAAAATCGAGTGAAAGATGAAACTCGTAAGAAGGTCACGATCAACGTCGAATCTTCGTCAAGCGATTCGCATGATCCAATGACAGGTTGGAATAAAACACAACGCGAATATGCATGAAAGTTTATGGGAGTGCGCGCGCGTGTGCGTGAATGCAAGGCAAGTTCTCGCCTCCGAAACGAGCCGGAAGTGAAAACCCACGAAACGAGTTCCACAGCCGGTGCTAAATAGCACGAAGAGAAACAGGAGACGTATTCTCTGCAAATCAGCAAGATATCGTCGTTCGCTAAGGGGAACGTGAGAAAACGTTTTACTATTATCTTTTTGTAGACTCGAGAAGTACAAGAAATCTTCTTCTATGTAGTCGCTTTTAATATTGCTCCTTCAGACTTTTCCCTTTCTTTACATTGTAAAGCCGAGTCTTTACTTATACTTTTATGATGGAAGTTATTTATACTTTTTAATATCTTAACCCTTTGACTGCGAAAGCTGTATATACTTGCTCGAAATGTTTATCGATATCTACGAATAATTTATCGTTATATAAAAATTTTTGGAGGTTTATTTGTACGGCAACCTAACATATTATTTTAAAATTTTGATTAACTTATTCGCGAGTAACTATTTTGCAAATGTAAGCTATGCCTGCATTTTCTATTACAAAAATGTTACCCAGCGAATCATGCGAATATCGTGTCGCAGTCAAAGGATTAACCCTTTAAGTGCTTACTAAAATTGCAAGAAGTGGTAAAATAAACACCTATTCTTTCATTAACGAAATCGTTTCTATCGTAAATGACGTGAAAAATATGTGTTTCTCTCAGAAATTTCATTTACTTTCTTACTTTCATTTTAATCCGTCTAACGCACGGACAAAGCATTATAAACAAATTTCGTTTTGCCCATACGACGTAAGGACTAACGATAAGCACATAAAGCTGGAGTCACGCGAGTTTCTTTCTAGCGATCGTTCATGTCTTTCCTTTTCTTTTCAGACTAATCAGGAAAAGAAACCTATGCAAACGTCCGACCCGAAAACGTTCGTGTGGCTCCGGACAAAAGGGTTAAACATATTTAGGACGTATTTACGTATGTTCTTTAGAATCTGGCAAATTGTTACCTCCAAATCCACCACCACCACCTCCATGGCCGCCTCCTATATCGTGACCTCCTCCTCCACCTCCTCCAAAGCTAATGTGTCCACCAATATCACCACCTCCTCCAAATCCACCCCCATGACTGCCTCCATGGCCGCCGCCATAACCACCACCAAATCCTCCTCCGTGACCTCCGCCACCGTGACCTCCTCCAAATCCTCCTCCGTGACCTCCGCCACCGTGACCTCCTCCAAATCCTCCACCGTGACCTCCACCTCCTCCAAATCCTCCACCGTGACCTCCACCTCCTCCACTAGGCGAAGTGATAATTATAGTCTGATCACCACCTCCACCACCTCCCCCATGGCCACCTCCACCGTGATCGTGGCTACCGTGATCTTCGTATTTGATAACTTTTTTCTCGTCATGCTGGATTATCTCCGGCACATGAATTCTTATATGCACACTAGAAAGTGGATAGTTGAAGTTAATATTCGGGTTATTAGCGTCCCTACAATAACGAGACTAACCGCTGATCCTAATGAATGTGCGGTAGACGTTACTTACTGTTCATGGCCGAACGTGGCTAGCGCGACGGTCAATGTCGTCGCGAAGATCAAGCACCTCATCTGCAAATGGGAGAGCTTTCATTGTGTTTTCTTTTTTTGATTTTTTCTTGTACAATATTGTGTACACGGAATTATGCAAAATTGCATAACAAGATTAACGAGACGTAGGATAATCGGGGAAAATTCGGAATTTTGTAATTAAAATTCTTTTGCAATTTTTGACAAACTCTGCATTTTCGATATGTCCCAGAATTAATTCTTATGAGTGAATTAATATTATCCGTGCACCATAAACGTAATATTGAATTTCTTTTCATCATCCCCTATTTCTTTATCACGTGCTATCAGTTCAATTTAATATTATTTCTGACAGTAAATACATCCCCGAGCATTCGATTAGATTAAATACATTTACTATTATACTAATTTAATTTGCTACTATATTTTTGACGATAAATCTAATTATTAGACACTGGAGTATAGGAAACTTAGATATATAATAAATCAGTGAAAAATGTAAAAAGTCCAAAATATACAAGATATCCGCGGTAAAACACTATTATTTTATTGAAAGAATGATACGATCCACCATTCTGATTTCCGTCCCCCAATTATGTTAATAAAAATATGAATTTGCATAAAAATTCGCCATTTACTAATTACTCTATCAACCTAAATATTTCTACCGTACCGATACCTCAATTTACATCTATTCTCGACAATGCTGTTAATCTATTACTAACGTAGTATCACGACCATGATATATTCACCCTCTACAAACAGTTTAACCCAAACTCCACCACCTCGAATGCCATAAAAACCACCGCCTCCCTAATTTGACTGCTAATCCAACTACTGTATTACCCTAACACCGCGAGTACACTCCACATCCCCTAAGTATCCCCTGAATCCACAAGACGTATCACAAACGTATCACGTATCACCCAAATCCTATCCGTACGAATCTCCTTGGCTTCTTACACTAATTTTCAGCTGCATGGTTCCTCGTGTCTTCCCCTGTCTCTTCCTGATCAGCTCTCCTCGATGGCCAGGAACATACTGTTATATATATCCAGCAAGGATCATGCCTATATATATAGCGGGCCCGAAGGAAGTACCGGAAGAGTGAACCAAGTGGGGAGAAGATCGGTGCCCAACCAGTGGAGGAGACTCGAATCGAAGGTGGCCGTATTCGTGCTCTCGTGCACACGGACCACGCTTCGAGTTTGCACGAGGTACCAGCGGATATTATTCGCTAGTGTTTGTGTGAGTGCAGGAACGGCCGTGACCTAGAGCCGGACATCAGAGAAATTCGCGCTCCGGGCAGTCTTCGACATTATTGCCCTCTGGGGTAACGAGGAAATCGCCCGTTAGTCTGGTCACTTCTTCTGAGAGGATGCTGATTCGCGAAATTTTATAATCTCTTTAACCCTTTACCTTATAATAACGAGACACACTCGAGGTATACCTGATTAGCTAATTGCAACGCAAACACGCTTTCCTTTTTGATAAACCTTAATTCGCTTAATTTCAATTTGTAAGATTGTGATATTGAAAACTACACAGTACGAATTACGTACAGTATTTTAGCGTTTTGCAAGCGACACGGTATTGAAATAGAAAATAGCGAACGTTCCAGTGAATAATCTTTGAAAAATTCGTAAGCCAAGGGGTTCAGAGTAATTTCTAAATTGATGCCCTTTGCACTATTAATTGTTTTCCTAGTTTGTTCGCGTCCAACTCTTATTTAATTGTTCTAGGAGAGTTCTAGGGAAAAATAATGTTAGGTAAGAAGCGATTTTATAGTGCAAAGGGTTGAAATAATGCAGAAAGGTTTGGGGGGTGATTGGACTTTTGAGGATACAAATTTATTCGGAATTTAATGCTGCATTAAATTTGACAACGTGGATTTGTTATTGGTTTATTTTTTTATTTATTTCATGAGGAAAATCTTTTGGTGTACATAAATTTATAAAAGTATTAAAAATAGCCATTGCAAGGAAAAGATAACAAAGAGACTACGCTTAAAGTTAGAGACAGACCTAAAAGTGTTCAGGCTCGCCATGCTTATTGATATCAATAGAAATACGGTTGCGATGGTTAAATTGGCCATACAGAATTATGAGACGAGCGACGAGTTTTAGTGACGAGATTCTATAGTAAAATTAATTTCTGAAGAAGTTTGAAAACCAAAACGCGTGTTAAAAATAATGGAAGAAGGATCCTAGGACGATTAAACTTGTTGGAGAGGTTTGGTAATTAAAATAGTTTTTAAAGACATGGAAGATGGTTTAAAAGATGCGCGAATTTTTCAGGGTGAAGCTTCTTTTAAAAATTCGTTTGCGGGCAAAGTTTGTAAATTTCTAACCCTTCTAGAAGGAAAATGAACGATGAGATATTGCAAGATTTCATAAAACTAATTTATGAAATGGTCTGGTAAACAAAATGGTGTTTAGGAAAGTGGAAAATGAGATATGAGATACGAGTCAATCCGCAGGGGTGAAGATTTCGTTAGAGATTCGATGCGGAGTTAAGTTCGGATGTTACAGTAATAGGGATAACGCTATTCAGATAGTTATTAGAATTTACTTTCACAAATAAATAAAGATTCAAGTGGTCGAGGAAAGCTTAGATCCGGCGATTATCAATTTCTTTATAGTGCTTATTAATTAAACTTGAATCATATTAATTAATTAAAATTGAAGTTTCACAAGGATCGCGGACGAATATTTACAAGCGCACGGTGTATGTTTAAAGTTTAAAACAATTATTCCATGGCATTGCTGATTGGATTTCTAGAAATTGTTGCTCGATATGTTATAGTAATCGGTGAAAGATTTCCTTTATTTGTCAAAGTGAAAAGTGATCTTGAATAATACCACAGTCTCCGTGTAATAGTCGCTTTATGTAACAGAGAAATGACGAACGTCAGCTTGATTTTTTATATGTAAAATTCAGATGGTATAGGAAGCTTTAGCCAATTTCGTTTTCACTCAAATATTAAAATTAGAGATTGGGAACGCGAAATATGAAAGTATGTTCGAATCATATGCATAAAATGGTATTATCAAGCAATGTTGATACTTTCAAAGAGACGCTGACGATTCAACGTTTAAGCTTAACCCACTTCTTCGATATCGACCGCAGCAATGAGTGAAAGAACGTAAAAAATGCACGGAACATTATATATTCTAATTGAATGCGAGTACACTACTTCGATAACAAGAAGTTGCTTCCCACCAGCCACAATATACGCTATAAATTTCTTAATCCATCTTCTTATTGTTTCTTTTATTTCCCATAGTTAGAAAATTCCATAATTAGAAATCGTTTCGCTGCCTTTTTATTCTCCCCTTCACAATTATTTCCATATACTTCTTAAATAATACTCCAAATTATTATTCTGATCTTATATAATAAAACGAACAGAAGAAACCGAAAGCAAACGTTAAAGTTTCTCCAATTTAACGTATAGAGTTTCTTACAGTTTAAAGGATTAAATTTAATATAGTTATACGCATTATTATATTCTTCCCTTCACAAGTATTTACACTGACTTCATAACTAATACCCTAAATTATTATTCCGATCTTATATAATAAAACAACCAGAAGAAATCGAAAGCAAACCTTAAAGTTTCTACCATTTAACGAATTGAGTTTCTTACCGCTTAAATCATTCTATTTAATATAATTATGCGCAATTAAACCGCTTAATTATAGTTAATTAACGAGCATCTATGCAAACTACAAACCGGTGATAATCTCTAGTTTTTATCTTACGATTAGCGCGATTCTTATTTTTACTAATGCTTGTACATTTCAACAGAGAATTTCTACTTTACTCTTCGTATCTTTGAACCGGTCGAAACTTTTCCATTTGTCTCTAGGGTGTATCTAGGATCTTCTAGCATCTTCTAGCATCTTCGCTAGCCCGCGTGATATCGAAACAGGTATTCCAATGCGTCATGGGAGATATCATCTACGCTGCATGCGCACAAGAGCCGGCAAAAAGCGACGTTTTCCATTTCACTTTTCATTCTCAGCAACGCGGCGGCGGGAATGTCATCGGGGCCACGATGCTCGACCGACGTCGCGTCGCCTCGCTACATCAATTTACTTTCCTCGAAGGTCGTTGCATAAATCGGCGAATAGAATATTTTTTCGCGATATCTAGTAGCTATGCTTTCCCCGATTTCCAGAACATAATCAAGCGGAGAGAATACACGTGAAACGATTCGCAAATGAGCGATGCGTTCTATTTTAAGTAGCAATCGAATACCTAACGATACTACGAAGTATCTTCTGGTGAATCATGCGAGCCTTGTCGACAGAATTATTACCAACTATGTCTTGTAAAATTGGTTGCATCCCATGTTGAATTGGTGCTTTGGAAGGTGAATTGAAAATTATTTATGGATATAGAATAATGACTTAGTTCACTTATTTCGTAAGATAGTGATTTAGGTACAATATTAACCCATTTGCATCCGCAAGCGGAATAATCCACGTACGATAACTGATATTGATATTACTGATGTTTGTAATGTATCACTGTGTATCGATCATTTTAAAGATACTCATACTGATCAATAAAAGGTATAATGCTCCAAATTTTGTTACTGTATTTCGATTATTACACGTAATTTCCAAATAAAAGATACATAAGTCTTTGAGTTATAAAGATGATCGCGTATTTATTGCCACGATGCAAATGGGTTGAAAGGGTAAATCATTAAAATCGCAGAAAATATAATGCAATATTGCCAAATTATTCATTTATTTCATAAAACAGTAAGTTGAAGAAAAATTTGAGCTTTAACGAGTTAAGATGGTACAATTTCTATATCCACTGCTGTATACTCGATCAGTAATAAATTTGTCTGCTCTTAAATAGAAGGATCTTGCGAAGCCAATAGAAAACGAATGGCAAACGTAGCGAATTCCTATGAGAAAATTTCATTCGAAACCTCCAAGATTTTCTAAAAATAAAGTATCATAGCAAAGCTGTAGTTGTTTTGTTAACGTTTCGAGAGTAGACTTCTCGCCGCAAGTTTGCTGTCATGTATGTATTTGTTAATAAGAAGACAAGGAGAGTAATGTTGCATAAGGCTAACGTTATTCTAAGGTAAGAGCACAATTATCCCGTGTACGCGCCCTCGTGAGAGGCGCACAAAGACGTCCTTCGGGTAAATAGTTCAAATGCTCTATAAACCAGTTCGCTTAGGTGAAAAAATTGCACCATCAGCGACTATCACTTTCACACGCCCCAACGATACTCTATTTACTATGCTGCAACCTATCCTTTCCTCGCTCAAATCGACGTACACAGGTATCTATTAAAGCATTTGCCGATTTTAAAAGCCTATAATCGATACAAAAAGCATTTCTGCATACCCGCATTTCTCAACTAGACGTCTTTAACTCCTTGCTATATAATAACGAGTGTGGCTCGCGAAGAAAATTATAGCCAGATACGATAAGTACACGTTATATTTTTAATAAATCGTAATTTTAACTGTATTATTAAACCACAAGATTGAAGATTATCGCATAGAAATTATGTGTAATTTTTCAACGTTTTGCGTTTGACACACGGTTAAAGCACAATCATTTTTCAGTTGCTGAGAAGTTCAAGTATGATTAAATGTGATAGATAAAAGGTTAATGAGGTTTCATATTTCAATCCTACTACAACAAACTTTTGTAGCCGCATAAAATTAGCATTAAACATTGGAAAATTCAATTTAGCCTGATTTAAGTAATTAACATTTGTTAATTCATTGTTTGTGTAAGTATCTATTTTTACTAGAAGGGGTCAAATTACCCCGTTGCATTTGAATGCAGGTAAATGTTCGAAATAATAACAAACGATTTTTAATATCTTTGGGTACTTTAATTTAATAATTATAACCAAAATAACAAAAATTCGAATCTTAAAATGAACCATGTAACCCTCCTGATGAAAATAGTATTAATATTTGAGCGATAAGATAAATATATTGAAATAGAATTGACGTTTTGTAGCCACTATATTTTTCCATTCATTTTCTCATCGTAACTCGTATTAATTGATATAACATATAATATACTTTGCATAAATGAAGTATAATTAATAGCTTGCCGATTACTTGTAGCAAATTTGAACGTATAAAAAGGTTTAGAATACCTTTGGTATGCAAAACTATATAAAATATCTAATAAAACTATTAACTAATCAAGTTATTTTACAATACGTAATCTCACACTTTTATACAGCGGTGTATTTTTTTACCATAGACCTATAAATAAAGAAATAAATAATTGCTAATTAAAAACTACATACAGCGTTATTTGCGAAAACGTGAATTTGCATAAAGATTCGCAGTCTAATAATCACTCTTCTGGCGGAATTAATAGCAGGAAGAACTTCGGTAGACCTGGGAAGTAAACGTAAGAGTCACACAGGGTAGAATTTCCAATTCTATAACGAAGAGAATCTCTCTGGAGACCGGAACACGAAAATGGAAGAAGTGAAAGGGCACGAGACGAAGTCATCGCCGGGGCAGAGACTCGCGCGAATATTCGATCTCTCCTCTCGCCTCTCAGTTTCGCCCTCGACGATCTTCTTTCTCTACCCTGTGTTCCCTTTTCCGCCGAGTCTTTTGGTGTACCGCCACTTTCTATTTCGTTCCCCGGCAACAGCCGGCCATTAAGGCGACCAACGTACATGAACGAACTCGTTTAATTACCCGGGAACCGAGCTACCGTGTGCGTAATCATCGTACAACGATAGCAAGGTTGCGCGACGATCTTGGGCGATCTTCTTGCTCCTACTGTAACACGAGAAAGTACCTTCTTCTTTGAAGTTTTTCTGAGTTTGCGTACGCGCGCGCAGAGCCGCTTGATTGATTCTAAGGTATTCTTGTTAACGTTTGGTGCATTGAACGCGTGAGTCTCCCATGATATTGTCCCACTTTTACTCGATCACTGTAGGGAAGTTGCCGAATGATCGACGGCCAAGCGTTTCTGAAAGCTGGAAGTTTCGTTGCCTTTGTGTTTTTACTTTCTATCGGACGTCAGACATTCTTCTGGTAATTTTCATGCGAAAGAATTTTGTTTGGTGAGTTAACAAACCATTGACTTCAGAAGCTCAATTATATTTAATTTGGAAAATCGGGGAAATATTGTTAAAATGTTTATTGTCTTCAAGTGATATAGGTAGCAATACTAATTATTCTTGTTGCTGGTTTTCTAGTTCTTACGCAAAATGTCGTCGAGATTAATCAATATTTGCTGACAATGTCCATATCTTTAAACATAATTTATACAGGACCTTGACTTAATCATCATGTATCTTATTCTTTATATTTTTTTTTTTGATTTTATGTAAGTGGGTTCGCTGTTTCTGTTCTTCTTTTTGTTTAAAAAGTGTGTTTTCACCCGTGATATAATTAAATAAATAAATAAATAAATATCATCCAAGAACAGACAATCATTCAGTGCTTTTTAATATTAGAACTGCCAACAACTAAACTATAGTTATTTTCACTGAGGCGATTTAAATGATGGAATATTTGCAAGCATACGTAATGCGAGGAAAATAAATCTCGAATCACACTATTTGCAGGAAATCTCCGAAAATCTTTAAAAATCTAAAAAAAAATCGTTTATTAGGTGTACCAATAAGTAATCCACTATTTTTAAACGAGTTAACAAATTTATTTATACAAAAAATTCAAATAGGCACCTATTATTTTCTCAGTCACGTCAAAGATCACGTCAAACATTACAGAATGACAACAATTACATATGAAATAGAATAAGTATCTGATTTTTTTTCAAAGTAAATGCTGATTTGACTAAAAAATCGTTACACGTAATATTATTCTTCTACTGGCTATTGAATCGTCATCCAAAGTCCCTCAAAATTACGTAAATTACGCAATGTCATCCAAAGATACTTTTAACAAAATGATATCTGCTCATTCCGTTCCAGCATCCGCCCACAAAGCCAATTTAGAATGGTCAACAGGTGTGACGAAAATTTCAATGGGTCGAAAATCGAATCGAATGAATATTTTTAATGGTTCTGTAAAATGTCCTCAAGTATTTGCTTCATTTAAATTCTGTAGCCCTCGTACATCTATCAGTCATAATACCCTTTTATTACAAAAGAAAAGTATCACGCTGTACGATGACAATAATTGTTTAAATAGAATCGCCAACTTTAATCGCTTCAGACGTCAAGTTTTTCGAGTTCTGTCCACCTGCGATTAATTTTATAAATTATACTTCTTAATTATTATACTACTATTACATATTGTTATACTATCATACCATTATTCTTAATAATTGTACTTATAATTTTATAAATCATACATTTCGTGTACTTCTAATGTATGAAAGTGTAATAAAATAATGTTGAAATGCTGTTTGGTGAAATCCAAGCTCGAACAGGCTGCGAACAATCGGAGAGGTGCGGTGTCGATAGAGAATCGATATGATCTCACCGTTGAATCACTTTCTTTCGCGTGATTCCATTCTGGAATCATTTTACGATTAGAAGCGGGATGCCATTCGATCTTGTGTTACCGTTCTCTCCGCTTTGTCGCCGCTATTTGAATCGATCAACCCCATCGGGTATGCCAACGTCTAGATACCTGTTCGGTTTCACCGACCACCAGCAACTTGTCGCAGGTTAATCGGATTTTAATTGCAACACGATAGATTCTGATCTTTGGTGCCGTTTAACCTGCTCGGTTTGTTTTTCCTTTATCGTAGAGCAACATTCTCCGAGCATCGTGCTAATTGCAATGATATTCATCAATCCGAGATGCTCTGGCATTGATGGAACGCTTGATTTCTTTTTGACGGTGTCCGTCGAAGAATTTCTAACTTAATTTACGTATACTATGGGGGTGAAATTTTTTAATTAAATTTGTATTAATCCTTCTTCAAATTATGGAAGCTGCAGCGGTACTATATAAATTTAAACTTAGCATACTTCAATGGGTGTATCATCTTTTCAATTTATTAATACTGCAAGGCAACTATTTTGGAGTTGTTGATACGGTAATATAGTTAAAGAGAAACTTAAATTATAGTGCTAGCATTGGGAGAATGGTTAAATTAATTTAATAGTTGTAGCGCGGATTTTTATGCAAATTTAGATTTTCACAAATTACACCGAAGAAATGGAATCTAAATTAGGGGTTACTTCACCTCTAATTATTCTAATTTGTGCTTAACTTTCAATATTTTATATAACTTTGCGTATTACATGCAACCTGTATTTCTCTCCGTATTTAAATTTCCTATAAACGCATAAACATCCGCAGTATAGTGATTGGAGATTAGATATAAACTTCGGTGGATCGCTTTCGCGAATAATAAATTCTTATGTATGCCGGATAATACGCATTTCAGGTTTTTGGTAGTTTCGCGTTGCGAAGCCTAAGTTTGCGATGAAAGTTCGCGAATGGAGAAATTTTGGGGTCGATGAGTTTATTGATCTAGAATTCCACCGTGGCTGTACTTTTACTATATTCTTTAATAATGCAGTAGTGGCCAATAAAATTTATCATAGATAATACAATAGAATTTAGTAAAGGTGTATTTGATTTGAATTGTTTGTTAACTCATTCTATATACATATATCAGCTATACAAATTAATTCAGAGACTTTATCTTTGAACTCTTGAATAATAAATCTAAATAGTGCTCTTTCTCCATCTAAAATCAATATTTCTTTAGATACTAGGAGAACTATAGCAGATCTATGTTTCCTTTATAAGGTTATTCGTGGTCTTGTGAATAATCCACTGGTTACATCTTGTATTAACTTTAATGTCCCTTCTAGATTCTCTAAACATCCGTTATTGTTTCACCCTTCCTTCTACTCCTCCAATCTAAGTCAACGTGATCCGTTTCGCCGATTATGTTCATCTCCTAACTATATTTGTCAAAAGATTAACTTCTTTTTCTCGGAATATTAATGTATCTTAGTCTGAACTTTATCGTTTTTTTTTGTTTTTTTTTTTATGTTAAACGAATTATGTCTGCTCACTATTTGCTCTTTGCGTTATCTTTGTTTGTATGAAATGGGTTCTTTGCCCGTAGAAATAAATGATATAAAAAGAAAGTTTTAATTACAAAATTTTACCATTACTTATTTAAATTTCAAAATGACCTTTACGTTTGCTTTCAGTAGGTAACTTTCTTCTCACGCTCGGAAGCAGCAATTTCGCTCTACTTTGTCGCCAAATTCCAGTCGAGTTTCATTAAACGAGTATTCCGTAAACTTTCCACCATAGTGTTGAGTTAATAGTTTAATGATTAGGCGAACGCATTTCCGTTGCAGCGCGTAGGTGAATCAGGTAGTTTCCGATCTTTTTCATCGCAGATAGAACCTCAACGTCGACGTGTTACGAGCATCGGTATCTATCGAGTAGAAAAATTTCGCTTTCACAGAAGACAAAGTAGCCGTGACGATGATACCAAAAGTGGATACAAAGTAACACTTATTATAGTCCATTCCTGTGCTCCGAAGAAATTACACGCTCTTCGTTTCCTCTTTTCCAACGCGTTTCAGAAGACGCGTTATCTTGTTAACTTGTCGGACGAATACTTTTCCAAACTTTCTTCCTATCATTAGCTGAGCAATAATTGCACCTGACGAACAAACTATTTGTATCCGTTAATTATCCTGTTAGCTAGCTATTATAAGTAACTGAACGAAAGTTTCTTTGAACCTTGAATTTCTTAACTCTGCTATGTTCTTCGAAATTCTTCTAAATCCAATCACATCCCGTTCTGTTTAGAAATTGTAATTTAATTGTATAATAAGTAAGAAATAATTGTATGATATAATATTAGTTGTATAATAAGTAAGATATTGTAAGAAATTGCAATTTCTTTGTAATTAGTAGAAGACTAACGTTGAACGTTGAAAATGATATACGAATTTCCAAATGTTATTTTATTTACTTTTATTAATTCGTAACTTTCTTGCCTTGCGGTTTAAGGATGACAACCTCAGGATTAATTTGTACACCTAATATTTATTAACACTAAATTTACGGAACTCGTCACGTTGACGAATTTCAAATTTCATACTTAAAGTCACAGAGACCGCGAATATTATTTTGCAGTAGATTACGTTAACTTTAATCAATGCAACGGTAGTAATAAATATTCTAACTGGCCCTCTCCATCATCAACCTTCTAATTTCGAATATTTATATGCAGTGTACCTATTTTTCCGGAAGCCTGACAAATTATGCAATTAATATCCGTAAACGTAACGTTAATAATCTTTCGGTGAGCCCACTTCAACTCCCCAAAAAGGGAGTTTTGTTTCTGTTTTCTTGTTTCTTGTTTCTGTTTTCTTGTTTCTGTTTTCTTGTTTCTGTTTTCTTGTTTCTGTTTTCTTGTTTGTGTTTTCTTGTTTGTGTTTTCTTGTTTCTGTTTTCTTGTTTCTGTTTTCTTGTTTCTGTTTTCTTGTTTCTGTTTTCTTGTTTCTGTTTTCTTGTTTCTGTTTTCTTGTTTCTGTTTTCTTGTTTCTGTTTTCGTCTTTCTGTTTACTTGTTTCTGTTTTCTTGTTTCTGTTTCCTTGTTTCTGTTTTCTTGTTTCTGTTTTCTTGTTTCTGTTTTCTTGTTTCTGTTTTCTCGTTTCTGTTTTCTTGTTTCTGTTTTCTTATTTTATTTGATCCGCGAAAGTGTCCAGACTCCGTAAAATAACGAAAAAAGAAACGAAATCACAGGGAACGAGAATTGTAACTCATTTCCATCGTCTATTGGCACTGAAAGAAAGTACAAAGGTCTGCCTGTCCCATGGAAGCACAGCAACAATGTTGTTGCAGAGTAGAACGTTAAATGGAAACTGGATCATTAGTTTTGTTACTTTGTTGGGTCTCTCGCGCGAGCTGTGAAGGGAACAGGAGAGAACGCGACAGAAAAAGAGTCGCAGAAGCAAGTTGCTATAAATTCAGATGCGGCTGTTGCAACTTCTTGCAATTTCTGCTTTACTGAACAGGAATTTATGCCGGTGTGAAGTTGGAACGGCTGTGATCACCTGTGTGCGCAGGAAGTAGTCCTTTGACGTTAAAGCTTGTCGATCCGATGGATTATACTAACTAGCGGCTTAGCTGCTCTAATTAATCGTTGGTGAAATCCGGTCAGTGTAGTCAAGTTTGTCTAGTTCCTTGAAGTTGTGGAATGTTTTATAGGGTAGTTGCAATCAAGCAAGCGCGGTAGAATGCAAATTAAATTGTTGGGAATTTTGTAACTTTTTAATATTACAGCACAATGGCGAACTTGAAATTTTGAATGCGGTTATCTTGGACAATTTTTCTTCTTCTCTTTCTTTAACCCTGCTGCGGTCTTCGCAAAACATTTCCTAGTTTTGAGGAAAACATAAAAAGGTTGCTATTAATGTTTGTAAATTCATAAAGATTACATTGAGTCGATTAGGTGAATTTTTCGACACTGTCCAAAGAGAATTTAAACAAGATAATGGAACATTAGTGAAGGCAAAAGCAATTTATTGTAAGTCTGATTGTAAGTGTTAGATTAATTAGATTAACTGTTCTTTTTATATGTAGTAACTGTAAGTTTATATAGGATAATAGAATAATAATATTGGAAAGAGCGATTTACTGTAACTTCAAATGGTGGGTTAGGTATTAGGCGTAGAAATTAATTCAGAGCCTTTATCTTTAAGCTCTTGGTATCTTTATCAACTCGAAATCGCTACTGTTTTATCTTTCGAGAGTCGAATATGTTTCGCAAATGTGAAAATGCTCACAATGTTGAATATTAACACATTATTTACCAGGAGCCGTTTAATAGGCTTTTCCTATAAATTCTATAAATTCCTATATATCGGCCTTTTGTTCTGTATAATAATTCAAACAGTAGACAAAATGATACTTTAAATGTTTATTTTACTTCGTATGTTTCTATAAAATTAAAAGCATCAGGTATTACCGAATTGTAAGCTTAAATTTACCGGTCTTTTATATATCCTAAATCCTAACTGATAGATAATGCGTTAAAATTGTATTTGATTTTATACGAATAGCTATTCAATTTTACGAAAACCTCAAGACTCAGAATTAATTTTTACACTTTACAAATACATTAACAACACCAGCAACTCTTTCTATGCGATAAGAAAAGCGTATCGTCCAAAAGCCTTAAACGTATTCCGAATGTTACCGCGTGCAAGGCAACGTCCATGGGAATCTCCATTCGCGCAAGTTCGCGCGAACATGGCAGAAGGTGAAGGCAATTGTTCATGGCGTTGAACTTCCAGGTTACACGTGAACCCGTCCTGGATAATAAAGTATCTTCTCAAGATCGAGGGGGGGAAGAGACGAGGGGTCGGCGAGCTGAAAAGATCGAGAGGATCTCGCGTCTCCCCTCGATAGAGCGACTTTCTCAACTTTCGAACATTCAGCCGGTCATCGGACCTCGGAGTGAAAGTAAACGGGGAAGATGTGATCCTCGCGACCGTGGCATTCGATCATTATTTTGTTCTTGTTCGAGCAGCCGACCGATCGCTTCATCCGAGACCGATCGCTCGACTCGATTAAGCCTCTTTTACACGTGTCGAAATCATTTTAATCGCTTGAATAAATATCTCGAAGCTTTTACTACGTTGCGAATGTTAACAGATTGTAGGACGTTGATAGGGTAATAATAAATATTTAACGAGGTGACGAGACTGCGGATATTTATGCAAATTTGTACTCTTATCGATAGAATTAAAGAAATGGAACCGAATCAGTAAACTTTCCTACTCTCCAAATATAATAAGATAAATTATACTTCAATTACTTTCCTTTTTTTTGCACAATTTAAATTTCTTATAAATGCATAAAAATTCGCAGTCTAGACATGATTTTTGGAGATGTAATTTCTTTAGACGATTCTTGTGCTTGTCTTTGCATTTTGTTTAATCTGTTAACCCTTTCACTGTTAGCAGTGTCTATAAGCGTTTAAGAAATTCGCGTATGGCGTGTTATTGGCGTCTTCTGCCAACTTTATCGAAAACGTTATTAGTATCTTAAAACACCTGAAATTCTTCGCCATCTAAAGAATGGGAAAGAATTGGAACAAGAATATGAATTTAACGTAATGTAATTCAATATTTTGGCAACTTCTTCATATTCTTTGATTGAAATCCATTACAGTGAAAGGGTTAATGATTAGCAAGCATTAACGTCGCATTTCATTTATAATATACATTGCTGTCAAATTCAACTGGTTTTTTAGTACGTTTTTCAAGTCCTAGAATTTCTTAAACATTGATTCGTAACACATTGAATGCTTAATACATTAGGCATTAACTAAAGCATTTAAATTTAATAAGTAATATTTCTAATAATAAGTCTAATATTTCTACAATTTTCAATTCTGTTCATATAGATCGATTCTCAATGATGCACATTAACAATAGTACCAAAAGTGTCACGGAAAAGTTCAACGATTGGAATTTTTAATAAAATACACATAACAATTAAACTGTGGACTTTTATCCAAATTCGCATAATTGCAAGCGTAATTAAAAGAATAGGACTTAAATAGATAACAAGGATTCCTTTACCTTGGATGCTTCGTAAATTTTTATACATTACGCTCACCCTGCACTTTTTTGCGATCATAAATTTCCCATAACGTATCCTGCTGAAACAAGTGAGATTACTTCGACGTGGCGGGTCAAACGCGCAAAATGTACACAGCATTCAACGTGTTAAGAAGTTACGTGCAGTGCAAACATCTGCATGCAATGAATGGTACTGCTGTGGGATGAAGATGTAATTAATATACGAGTATGCGAAGTTGTCACAATGATGTACAAAACGCGCGAACTTTAATAGACCCGTGCGGTGAAGGCTTAATTGCACGATCCTTGATGGACACCGCGGTAATTGCAGCGAAGGAAAGTGCAGTGTGTATTTCACGTATTTTTGCTGGGATCTCGCAATTATCTTTTTAGTGGCGCGATCGCATTTGGAGAAAGAAAGGATGCCAAGTTTTATTCCTCTAAACAAGAAACGTGTATCTTACAGTTGGAAACTTTTCTTCAGGTTTCGTAATAATTTTACGCTGTCGCTAATCGGTATTTGTATGCTAAACTAGTTCTAACTTTAAGTAACTTTTAGCACAAAATTATACCTTCGTTACTATATTGGTATTTGCATATTTACAACTTAAACAGTCTACGATTGGAGTACAAAAAATCGTTATCAAAAGTGCATTGAATGCGCACAGTTTTCGAGTAACTTTCCACGAGCAGAAGAACCTGTCTCGTCTATCGGCTCGTCGAGAAATAATTGATAAAAAAAATTACTTTCACCGATGCCTGAGCTACATATTAGAAGACGTATGCTAATGGCGCCGCGATTCAAGTGCAAACATTTTGTATTCGATTTGCCTACGCCACTGCATTCGCAACGTCACTTTCGTCGTCGTTACAAATTCCTGTAAGTGTCTAAATTAAGCAATTCTAAGTGCAAATGCAAACTGGATAATTGCAACTTTCAAACTCGTTACGGTGACTGACGCACAATTGATCAAATTGTTTCGTGTGCTTTCGAGATACACGAAATGCAAACAACAATTCTTCTCACGGTACATAATTTTACGTTAATTAAGCAAAGTAGATAATGACTAGACTGCAGATATTTATGCAAATTCGTTTTTCAATAACGAGAAGTGAAGAAGTAGAATTTAAATGTATGTAAATTCGTTTCACACCTTAAATATTGTAAAGTATGCTATTTTATTCTGGATATTTTGCATACTATTGCATATCACGTGGAACATCATTGAGTGTCTTTTAATATGCTGAAATTTCCTATAAACGAAAAGCAGCGGTATTTATGCAAATTTATCCGTTTACAAATATATCAGGTGCACCAATAAATAATCCACTTCTTTTATTTAACTCGGTATTCATTTTTAATCAAATTAAATATCTACTTTGTCATCAATTTAATAGGATTGCTGTTATTTGCTGCATTTTTTGGACAAGCTGTAAATTCCCACTTGAGAGGAAGCTCGTTCTTTTGGTAAAATAGATTTATTAGTTAAAAATAGTGGATCACTTATTGGTAGACCTAATAAAAATAGAAATTTATTTTTGCTCTTAACTGGTATAACTAGACTGCGGATTTTTATGCAAATTCAGAGTATTGCAACCATAATTGGAGGAATGAGACCAAAATGATATTAATTCTACCCTTTAAATATCCTAACAAGTGGCTTATTTTGTACATTTCATATATCATTATATATTATATGCATTGCGTGCTTTTTTGCATATTTAAATTTTCTATTAATGCATAAATTAAATTTAAAATTTCTAGATGCATAAAATTCGCAGTCTAGTTATAACGTATACTTTGCTTTGAATATATTTCGTACTCTATGTCTTTTTGGGCAACTAAATTTCCCATTAATGCATAAAGATTGCAGTCTACTAATAATTAAATCACAGCTTCCTATCTGTATCACGTTCAATGGATATTCGATCCAATTGAAAAGCAATTTTTCTTCTTCAAGTGTAAGTTATATTCACGAAGATCCTTATCATTTTTCCTAATAATAGTTTAATCATTTTTAGCACGTGAAATTTCCGAGTTTTCTGGTTGCAAAATCGTTCCAAATAATTTGCGATAACAGCACGACTTTTTTGTTCAACCCAACACTTGATCAATTGTATTCGAGTCACTGTACTTCCTAATTAAACCTAAAACCCTCGTCTACGTCGAAAAAGAATTATTTTGACTGCGTTGGTAAAACAATTCGATTAACCCATCATAAACGGCATCTGTGCACATTACGAACCTTATTACCGTTCCTCGAGTTCGAAATTAGTACACGAATCCATTTTATAGATTTCTATGCAACCGAATCTTGTCTCAGATGTCGTCTGGAGGAGTGTTAAAATTTATCGTATGAAACTAACTTATTAGACTAAAATCATAATATCATAATGACGTCGCATAAAATCATATACCTAAAAAAACAGTCCCGTTCCTGAAAGGTTAAAGAGAGCATTCGTAAAGATCCGCCAAACCACAGGCCGGAACATGCGATGTCATAACACCGCAAACACAGAAATTACCAGTCTGCTCAGTCCGCCGATTCCTGTCGATAGACTCCGTTCAGTCCGACCAAAATATAGCGTTGAACCGAGATGACAAATACGATTGAAGGTATTGCCACAGGACTAATGACAGCGTTGCCAAATTGTTCATGTTCTGGCCTGTAACTAGAGAAGGCCGTGGGCAAACTCAATCCAGGAGAAGCCCAAAAAGAGATCTCCACAATTCCCTGATGTCCCGCAAGCATCGTAAACTAATTTCACATGGGACCGTGCATCCGTCCTCCATGCATGTCAGTGTACCCGTAAAAGCCTCTAACCTAACCAGAATAATTCCAAACCGTCTATCCGTGAAGCGTTTGTTGCACCGTCGGAACCGCCACGTTCACCGGAACAGGAAACGACGGATAAGAAGCAGTCTGAATAGGCATGGCTCTGAAATCGTGCGGAGGTTCCATGGTGTCCTCTTTAACATCGTAACTCTGCTTCGGTTGAGCGTAATTCACCGGCCAATTGAACGCACCACTGAAACCGGAAGTTGGAGAGACACCAGTGGAATAACTTCCGGTCACTTGATGACTTTGGAAACCATTACTGAAACCTCCGCCAACTGCAGCTGAATTCGAAGCGAACTGCGGCCAGGATTTCGTCATCTCTTGAAGCTTCTGTTGATACTCGTCCAACGCTACCGTGTCTCTCAACACTATTCCCTCTTTGCTGCCGCCGATAGTTGCGGATGGAACACCGGTTGGTATTATTACGTCACCTTGTGGCGGAGAAGCTACGTTCTTGTAGAGATCGGTGGCTTTTTGTTGTAGAAAGAGAAGCTGATCTTTGTCCATGCTGGCGCCAAGATTCACGGGATTATTCAGGATGAGATCCTTCTCGACGGACCGTGAGGAATAGTACTTTTTGCGATCGTTTCGTCGTTCGTTGTAGTTAAGGGCGCTTTCCGGATCGGTGAAGTAGGTCTCCGGTAGGGATGGTTCGTACGAATGCTCCGAATATTCGGCACTGGCCGAAGGGTACGATGTTGGCGCGTATTCTGGCTCTGGGTGCTTCTGTTCTTGCGAACTGGGATACCTGTTACGAGTTTGGCAATTAGAACACGATGATGGAATGTAATGCAACCGCTATCAAATATTTACAACATTAGCAGTTACAAAAGTAACTTTGTAAGTGCTAATTATCACTTACAAGTGTAGCTTATGGCTACAAAAAATATTTGCACGTTGCGGTATTCATTTTACGATCTAGGTGCAACTTAATTAGGCTTAGGCACATTAAATCACTATTATAATAAATCGCTATTAAATCAATGTTACGTGAAATCGCATACTATTGCGGTGATTACCTATTAAAAAACGCTGCATTGAGAAACGTGGGTATAGGCAAATATCTTTGGCGGTCGCTGTGTCTTTTCTATTATTATATTTCTGTGCGAATCTTGGTAATTTCTTGGTTATGCGTCTCTCACTACCTCAATTACAATGCAGTAGCTAATAAAACCATCGGCACACTACTGTATCTATTTTGTATCTATTAATCATTGCTTAATTAAGTTTAACTGTATTAAGTTTCGTATTGTATAAATCATAATTCATCTGACTACAAAAAGTTTGCGTTGTAGAAGTTGAACGCAGAAGCTAATTAAAGAACGTCTCTGCGAAAGGAAAAACCATATAACAATACTTTTGGAATTCGCTATAAGTTGGATATGAATCGTAATGAAAATTGTGCGTAATAAATAAATTTTACAGCAGTGAAGTAAATATTTCCAGGATAGTAAGCGTAGATTTAGCGTGCAATTAATTTTACCGCATGTGATTAATACTTTTTGGTTTTTCAGAGAATACATGAATGGAAAGTTGTGGAAGGATTAACTGTTTGACGAGGTTGTTTATCTTCTTTTATCGGAAATTGAATGGCGATAGTAGTAATAGTGATGTTGTGGTTGGATAAATGGAGTAACAGATTGAGTCTGGTCAGTTGGAGTGGTTTTCTACTAGCCGCAGTAGTATACTCAGTCAATGATCAGACGCGAAGCGCGGCGGCGCTACTTGCTATTCCATTGAGAACTTCAGCTTAATCGTAACTTTTTGCTCGTTTCAATGTTATATTAATACATTATTAATAAATAGAAACTGATTCGTAATTTCCTAATGTAGTTCAACTGACTGCAACGTATTCCGAAGTACGTATGCGATAATAATAGGATTTACTTTTATACAATCAATTACGCGAATCATTGAAGAATACGAATTAATTGATGATCCAAATGAGCCGTCAATAATATACAGTTTCATCATCTTGTCTTATGTGAGAGGATTCCAGAAACTAGTTCACAGTTCCTTTCTTACCAATGCCTTTTTCTCAAGACTCGAAGTAAGTATACCAATAAATCATTGAATCGCATAAGTATTCGTCCACTTATTGTCTTTGGCATAGCATATAATTAAACAGAAGAAACTGCACGCCTACGTAAAACTTGAATGGACGACATAGAAGTTAGCCTTTACTAATGTACGATAAGCTAATATTTCGTGAAATCGTTGATTCTAATTGTATATATGTAATAGTATGTATCTTTATTTATTTATACAAGTGTATTACATGTGTAATAGCTGGACGAAAACTTATGCGTTAGACTGTACATTCCATCAGCCACACAAAATTGTAATAAATTCATAATTGTACACCATCGAATGTCATCCTTTTATGTTTTCAATAATAAAAATAATTAGGCCCTAATCCTTAAATACATTAATCTCCTCTATAAATTATAATCCTTTATCCTTGATTAATTAAATCCTCGTCATTAAATTCCCTTGCCGTTTCTAAAAATCCTAATTCTTTATTCTTAAACGATTCAATCCTCATCTTTAATTATCCTCGCCTTTCCTAAAAATCTTAATCCTCTATTCTTAAGCGATTCTATTCTAATCTTTAAGTATCTTTACCCTTTATAAAAATCCTAATCCACGATCCTCAAATAATTAACTTCTAAATTTTCTCTTACCCCAATTTCGAGAGTAAGTTGCAAAAAACGTCATCATCCTCAAATAATTAGTCTTAAATTTTCTCTTAGCCTAATTTCAGAGTAACTCCAAAACAAACATTACTCTCAAATAATTAACTCCTAAATTTTCTTTTACCCTAATTTCCAGGGTAACTTCCAAAAAATGACATTATTCTCAAATAACTAACTCCCAAATTTTCGCTTATCCTAATTTTCAGAGTAACTCCAGAATAAACATTCTCAAATAGCTAACACCTAAATTTTCGCTTATCCTAATTTTCAAAGTAACTCCAGAATAAACATTATTCTCAAATAATTAACTTCTAAATTTTCTCTAACCCCAATTTCCCGAGTAACTCCAAAACAGACATTAATCTCACCTTTCGCGGCCAAAAGAGAAGCTGCCCTTGATCTGATCGTACGGAACGTAGCCTTTTCCGTACGTAACCGCGTGACTGACGCCCTTTCCGTAAGGAACGTGCACGTGATTCACGGGTTCGTGGCCTTGATCAAAGTCGTCTCCTCCGTGTGGAAACGGTGGATGTCCGTACATAGATTTCTTCGACTGATAGTGGGACCCTGGAGAACCGTAAAACCTATGATAATGACTTTCACCGGCATGGGATGATTTCCTAAAACGCGAAGCAGGTGGCCTCCATGCTGGTCCCATACTGCGTCTAGTCTGCTGAGGAACCACCAACACCACCTTGCCTCTGCAAAGTAAAATAATTACGTGAAATCGTACTGTATCGGGAGACTGATAATTGCGTTGCGTTACGAAGAAAATTTAACACGGTCTGGTAACGAGAATTGCGTTCAACTTGATACTTACGCGTGGACGAGTAAAGGCTCGCTGACCGCCAGCACCAGGATGCAGAAAGCCTGTTAACGTTAATTAGAGATTAATAGATTAACGAAGCTTCTTGGGAGAGATTTAATAAAGTGAATACAGCGAGTCAATGGGCTCGTGTTACCGTGATGCAAAGGAAATTAGAGTAGGTGTTTAATAATTGATTGCGATCGATCGGAGTCGTTTCTTGGAGACGTGTGCGGAGTGCTATGAACCTGTTGCTCCATAAATGGGAAATAATGGTTGTGTTCAATCATGCGATCAACGAGTCACGGATGACGAAGCGTGTAATATAGTAAACCTGTCTGTTGAATGTAAAAGTGCGGAAGCGAGTGTTGGTGATCTTGATCATTAGTTAACGCGACCTATATTCAAACTATTGTAATAGTTATTTTGAGATAACCCACGCCAGATCAATCTTCGATTTAAACACCTCGAATTTTATATTTAATCGAAAAATACAGGATCTACTTAATTGGAAATTGCAACAACTCTATACCCCGTTAAAGTCGATCGAAAAACTCTAGCGCCCAAAGCTACTTCACCCTTACAATTCCCTGCAATAATTTCTTTATATTTTTGCAAAAACATCTAGAAATCATTGGAAATACTTTTACGACGGTTTACGTTTGTTACATAAAAACGTGTGCAAACAATTTTCAACATCGAAGCATCCACTAATATTGAACTACTTCGTACGATCACACAAGGGGTGAAATCCAAACGCGCGAAGTAATCCATTAATAGTAAGAACAGCTCACATCTTCCTAAACATTGTATCAGAATCTACGGTTAAAATTCTTCGCCTGTTTTACTCGCATCCGTAATCCAAACTCCTCGAATACCAAATTATTTCTCATTCTTTTATTACTTCACTCACCGAGTACCGCATGTTGCAGGCTTCTCAGCGTACGAATCTCAGCCGAACGATAGGACGACGGGTGGATTAAATCCCAATGCGAAGGTTACGCGGCACAGACCGCGTTGGTGCCTCGGATCCTTACCACTGGTCGCACCGAAACTTCGTGCTCCGTATGCTCCAGCCGGTGCAGACAAATTGCGGGAGGTCCGAGCAGTCCAGTTCTCTTTTATACAAGATAAAAAGAGCATAATCGCGGCTGGACGAACGGCTGCCTCCCACCGGCCGTCTGCAGCCCTAGAAAGAGATCGCACCTCCGCCTGGCATCTCCGCGACGATGGAAACGGATTGGCGGCGAGAACTTGGCGTGTTGATACGAAACGGATAGTCGAGCATACAGCGAGTATACACGAGGCATGATTTTTGTTTCTGGGGAAATCGACACTTTCTTCTCCTAGGCGTTCACTCGTCCTGTTGCAGTCTGAGAGACGCTCGTAAAACGCTAGTGCACGGACCTAATGCGCGCGACCGCGCCCCGATACCGTGCTTTCCAAAACGCGACCAACAAGAACGGGATCGCCGTTCTAGATTTCTGAGAGTGAGACGTACGAAGGATACGCTTCAACACGCTTGACGGTTCGACGATGAGAAGGGAGCCGTGGGTGCGACAACGTGGGAAGAATGACATTGGATGCTTGCCTTGAACCTGGTATACGATCGACAAGATTGATGAGGAATTTGGGAAAGTTATTGTGGGAATTAATTGGAGTACAGGAAACATTGCTCAGAAATTGTGGAAAGGAATTTATGGGTGATAGCTTGACTGCGGATTCTTATGCAGATTCGTATTTTCATCGGCAGGGCTAAGAAAGTGGAATAGAATTAAAAGGTTGATTTATTCTCGAATAATTCGGTTGATTTATTCTGTACAAATGAAATTTGCACATTAGGTGTATTCTGTACATTTTTGCATATTTAAATTTTCCATTAATGCATCAAAATCTGCAGTGTAGTGATAGCTTTGAATCTGTTGCGGGTCATCAGGATTTATAGGGTTCTCTATAAGGAAATTATAGGTGCAATTAGAGCAACGAAATTTTAGTAGAGTTTTGGAATAAAATTAGATAGGATAATGTTTTTTCCTGTTTAGATTTTGAGATAGAATTCAGTAGGGTAGCGTTTGAGTTCGTTGTTCAACCTTTCTTTAAAATTTTGGAGGCCGCAGATGCCATGTATAGAGGATGTTAAAAAATGGTCAATTATACACCTATAAGTTGAAATGCAGCTCGTGCTTTATATGTGCTTTATAATATTAAACGCAAGGAGATTACAGAATTAAAGTGGTTCTCATTGCATAGCCTTTAAGCAGGTATAGATTATTTAGATTGATCGTTCCGATACTGAAACTCATAAATAAAGATTCCGGTATTAAGAGTTTAATTGATGACAGCATTGGAGGTTACACAATTCCATAATTGCACTTTATAGCAGAGCATCACCCACATTCCATTTCATAAAGAAAACACTCTCATATCTTTCCACTTTCAGCATACGAATTCCAACCTCCTTTAATTAAAGCAAACATAAAACTCTCGTTAAACCAATTGCCAAAATTCTTCATAATTATATGTTTTCTCCAGTTTAAATTTTAAATTTAGACTTTAGGGTGTATATTTTAAAATCCAATATTTAAGGTTTAAGGTTTACGGTTTAAAATTTAGAGTTTAAAGTAAAAAGTACGGTATAAAAAAGTTATAAGACTGTATAAATATATACGTTAATAAGTATAATAAGTTACGAGATAAATGTATTTATATCCAATGACTGTAAAGTATGGATGGTGTTTTTGAATTATTATTATTATTATATATTGTAAACCAGACACACTATATACTGTATTAGGCTAATTGTAAAATAATAAGATGTGACATATAATGTAAATATGTATATGTATGTATATAGAAACAAAGGGAAAAGAATCAGCTACGTAAATAAATACTGAAACCATGTAGGAAGAAACGGAAGCCACACGAAACCGAAAGGCAGCGAATTGAAATGAATAAATAAAAAATAAATAAATAATTATCATTTTATAAGTTTTCTCCGAAAACCGACTTTCAGAAGCCAATAACCGCCTACCGTCGATATTTCTATAGCGTTTCGAACGGAGAACGTTTGCTCTCACGCTCGTGACGATCCATTAAAGTAGTTCATCTGTACATTCATCGAGGCGACGAAGAAGGGAGGGAGAAAGGGAAACTTGACAAATCGTTTAATGCTGAAAACGCATCATTAGATGTTCCGATGAGTGATGGGTGAAATATCGTGAATCGTTCGCACCTATTCCATCTTCTCTCTTAGAAATGAGGTTTCCTCTAAATGAATTTCTTTTTTTTTATAAGAACCACAGAGTTTCGTGTTCACGTTGTTACGGTCCACGTATACAAATTATCTGAGAAAAAAGATGTGTCTTTGGCGTAAAAGAGCGAGGCTCGCCTTCAATTAACTCATTCACGCGATGGACTTTCTTACGAGCCGGCGAAAACAGAGAAATACGTTCTCCAGAATCATACGCTGCTCGAATTCGTGCGATTTTCGAGGCGTATTTCGATGGGAAAAAAGTAAACTGGTGAAAGCGATCGCTTTCGTTGAAAGTTTAGTCTTGTAGAATGGTGTTTTATCGATCGGCCATTTGCATGAACAATGGAATATTGCGATAATTAAATACCGTTAATGTTTCGCGTTTAAAGAGAGCGAAATGGTTAAAATGGTTGCTGAAGAATACAACTTGTTACCGTGGCTATAAAATTCTAAAGTAAATTAGATGATTAAATCGAGAATCAAGAAGATAATGGAAAACAACGATTCTTGCAAATCGTTTGCCAGGGATAGTATTTTAAAAGGAATAGTGAGAGCGCCAGGCGTGCTTATCGATACTAGATAGTATGCTAACAGTGAAAACTCGTGAATCAGTGAACTCTGTTCAGGAGTGGTAACTCCTGTTATAAATGGTCACTTTCTAACCCTTCCCCGTGAATTTCCCTCCTTTATCCTGCACGAGTAAGAACGTTAATCCTAGGTATAACGTTTGTGCAACATTCAACCTTGAGCCGACATTGAAAATCGTCGCGGAATTAACTGGCAAGGAATGTGCCCCGACTAATTATAGTGAATTGTAACGATGCACAAAATGTCGTGCTGGTGTAAAACAATTTTTACCGTAACATTCACTGTTTGCAAATACATTTGATAAGTATTAGGTTGTTGGGTAAGTTCTTTGGAATAAATGTTATTAACACTGGACACGATATAACTAAATGTTTCATAACTTTATCATATCGCTATATATTCACTTACAATGAATATTGACGAATTTTCTTGGAATGTGGATAGATGCAAACATTTCGTAATAAATTAATGAACATCGTTAAATATTGATCAAATTATTTTGACAAAATCATCGCATTTCTTAACAACCTCGGACAGCTTGTAGGACATAGAAATATTATACGATTCAACGCAAAGGTCCAAATAATAATAGAAAGTAGTTGAGAAGCATTTATAGTAGAAAAACTTAAGCGTCGTTACAAAATCAATTTTTCACCAATTTTAATTAATGCTTCTTCATTCGTACAAACTTGTATTAAGTAATATCTTTAGGCGTTTGTAGACATTATATGATCGTCTAAAATGAAATCAAACGTGAATGAAACTTATAATAGAAAGTAGTGCTAATAGTACAATTCACATTTTTACAATAACGTGCAAGTATCCAAATACTTACGCACGGCAACGTGTATCTGAAAGCTGCGAATCGAAGGAAAGGGAAAGTTTTCCATGTTTACGTATATACATTCGCAATAATCCTCGTTACAAGTTCAATAACCTACAACAAAAAAATGATAGTTCTTATTCGTGTGCAACTTAACAAGCACGAAAGTGGAAAACCATTGGACAAGAATTCTCGGCAAAGTTATTCCGTAATAAGATACGAATTTCTCAGGGAGAAATCTAAGAAATCGCTACGACACGACGGGCAATATGCAACGTAATCAGCCACCATCGAATACTGTAACGAATTCACGTCGCTTATTAAACGTTTCCCGGCTTCGATTTCAACAACATCGATCAGAGTAGATCGTGATCGATCCAAAGGAATTCCGTTGGGTGAAAGATTTTATCCGGTGTGGATAACCGATTAACGAGAGATCGAAATCCAAGGTCCTCGTTAGACAATCCTATAACTTTCTATCGCTAGACGAGTATCCAAAGTTGTTAGAAATGCAATAAAAGTGGCGAACGAGCTCAAAGAGCCAGCCGTGAGTCAGAACAGGGAATTTCCTGGATTTCCGACAGAGGAATGGCAATCTGTTATTAGTCAGAAATCGCTTAATTGTGGTTTATTATGCCAAGAAAGGCGGAAGAAGGAAAAAAGGAAGATGTTTGAAAATTTGAAACTCGCAACGCGAAAGAAAGTTTTCTTAACGATCGTTCAATTAACCCTTTGCACTCGAGAACGATTAGAATAGGTTCATCTTATTTATTTATTCATCGTCATCAATAAAATTACTGAATGCGAACGGTAAAAGTAAAGAGACGAAATATACGAACACTAGTAGAAGATCAAATTATTTTATGTCAGGTGTGTAAAACAAGGAAACAGAGAACAATTTTTGGTGACTGAGAGTCGCCTTTCGAGTGCAAAACATTCATCGAAGTTTTATTTGCAGCAGCATTTTCTTTCGGTGCAAGTTAGAGATTATTTTGTACAGATTTAATATTTTGTATCAAAATCGGCTTTCTCGAATGCTCTAGTTAATCACCAGAATTTTCGCTTTCGAAAGTCTCGTAAAATGGACAAGTCGCCAGATTCTAGAAGTTGCTTTATTTTAAAACAAATTGGCTAATTAAGTTAAAAGCTAAATTGGCTTTTGCCTTCTTCTTCGCGTCTATATTTTCTTACAACTTGTACTTCATACGATACCGATGAACTATTAGTCGTACTAATGCATAATTCAATGGTTTTCGATAGATTCAGCAATTATTATTAATAAATTCACTTTTTTAAATATATTTAATTGCCTCACAGTGACTTACTAAAGACGTAAATTAGAGCGTATAATTCTATCTTGTTAGGAACAGATTTCGAATGATTACAGCAACTTGTTAACGCTAGGAAAGATTTTAGGACATACGAATCTTGGTGACCGCGAGGCGAGACGCGCGAGAGTCTTCAACGTCCGCATAAGCGAGTAGCCTAATGATTTCAACGCTGCGTTGGTCGCAAGCGCCTGCATTCATCGATACAGGAACTATAGTAACTATTCCTGTCATACATAGTAGAAATGCAACAACAATTTCAATTCTGTTTTCGTTCGAATAATCGAGTTTTAGAATTAAAGTAAACCTTAAGCATAGGTAAAAATAGAATAAAGTTAAGAATACAAGTATAGAGGTGTAGAATTAATGTTAGGTTTAGGATCGATTAATGTAAATCTTAAAAATGGAAGAATGTAAATAGGTTTAGTGGCAGCCACGACGCAAAGCGAATATTTTACGGAAGTATGCACTCGATCTCTGAACTGTTCCTATATTATATGCACAGAAATTAAGGAAGCACGTAATTGAATAGAAAAAGGGAAAAAGTATGGATGAATGACAGTGAGAAATTTGATAATTGTAAAAGCAAGCCACTTTTCTCGGCCGAAAAGGCTGAAATTAAATAAATACATACGTATACATATATATATATTTAATAGGTTTTACAATGAATAATTAATGGTTTTTATTAAGTTTAGTTATCATTCTTTAGAGAAAATATCTACCCTATTTTAAACATAATTACTTTTGTTCTGCAATATTGTATGCCATCTTTATTGCCGAAAAAAGGGCTTGACCTTTTGGTAAAATAACTTCATCGACACATTTAAACATAGTGGATTAAAGAAGTACCTGCAGAAGAAATTGCAAAAGAAACATTGACTTCAATGTTGGATTCTTTGTAATTCTCTTCCTTTTTTGGTATATCTTTGCAATTTTCTGCTTCGTAGTGTTACAATTTACTATTATACCGCTCGTAAATCCTTAAATTAGATTCCACACTTTCTATATTCTTTTTTCTATGAAATACAAAGTGTTTAGAAAGAGTAAATTCAAGCTATTTAACAATCATTACAAAGACTGCGTTACACTTACAATATTGGGTTCGAAAGAAAGTTTCTTATCGTTTTCCACGGGGTGTTCAAAGAATGTATTTGCTTGTAAGAACCAAGTAGGCCAGTTCGTCGATTTAAAAAGAGACAAATTTCTGCAGGGATGAAATCTTTAAGTTACCAAATAGATGGCAAAATATAGTTAATGCAACAAGATAATAAATCCATAGTAGAATAACATTATATACAAGTATATAAATTTTATCATTAAATTCGATTTAAAGGGCGATTTAAATTTTCTTTCAAACCCAATACAATATCATAACATTCTAGTATAACATTCATTTGAAATAAAAGAAAACAATTATCGAAGATTAAATTTTATTTTATTCCTTAATTAATCTTTCCCCAATCTTTTTACTCGATATCTTGCACCACTAACGATAAGTTACTCGACTTCTCTTCTGTGCCACCTTTCATTAATTCTATCGTAACGAGCATTAAACCATAATAATAATGCAACAAAAATCATAAAAGTCGTACTGATAACAAGTCAATTATATGACAACGATTAGACCAAAGCGATTACCGTTTTCAAGAGATTAAAGTGACGGCAAAGCCGCCAAAATTCATCCACTCCCAATGGAATTCCTCGAGTAGAGAGTTCACTGTCACGGTCCCGCGATCCGCTAGGAAAAGAACATCGCGTTGCTCGTTTTTGTTTTCGCTCGGCCTCCCGTTGGAATGCACGCAGCTATTCGGTCTGACCAAGTGTGGACGTTTTACGGGGCGAAACGATCGGTTTCCCTTTCTCCTATCGTCTGGTTGCTGTACACGCGATCCTAAAACAAGCCGGATCGATTTACGGCTACAATTTCTATGGATCCTTCTTCTGGATCTTCCAACACGATCGAGCGGATCGGTTTCGTGAAAGGGAATATTTCACAGAGACTTGGTGAAACGGCGCCATCGATCGAAGAAACAGCCAAGCAAACTCGAAGATGGAGATCCTTTTCCCTAACGATCACCCATTTTGCTACATCATCGGCTCTCGATCTTACTAACATTGTAGCGCTTTTGTTGCTCTATGGACTCTTCGAAAATTATGGCAAAGATTTATCCAAAGGGGATTTTGCATCTTTTGAGGATGGTTGGAGACCAATGTAAGAAAATAGTTTGTGGAGAAGTATTATATTTAGAGGACTATACAATGTTTATTTATTTATTTAATTGGGCGGAGTAATTGGAGTAATTGTTCACCATATATTGTTAACTTAAATTAATGTACATTGGTGATTTTGAGAGCAGACTGCCTACATTTATCGATAGAGTCAGGAAATAAATCAATGTGGCCGCTTAATGAATTAATATAAATACAAATTCTGCTAACAATCTACAATCTGACTCTACAATCAGTCTTACAAGCATTGATTCTGAATAACGGACAATTGAGTACTGGACGTGGGCTAATGTTAAAATTTATATGGCCTAGTAAAAGAAGACAGTCAATGGTGTTATGATCATTTTTAAACCAATCAATACGTCCGCCACAGTTCGTCTATTTTTCAAAGTCGTCATTTTAAAAGTGGTTAATATAGGTGTGTATTTATAGCGATGCCTGAACATTGGTAGTAATGTTGTACTTTTTCACTTAAAAATTTATGTCGTTCTCTCTCTCTCTCTCAATTTTGTTTTAGGTAGTTAGTGTAATATATCGTTTAGTTAGTATAATATACAGAGTGTCTCGCTTAAATTAGGCCGCATAATTATCTTTTATGCGGTGTAATTTCACTAGCCACTGATGTATATTTATACTATCTTACCTCAATCTTTAGCATACAATATGGACATTCTCTGTTCAAGATCAAGTTTACAACAGATACCGGGTGAATAGTTACCGTAACGGGACTACAATTGCGCACACGTAACATTCGAAAGCCGTACCTGTGGCTACTCGATAATAATTAACAATGTCGCTATCAATCCGCCTCTCTTGGCAGGTAAAACGGCTAAAATATGTAACGCCGTGTGCACCCGTTGCATCTTATAAGCGAGAGAATCGATATGAAGAAGGGAGTGAACGCAAGAGAAACAACTTCCATTAGCATTCGTCCAATCTGAGAGGCGGTTAAACTTTCCTAAATGCGTTCTTCTTGTTTCACCGAATGCAGAATTCCCGTACGAGTGTTAATAGCTCTAGCAGCTCAACGATACGCTCGATTCGCATTATGTTAATGCCTGGAAAGTATCTTTAAAACGAAGTATCTGTTTCTATGTTAATGAAGATACGTTAATGGTTGTCCATTATGCATTCGTACGTGATAAGATTGAAGAGTGTAGCTTCGAAAGGAAGATTGCCGATAGAGTTGTCGAATGATCGGACGAAAAATAGCCGAATCTTCGAAAGCGTGGTGAATCAAATTGACGCGCAACTAGAATTTCGATTGTAATTAATTGTAAATTGATTTTTGGATACGTTTTTTATAGATAGGATGATGCTTTCGCGGCGATCTCGTGATGCATGTTTATCTGACGGATCGGTGAGTGAAATGGTAGCCGTAACGAGCAGAAATTACTGCCAGCAATTACATTATGGTGGCGTATAGTTCGCTGACCCAGCATTCCTCCGCTTCGATTGAGTGGAGCTCGAGATGAGATCAACAAACACGTTTCACTTTGACGCTGCTCGTGCAATTTGTTATTCAAGCATTACAGAAGATACAAAGTGGTGAAATTTGAAACATTGTTGGAAGATGGAATTAATAATAATGAGATAAAGTAAACTCAGCGTAAACGTAACGCTAGCTTAACAAAAATAAGAATGAAACATCCGAATACTATGGAATTCAACCTTTATACAATTTTACAGAATTAAAGAATCCAGCTTCGCTACAAAATCTAGCATTCTTATCGTTAATTTTAACGCAATATCCAGTACTTTTACCATTAGCTTTATCACAAGATCCAGCACTATTACAACCTTTTCGCATTAGCCACCTTTCGTCATCCTGTTGACAATCACTAATGCGATCATTGTACTTTTAGTAAAAAACAACGAAAGCATGTATATGACATTTCATTTATTTTCGAAAGCCGGACAGTGAAATCCGGACTACGTGAAAAGGCTCTTAGACTTTGCTTTCTCACAAATTCCAGCATCCTTGCAATTACCTTTTTTCACAAGATCCAGAATCCTTACAGTTTCCCATCTCACAAGTTACAACATCCTTGTAATTATCTGTCACTCAAGATTTGGCATCCTTATCATTAGGTTGACAACAATATCCAACACCTCAAAAAAAAAGATCCAGCATCCATACAGTTTCCCATCTCACAAGTTGCAACATCCTTATAATTATCTGTCACTCACGATTCAGTATCCTTATCATTAGTTTGACAACAATATCCAACACCTTAAAAAAAGATCCAACATCCTTACAGTTTCCCATCTCACAAGTTGCAACATCCTTATAATTATCTGTCACTCAAGATTCAGTATCCTTATCATTAGTTTGACAACAATATCCAACACCCCCAAAAAAAGATCCAACATTCTTACAGTTTCCCATCTCACAAGTTGCAACATCCTTATAATTATCTGTCACTCAAGATTCAGTATCCTTATCATTAGTTTGACAACAATATCCAACACCCCCCAAAAAGAAGATCCAGCATCCTGACAATTTTCTTTCTCACAAATTTCCACTTTTTTAAAATTACCTATTTCTCAAGATTCAGTACCCTTATCATTACTTTTTCCATAATATCCAACAGCCCCAAAGAAAAATCCAGAACATTTACAATTTCCTTTCTCACAAGTTTCCACATGCTTATCATCACCTATCGCTCGAAATGTAGTATCTTCGCCATTAGCTTTACCACAATATTCAGCAGCCCAAATAAAGATCCAGCATCCTTCCAATTTCCTTTCTCACAAGTTTTACCATCCTTACAATTACCTTTCTCACAAGTTTCGACACTATTACAATTTCCTTCCTCGCAAGTTTCCACGTCCTTATATTTACCTATCGCTCAAGATTCAGCATCCATGTCATTACCATCCCAAAGAAACCGATGTTAAAAACAGAAATCGTTCAACCAATAAAAGGACAATACCTAGAGAAGTGTCTAAACGCGGAAAGGAGTCGCTTCGGTTCACGTAACTCGTGTCCGTTTGAACGTGACCATCGGCATCTACTTGCCTGTCGATGGTTGTCTCGGTAAAAAAGCGACAGGTAGTGGTTCCAGGCGTCGATCTCCTCGTTCCCAGACGCGAGAGACGAGTGAAACGAACCGCGAGAGCACCCACCTCGTATTACGACGCTGATCTTGATCTTGGCCGTTCACCCGGCCAAGTCCAGCTTTCATTAAAAAGACCATAGAACATCGTGTGGCGATCGCCGATGGTGGAGGAGGCGAAGGGTGGAGAGGATTGGAACAGATCGGCGTCTAGCGGCTATGAAAAAGAGGAAACGAACAAAACGATGGATCCAGGTGAAGGGTAGGCTATAGTGGAGGGGCTGCATTGGTCCTCCGCTTTTTGCCACGTCTTCTCTATTAGCCGATTCCTTTCACGTGCACCGGCTTAAGGCTGCAAAAGATTCCCTTTCATTCTTATCCAACTCCAATCACGTACGTGTATAAAAGCGGCAAGCGTGTGCACAACCGGCAGCAGATCAAAACCGCGGCTTAAACCGCCAACTGTATCGCTAAGGAGGAACCGGTAGTTCCTCCGAGAATTTCAAGCTCAACTCTTCTTTCCATTTCTGCTACTGCCACTCCGTCACCTTTGGTCGTTTTTACGGTTAACTAAAAAAAGGAACGGGTCCCCGAGGGCGCAACACGATGACCAAGATTGCGGTAAGTCGATTCGTAGGATGGATTCTCTACTCCAAAAGAGGATTTCGCGCTTCTTTTTTGGAGGCGACCGCAACGGAGATCGATGTAAGGTCAAGTCGAAGCTTTGCGGGCGGATTCTTGGGATCGGGATTAGCAGAGTCGAATTGAACCTTTTTTTTTAGAATTCTTCTAAAGGGAATTGGAAAGGTCATGTTGAAAGATTTCATGGGGTTTTTTGGAATTGGAATTGCAGAGGTCAAGTTGATACCTTTTTATGAGAATTTTTGGGATTCCACGGAAAAAAGGATACATTAAATAGATGGATTAAAAATTGTTTCAAGGTTGCAGTAAACTTTTTAAAGCAGATAAAAATTTTTATAAAATTTAGATACTTTGGGATTATATGAACAAAATGATACATTAAATGGATGGATTAAAATTGTTTCAAGATTGCAGTAAAAATTTTTTAACGGTGAAGAGAATTTTTGCCCAGGTGAAATACAGTGACTCGCGATATTGATTATTTTGTATATAGTTTTCTTGGCCGAATTAAGTCTCAAAGAAGCTCAATATTACAATTCTAATCGTACAGTAAGTATGTCTCCAAAGTTTCACGATTGCCATTTACATTTTGAATAAGCCTTTTAAATTTGTATCTATTTTTCTAAGTATATAGAAACGAATAATATAATTTGTATCAAAAATTACTTATCAGAGCAGAGTCAACGTTGCGAAGTTTTTAAATGAGAAATATAATGAATAGACCTATTTCAGAAATTGTACTATAAGGTTGCATAATTAAAATTTAATTTTGGCAGTCTTCAAATAAAAACATAAGAAACTCGTCATACGGAGACTGAAAAAATATCACCTGCAACAGGTCATTAAATCATCCTAGACCAACTTCTTTGGTATCGAAATTTCTCTATGCAAATACAGCAACCAAAAAGGACATTTATGCTATCTACGAGAATCAAAGTAAACTTTCTCTACGTTACAATAACTCTCCCCTTTTTGTAAATTTCTCTCCTATTGCATATTCATAATAATACGATTGTTAAAAATTCTCCACACTCATTAAATCGATTGTTTCAGGCCGCCTTTATAGTTGCTTCGTTGATCAGCTTGGCTTCAGCAGGAGGGGGCCACGGTGGTGGACAGTAAGTTCCCTTTATCACACGATATGCCACGCGAACAATCGATGCTAGAAGCTGTAGTATAGTCACGCGGAAGTATCTATAAATCGGCGGAATACGCTTAACGAACCGTGACTCAACCCACGTGTCGACTTTCTCTGCGAGCCTACGTTTATCGATGCTCAATTTTCCCCAAGAAATATCCAGACTAGTCCAACAAATTAACTTTTCGCTGTTCGATGAACCCGGAAGCAGTGCTTTCGAACCATTACGTACACGGTCATTCGTATCATCGCGATGTTAAAATTATTAGCACCAATGTTATGGTTAGTTAGTTGGTGGAGAACTTCGGTAAACGGGATATTTGTTAAGTTTTCGTAAGCTTTGATATTATTATGCTAATTAAGGTTAGTTAGGATAACAAAGATTTAGAGGAAATAGTCAACGGAACGAGTTGCATCTAAATACTTTCTCTAAAATCGCTATAAAAAGGAGAGAATATTGCTCTCTATTCTTTACTGAAATATCCCATAAATTAAAAATACACAGTCGGTTTTTATACAAACTTGTCGAAGCTCACTGAAAAATTCTAAACAATATTTCCAAAAATCGCGAGTTCCCCTTAAATACTTTCTTTAAAATCACCGCAACAAAATCTAAGAATCCAAAGAAAAAAGAATACTGCCTTTTATTAGTAATTCGCAAAACACTCCCAAAATTAAAAAGTACGCCGTTCGATTTTACAAGAAAATAGTCAAATTTTATAAAAACAAAATAATTAAAGACCACGGAAAAACCTAAATAGACTTTCCAAAAATCGCAAGCACCCCCAAATACTTTGTCTAAAACCGTCATAACGAAATCTGTTCACCCAAAAATTAAAATAACACTACCTTCTACTCTACGAACCGTCCCCTCCAAAGATAAAAAAAAATACCCCCTTAACGAATCTAACGATCGAAAAAACTATTCCAGCGACCACGTGGTGATCCATGTGCCTTACAAGATCAAGACCATCCACCATACGCACACGATTACCAAGCACGTCCACCATGGAGGCGGAGGTGGCGACAAATACGAAGTGTTAGGCTACACCGTGGGTCACCCCATAGATTTAGGACACGGCGGCGGCGGTGGTGGTCTCGGCGGTGATTTCGGAGGCGGCGGCGGCCACGATCTCGGAGGCGGCGGTGGTGACTTCGGCGGAGGTCACATCGAATACGGCAGCAGCGGCGGCGGCGGTGGAGGCGGTGGTCACATCGAGTACGGAGGCGGCGGTGACATCGGCGGAGGATATGGTGGCGGTGGATTGAGCGGAGGTCACAGTATCGGCATAGGAGGTGGTGGATACGGAGGCGGAGGTATCAGTGGCGGTGGCCACGAAGATTGGGGCGGCCATTAACGGTGGATCGCACCTACGTTGGCAGGAGTACGGTAGTTTTCTTCGCAAAGGTTCGACTGGTTACTCGAAGCAGCGTCGACTCGAACTTAACCATTCGCGGACCAGGTGATTAAAAGCCGTGAGCCATGCAGGGTTAATTTTACTCTACATTTTATCCATTTGCAAACGTATAATTGAGGAAGTTTATGCAAAAAGGGGCCATAGATCTTTGCAGGTCCTTTTTCGGTAAATTGTCTTTAATTAATAGTCAATGTTGTTTCTAAATCTTGTCTCGATATTGCATTGATTAAGTTTAGGACAATGTTTATTGTCGACTCGCGTAACATGTGCGAATTTCTGATACGATTTACTGAGTTTACTATTTTGTCTTGCGAGCCCTTTTTCTAGAAAGCTCCTCGATTTGACACGAAGCAAAAACAGCGAAATCACTTGAGTATATTTTGGAAATATTGCAGCAGTTTTAAATTATATGGTTCACGGAAGATTGACACTGCAGCTACCAAAGATTAGAATGCACTAAATTGCGCTAAAGAAATCAGCGTGTCGAATATTTGAAGAAAGGTATAATTCTTGGGAAGCAAATTTTTATTCGTCAATTTTATAAAAATTACAGAAATCGCATCGCAATGAATTTATACAATTTTAACCACTTTGGTAGTTCTAGCGTTAATTTACTTTTATTTTATTGTACCAGCTGGTTTACGTTTTCCAACGTTTATTAGTTGGCTACTGGCTAGAACCTTTTTAGTGTTCTCGATTAGTTGCCCGTTCCCGGTAGCATTATTATTTTTCTTCATTGGAACGTAAAACGAATCGATCACGGAAGCTTGAAACATATAAACGTTTCCGTTATGGAGACACTTCTACGCGAAAGTCGCCGCGCTTCGAGAAACCAACAAGCACCCCCATCGCACGACACTTTCACCTTCACGTTTAAGGGAGATCGTACTAGAAAGTTAGACGTTTCTTTAACTGTTATATTTCTCGTTTTTTTTTGTTTTGACTGGTGTTTCCCGGGGTGTGCCGATCGACTTCATCGCCCTGCCTCTTACCTCTCGTCCTAGTCTCTCATCAATCTATTGTCGCATCGTTCGCATTGTTAATGTAAATATTGTTACCCGTTTATTTGTTTTTACTATCGTTACACTTTGTTGCCTTGTCCACCGCGACTCGAATCATCTATGTATAATTACGTCGCGAGAAAGTTGAATAAATTGCGTGTGTACCTGAAAACTCACCCCTTACAGTATCCTCTTTATACCGCTTTGTGTACCGTTTATTAATCACGCTTTACAGGGACAGAAAATTAATACGAACTAAACTATGTATATACAAAACTGTACATTTTGCTAGAGATGAGGAGAGGCCTAATTTCTAGATTCGCGAAACTCGAATTCGAAATCTCGTGAGATTTCGAAAACATCGATGCTCTTGAAACTCTCGAAACTCGAATGCTTATTTTTCTTTTCCTTTTTCTTTTTCTTTTTGGTTCGAAGAAATTTTCAGTTTGTTAGGAATAAAAGCTTGAGAACCTTTTTTGAATATATTCAAATGAAACTTAAATGTGGTTATGCTAAGTCGTTGTTTAATTTCTATTGCGTTTTCGGGTAAAATTTAAAACATCAGAATTTTGAAAAGACATATAAAATTATAGACAAAGAATTCAACACAATTTCCCGCTTGAATTAGTTTAGCGACTGTTATGTTGAAAATATTAACAAGAAATACGACAGAAGTAATGCAACGACCTAATAATTTAAATAAATGAATGAGCGAGAAAATTTTCTAAGATAATTACTAATGTTTACATATTACTTTTTTTCAGTATAAACGACTGTAGATAATGAATCGGTGAAATCGCATCAATTAAACTTCTAAGAGTCTGAAGTTTAAACAAGAATCCAATTAGATCAATAATGAAGTGAACACGTGTCGTAACGTAACAATATTCTCGTTATTCATCCAAATTATTACTCACTTACGTTCCAAGAGTTTCGAATCATAAAAGTAGCACAAAGTTTCGAATTCTCTTTCGCCTTTCCATGGATTTCAAATATACATTTCACATTATACCGAATCCTCGATACTTTTACATTTTATAAATTCTCCTACGTCTTCGAACAGGTTCACGTTTGTCCCTAGTGTTCTCATATTCCACGTCGTCCACTAAATACCTTCCAGCATCCGTTTTCGTTTCAAACTCCTCCTTAAACCCATCGTTCTCAGTGTCACCCTCCTCTTCGTGCTGATCATCGTGAAACTTGTGCATCTGATCCGCTCGAATATGCCCGCTTTCCGTTTCCAAACCCTTCTTGTATCCTTCCTCGTAATTATAAGTGAGACTCTCGGTGTTCGGAGGTAAATCATTAACGTCTTCGTGAACCGAGTAACTATCCTGACCGCGATCCTTTTCTTCCAAACGATTATCGTCCGCGTAAGACGGCGGAAGATAAGAATCCTTATGATACTCGTACACTGGGAAATATTTCTGGCGATGTTTATGATCCCCGCGATGTTTTTTCGTGTTTGGTTTCTCTTTGTCATCCAGCTGATTATCTTCGTGATCCAATTCAGGCTCGATATCGTCATCCTTGTAGCCTTGGTGACGTCCGTAACTCCAAGAACTCCAGTTCACGTGGTATTTTTGTTTCTGCTGAGTTTTAGGCTTCTTCGGAGCTGGCATGTGAAGGTGAAGGAGAACGGTCCTCGTGTGCGTGTGATGGTTGATCACTTCCGGCACGAGGATCTTTAGGTGCACGCTGTAAACGAGCGAAAGGGAGTGAACGTAGCTGTAGCGAGCGAAAACGAGAGTGCTCCGCGAATCGAGCGGCGTTCATTTTCATCAGAGAAAGCGTGGAACGTTGGCAGAACAATTTAGATCTCAGGCAAATGTTCGGTAAAAGTTTGAAGACTATTTTAGAGAGATTGAAAGCTTTACTTACTGCTTCGAGGATACTCCATGAATTGCAATTTGGTTTAGTAGGAAAAGGCACAAGTAGTTTAGGATTTCCTGCAAAAATTAGAAGAATTTAGAATTATTTATTATTCTTGATTTAATCGGTTTTAAAAAAGATTCGCAGTGAACTATGGTTAAACTGCGGTCTTCTGATGGTAAGTATATCTCTGTTATTCTATGCCATTGAAAAATCTTCTGAGTATTGTGCATGTATCGATGATTACTGATTTTGGTATGGCTATGTACAGTTACTCACAAAATTGAGCGTACACCTTCAAACTCAATGAAAAAGATGGCTAAAAAATGGTTAATTTTCAGTGTACTCGAATTATTAACCTGATTGAACATATCTTGGAAAAATTGAAATCCAAAATGATAAATTATACTTTTACGAATAGAGAAGATTTCAAAATGAAATTAAAAGAAGAATAGGACAATATTTCACCTTCTTTATGGAAAATTAATTAATTCTATGCCATGAATATTAAAGGTGGTTAACAAAATAATAATCTACATGTATCATATGTATAATAACAATTTTGTGTCAGCAAAAAAGTTATACTTTTACGTTTCTTATTAAGTACATATAATTTTATCTCAAGAACTTTGTACATACTGTCTGTCAGAATATGCGAAATATATTGAGTTTCTACTTTTGAACATGTGTGTGTATATTTACTTTTTAGTCATTTTTCAACGGCAACATAGGTGTACGCTCAATTTTGTGAGTAACTGTATGTTTTTGGATGTGGATCTATTGTTTTGAGACTGGTATGAAGTGCGTACGGTATTACCTGTGTATTGGAGAGTATGAATGGTACTATTGTAACTTTTCCTTGATTCCACGGATTCTTTATTATTATTATTATTATCATTATCGTTATCATTATTAACGGGCTATAGCCCTTAGTGTACAATGAATACAATTATAAAGTAATAAAATCACATCTATCGTGAGACTGATTCAGTGTTCTAACTGAGTTTGGTGTAAAGGTGCCTTTAGGGCAAAAAAAAAACAACATTTTCACAGTACTCCTTTTCAAAGATAATTATTCTATTAAAAAAATTGTAACAACGATATAGTGTACTGTGAGATTCAATACGAAATAGTATATGGTGTCTTATAACTAGACTGTGGATTTTTATGCATTTATGGGAAAATCAGATAAGTAAAGAAGTAGGTACATAATATATACAGTGTATAAATAATCAAATTAGAGAAGATATTTTAATATTTAGAGAAAGAAACTATCTTCTATTTAGCTTGCCTTTTTTTATTTTTGTTTGTAATGAAATAAATTTGCATGTAAATGCTCGATCTAGTAATGACCTAATATCAATTCTATAATACCAATTATACAATATAGTATGAAAATATTGCACTCTAAATCTACGACAAAATTATTGTAATTTAGTAATTTAATAGCACGATAAGTAGCAATCATAAAATTGCACAGATTTTATCGAATTGTGAATAAAAATTTACAAAGTTTGCCGTCTAACTTCAATGTAATCGCTAAACCGCGAACCTTTATGCAAATTTATATTTTTATTACTAAGATTAAAGAAATTGGATTCAAATAGAGAATAATTGTTTCACCCTCAAAATGCAATAATTTCTAGTTCACTTTATCTGTTTTTTATGTTAAACGCATTCTGCACCTTTTTGCCATATTTAAATTTCCCATGAATGCATAAAAACTCATGTTGTCGTTACCATAACTTCTAACGAAGATGAGAAGAAACAAACGCCAGGTTCAGCGGTTCAATGTCGTTTGACATCTCCGAGGATGCTCTTCCTTTATATTCCACCCTCTATCACAACGAGTAGTATAGAACCGCAAAACTATAATCGCAATTTTACGGACGGTCAAGCACTTTCGCCGACTCGGCGAGATATGCTTCGTCTGCCAATCCGCTTCGAATAATACGCCCTGGGAAAACGTGTCATTGCGATCGTCGAAGTTCATTACCGCGCGGAAATCCAGGTTTATCGCTTTAGAATCGTGGCCATCGACGCTCGTCATCACTTGCGGTCACTCGGTTAGTTTTTCTTAACTAAACTAGCCTTTCTTATATTTTTGTTCCATTTTCTAATTATTCCTTAATATAGAAATCGATGCAAATAATTCTTTTCGCGAAGCAAATTCTCTATTGATAGTTTTGCTATTTGTAACGTAAGAGAATTCACCTCTTAAAATCATTAAGTCATTTTTCTTAATTATAGTAGTCTTCTTTATGCTTTCCTTCCATTTTTTAATTGTTTCTTAATATAGAAATCGATGCAAATAATTCTTCTCGCGAAGCAAATTCTCTATTGATAGTTTTGCTATTTGTAACGTAAGAGAATTCACCTCTTAAAATCATTAGGTCATTTTTCTTAATTATAGTAGTCTTCTTTATGCTTTCCTTCCATTTTTTAATTGTTTCTTAATATAGAAATCGATGCAAATAATTCTTCTCGCGAAGCAAATTCTCTATTGATAGTTTTGCTATTTGTAACGTAAGAGAATTCACCTCTTAAAATCATTAGGTCATTTTTCTTAATTATAGTAGTCTTCTTTATGCTTTCCTTCCATTTTTTAATTGTTTCTTAATATAGAAATCGATGCAAATAATTCTTCTCGCGAAGCAAATTCTCTATTGATAGTTTTGCTATTTGTAACGTAAGAGAATTCACCTCTTAAAATCATTAGGTCATTTTTCTTAATTATAGTTGTCTTCTTTATGCTTTCCTTCCATTTTTTAATTGTTTCTTAATATAGAAATCGATGCAAATAATTCTTCTCGCGAAGCAAATTCTCTATTGATAGTTTTGCTATTTGTAACGTAAGAGAATTATCCTCTAAAAATCATTAGGTAATTTTTCTTAATTATATAATAATAGTCTTCTTTATGCTTTCCTTCCATTTTTTAATTGATTCTTAATATAGAAATCGATGCAAATAATTCTTTTCGCAAAACAAATTCTCTATTGATAGTTTTGCTATTTGTAACGTAAGAGAATTCACCTCTTAAAATCATTAGGTCATTTTTCTTAATTATAGTAGTCTTCTTTATGCTTTCCTTCCATTTTTTAATTGTTTCTTAATATAGAAATCGATGCAAATAATTCGTTTCGCGAAGCAAATTCTCTATTGATAGTTTTGCTATTTGTAACGTAAGAGAATTCACCTCTTAAAATCATTAAGTCATTTTTCTTAATTATAGTAGTCTTCTTTATGCTTTCCTTCCATTTTTTAATTGTTTCTTAATATAGAAATCGATGCAAATAATTCTTTTCGCAAAACAAATTCTCTATTGATAGTTTTGCTATTTGTAACGTAAGAAAATTCACCTCTTAAAATCATTAGGTAATTTTTCTTAATTATAGTAGTCTTCTTTATGCTTTCCTTCCATTTTTTAATTGTTTCTTAATATAGAAATCGATGCAAATAATTCTTCTCGCGAAGCAAATTCTCTATTGATAGTTTTGCTATTTGTAACGTAAGAGAATTCACCTCTTAAAATCATTAGGTCATTTTTCTTAATTATAGTAGTCTTCTTTATGCTTTCCTTCCATTTTTTAATTGTTTCTTAATATAGAAATCGATGCAAATAATTCTTTTCGCAAAACAAATTCTCTATTGATAGTTTTGCTATTTGTAACGTAAGAGAATTCACCTCTTAAAATCATTAGGTCATTTTTCTTAATTATAGTAGTCTTCTTTATGCTTTCCTTCCATTTTTTAATTGTTTCTTAATATAGAAATCGATGCAAATAATTCTTTTCGCGAAGCAAATTCTCTATTGATAGTTTTCCTATTTGTAACGTAAGAGAATTCATCTCTTAAAATCATTAGGTAATTTTTCTTAATTATAGTAGTCTTCTTTATGCTTTTCTTCCATTTTTTAATTGTTTCTTAAAATATAAAACGATAGAAATAATTCTTTTCGCGAAGCAAATTCTCTATTGATAGTTTTGCTATTTGTAACGTAAGAGAATTCACCTCTTAAAATCATTAGGTAATTTTTCTTAATTATAGTTGTCTTCTTTATGCTTTCCTTCCATTTTTTAATTGTTTCTTAAAATAGAAAACGATAGAAATAATTCTATTCGCGAAGCAAATTCTCTATTGATAGTTTTGCTATTTGTAACGTAAGAAAATTCACCTCTTAAAATCATTAGGTAATTTTTCTTAATTATAGTAGTCTTCTTTATGCTTTCCTTTCATTTTTTAATTGTTTCTTAATATAGAAATCGATGCAAATAATTATTTTCGCGAAGCAAATTCTCTATTGATAGTTTTGCTATTTGTAACGTTAAAGAATTCATCTCTTTAAATCACTTAAGTAATCTTTTTTAACTAAAGTACGCTTTCTTATATTTTTGTTCTATTTTCCAATTATTTCTTAATATAGAGAACTATAGAAATAATTTTATTCGCGAAGCAAGTTCTTTATCGATATTATTACTGTTCTTATCGTAAGAAAATGTACCTCTTTAAATCTCTTAGGTAGTTTTACTTACCTAAGGTAGCCTTGTTTATATTTTTCTTCCATTTTCTAATTGTTTCTTAATATAGAGAACGATGGAAATAGTTCTTTTCGCGAAGCATGTTCCTTATTCATAGTTTTGCTATTTCTAACATAAGAGAATTCATCTATTTAAATCACTTAAATAGTTTTCCTTAATTATAGCAATTTTTCTGATATTTTTCTTCCATTTTTAATTGTGCCAGAAATTATGAAAATGGGGTAAATTAAAACGATAAAAAATTGGGCTTCTTAATTGTTTTGTGTTACATTGATTTACATCACAAAATTATAGAAGCATTTTTTCCCATTTTTCTTTTGACTTACACCAGTTTCATAATCACCGGCAATTGTTTCTTAATACAGAAAATTATAGAATTCTTTTTGCGAAGTAAGTTCGTTATTCATAGTTTTGCTATTTCTAACATAAGAAATTAATTTACCTCTTCGAAATCACTTCGATATTTTAGCTTAATTAAACCAGTCCTTCTTATATTTTTCTTCCATTTTTTAATTGTTTCTTAATATACGAAATGATTAAAACAATTCTTTTCGCAAGGCAAATTGTTTAATGATACTTGTGTCACTTCTAACATAAGAAATTAAGTTGTTTCTATTCGATAATTATTTTATTTTCATACAAGGACGTTTGCTTTTTTACTCTTTATTACGGAATTTGGTGAAATTTAATTTTACTTCGCTATATAAAAAATATATAAATTTATTCAGTAAATGGTCTCGTCATATACAATACTGTTTGAACATCACTCGTACATTATACTAACTATTCGTTGGGTTAGGATACACATTTACTTAACTACTATATAATTATTTTCACGCATCTATATATATATATATATATATATACAATTATCTCTAATACGGTTCATATTTATCGTCCTCTTCTACGTCTTCATCTTTTTCCTCCTGATAATGCGGTACAATTTTATAAATGGTGTGCGTGTGCTTCACATTCTTCACCCGATATGGTATATGGATGATTACCTTCTTTCTAAAAGAAACAGAAAAATAGTGAAATTACTCAACTGCTACTGAATACGCTATAATTATACTTATTTATAATAAAACGCTATTCATTCGGATACTTACGATTCCACTTTTTGCTGCAGCAAACCTAGTAACACCAGTAAAGCAAAGGCATACTGAAACGAACCGAAGAAATTCAGATTTTACAGTAATTAATTTCACTAATACACTATATTATAATGTAACGTATATATACGTGTTTCGTAGCGAAAGAGTTAAAGGATTAAGGCTATATCTTACCGAAAGCTTCCCTTTCATTCTGAAGAAAGAGACCTTTGTAGGATGACAAAACTTTTGTCGTCGCTTGCAAAGCTGCGTTAAGCGATGCTGGAACTCGCTTTGAAACGCGGACAGTTTCTGCGCGTGCTCGCAACAAATCTAAGGTTTATATACATGCAGCAGAAATTAGCGAGGCGAATCGTCTCTATAAAGTGTTCCAAGAGACTCCGCCCAGCGTGCAAAGATCCGGCCATCTCGACGTGTATCTTTTCACTTTTCTGCTTTTCACCGAACAAAAGCATTTGCACTTGGAATCATGCAAGCCGCTCATCAGATTTTCTAACGTTTAACGTAACCCTCGTTTAGCACGCGAATCGCGCGCCATGCTGGATCAAATTTTACGTGCGTTTAAACTCCTGTCATCGTTGCAATCTACTCTTTAAACCGATTTTAATTGCAACATCTACTTACGTTCCACTTGTCAACTCTCTAGAAAACGTCCAATTGGTTCACATTTCATTATCGAATTTATTAGACTGGAATCTGGCTAGATTTGAAAGGAATACCGTAATCTTTTAATTATAGAAGATCACCGACTCCATAAGTGGAGTTAAAAGGATGAAAATTAGGAGAAATTTATAGCAGAAACTTTGCGAGATTCATAACTTCTTCACTTGTTTAGACTTCTAATTATTTCTATTTATTTCAACAGGTTCGATAGAGTGAATAATCGTCCATTATTATCAATTTCCAAAGTAATACCGAAGTATCGATTTACAGGCAGAGACGCACGTCACAAAAAAAAAACGATCGAAACTTGTTTCCACGAAGCAAGTAACTAACAGTGTTAGCACAAAAACTCCTCTGTGGCGATCAGAGAGTTTCTAACCGCTCAGTAGTGACTGAAGAACTGACTGCATCCAGGAAACCGTGGCATTTCCTCGAGATGCACCGAACCGCGGATCAACTGGTTCGGCTGATGGCGCACACGCGTCCAATTAAGATTCCGGGGATCGTTAGTGGAACAAAAGCACGCACGAGAACGTATAATGCGTAAATTTTAATCACCTGGTGTCTGAACAACTATTCTACCCGCTGATTTGTGTCTCAATTAACCGCATCTCGAATTTTTGTTTGCTCAAAGTACATAGGCGGAGTCCGTAACTTGAGGACAAAGTTTAACAAGTATATTAGTATTATTAATTGTAATTAGATCGTTCGTAAATATTCCAAAGTAATGCATATACAATTGTAAATTTGTTGTAAAATACATATATGGCTAATTTTGCTGATTCTTATAATCATTCATCTAGTAGCTTCATAATTTTTTGTTCCAAATTTTAAATCAATCTTTGAAATGAATTTTATTGATCGTAACTAATCTGATTTGAAACGTTACCTTATTTTTTTACTAATTCCAAACGTTGTCATTTAATTGTATTTAAGTAATAGGATGTCATAATGTTACAAAATGTTCATACATAATACTTTTCGAATTTCATTAAATACACAAATTCATCTTAATACGCGTTGGATACGCAAATCGCGCAAAAAGCACGCAGCAACAATATTCTTAACTCTTTCGCTGCTATAATACTAAAATTGAGCGTTACGCGTTCCCAGGACCTGCATATTTTTCTATCAAAAGTATCATTGCTTAAATTAATCATTTTTAAGTATAATAATTGAACATTTTTCTATATAGTATTCTTGCAATACCAATGAACATTAGAAAAAAAAAATAGAAATATAAAAAGTGCATTAGCAGCGGCGAACGTGTTAGCATTGCAATCGCATTAATTAATTATGAATGAGAGCAAACCGATTACTATACAAGCGAAATAGATTTGCGTGTTCTTGATAATTTTATAAGGTACGTAAGTACATTAATCTTAATTTACATTTAAAATTTTCAGCGAATCGAGTCACGATACGAGTCGCCATTTTGGTCCCCCTATGATGATACACTTTCGATTTTCTAGTTTCTCGTGAACGGAGATTATAAGGTAATGATATCCAAGGGATATTCGTATAAAAATAACATAATATAAGGATCAACGAACGAGATTGCATGTTCGGATGCACTAAATGGCTTACGAAGTACACGAAGAAAGTGATTTTGAGGAATCCAGTAATGCGCCGTTCAACCATGGCCGGATTAGGCAAAAACAGCTCCGCTTTCCATCTTGTTTCGCGTGTAATTTCGTTGAACGGGTCACGCATAAATTATTCGATTCTAATTATCCGCCGTTCCATGGAAAAGCGCACTGTTAAGGCTGTTAGGAAAGTCTTTAAACACGCGTATTTGATTAACATGTATTCCTATGGACAATTAATAGCGAAAATTGCCCGTGAAATGGAAAGCGGAGGAAGAAAAACTGGTTGTTTACTTTTTCGTGGCAACATAATTGATCGCGAACGTAATTATGGTAGTAGTGCCTTGGAAAATAATTGCAAAACAAGTGTAAATTGTCGTGACGTTTGTAAGCTACCTTATATGTATGTTATTAAACTATATGTATACTCGCGTTAATAAGTATTAAGATACCTTCTAGGTGCACGCAAGATATTAGATTCTAATTTCAACTAATTTTAGATACCGTGATACAAAAATATGTATTAACGTATTTACCGTTTATATAAGGGATTAAAAAGCTGTAGCAATTATTTACAAGAGATGCATGGAAATAATTAACCATCTGATTTAAACTTCGCGGAAACAATTGAAAAGTCTACTTAAAGTCTGAATTTGCAACGTGCATGGAAAAGTAATAATATCAAATGGAATGCGAAAACTAATGCTACGAATGCCAAAATTAGTTACAGCAACGATTGACAAATTTAATCTACCAAATTTGAACAGACATTTGTTAAAGTTGAATTCATAATCGGTGAAATTAATACGAATTCTTTATTATATGAATTTAATATTTATATTTTTTTTTATTATAATATTTCTTTATTTATAATATTATATTTATATCGATTCTTCGTTGTCCAAAATTATGAAGTAGATAATAATTCTTAATGATTTTAGTAATTTCTCACTCACTTTCAGGATTTGGATATTTGTTAATTTGTAACAAAATGTTTGTTAAATTAAACTTGCAGTAGCACTTTAAAAATATAGACGGGGAAAATTTGGCTTCAACTTTATTTCTTCCGAAAGAGATGAAATTTAAATTGGTAAAAATGAATAGTATAAAACTTCTGCGGGAAGTAACAGTTGCCACAATAGAGCCAATAGAATGCAAAAAGTTAAGTCTATAGTTTTCAAATTTTCCTGGTAGATTCATTTTTAGGACAGCTTGCTTTCTTCTACGTTCTTCATAATTCTACATGCTTCTGGAATATCTTCTAAAACGGATGCACTATTCAAGATAATCAGAGCATTAACGGCTCGAATGACGTTATTTTAACATATCTAATATTTCATAAGTTTCACGTTTCAACTAAATTGGCAACAAAAAACTACTGTCTACATTAAACGCGTTATCCACTTTGCGATCTATAATAACGCGGAAATGTGATCCACTAATTACTCTAAACGATGAACCATCTTGCAAGACTAATAGCTCTACATTGTTCTTTTGAGAAAAAATACACACACACAAAAGCAAATTAATTACCTTATAAAACTTTTTATTCGAACAACAATAACCTCCTTTGATTTACATTTGAGAGACATAAATTATCATAGTAATTAAGAGTTAACGGTATAAACGGTATATCAAACGCACGTGAAGCAACGTTACTGCTTTAACAACACCATAACGCAACAATGACAACGATGAAAAGCGAACAAGTTAACAAAAAGATTACAAACTAAATGGAATTATTTTCGCGTACAGTCGGACTTTCTTCGTCTTCGTCGAATTTCTTCAGGACGTTTACAGTCTGTTGCAGAGCTGCAAAGCGCTATCATTGTAATGGACTCTTGGTTGACGTGCTATTCGATGCGGATTTCACGCTGCTCTCTGAATTATTTACACCGGATTCGTTCGCAAGAGATTTCGCGCTCTTATTTTCCTCTTCCGTCCTCGATCTTTGCCTCTCCACCATTGTCGAATTTCTATTCGTCACTCTATTCGCTGAATGATTTCTCCTACTGCTGTTTGGCTTCTTGTAAACCCTCAAAACAACGTAACGGTTGCTGTCGTTTCTTTTCCGCAAATTTCCATCGTCTTCGTTATTCGTCGATGATTTATCGGTTGTTTCTTTCGTTGCTACGTTTGTCCTTCTAATCGGTTCCCACTGGTGATCATCCGTGCTATAGTTCTTCGTGAAAATAGGTCCCAATTCTACAGGTTTGAATCCTTCCTGGCTGTTCTCCTTAATATTGGGATCCACGCTTCCGTCCATGTTGAGGTACCTCATATTCTTACTCGCGAATTTGATACTGTATTTGGGGCCTTCAACAGTTCGATTGTAATGACTATCCGACTGAAGTTGCGGAGCAGCAGAGATTTGGATATCCGAGACGATAGGAGAACTCTGAAACGTTTCGAAGTGAGTCGGACCATTGTACATCATCTGTTCGGGAGTTGAAATATTCGTCGGATGATCGTGGAATTGTTGCCAGTCGGCGTTAAATATTTCAGCACTTCCTTTGCTCGATTCGTTCAACGGTGGATGGAATCGATAACCGTGTTCGAACGAAGGTTGGAAACCGTGTTGCACAGGATGATAGCTATCCTGACCTTTGTTCACTTGATCAGCCGGCTTGAAATACGAACTCGAAGTAACGTGATTATTGTTCCTCGCTGCTGCGGCCATCGACGGATGTCTCTTGTGATGTCTCACAACTTTCTGCATGCCATTCGGATCGCCATTGAAGTTCGATCTAAACGTTCTCAAACTGTGCCCCCCTTTCGAATGACTATCGTATCCAGCTTTCAGAACCGAAGCGCTCGACGTCTTGGAAATTTGCGCCACGCTGTTACTAGAGGACAACAAACTGTCCGACGAAGCTAAATGCGCGCCACCGTGAGCGTGCGAGTTGGTCAATTCGGGATTAGTCACAGAAGTCGATAAGTGACTGATGGAAGGAACTATAATGGAACGAACAGCGTGTTCTATTTCAGGATTAACCGGAATGATATTCTTATCGAATGTGGAGTCGATTTCTGAAGCCGGTAAATGCGATATCAAACGAATCACCAAGTGATCAGGCTTGTCTGGCTCCAGGAGTCTTATGTATACTTTGTCGCCCACGCCTGGGAATTTGAATGGACCAACGAGAGGACCAACTGCTTTTGGAGAATCCATCAACTTTCGAAATATGTCCAAGATCGAGTCGAAGATGTTTCTGTTCTGCGTTACTCGGTAGATCGGCTCGATATGAACGACTCCATCGCCGAATGCTTCTGCTGGTCCTTGAACGGTTTCTATTTGCTGGTTTTCGACGTGGTTCTCGTTCAGGTCGTACGATCGTCCGACGTGGGCGGGTTTCGTAGCGGAATGAAGCTGCCTTCGACGACGATTTCCTTTGAATCGATTTAGACCGCGCAATTTTGGTGGCATCGATCGACTCGGACGAACCCTTAGAAGCATCCTATGCGCTCCGGAATGAACGTGGGAATGTAATTTGTGATTGAAGGACGTCATTTCCGGTCGAAGGGTGGTGAACGTTATCTCGCTGGGGTCTGTGCCATTTTCTAATTGGGCTTGCGGCTGTTCCTTCGACAAAGCCTTCAGCTGCGGGCGTCTGAGATTACAAAGAAATATTCTGTTAGATCGGCCAGAAAAGGCCGCTTCTTTGGAACATAGTATCGCGATATATTGCATAGATCAGTATCGCGATACGTAAGTTAATATTCAAGTAACTACACAAACACGAGTAAGATTTGAAAGTAGACGTATCAAAGTATCATTTGAAAATGAAGTACTAAAGATTGACTTGATTTATCGCGTTTAAGATTATCTTGAAGTGGAAGAAGACAAGGTGAATTTTTTATACAATTATATTAGGTGTACCAATGAATTCACCTTTTGATTTAATTTAGCGTTTATTTTTAACAAAATTAAATATCTACCCTGCTTTAAGTATAGACGATATCGTTCTGCGATACTATATTGCATTTTTCGGACAAGTTATGGATTCGTGCTTTAAAGAAAATTTTATCATTTGATCAAATAAATTCGTTGATCCATTGAAAAATAGTGAAATACTTGTTGGTACATCTAATATTATATTACTACTGCACACACTAAAATGCAATACAAAGAGAGAATAGTGTGAATAATAGAATATATTAATGCTGACAGATCTCCACATTTTAGATACCTAATCAAATTATTTTTTTTCTAAGAAATAAAATAAAATATTATCTTATTTTCTAAGAAAATTATAACATCTGAAAGATTTTATCCGAAAAGTTTGTCCCGAAAACTCGCTAATACGTCGTTCAACACCAGAACTGTCGACAATTAAGGTGTACTTATTTATATCGAAGAAATTAATGCAATAGATACTTAAAGAAATTTACAATGCAATGGATTCTCTTTGTATAAAATCACTGCTAATTTACAAAAATGCATTCGTATAGATTTACACAATTTTTATAAGAAATTACAAATAAGTCATTTTGATCACTTTGGTAGCTCTAATGTCAGCAAAACTTTGTTTCTACGCCTCCTTAAAATACAACAAAACTTGTTCACCAACGTAATACAATATTACTTTATCTTTTTTTCTATGCGTTAATGTGACGTGGGAACGTGTTAAAATTTTCGGGGGAAACGTACCTTCTGGCGTGCACCGTTTCTGCGCCGAGGAACGTCGATATTAATGCAACGCAAACCTGCAACCATAAAAACAGGATAAGACTATGCTATTCGCCGATTAAAACAAAAAGAATTATTTTGTATCAAAACAGCCAATAAATTTCACAAAATGATAGTTCTATAAATTTTCACAGCATCATTCTACCACGATCACATTCACAATTATTATCTTAGAAAGGCGACTTAAAAATTCAGAGATCCTTGTTCAAATTAAAATATGTTCTTCCATTCGTGACACTAGGTCTTCTCGATCGTATTAAAAGTAAGGGTTGTGAATGGATTGAATGAACTATTGCACTGTGATATTCACACGATTGGCGCGTGTAACTCGCCGATATAGTCGATAAGAGTGATCGATTCACTCACCGTGACCACACGCGCGATCCTCATGTCACTGATCGCACCAGGTCTCACTAGATCACTTCACCGATCCTACTATGGGGACGACAGTCCATTGGCAACGTCTTTTAAACCTTCCCCGGAGCTACTGGCACGACAACTATTAAACTGGACTTGACAACATTGTTTTGCGTACGTATAAACTGCTGGGGCAGGTGTTTTCTCTTGAAAGATAAAAAAAAGCATAAGAGGAGATCAACAACAAATCATACCTGCTCCGAGCTGACTCACGAGGAATTGGTGCGCATCACACGCCACCACTTCCTCTGGAGTCCGAGTAGCGTGCACCATATGTGTGAAAATGTACCGACATTTTGGTCGGGGAAAACGAAAATAAAATTCCAGTCGTTTAGATCGGTTACTCGTAACCGGAAAAAATTCTGATCATTTATAAAGGTTGTTCGTAACCAAAATTATTTAATTAGAGATGTTAACTCTTGTAACGTAACTTTTAAAATTTGCCTTGCAACAGTTACTCTGTCTGGTTTTAACTCTATGCGGATGGGTGTTGTAAATAATCGCTCAATTTTCAAGGCAAAAAATTCAATTTAATATAATTGATGGTGGCTGCTACAAATAATTAGAATTCTTTGAGTTCTGTCCTCAAAGGGTTGATAAATGAACAAAAATTTGTTAATTTTTATTTTGCTTCGTCTGCATAGGGTTAATAATGCTACTGACTTATTTACTGAATCTGTGCATACTTTTAAATAATCAGTTTTACCTTAAATTAGAATGTTGTATGCAACTGTAATATCTACATATTCATAACGTTCTCTATTTACAATATTAACCTTCGTGTACTGTTACGATATTCAATTTGACCCGAAATAAAAGAATGGACATTAAATAATCTCTTTCCAAAGTACACAATGCAAGGAAAATTCATAGATGTTTTAAGGATTATTTGAAGAATATGTTTCATGCGTAAGAACACATATACCATTAAGTCGTGATGAAAAATGCTTGTTACTTTAGTATTCATCCCAACAGTTTTAACATAACTATTTTTAGCATAACTATTACTTATTATTTTAGCATAACCTATTTGAACAATGCATAAGGGTTAATGCGCAATTATTACCTCAGAGGGCTAATGCCCATAAATAACTCATTATTATTATATTTGTCGAAATTTAGACCGAGTAACGCGATGGTCAGTAAAAACATACTTTCCTATAAACGTCGCGTTACCGTCGATAAGTAAAAAAAAAAAAAAAAAATGTATTTAAAATTTTACTCACTGTCGTATTTAAAACTTCGCAGCTATTCGCGCGATATCCTCCGAAACACACACTATCACGCACTGGGAAAGAAGGAGCGATGTCGAGTAGAAATCGAAAAAGATATTCAAACCGAATGCTGTGAACTTCCTCTGAAACCTTCAAAAAGCGGCCTAAATTAAAGAACCCTGTGCAAACTATAAAAAGACTAATTTGAAAACTAATATTCTTCCTTCCGAATTCACCAGAAACTATAATGGTACCTTAAAATTGTAGCTTTGCGAACTGAAACTTCTCGCGAATGTTTCGCTGATCTACTGCTCATACAAGGACTATACTAAATGACTGACAGTGAACTATTTTTCTTATCCATATATATAGACCGCTTGTATATTCGTAGCTCATGAATATCGTGTAGCTGTTTCCACCACGAAAAGCGGGGATCTCAACGAAAGTGAATTTTCCTACGTAGAGCTGCTTTAATTGGACGAAACTACCACGCGGGGTTTCTATTTAAGCAACGAAGGTAAAAGGCCAAACTATCAAGCAGTCATGCACATATCTAGACAGACCTGTTCTACGCATCAACTAATTGACGTGAAATGAAAGCAACTGCGAACCTGTTTTGTCCAAGAAATGGTACCGCAACGCCATAATGGGTGATGAATCGAAATAGACGGGGGAGGAAAAAGAAGGAGCTATTAAGAAGGTTCGTTAACGACACATCAACGTGTATACGTGACCGAACAAGTAGCAAAAAAACGATGAAAACGGGTATCATGTTCAGGGACTTCTGTTTCTCGATAAAAAAAAAGTAATTGAAAAATGTCAGCCGGTGTGTCTTTATGAAAGGAGATTGGAAAATTACAGACTGTCTTAAGGATATACAGATGTTCTTTATTGTCAATTAAATCGTACGTCCTGCCTATTGGTAAATTACTGTGGAACACGCATTTCATACAATTTCTTTATATTATTATAGTGCCGTTTAAGAGTACATTACAATTATTGAAAGTAGAGGAGTGATCTAGAGACTTCTTGTTGCGAAACATGTTTTACAAACACACACGCACACACACGGTATATTTGTTATTTACAGACTCTTTCTAATTAGCTGTAAAAGTTTCGACAACCATCTCAAAGTTTACATTTGTTCTACGATTCCACGCTAATGAAGTTATATATTTACGAGAGAAATGGAGGAATCCAATCGTGAAGCTTAGTCGTTGCAGTTGAATAAATAGCACTTCTCTAATGCATAATACATTCCCGTTTAACTGGACGTTAATGTAGTTACCACGTGAAACATTGTAAACATCGTGAGCAATTTCTCCGTAGAACCTATATGTACGTACTTCGGATATTACATCAGATCTTAAGTTCGATAGGCTCTAATTATAATTAAAGCGGCGCTTTCCATCGAAACGAAAACCGTAAGCTGCACTGTTCGGCGCGCCGACCAAAGCGGGATTTTTGTATTGGTGAAACGATCCGTGAAGATGCGGAGGCCTCACTGCGTTCTGTTCCTCCTCCTGCGATCCTTTCAAGTAGAACGCTTCGAATTGTCCCTCCGGTAGCAGGATATCCTTCAACGATTTATCGTTCGGATCGTAGGCCATTGCATTTCTTACCAAAGAAATTAGAAGCAAGAAAGACTGCAATTATAAATATACTTTATTATGCTCTATTTGATCATATAAAACAGATTCGTAGAACGTGACACAATTGATTCTTTCACGGCTCGAATAAGTTTCACTTTCGATGACACGAACTCGATGACACCCGCGATTTTCAAACGATTTTAACTTCCCATTACCGTTGACTAAGTAGAGGATAGACCACTCGTTTATAGGAAACATCATAAATTTCAAACTGAAATTTCAGTCGTGTAAAAAGCAGTGATTTTCTACGCCTCTTATAATTTAGAATGGTTATTTTAAGAATTATATTCAATTCGACTATAAAAATTGATAAAGTCAACGTTCTATAATGCCATCGTAAAAGTAAATTAAATTCGGGTTATAGAGGATTTAATGATAGACGTGCAATACGTATGAAAATATACTTCTATCCACATTATTATAGACCTGGATTTTACAGATCAATTATGTCGAAGACACATGCGTCGCGTAATATTTATTTATAATTCCCATCGTTTTAAAGGCACTGTTGTCTTATTCTAGTCTAAATTATTAACGTCGCATGATGTGACATTAAAATGGTAAGGGGGCCAGGTAGCTCCCTAATGATTCTATATAACAATGGATAGTCTGTTCAATGCTTCGCCAATGGTTTTACATTGGATGACACGATCTCGATGAACCCCGTGATTTTCACACGATTTTAACTTTCCGTTACGGAACTTTTATAATCTTACGAGGCCTGCAAATGACCTCGACCTCCATTACCTCAACCACAATAACCCGCAATGGTCTTCAAATCGCCTTAAGCGCTGCTTTCCAACCTTTTTTTGGTCGCGACCCGGTTTTATAATAGTTAAAGTCATCTGCTACCCCCCACCAGCGACTTTAAATTGAATAATACCAGATTGATATTGTCTTGCGCCCTTTAACCGTCCTTAAAAGTCAATTATATGAACCATCGACCCATTGCAAGCGTGTATTTTTATCGAAATATTTTTCTTTTAATTAGGCAAGCTTTAGAAAAGTTCAAGATGTCCTGATTAAAAAGATATTATAAAAACGTACCATAAACAAGGTGAAAATGTTTGCGGCCATACTCTGACTCGTGATCTGCATGGAATAATTGCTTGACGTGCTGAAAGTATCAAGAATTATGTAGCTACACGTAAAGTGAAAGAAAGATTAAAGAGAATACAATTGCTCCGCGAAATCGTATATATATATAAATCAAGCGATAAATGTTTCAATTGCAAAACCGTGAAACAAAGTAGGTATATCATGCTTTAGTAACTGTAAGAGTTTGCAAGTTAGTATACTTCGCGAACAATGCAGCTCGTTTCATGTTCAAACTAACGAAACGCGATCTTTTGAAACAGTATTTTACACCTGAATTCGATTAAATCTAGCCAATCCTCCAGATTTCACATATACCACATTTTTCCGTACTTTTACACTGATATCTAATATCATTCGCAAGATAGTGTGAATTGAACGACTTGTAAGGTATTAATATCTGATTATTCGTAACCGCATATGATTTCTATTCATCTTTTCCTAGATTAAAGAACGCGATTGACAAAAAGAATAGCTAATCGTTACCGCGCGTCCATTCATCTCTAATTTTGCGGGCACGCAGTAGGTTTGCGTTTCTTCACGCTACACTTCATCGTTTTCTATTGTCTTACCCGTAAACAAGATCCAACTGATTATTTTTCAAAAATAAACATAAATATACATATACATATTTGTTTAACAAATATACTTCAATTATCCACAAGATGGAGATAGGAAGAGCATTTGAAAAAAAAACGAATAATAGCCGATTCAAATAAAGGGAAATTGTTTTACTTAAATTGTATGCATTCTAACGCGTCATTAATTGGATTCAACTGGACGTAACTAATTACCTAATTCTGTTTTCTCTTTTCTGCTACTACTCGTCACCGATTGAAATCGCTCGTGGAGGAAAGAAGAGGATCGAACTGTAGCTTCAATTTTCTGCGCGGAACTGTGATCGCGATATTTAGCTGTTACTTCGTCAAAAAAGAAGCCGCACTGTAAAAAGATGGCAAAGCTACGAGTTTTCATAGTTGAAACTCACCGAACGTGGCCGTAGCAAAAGTGAAAGCCGCTCGAGTGATCGCACACAACAGTATAGAAACGTTTCCTCTACCTGTACACGTTTGACGACCTTACCACTGCCAAGCGCCCCCATACCGAGCACCAAGAGCACCTTCGAGACCTGCAGAAACGGAAGCTGACGAAAGTGGAAAACGCGCGACCGCGGATGTCACCGGTAGCCGACTTTATCTTTCAGGAATCGCCCAAAATAAAGTACGTACTATGCGTCGCTGGTAAAGAAGTCTCATGGAAGGAATGGAAATCTGTTTGAATACAAATTCATCTTTGCGTTATTGATCAAAACGGTACGATGCGAAAAAGCGAGGAAGACATACGGAGACACACAGGCACATATTTTTCTTACACTAGCGTCGTCCCGAGAGACTTATTGTGAACGGTGTACAACAGTTGCATCGGCGAAGGATTAAAAGGAATAGAAGAAAAATTGCATCATTTACAGGGATGTGCGAGAATCCCGAAAATGTTCGGGATTCCGAAAAGATTCGGGATTGTTGGGGAGAATGTTGGGGATCTCGGGTTCCGGAAAAAAAATGTTCATCTCGTCTCGATTTTATATTGGGTTGTAACGTATGAGTAAAGAGAAGTATGAGAACTAACGTATGAGAGAGAATAGTAAAAGCGAACTCAACACTGTTAAAAATATTTTTTACTATATTAAATTGATTTATGCTACTTAACACGCATTCCTGTTGGTCTGTTTTGCGAATTTCCTTCTTTCCGGTATAAATTATACTAATTTTTGATAAACGAAACTTTATTAGAACGTTTACGGTACCGATAAAAAGCAGATTTTTTTTAAACATGCGCTTGTTGAATTCACGCTTATTACCCTCAACACCACAAATGAAAGATCAGAAGAAAGATTGCATAATTTGTAATGGTGCGCTGGAATCACGAAAATGTTTGGGATCTCGGGTTTGGAAGAAAAATGTTCATCTCGTCTTGATGTTATATTGGGTTGTAATATATTTATCCCATTTTTCTATTACTTTATTTATTTATTCTTATTATTTATTTGTACGGACCCTAATTTCTTTACATGGGAACCAATTAATAATTATTTAAGACAGAAGAACCATCTATTCCTGATTATGACGATGCGACGTTTTTATGTATCGATTTTTTTAAAATACAAAATTCTCCTAAAATTGTATAAAAAGGATAAGACATTGCTCCGTCGCTAAGGGGTTAATAAATTCTCGTTGTATTATTTCCTTTGTAATGTATACTTGAATCTTTCTGTATAATTTGAAGGATTCCTCTCTTGCAGAATTCTTATGATTTGAAAAACCACATGAGAAAACAAAACGAATATATGTTACAACCCAATATTTTCGGATTCTCCGTCATCCCTAAAATCGTATTATATTCGATGTATTCAACAAAACGAATACCAAAACGGCCTCCGCATTCTCGAAATTCTCGGAAGTATCGAGAATCCTGAAAATGGCGGAATTCCGCCCTGATTGCAAAAAAAAAAAAAATTCCCATTCAGATTCCTAATAGTTTTCATTGTAAAGACAAAGTAATGACAAATGTAAGAAACTGTACAATTTATTTATACAAATAAAATCAGGTATCATTGTAGAAATACAAAATCGAAGAATAAGAAAATGCAATTAATGATATGCTTCGTCGAGACAAATAAGCTTTTGCCTTATAAGAAATTTTTACTGTCGAGAATCACCAGTTGCTCGACATTATTGTTGAAACGCTGTAAATCAGGAAAGAAATTTACGTTTAAGGATCTCCCAGATCGGGGCGAAGTATTCGCAGCGACGGCAAATTTTTTATGAATCGGGGAAATAGACATGCAAATTAATATTTGTGGGGAAAATTCGCTACCGTATATTTCGCGTTGATTCGAGGGATCTTTTAGCTTTCGAAACACAACGAATAAATTAAATTGTTCTTAAAGGCATTACACTACTATCACAATGTGCAATGTACTCATCTAAAACGGTGCAAAACATCGATTTCATTAGCTGCCGAATCTCGTAGTACTCACAATACGGAAAACTTAATGTGATGTTCCATTGTATTCGTTGTCACGCACAAAATACACGCGCACAGTTTTATATATTATTAACTTTCATGTAAGTTACACTAGCACAATAAACACGTTCCAGTATTACAAATAGATATCAGTGGAAAGAAAAGCAAATTAGCATTTGTCACTACCACGATACAACGATTCCAATGTTTTAATACAAGAAGAAGCCTTACAAGAAGCATACTTCAATATATGCTTGCAAGTTTACAAATTTTAATTAAAATATATATGTATATATATATATATATATATTAGATGTTGTTCGATTGTTTTCTTTTTTCCTTTTAAGTACCTTTCGAAAATGGTCGCAATAAAATAAGAACATGTTAGGTAACAGTATAAAATTACAAACATTCTATTCACTTGTACATGAATTCATGATACGTCACAGTTGTTTTATATTTACAAATATTAAGTATCCCTGGGATGCAGCCACATACCGTAATAATATATTACACAGAGTATAAATAAGAATCTTGTTTTGTCTTTCCTTTTGGAGGTGATGTGAAAGGTGAGAACCATGCGACCGAAAACCTTCCGAATACAGCTTGAATGGACTTCCATCTGCTATTACGAACCCACCTAGCTTCTTCTTTTTTGAGTTGCTCAATACCCTATCCAAAATTGCGCAAATAAGTAATGTAATACAAGGTGTGCGTGATTTACTTCAGAACAATGTAAATAGGAAATAGGTTCTAGACAAAAGTTATAGACAATACAAGAATATGTAATAAAAGATAAGGGTTTCTAATTAAAAATTTAATTGTGACCTTCATGGAGCTTTTCAAGGATACATCAAGGTCAAACTGATATTGGCATTATATGTCCTCCTTGGTATACTATAAATAAGAGCTCAGTAACCTTTTTACTGAGAAAAGCACCTCAAATAACTAGCTTATAGCAAAGAGCACCTTACTTTAATTTTGTGCAGGGAGAAGTTTGAAGTTAAAAACAAATTCGGCACGTATTTATTAGGGATGTGCAGGATCCCGAAAATATCAGTTCGGGATGGGACGAGAATTTTATTCAGGATAGGGATCGGATTTCTGAAGATTTCGGGATCCCAAAGTTAAATATTAAATTAATTAATAATTCATTGAAAATAATTATGATCTGGTCTCGATTTCATATTTTTTAATTCTAGCATGTGTCTAAAAACTATGATGATACCATCGATATTGAACCAAACGAATATCGAAACGGCATTCGAACTATCAAAGTATTCGGGAACCTTCGATATTTTATATTCTGCTATAACTTTTTTTTAGAACATTTTTCCGTGTTAACCAATTTTTTGTTCTTTTTTTTTGTAGATATTTACATGTTCTGAGATAAATCACACAGTCTGTATATTTGAAGTTAATGTGAACTATATAACTAATATATACACATACAGTTTCATCATTCCAAATTGCTTGCAATTGGGTCCCCAACATTACAGCTGTGAAAATGGCAAATAAAAGAGCTTCAAAAGCTAGAAAGAGCAACAGTACCACTGTTGCTGGTGGACTAAACGTGGAACATTCCTTCCACTCTTGCCTTACACATGTAGCAAATTGTTGTATACATAAAAATAAAGATTGCAACGACATTCCTGCTATATAGAACTGCAACACATAGCGTAAAAATACATTTACAAAAATACCTTTAAATTGTAAGTACAGAGATACTTACAGTAAAAAGTACAAAATACTTTTGATTATTTTCTCCAACACAATTATTAACCCATGGACAATGATGGTCCATTTTCCTAATACATCTGTAAATAACGATTTAAATACCCCGAGTTGTTGATTGCTTTATATATTACAAATTATGGTACTTTAGATCAGCGGTTCTCAACCTATGGTCCACAGTCCAATATTGAACCACATTAAATTTTTAATGGACTGCAAAATAATAGTTGCTTGGAGTTGCCATTAAATTCTATTCTGTGTTATTTTATTTAAACGTAGCTCAGTAGCATTCTTAGTAAGTTATAATTATTTGTTCTAATCCAATAACTATTTTAATAAGTTTAGTGTTCAAATATAACTCGAACTATCTTAGTAATCCCTATAATCTTTGAACAGCTTCTCTAGTTTAATTATGTACTATTAAATGTATGTAAGTTTCCTCATTTAAATAGCATGATTCCAGTTAATCAGACTTTTCAGATTTTAATATTATAAATATTACAAACAAATATGTTGAGTTCCATAGCAAACAGGTTGAGAAACACTGTTTTAAATGTTACAAATTCACCTTTGGCAAACAGAACAATGGTGTGCCCTATCAGGCTTGATAGAGCAACACTTTGGGCACTTAAAAATTACTTGTCCATCTCTAAATCCCATTTGTTCTATCATCTCCTTTGTAGCATTTCCTTTTGGAACAGCACCCTGTATATGCAAATATTTTTCTGCCAAATTGCTAGCATATTTCATACGTAATAATTATACATTTAAAAGTACAATTTCTACATACTGGATCTGTAAACATTGTCCTCAGATGAGAAGCAAAAGCTAAGAAAGTTAGTGACTGAAATATTGCAGTGTTCAAACTAGAATATAAAGTATTTATCGTGGGAATAAGGATAACTGCCATCACTACAAACTCTGCATAAATTATTAACAACCATGTTAAAACTGCACATATGATTCCACATATGTCCTGCAATAATAAAATACTTCATGCTGCATTTGTGATTGCTAGGGGTACATCTAATGACTACAAAAAATATTTGATTGCCACTATATCTTCACATTTAGGTGCCAGTTAGTTAAATTCAACCATATCAAATTTTTTATCAATGAATATGAATGTAGTTAATTAAGGTGCTATTAAATATTAAAAAATTTGCCATGATTAAATCTGATTAAGCAGTACTTAAATCTTAAGATACAGTGGTGTGCTAATACTTTTTTGTAGCCACTGTAAACGATTTAAGAACAACTTTGTACCTACTTTTATACACCATAATCTCCCACCATAACATTTATTATGCACATCCTTTTCTCTATGGAAAGATATATAATCATAATCCATGATTTATTTTTATTTACTAAATTCTTAACTATTAATCATGTGAGAAGACACCACTAATGTTTACCAATGTAACCATGGTTCTTCGCTTGAAACAAAAATTAACATAAATATTAGCAACAATTCGTACAATGTATACCCGAGATCGCAAATTTGCAACAAAGTGAAACATTGTATTTATGCTACAAAATAACATAAAAGATAGCCTCGTAAACAAGTACTCACATTGTTGCTCACATAGCCACAATAATCGAACGATACGTATCAACTTTTATTTCAATTTTCCCCATTATGATACATCGAACGTGTTTATAGCGAATATCGAATAACGAGATTGATTTTTCCGCTCTGGCCTCTCATGTAATTAACCTGAGCAGGTACGTCCATTAATAAACAATTATGTTATTATTGTAAAGCCATTCTTTAAATATCCGAAGATCGCCTGTTTATAACGATTCAAATATAGCAGAAAGTAAATGAACTGAAAACGGAACTTGAGTACGTTATCACGTGTAGATTACGGGGATAGCTTGGTATCTAAACGTCACCGATATTCGCCATTGAACGGTATTACGAACGCACCTCCTCACATTTAATCGAACAGATGTTCTCAAGGGTGGTTGTCGCTACGCGAGTGCACTGTTATCCAATTAAGATTAAGTAATGTCAAGAGGGAATAAGAATGGACGTAAATAATACTAGAAACTACCGGTTCTAACGTTGCCTGTCGTATTCTTGCACGCGACTGCAAGTTTGACAGTACATGGTCAGGGTGGGGGCGACAGTGCGCAGCCATATTGGCTACTTGTGACTTTTGGGAGGAAGCGAGCAAAAAATAACACAACTTTTCTCGTTTCTACGTGAAAAAATGTTGCCTTTGAGGATTTTTCATTGATCCCACACGTCGATCTTATTAACGCGAACACGATTACGGTAGAACGTGTGATCATTTATACAAGCTCAACCTTTTTTACGAAAAATGGTATGTTACTTTTTTGATTAGCAAATTCTCCGCCTTGGAACACTTCGATATGTTCGTTGTGAAATTTGACGATTCTGGTGACGTTTCTCTTTTATTTTCCACCTTTTTTCCTCCGTAGAGTTTCTTTGGATTCGGTCAGTCGGCTGACATAGAGATTACATTAGATGGTGCAGAGACCAGGAAGACTGCAGACATTAAGTCTGAAGATGGCAAAAAAGAGCGCCACTTGTTATATTATGACGGTGAAACCGTGTCTGGGAAGGTAAAAATGTTTTTTTAAATATATAAATGTTAATAATGTATAAGAAATATCAGTACAATGTATAACTTATAACCTACGATGATCATTTGAATGCTTCACATAGATAGACGTAAACCAGAAATTGGAAACTACCTAACTTTGTCTCATTGTCCATTAACTATTTGTATTAATAACTAATATATGCTTTATATTTTTATACAAGTGCTTGTAAATGTATATATACTCTTGAAAGTTGAAGTATACGTAATACACAAGAGACAAGATTTAATATCTCTAAGCAAATATTGTTATCTTATTGAATTTGATATGTTTAATTTATAGAAATGTTACAAGATATCCTTAACAGAAATATTATGTGTAACATGTAACATTTAATATGCTTAAATGGAAGCTAACTTGGATCAAGGTCATATTAATTATTGGATTATTATTTGCAGATTAATATTAGTTTGAGGAAAGCTGGTAAATTAGAGCATCAGGGTGTAAAAGTAGAATTTATTGGACAAATTGAACTATATTATGATAGAGGAAATCATCATGAGTTCACAAGTCTAGTTAAAGAATTGGCCAGGCCAGGGGAATTAACTCATAACACAATGTACACTTTTGAATTTGCAAATGTAGAAAAACCATTTGAAAGTTACACAGGATCAAATGTACGGCTAAGATACTTCCTCAAAGTTACAATTGTTCGAAGACTTAGCGATATTGTTAAAGAACTTGAATTAGTTGTGCACACTCTTAGTTCCTATCCAGATATGAACAATCCTATTAAAATGGAAGTTGGAATTGAAGACTGTTTGCATATTGAATTCGAGTATAATAAAAGCAAGTAAGTTGTGTTTCATCATGCTGATGAATTATATAATACGTGTTGCCTCTGCTGCAGCTACATTCATGTTGATTTATCTCTTCAGATATCATTTAAAGGATGTCATTGTTGGAAAAATATATTTCCTCTTGGTTAGAATAAAAATTAAACACATGGAGATTGCCATAATAAAACGGGAAACCACTGGTTCTGGTACTGTATCATTAATAAATCTAATTTTTTTAGCAAAATAATTATAATCATCGAGTTCTTCTAATTTTTATATCATTATGAATCTTACTATGTCCACTGGAGAATGCATTTTAGTTGCCAACTAATTTTTCACAACTTATTATACTACAGTTATAAATAGATTACATATTTGCAGGTCCACATACATTTACGGAAAACGAAACTATAGCGAAATACGAAATAATGGATGGAGCACCTGTGCGAGGTGAATCCATTCCAATAAGAGTATTTCTAGCTGGCTATGATTTAGCACCCACAATGCGCGACATTAATAAAAAATTCAGTGTTAGATATTATCTTAATTTAGTTCTCATGGATGAAGAAGATCGTAGATATTTTAAACAACAAGTAGGTTAAAAATGCCTCTATGGCGGAGATCGGCAACCTTTTCACAAAGAAGGGCACAGTGAATGCACTAATTTATGACGGGGGGAGGGGGGGGGGGGAAGTAGATTAACACTTTACAGCCCAATTAATTGACATGTAACACTTTCATTGGCGGCCGGTCAAGAATGAAAGAGAAATTCTTAAAGTTGATTCAATACGTATATACACGTATAGAAAACTTTTATTGTAGATAATTTATAATTAATATACTATACACTATATGTTACACATACTACAGTACAGTAGCCCTGCTTTATCGTCCGCATTTTTCCCGGCAGTAAAGTGTTAAATGTACTTTGCTTGAATCGTCGAGTAATCAAGACATATTGTTTCGCGTTCTCTCGCCAGGTTTCGATCTAACGTAATAAAAAACTTGAAGATTGCTCAACGCTTAAATGATTGGCACACGTGAGCGTTTAAAAAATGCTTCACTGGCACTTAAGTGTCCGCGAGTTTCAGGCTGTCGATCACTGCTCTATGTTTTTGCCAACTTTTTGCGTTGTGACACTTTTTACGATTAATGTTTTTCTTAGGAAATAACGTTATGGAGAAAAGGTGAGAAAAGTAGAAAATCTCAAACCGCGTCACCACATATGCCATCGCATTTAGTGTCGGCAGAAACGGGCTTCCCTCAAGGAGCTGCTCAAAATGGTCCACCATCCGTGTCACCAGCAGTCCAATCAGGACAACTGCCATCCACTAACATTACTAATGTGGAGGATGCACAAGCGCCAATAGAAAGCATGACACGCGAAGAAGGAGACGGTGAAGGTGCAAAAGAAGTTAATCCTGAAAGTAACTGAATTTTCGCATCTAAAAGCAGTTATGAAGTCAATGAAAGTTTTACTAATTCAAAGAATGAGTAACAACTCGACGAGATACCGCACGGAACTAGTAGTTTTGAACGGAATGCCTCTTGTACTATGAAAAAAAAAAGAGAGATTGAATTTTACGAACTATGAAAAATCGAAACATCTGCGAGTAAAGTTGTAAATATTTTGGATACCTATAAATAATGCGGATGATTAAATTGAATAAGTAGCCAATTGTCGATCAAAATTTCAAATTATCAAGATCTATAGATAACGTACTAACGGTGTCTGATGGGACAGACCTGAAATAATAATAATAATAATAATAATACTAAAAGGAAAAAAATATAAACGAAATAATACAAACGTATAAAATGGATATTCATAAATGGACGATTTAATAATTGAATATTAATCAGTGGTATATTCTTGAACGGCATCTGAATGTTACAGTGTTCAGAATATTTTATACAAACTTATTATGTGTTATATTCTCAAAGACCTTTATCAAAATCTCTTTTGTTATATTATCAGATCTCTCAGATGGCTAATTTCTGTCATACGAGAGTTTTATAAATCTGAAATGAATATACATATACTCACAATGGCTGCCCTATTTTAATCCATTCACCTAGTCTGCAACTAATATGATAAAGGCACTCGGAGAAACGCTTTTGCATATGATACACTATTAAATTAAAATAATTTACGGGAGAAATGTGATCTTTTCAATAAAAGAAAAATCTTTTTATTGACATTTGCAATAAATATGTTAAGATACGTGCACAGCATATGACATAATATATTAATGTAGTTCTGTCCCAATTTATAGCATAACTGTATATACAAATTACCGAATTGTATATGCCAATTAATTTTTTAATAGAATTTATATGCAACGTCTCAAGATTTACGATATAAATCATTGTAAGAAATGTATGCCTTAGTATGCCTGTTCAATTTTTAGCATGCCTTTATTACTATAAGAGTGGACTATGATAGATTAAAAAATGGGATGGCCCACACATGTATTTATAGATATATACATACATATTACAATATGTGTGTGGATATATACATGCATATACATATGTATATATATATGTGTGTGTGTATATATATATATAAATGTATATGCACACATCGTGTATATATATATACATATATATATATATATATATATATATGTATGATTTTTAATGATTAGTAGTAGTTACAGACTGGGTTATATATACATACACACATGCATATGCAAGCATCCACATCTATTGTAATAAAACTGAGACATGTTCTATCCAGGTAGTACTATCATGATTACTACCGCGATGGACGTAATACGTCGGTATGAAAAAAAAGAAGTACCCATCGTTTTGTACAATTCTGTGTTAACATCGGTTGACTATTTGACTATGAATCTTGTTGAAACGCAAAACAAAAACAAAAAAAAAAGAATATAGAAGAAAGGGAGAGAAAAAAAATGTATGATAGTCAATCGCGTGTATTTCGAGAATACTTTGTTTCGTGTAAATTAAAATTTTCATATTTCACGCCTTTGTTATTTGTTGACAAGAAAGATATATGTGTAAAAGAGAGAAAAAGCAAAACTATTTGTGAATTATTTGACATGTCAAATATTGTATATACATATACATATTGTCATACGATATAAAAACTAGTTGCATATTTTAATGCCCACATATAAATATATTATACATCGCATACAGTGTGCCGTTGTGTGCACGTGTATCGCAAAACATTACTTCGTTTATGCATACACCCCTCCTACCGTTTTCTATGAATGAAATATCGACAGATTTTTATTCTTACTATCTATACAACAACTTGCTTCTTATCTGAAAGACGTGTGCAAGTAAACCATGCATTTAAGTGCAATTAATTTTATGATAAGTTTATAGAGGATGGAATTGACCAATGATAACGTAATAGAACTTTATAACGGCGATGAAAACGTCGACTAAAATTTTCCTACTGCCCCAAACCAATTCCCCCCCCCCGCCCCCTTTTTTTACATTATGTCAAGTGCCTTATTTACGAAGGAAGATTAACATTAGAAAGTAAGACAAATATTTTATTCTTAAGAAATAAGAAGTCTTATTATTTAATTAATTAAACAGAGTTTACTATTATTCCTCTTTAAAACTTTACATTGCTGTATATGTATACTTTAGTGTTTTAATTATTATAAACATATATGTATATACCAGTTAAAAATATTCTTGCATATATATCCATAGATATTGTAAAATTATAATTGCAACAAAGCCAGTTTTATAGTAATTATTTATTCTTATTTATTTTCATATTATGCTAAGTGCTAAATAAATATATATAAATAAATATATGCTAATTAAAAATTAGATCAAAGTATATGCATATATATATATGCATATATACGAGGTTAATATTTCGTCCTAGGAACGCCGATAAGGGGGTTGGGGTTATTATGGACTTAGAAAATATCACGTAAAAAACGCGAAAAAATGATTTTTAAGGTAAGGACATAGCGGAATTAAAAGTTATACCTGTTTAAAAGTAGTTAATTTATGGGGTTAAAGCAGCCGCCATGTTGGCTGCAGGCACGGCTCGACCAATGGGATCACCCCTTGCGCATCTAGTAACGCCATAGGTATGCTGCCTTTTCCGAGGTGGGTACCCGTGCAGTCTGACTTCAAAGGTGTGTTGGTTAGAGTCCGGTAAATTTAATTACGCTATGTCCGTACCTTAAAAATCATTTTTTCGCGTTTTTTACGTGATATTTTGTAAGTACAAAATAATAAAACCCTTCAGATCGGCTTCCCTAGCGCGAAAGATCAGCCATGTACGATGTGTACAATGTATATATACGATGTGTTACGTTTGCGACTGTGGAATTTAAGGATTTTGGGTTCGGTGCCCATAAAGTGCTAAAGCACTTGCTCGAGGAGCACGAAAAATAAATAAATACTTGATGCTTTGTAAAACTGGAGTTTAAAAGATGTGAGGTCAATCAGTTGTGTAGGCTGTAATAAAGATGAATGTCGATTGAAATACTTCTTCGAGCTGCTGGTTACTCCCTTCTCATCGGGATTTTGGAATTCCCTCTCCAGGATCTTCCATCCAGTCCTGGGTCTTCTCGTGGGCCGATTTCCACCCCGTTGGTAGGCGCTTTCTTCTCCCACTCTTACTCTATCCCCGATCCTTCGTTAGTAGATGGTGGTGGTAGCGCTGAGCCACAGTGGAAGGAAATCACGTTCGGCGTAGGATACACATGAGCGAAGAAAACAAGGAAATTTAGCGGCGAAGGGGCTACGCAATCGTTAAGGATTAACGTTTTGGCTTTGTCTGCGGGAGATAAGAAACAGATGGTTTTCTGCGAACGCTTATGCGAACTACAACGATCAATACTTTTCAAGGATATAACGGAACCTTGGAGAATTTCCTGTTCCTCATACGAATCACACGTACAGTTGTAATCGTGTTTCCAAAAACCCGCCTAATTACAACTATCTAGTATTTGGCGTCTGCGCAATAGCTATTAGTGTTTAAAGCCGTGTTTACATGATAAGAGGGGGGTACGTAACAATAGAATATCCATTCCCATATAAAATCATCAGGGGGCCACCTTTCCCCCTTAACATTCTAGTGAACTGCAAGAACTAATTGCAAAAGACTGTAGGATAATATTCTCGGGACTTTCCCCATTAATTTAAGCTAAAAAGCATCGAAATCGTCCCACTTAAAGCCGAGAAATTTTGTTACAGTAGATGTTCCAACACAGACGAAGTACAGGATCAACTTTCCCTCGACGAGTACAACATGGATATCCAAATAATCCTATAGTTTGTTTATAATAACTTATTCTATACTTCTTTTGTGATTTCATAGCTACATTTAGTTTCAATTCTAGCCGCTACTAATGATAAAATCGTATTCCGCGTTACATCGTTAACGTCGAGAGTGACACGAGAATGGTAACAGGACACGCGAGCCTTCGAATCCTAGGACAAAAATGTGCATTAGGTGATAGGTCTATCCTGTACGTCATCTGTGGTCGATTATCACAATACTTAGTTATCCTACCGTTTTAAAAGCGCTGTTATCTTATTCTAGTGTGAACTGGTGATATCGCCCCCCCCCCCAAATTCCATATAGGAATGGATAGTCTATTCGGTATTTCGTCAATGGTACGACTTTTCCACTTGGACCCTCTTTCCCCTACTTTTTGAGGGGAAATTCCAAGAAGGCCCTCTCATTCGGCACCTCTGCGGTAGCGTAGCGATAGCGATATCTCGCACAAAAAAAACAATTCATTGGCCGTATTATGCATTTTGCAAGTTAGATACCGTGACATTGCTCACAGCAACTTTAACGTTAAGTTTTCTTGCGTTAGCAGATGACCGCGAGGAAGTGCGTTACACAATAATAAAAAGAAAAACTGATTAGTAATTAATTCAATACGAAGTCTGAACAGCATGCGCGTATCTGAACACGCAGATCTGGTGTACGGATAAACAATTATCGTCTGGCTGTCATATTGTATAGTTTGCTGCCGGTCAAAGTATCATATCCAGCAGAAGATTAACCGAACATGGAAGTACGGACGGAATTGATCTCGGACCTACGTGAAAAATTTTTTAAAAAATTGGATGACGAGGGCCCACCGGATTCCAGTGTGTATACTTACTTTTGTTTCGTAAAACTGATTTTTTCCTACTCGTTGTCTTGTTGGCATTTTTAAAAAGCTGGTTAACTCGCAGGGTAAAATCCGAGACTAGTGTTATATTCCAAGGTCAATGTTTTTAATACACATCTAATGAAAAACAAGAATCATTTTTCTGAATAATTTATGAAGCCTTTGTTCTTGTTCTTTTTACATATTTATCAAGCGTATAATAAGCATACATTGTACATGAAAAGTGTTTGTCACTGGTTTCTGACCATCTTAATTGAAATGCAGTTTCAGAATTCCATCCTGCAGATATTGTTAGGGTAGAAGAGAACAACCATTGGTTAAAAAGATTTCTAGAACACAATGAATATAATGTGCAGGAAGCTCTTAATATGTTATGGGAGACTTGTGTTTGGAGAAGCAAATTTGGGGCAAATGGTAATCAAGGAATTTAGCATGTTTACTATATTTTTCGATGTAGTTTGTCTGTAAATTAACAAGCTGATGGATTATATAATTTTTCACAACATTATACTTGCATATTATTTGATCACAGAAATTACAGAAGAGAATGTGAAGAGAGAATATTTAGAAAGTGGATTATGTTTTATGTATGGTCAAGACAAGGATGGTAAAACAATGTTTGTTATTAGAAGTAAATTGCACACCAGAGGAAGCAAAGATTTTGATCAATTGCAGAAACTTGTGATGTATTGGTTTGAAAGATTAGAAAGGTAAGATGAGATAAGATCTGAAATAAATTAGATTTTGTATTTGTGATTCCTTTGTGCTTCTTTTAGGCAAACTAATGGCGGCCAAATTTCACTTTTCTTTGATATGTCTGATACCGGTATCCTAAACATGGATATGGATTTCACTAAGCATCTGATAGGTCTTTGTAAAAATTACTACCCCAATTTTTTAAACTACATTATTATTTTTGAAATGCCATGGATATTAAATGCTGCATTTAAAGTAATAAAGTCGTGGTTACCACCCAAAGCAATTCCAAAGATTAAATTTGTACAGAAAAGCAACATACATGAGTTTGTAGATCCTAATGATGTGCTTACAAGTTGGGGTGGTACCAATGAATATGTCTTCAAATTTGTATCAGAACCACAAAATAATATAGATGCTACAATGAATGGGAAACTCAATAATAGAAAGGTACCTGGTTAATTATTGAAAAAAGTGGATTTTTTGTAGCTTGCAATGCGCATTTCACTTGAAAATGAGTATTTTGTGTTTGCATAATTCTAGGTACATTTTGCAGAAGGTTCTCCAATAACTGAACAATCTCCAAGTGGATTTGGAGATCAACAAACTAAAGAACAATGTAAATAATGAACTTGTAACCAACTATATACATTACTAGACTGTGGATTTTTATACATTTATGGAAAATTTAAATGAGCAAAAAGGCACATAATATGCAATAATACCGAAAATGTTCAAAGTAGAATACGAATTATTGTATTTTCAGAGTAAAACAACTTAATTAATATTGTTAATGAAAATATAGATTTGCATAGAGATCCGCACTCTGTACATTACAAGTTATATTTTCATTTTTATTATAACAAATAATTACTAATCTTTTATAGTATTGTTTATCGAACCGGATGCAATTATATTTAACAAAACGGAGAACGAAATTGGCGGAACAATTACACTTAAAAATGTAACCACTGATAAATATTTGTCTTACAAGGTACAGTTCGAATCTTTATTTAATGATCAAATTTAGCGTGTAGCATAAATATGTTGATTATTATAATGTACAGATAAAAACAACGTCGCCGGAAAAGTTTAGAGTACGACCAAGTTCGGGAGTTTTGTTACCTCAAGAACAACGTTCGATTTCTGTTGTTCTCCAACAGGAATATAATGTTCGCGGTCGCCTAAACGTCGATAGATTTTTAGTTATGTGCTTTCCTATAAAAGATCCGAATACACCATCCCAAGATTTGGCAGCTCTATGGAAGGTAACAAAACCTTGGCAAATCAACTGTAGGAATATATAACTTGTACGCGAATTACCAATTTATTTCTTTTTTTTTGCAGTCGGAGAAACCGGCGGAGCAACATAGACTGAAATGTTGCGATGGCGGAAGTATAAATAGCGAAGCTCAAAAATTGCATTCTATGTCATCTGGAATGTCAGAAAATGGTCAGATAGACATTCTTTTCCATAAAGTGAGTTAAAGCTGTCCAAACATGCTATAAATTAGGGGTACGCGTAATCCCCAAAATATCCGGGAATCTTGAGAATATTCGGGATTTTCATCTCATCCCAATTTGATATTTTCGGATTCCTCAAGAATGGGATGCTTCAATGGCTGTTTCCCTAATTATTTGACAATTAACTTAATATTATATTACCTCTTCAATTTTTTAATGCCGCAAAGCAATTACCTTGCACTCATAACTATAGAGTTGGAATTAGAAATCCCAAGAAGGGTTAAATACATTAAAACGACCATATTTTCGGGAATCCCGCACACCCCTATTATAAATACCGATTGTCAACTCGTTATATTAATCGCTGGTCGTTGAATTACAGGTAACACATTTAAGAGAATGTAATACAAAGCTCCAAAGCGATGTCGCTTTTCTAAAACATTTATTATTGTTTTCTATGGTATTAACAATCGCAGTGGCCGTAATAGTTGTTTATATATTAAAAATTGATATTAAGAATTCTATGGACGAACAAGCCTGTCATACTTGCCGCGGTTTATAGGTTCTTCAAATAGAAACTTTTACATATATATAGAAATTTCAGTTGTTGCATATTTATGTTTATGTTAACATTTTTATTTGAGTTTATTATTCATTTTATGTGGTCATACTGTTCGTTTAATCGTGATTTCTATTGCAAAAGAATTTTTGTAAAATACGTTTAAGGTGTTCTATCTTATCATAGCAAATTTAAAAAAAATAAAAAACGGAAAAAGTTACTGTTGATTTTTGGAATATTTGTGATTAACGTATTTAATAAACGGTAAATGTATTATTATTCGTAAAACCAAAAAATATATAACAAACTATAATTATTTTTATAACGTTTTACACACATTTCTACATGATCTTTATACAACTTATCTTCCTTGTAGGTTATAAATAATTTAATAATTGAAACTGTTTCTAATTGTTCCCTTTATTTACATAATATATTTAATTATATTTAAATCATTCAATTAAAATAAGTTTTTCTTACTTATACACCTGAGGAAGTTTTTAATAACAAACTTATGTAATATTGCATAAATAATTATATTTACATGTAAATACTTCATTCTTAATAACTTTATAAGACGTGTTAATAAACTATATATTTAATATGTTCAAAAGGAACAAATATTTTCTTGCATTTCATACACGATTTTTGTTACATTATAAATAAAATAAGATAAAAATGAATCGATGTGTTATCATTGAACTGCGTATTTTTATGCGTTTATGGGAAATTTAAATAAATAAATAGATGAAACTATGCTAAAGAACTAAAGTAAAATACAAGTTATAATGGTTAGAGGGTGAATTAGATCTTTATTAAAGCCCTATTTGTTTAATTGCGTCCATAAAAATATGAATTAGCATAAACATCAGTAGTCTAATTATTATTGATGAATAACAATGTTCTGTTCCACAAAAAAAATATTAATTAATACACGATCTTCTTATCACACCAAACAAACTCGTTAGTAATGAAATTTAATATGCAAATATTATCCGCTATCACGGATTTAGATGGATAAAAAGATTATTAATTATGTCATTACGATACTTTTCTTCCCGGTTTACGTCAATTACTGAATATGCAGAAAAAATTTCCATTGATATTTCGTGCAAGTGGGTGTTGGTCTCCCCACCAAAATTTTTAATCATCCCCCCCTTTCTCTACCTACAACTTTCCCGCTCTTTTCACATGGCGTCTCGTATTTTTTATTTCGCCAAGTGCACTCTACTCGTAAGTATCGAATTTATGTCTCGATATTATCCTGACATATTTATTAATCGTGTTATCTTATCGAATTACTCGCTTACGGTACAACAAAAGAAAGCAACTTTCTAAATGAAAATTGAACAGAAAAAAAAGAGTTTAATTGGAGGGATCGAGGTAGGTTTAATGCCCGGAAGTACCTAAAAGACAGTCGTCCGGTGTAAACATGACGAGTGACGCGGACCAGTGCGCAGCTGCCAACGCGCAGCATTTGAAGATTCGTAGTTCGATCAGCCATATTGTCCTCCGGGTCTTACACAACGCCCTCACACGAACGTTCTCGACTTAACGAGGTAAGGGAATATTTCGAGGTTTCGTGTCGCAAGCGAACTTAGCACAACGTGGAAACTCGATTCCGTGTGAAGAAAGACGATTTTCAGTGGTATCCGAAGAGACCCGGGGCCACCGGTCGCGAACAAGACGCAAAAGATTGGTGAGTTATCAGCAGCACGTAGCAGAACGAACAGTATTCCCTTCCGTTGTGTCCTCCATATTGATGACAGCGCCGACGGTGATAATTTTCTGAAATTTTTGTCGTTAATGCCCCCTGTGTCCTGAAATCGAAAGCACCCGCGTTGTCTTAAAAGCTTTCCGACAGAATGCGCAACTTCGGGGCCTCCGGTGTTCAACGAAAGTCCACGGTGACGGAATCCTGGAGGCCCGCTTACGTATTTCCACACGCTCCTTCACCCATCACGGCGCAATCACATTTTGCCCATGGCGTCATCCTCGTTCGCATTACCCGCTTCGCGTGTTACATGGCGTTCCGCGGTAGCGCGTGTCGCTCCCGTCAATCCCGTTTCACTCCGCAACATTATGACACTCTAATACGCTTAATACCGAGGATTGCCAACGCGTGGTCAAACTTGCCAATTATCCGCTGACCCCCTCGTCTATCCTCTCTTTCATACTTTCAATTTCTTCACCCAGATATTGATTTTTCCTTTAATTTCACGCGATTCCCGATTTGTCTCGTGCATTGCCACTCGTATGTTCCCGGTGGTAATTGGTGCAATTCCTAATGTTTGTATACATGCACGTGTTTTCGTACATTCTTCGATGCGAAAGCAATTACACTCGCGCATTATTGCGAAACCATTCTTATATTTTGCTGTATATGATGGATGGGCTCTATGCCATGATTCTGTAATGATTCAATAACTTTGTGCTTTAAATCATTACACTCTTCCAAGGATACTCATTCATTGATTGATACAGTACATTTTAAAATGTATGCCATTGGTAATTTTGTAAATGTTTGTATCAATGAGTTACTCTGTATACAGATGAATGCATTCTTAGCTGTTGTACGTATGATATGTATATGTGTACGTATATAAAGCATTGCATTCTATATGTGTGGAATGGTTGTTTGTATGGATGGATGAAAACATTACATGCAAAAAAGACTATTTAGAATGATAGCTTTCTTTATTATAATCATTCAATACACGATGTTATCTATTGATGTTTCAGACTAATGAAAGAAAGTATACTTTTATGAGTTAATGATTTGACCATGACAAGTAACGTAGCAACAATTAAGTTAGAAGAGGGGCAAGAATCTGTTACCGAAATACAAACTTACTTAGAAACATTCAACAAAGAAATAGAAGGAGGTCAAGGGGAGCAATTGCAGCATGTACAGTGTTAGTATTTTTAAAAATTGAATTGGTGGTAAAAGGAGCAACTTCTATTGAAACATTCCATTATAGTGCAACAAGTGGAAGGATTGTCGGGTGGGGAAGAGGGTGGAACTTACTTTGTTGACCAATCTGGTCAATATTACTATCAAGCCAACAATGATGAAACACCTGTGATGACACAAGTGCAGATCCAAGAAGTTGAAGAAGCAGATGTTCAAAATGAAGGGGAGGCTCCCCAAGAAGAACAATACCATGAAATTGAAGAATTAGAAAATGTTGATGCAGATGAAGATGTAAGATAGATAAGCTTTGGTATTTCAATGCTACAGGATAGCAATAATATGTGCTGTTACTACAAGTATATATTCTTTCGTAGGGCCAAGTGGCCAATAATGGAAATAATCAGGTTGTAATCAATTCTGGGGATGCATATCAAACGGTCACAATTGTACCATCTGACACCAACCCTGGAGAAGTGAGTTACGTATTGATAGTTCAGCAACCTGATGCTGAAGACAAAGAGAGCAGACCTGTAGAGAGAGAAGGAACAGAGGGAGAAGAAGGAGAGGGAGAACAAGATCTTACTGTTTATGATTTCGAGGACAATGAAGATAATGAAGCACCCCTGGAATCAGAAGCAGAAGACGACAAAGCCAAAATTATTAAGTTCATACCCAAAAAGTCTCAAACTGTTACTCAAGCTCATATGTGTAATTACTGTAACTACACAAGTCCAAAGCGGTAATTTTTCTTTTTTAATAATATTCTGAAGAAATCTTCTTATTATTTTTTACAGAATGTAGTAATTAATTTGTCAATAATTTATTGCGTGTATGATCCAGATATCTCTTATCACGGCACATGAAGTCACATTCTGAAGAGAGACCACATAAATGCAGTGTCTGTGAAAGAGGATTTAAAACATTAGCATCACTTCAAAATCACGTTAATACCCATACTGGGACCAAACCACATCACTGTAAATTTTGCGAAAGTGCATTCACTACATCTGGTGGGTACAAATAAAGAAAAAAAAAAAATGTATAATAAAGTTATAAATAAGCTTGAATAAAACAATTTCTTACTAGGAAATGTTGCAATGGAAAACCATAGAATAATTGATATAATTTATTTGTGTTTAGGTGAACTTGTTAGACACGTTCGATATAGGCACACCCATGAAAAACCACATAAATGCAACGAATGTGACTATGCATCTGTGGAGTTATCTAAACTTAAGCGTCATATTCGATGCCATACAGGGGAACGCCCATATCAGGTATTTTTCATATTGATAACTAAACTGTGGATTTTTATGCGAATTCATATTTTTATAATTAAAACTGAAGATATGGAACCAAAATAGGGGATTGTTTCACTCTCTACATGCTATAGTTTCTACGATACTTTACATATTTTGCCTACTTTTGTATATTATATGCATACGTAGTCCACTTACAATATTATATGTAATTATTATATAATGACCATCTATAATTTGAAAATTCTTATTTTATTCGTTTAGTGTCCGCATTGTACATATGCAAGTCCAGATACCTTTAAGTTAAAGCGACATTTGCGCATACACACTGGGGAAAAGCCATACGAGTGCGACTTTTGTCAAGCAAGGTTTACTCAGTCAAACAGTTTAAAAGCTCACAAATTAATACATAACGGTACGTTGATACTTTATGTATTAAAAAAAGAATCAGAAAACCTTCATCTAATATTGTTACATTACTTACAATAATGTATATATATTATAGTTGGTGATAAACCAGTATTTCAATGCGAATTGTGTCCAACCACGTGTGGAAGAAAAACAGATCTCAGAATTCATGTACAAAAATTACATACCTCTGACAAACCTTTGAAATGTAAACGTTGTGGAAAAACATTCCCGGACCGGTATGTACATTAGGAAGATAGTATTAAATATTGAGTATGAGAAAGCAAGTATATATTGTAAACATAAAACACATAATACCTTTTACCTTTGTAGATATAGCTACAAATTGCACAGTAAAACTCACGAAGGAGAAAAGTGTTATAAATGTGATTTATGTCCATATGCTTCTATATCTGCGCGTCATCTCGAAAGCCACATGTTAATTCACACAGATCAGAAACCATATCAATGTGATCATTGCTTTCAATCATTTAGACAAAAACAACTGCTCAAACGGCATTGTAATCTGTACCATAATCCTTCTTATGTTCCTCCTCCACCACAAGAGAAGACTCATCAATGTCCAGAATGTGAAAGGCCGTTCAGGTATATAATATTTTCGTTTCCGTACATGTACAGTTGCTCACGAAAGTATTCTACCACTCGGACATACATAAAGATCTTCATCCATTCATAATCTTATTAAAGTAGTCTATTTCTTCATTGATTTGGAAAGTAAATTTTGAGTTATCCATTTCTTCAGCAAAATATAATTCTGTGGTCAAATTATGGTATGGTAAAATAAACTTGAAGTAACAACAGTTAAAGAGTGAAATTGTATTTTTAAGAATATTGTAAAATTAAAACATTGCACATATCACGTTCTGACATCTGACTACAGAATTACACATAAAATTTACCGAATACCTAAGGTGGTCGAATATTTTTGTAAGTAACTGTATATAAAAAAAAAAGTAAAATAAGAGAATACCATCATTGTACATGTAAATGTTTTTCTTTTAGGCATAAAGGAAATCTCATTCGACATATGGCTGTCCACGACCCAGAATCATCTCTTCAAGAAAAGCAACAAGCATTGAAGATGGGTAGACAGAAAAAGATACAAATCATTGATGGACAAAGGGTCGAAGTTATGACAGGTAATGTCTTAAAAAAGAGGAGCAAACTTGGTTCATTTATATGTGTACAATCGAAAGCAACTCGGATTTTATATTTTCGATCTACTAGTAAAGGAAATTATTACACATATACGATGAATGAACGATTAGAAAACTGTAACCACAGGGACACTTACGATATGATCTGTGTACAGGTCATTGACTAATATCCGTGTGTTGCGTTGTGATAACAGGTGATTTAGCTTCTAAACTTAAAGGTTACGAAGAAGAAGAAGAAGATGAGGATGATATGATGGCGGTCGAAGGAAGTGACGGTCAACAATACGTTGTGCTAGAAGTTATACAATTAGCTGACAATCAAGGTACCGATCAGGTATGTATTAATATTGAATGAATGCCAATTCACGTCGTATATACATATGGATACGAGTCTAAGCGCCCCATTCTTTTCAGCAAATGGCCGTTGTTGCAAGCGAAGACGGAGATTTAATGATGCAAGATCCTTTGAGTCAAGAAAGTGGTATTGTAACTGGTACAGGAGAAGAGGGAGACGAAGCAGAAGAAGACGCCGAAATGGAAGAGTTAAAACTGGAAAATAAATCTGCGTTGCAAAGTTCGCAAAGCGATCCAAAGTTACAGAAAGAGATGGAAACTTGCTTCGGTTTTGACGAAGTGCGTTGATTTTATCGTTAATTGACTAGACTGCAGATTTTTATGCGTTTATGGAAAATTTAGATGTGCGATGCGACGCAGAATGCAGAAAGATATGAAATAGTAAAAGTAAAGTACAAACAGCCTTTCATTCAGCTTTCATTTTTATAATTTCGTTAATAAAGATACATGAATTTGCATAAAAATCCGCAGTGTATTAATTGCTTGTATGAATTACGATTTATAAGCGCGACTGATCGTAATGTGAACGAATTGGGTTTTTTTTTAGGAAGAGGAGGAGGAGGAGGAGGAGGAGGCCAATGGCAATATAAATATACTGCAGACAATTTCGTAATAAGAAAAATGGATGCATTGGAACCGAATTACGTAATCAGTCGAATATTTTATCTCTCTCGCAGTAAGAGCAGTAACGTACTGTGGGTGCAGTTCAATATTATTTAAAGAAGACTTTGTGCATAGCTCCAATGGAGCTTAATTTCGGGGCTAGCGTGGTCCACGTGAATGGTACAAGAACATTTTTTGCCACTAGTGCATTAGATGTATGTAATAATTTATAAAGAATACAGTAGTTTCGTGGTTTAGTGGAATATCATGCGAATGTACAACAACTATAATAATGTAAAATATTATTTTACTTTATTATCAGTAAAAATTGTCCTTCGGAAATTATAAACTGGCAAGACCGTTATTAAAGGAAAACAGATATATTAGCAAGCGTAGGTTGGTATAATATTTTTAAACGAGTTATTTAAAGAACCTTAATATAAAGGCACAGCACATAGCAAGATGTTTGAACTGATCGATGTCAGTCATTGTTGGAATGTGGTTAATGAAACAAAAAGGAAAAAAAAAACATAGAATAAAGTGAGGCTGCAGTGTATATAAACGCTTACAATTACACCTCATTTTATAGGAATAAATACGGGAGGAACAAGCGATAAATTTAATAATATTGCTCGAATTATTGCGTTAAATAACGCGAATGATATCTTCATATACATAGAAATGTATATAAAGAATTCGTAATGCAAGGGGAAAGATCAGAAATTTTGCATTGACCTGGAAGATGTTACGTTTGTGATTGTATAGAAGTATTTCATAATAATAATAATAAACGATCATTCTATGAATAAGTACCTACGCATACTAATAAAGATGATGACTGTATTCAGGTCAAATTTTTTGTGGATACATAAAAGTATGAATGACAGAAACTAACTTGATGTTAAGTGTAATATTACGATAGTCAGTATATTTATAATTAATTTTTTATTTCACCTTTTTTAATTATCATCTATTCTTCAGAAACACAACAATTTTTTGAAATACTTTTCCTTCCAGGTTAATTAAGACTACTATAAAACGAGAACGTACGAATTAAAAAAGAATATTGCATATATTTATAAACAAAGTATAAAACGTTCTATTGATCGAATTCTTTTTTTACTTTCTCGTCTCGTTTTATGACAGTTTAGTTGACTAACATAATATTTGCGATTGCGTGGCACCCAGAAGTGACAAATTTCTATCAAATACAAATTACGTATAGATTTTTTTTTATGTAATTGAGTAAAACGTAATCTAAATAACACACACAGTTTTTCATACATTGTTGCACGTAAGTTATCCTATGTACCTCGTCAAAACTAAGGAGAAATTGATACTTGTAAAAAAACAGAAAACCGAAGAGAAAAAAAAAGTTGTAAAATTTTTTTACACTCGAATTAATTGTACAATTGTAATTGAGTGATTGATAATTACGTGTCCTTCAAATCGAAGCACTTTCATTCAATTATCCCAAAGAAAAACGGTGTAGCATTTTCTCTATAATAAACGTTATGTCGTCGACACCGCTTGCACGCATTATTTCCATTAGTGAATTATTATTTCAGTGTTCATGTGAAATTGTTCAAACGCGCACATTACGTACACCTGTTATTCTAAACAACAACACGTATTACACACACCTATTACGCCAATTTGCTTTTGTGCCCTGTAAATAATCGGCGAAAGCGTTTGCCTCCCACCTTTAACGATATTAGGAAAAAGCCGCACCCAACTGCACCCCTTATGGTCGTTAACCCCATACATACATACGTACAACCATCGTCTCGTTTATCAGGGTACATTTATAGAACACGCGATTGTCTACATGTGGTTTGTGAGAGGTAAATCCTTTAGTATTTACAACAATTACATTAAGAGCGTGTGATAACATACGATTACAAAAGAATACAACAAAAAAAAATATATATTGTTAATTAATGTAGGGTCGTACTTAGGGAATTCTATAATACATATATAAACACCGTCTACTTTTGCGATCAATTTTTGACAATACACGTGTAATTTATGATTCCAGCCGTTATGTTAATTCCTTCGTTTTACCCACCCGATAGTTCACGCCTTTCATTTGTATTCCTCGTGCGTCCGTAGGACGTAATAATAATCTCTCTTTCAAAGGAATGTCGAATGAAAGCGGATGCAACAATGCGCGTATAATTTCGTGCGTGCAAACGATTCTCCCAACTTCGTCGGCGAACTTTGATGATCGCGAGTGTAAATCTTTACTACGCTCTTCTAACCGTGATAACTTTTGACATCCACTCTCTGTACCTTGCGAAACGAAAAAAAATAAAATAAGTCATATTACCATCAAACGATGCCCCTCCTGTTTTTGTCCTTCTTCGGATTATGCGAAGCACAGATTTCAACCAAACACGTTTCGATTAATGTTGCTATAATGATTTGAGAATTTATACAATTCTGTATCGCGTGATCGAATTTCGAATGCTTCAAGAAAATTACAGTCGAACTTCGATATCTCGAATCTCAAAGGAATAGTTAAAATCTTCGAGTTATGGAGGTTTCGACTTATCGAAATTTTCGAGACGAAAATTTGAATTACGAGAGCTACAAACGCGGGAAGTGTAGTTTTATCTTCCTCGGCGTTTATTCAAAGTTTGTTTTGTAGGAGTAAACTTCGACTTATGGTAGAAATCTGACCATTTTAAATTCGAGTTAAAGCGAGCTTTATTTCGATTAATAGAGGTTCGAGTTATCGAGGTTAAAATATCCAAAGAACCGCACCGTATAATATTTAAAAAGTAAAACTAATTTGCGCTTAAATTCCACTTAATGACAAGAAGCTGAATTTGCATAAAAATTCGCAGTTTAACAATGGAAAAGCATATAATTTGTGAATACTTTTTCTAAATTTCATACATTGTAGCGTATTGTCATTTGAATGAACCCTACTTAAGAGGGTTAAAAAGAAACCTAAACTACGAAATAAAAGTTGAAAATCCAAAGCAGCATTAAACGCGAATTCCGAGTCATTAATGGTTCATTATCCTTCGTGTCATCGAACCTTATTATCTTCTTTACGTATATACAATGTACGTTACTCTCATTTGATTTAATAGGAAATTCATTTCGGTGCTATAATTACATCTAATCGATGACTTAATTACAAGAGCAGTTATTAATATATGCCATAAATTATGCTGATACAACACAGAGCGCATGTTGCGCGGAACAAGAAAATGCAAATGAGGATATTAATAAGCGATGATGTATTTAATTAAAGCGTACTTAAGGGGGCGCCTATTTCTAGCTTCATCGTAAAAGATTCGAAAGACCGTAACGTACCGTAGGATTTACGGTGACTCGTTTTCCACCAAAAGATAATCTCGACAGCGCATATATACTACTGTCGACAAACGAAACGGACACGGGGACAAATGGACGTGGCACAGGATACAGGCCCACGCGAATGCACTCTCTTCGCCTCCCACGGTCCTTCTTTTACGCGACGCTATATCGGCGGTTTCTACGCAGAAGAGCTTACAAACCACCTGAAAATCCGTATCAAGAAGAATATATTTCGGTTCGACGTTCCGCGAACCCTGCGACCGGTCTAGATCCGATATCTTAATCTTGCGAAATCGATTTCAATGCAAATTCAAATTGCGCGACTTGCATCGTGCAGAACAACGCGTATCTTTCAGTAAGATTATCAAAAAATAGACGTGTGTGGAAAATAACCCTTACATTGTAAACGTTTCTTTGATTCGCTTCATACTGTAAACTAAGGCGATATTAATTCTGTAGTTAAAATAATGCGAAAAAATTTGCAGACATATAGTATCCCATTAAAATTCCGACTGAAGTATTTCTGGTTTAAAGATTGCCAGAAAAGGCTTTACTCGAGAGATCTCTTTATTAACATGCCATAAATTCAATGTTATTTAACAGTACTTTTACAATGCTTAACCCTATTCTTCGTGGATTTATACGACCCAATATGAAGATTACGTTTTATTTAGTATTACGTTTCTAAATATTTTTTCTCGATATTCAATGCATTTGAAACATTTAAAAGTTTCATACGAATAGTAATATTGCTGAAATGTCGTATATTCCGTGTAAATCGAAGAAGTATAAATGTACTAAAATAAGTAAGGAGAACAGCAGGGTTAACCGATGGTGTAAAATTCGACATGAATTTATCGGTCAAGCTAATACTATCAGATATCATGCACTCCCTTTGTTTTTCCATTGGGAAGTTCAATTTAATAGCTCACTTTCGCGAGGCGTTCGGGTGTATAAAGAAAAAGAAAATGTCCCGGTACCACTTGCGTCATGTCTGATTCCATCACTGTACCTACATAAGATAAACCAGCGTGTCGGTGAACTCGTGTCGCGCATAATGCGGTTGCCTTTCCTTTATGCGTTTGCCCGCGTGCCGCAATAAAACGTGTGTGCATATATTATGCAGTTTCCTTTTCACGAGGACCACCTAGACGGCCCATGACCATGGACAATGATGACCTAACCGCGTTCGATGCTGTGGGAATCCGTGTGCTCTCGCGGCCGTTTGTACGTGAATCGAACACGTTAGAATTCAATGAACAAACGAAACGTTCGAGAAGACGCGCGACGGGACGATGAATGAATAAAATATACACAGCGACATTTAAACTTGGAATTAACTTCGCCTTCTTCCGTTATATTTATACGCTACCCGTCAAAAGTATCGAAGCGCCGCGCAATCTAAGGAATTTAAGAATTATAAGAAAAGAGAGATAACTTATTGCAAGGTTTAAGTACATCATTCGGGCAGAACGTATTAATTACATCTAGTTCAACCGTCTAATTGATTAGCAAAGAGCGAGAAAAATATGATGGATGAAGGTGAATAAGATTTGGAGAGTTGTACGTCGAATGACTGTCAAAGTTGAATCACTTCGGTTTGAATCAAAGGCCGCAGTCAATTCTATTAATTAAAATATCAGACGTCGCGTGATATTGGTGAATGGTAGCCCGACTGGATTCCCGACGCGAGCATAATGTAATCGCACGACTACGCGTGCATTCGAAGATATTGAATGGATAAATGAGAAACCCTCGCAGCTACGTCGATCGAAGCCACGTGTGTATGTGTATACATGATTTCCAAGGTTTCTTTACGAGCGTTGTTTCGCGTGACGAAGAGGCCACCTCGCGTGCGATTCCATGGTAAGATGTGGAGCATATTAAGCGCCGCCTGTTTTGTTCTACACCATCGACAAAACGGGCATTGTCCTGCGAAACGTCTATCAACGTTTAAGTCGATGGATCCGTACGGTTGTTACACGACGTTGGACATACCTATGTATTCGCAGAGATCGTAGGTTAACGAGCAAAAGCTTTTATTAAAATACAGGGTGTGTCGATGTCATCATCACGAATGGGGTAACTCTTTGTCTGAAAGTAAGTCGAAAATTCGAAACGATTCTCGTCTATGCAGGCCTTTGTTTACGAGAAAATGGACCGTAATGATAAATGAAATGGTAAATCGTAGATACGATTTCGAATCGTACTTACAGTTACTTACAATAGTATTCGGCCACGTTAGAAATTAAGTAATTTCTTTTAAGTTGAGTAAAGTTACGCGATATCAAAGAAAAGAATAATTCGAAATTTATCAATAATACCGATGAAAAGTCAATTTAATAAAATTATGTAGCCAATACCTTTAACGCTAGATTTACGGACGTTGATAGTATAATTTAATAGGTTTTCTGAAAGATACTCAAAATTAGAAAATCAGGGAGGACTTGGAATGAGTTACGATGTGTATTCACATCATTGCATCAATCAAAGTCATCATAAATTGCTGAAGAATAATATTTATGATTTCTATAATTTCAAATATAAATTTAAAATCTGTCAAATTGACGGGCTCCGTAAATCTAATGTGAAACATGTAACATAAATAACATGAATAATAAATGAATATATTCTTTCTAATTTTGTAAGGCGACTGAATACTCGTGTGATTAACTATATATCTAAATTAAAGAATAATACTTTCAAGAGTTTCTCTGATCACTAGACTACAGATTTTTATGCAAATTCATTTCTTTGTAAACAAGAATAAAGTGGCGGAAGTTAAATTGGTGGTAGTTTCATCCTCTAAACATTAAAAGTATGTTCTTTTATTTAAGTATTTTGTGTGGTTTTGTGCCCTGCGTGTATTATATATTTGTTTGAATATTTAATTTTCCCATAAACGCATAAAAATTCGCAATCCACTGATCACTGAATAAAATTATTATACCTCTTTTAAAACTCTCGGACTTATGAAAATTTAAACTATATTTTTTCAAAGGCCAAGCCTAGTATAAAAAAAGTAGCCTCTCTGTTCTCGGTCTATTTTTGTGCTATAATTAACCCTATTCGTGACTGTGTCATAGTTCGCGTCGCACCCTGCGCGTGTAGAAAGAGCAACGCAACTTTGCATATGCAGAGTTGCAATAAAAAGCTGATGTTTTATTTGTTCGATCGAGGGATGGATAAGATCGGGAATTTTTCTGGTCGACCGGCAGCGATAGAAAGAGAGAGTCATTTCGACAGCCGTGGCAGAGATTGATGACGCCGATCAAGACATTTGACTCTTGGTGGTAGCGGGGTTAAGTTGAATTTATGAAGGAGCCGCGAACGCGTGGCAGTCGACAAGTCGGATTAAATTGCATTTGTACAGCTACAACCAGACAACGTTTAATGTCTAGTAATCCGAAGCACTGCAGCAATTCTCACTTAATTACCGAACTTGTCGCTGCCATTATTTATACTTGCAAATGTATTCCTCCAGAAAAACGGTGTTATCCCCCTCTCCTTTTATTTACATTCAAATTAAAAGTATTAAGCGGGATTCTGTTGAATTTAAAGTTGTACAGTTAGTCGCAAAGGTCTACGTACACATTCTGAATTTTCAATATTTATGTATATGCATTTTAAGGTATATTTCATGATATTAAAAGCGGGATGAGAATTGATAAAATGGACCGTTTATTTTGAAAGTCGTGTAAGTCCATTTTTGAAAAAAATGAGATATCACGTAATTCATGCTTAATTTAATGTAAATTTTTTATGTATAACTAGTCCGTGTTTAATTCCTTAAAAAATTTCCATGTTTTGTACAATTTAAAATTGGTCGGTAAATGAAATTGCATAATCATCGATTATGAAAGTGGTCCAATTAACAGAGGTAGGTGGCTTAGCAGATAGCTGCCGATGAGTAGCCTGTTCTTTGTACCAAGATGCCAGGCCTATTACTTATGAAAAATATAAAGACATCAAGCAGTTATTACCTTATATACCTCCGGTGCATCATGCATATTTCGAAACACTGCCACATGCAGAGCATAAGTAAATACTATCAATATCTTGTAATTTTAACAATGTAATTAGCGTCTAAAATTTAAAATACTACTTCTATTTTATATCGTCTCATTATTTGTAAACAAAATTGGATTAATAGGAAGTATATTTTAAGTGATATTTGATTTTTCAAAATTGAAATTAAACGATTTTTACATTTGTCTAATTTTGAAAGTGGTGTAACTCCATTTGCAGCCCGTAAGTATACATCATTTTAGTAAAATACGCCTAAAAGAAATTTATATAACCAAATTACATATTGATAAAACAGTAGAAACATTGCCAGACTTCATATAATTTGCCTTAATTTTTTAATTAACAGATATGTTAACCTTTAATTTTCTCGAAACAAGAGGAAATGGACTTACACCACTTTCAAAATAAACGGTCCAAATATAAAATGACATGCGAAGGATCGTCGAACGTACGAATACAATTATTCCCGAAAGTATAGAAGATGTTATTTCACTTACATTGAACAAGTTACGCAATGTCACAGATACATCAGAAGTATCAACGAAGTATAAATATAGTTACAACTTGATTGCGGATTTTTATGCATTCGTGTAAAAATTTAGCTGTGTAGAAAGATACAAGATCCGTGTGATATGTGTAAATATATGAAAAGTCCAAAATAAGGCACACGTTTTTGTATTTAAAGGGTGTGAGTACACTTTATTAAAGTTTTATTTCTTTAGGGGTGCCCCTGAAAATATGAAATTGCATAATAATCAATAGTCTAGTTACAACGATATGTTTTGTACATTTAAATAATACACACGTAGATTTTCGTAAAATCATATTTTGTTGTGAACAAATAGAAAAAACATCTCCATTTTTGGCAATTTATGTAATTTTAATAGACTAAAAAGAAGTTATAAGCGAAGAAGATAGAAAAGTGAGAGAACAAAACGTTTCACCTATTTCTCCTTATACTGTACATACGCGAATGCTTGTATAGGAGTATTTTACGCGTTCGTGAATGGGCGTAGGTATATTTTGCAACTGAACCGAACGTCAGGAAACGAAGTAAGGTAATTATCGTCGTAAATTTTTGCTGGAACCTATCTTGTACTTAATCGCGTACGCATTATAGACACCGTGTCTGTCCATGGTCACGCTTCGTGGATGCAGTCATTCACGCGGCCAATCGTCGCAATGGACTAACAACATCCTGCAATTAAAGTACTTGTTCTGATATAGTTCCACGAGATGTGGAGCAACCAGCGGCCCGAAGACAGACGACCGAATTCGGTGAAATCGTTTTCGCTGTGTATACTATGATCGATCTCCTCTTACCGAGAACTCGTGCATCGAAATTATGCGCTACGATTCGATGAATCGATAAAGAAACGGTAGAAGAGCCATACAAAGTAATGCAATGTAAATATACGCGAAGCATTGTAAAAGTAAAGAGAATTTAAAGAGCTGTATACTAAAATTTAGAAGCTATAAGTTCGAATACTGAGACGCAAGTATAAGAATTTATATCTAGTCTACAACATATTTAAATTTTCAATATTTAAAAAATTACAAGAGTTTCGATAATTTTAAGAATACTAATTTGCCTATTAACAACTCTAATAGAAATACTAACGACTCTGTTTCATCCTATAATAGTTTACCCTCTCCCCAACGACTTACATTAATCTTCAACCTATATCAAAGCCAAAAATCTTAACAAATCTAAATCGCATTAAAAACACTCGAAGAGCAAAGCCATATTATGGTTCGAATGGTTATTCCTCGCAGATGAATAACCCAGAGAAGACGTGGACGGATGAAGAGTATTGCGAATGCTCAAGTTTTATTGCACAATGCACGGCGACAGAGTTTACAGCCTTTCATAACGATTTACCGGCTCCAGGAGCTTTTTTTCTCGGGGCGGAAAGTCGCAGCGGAGCCAAGAGACGGCGGGAAATCGCGCAACGAACGATACGCGTGATAATAACCGCACATACACGGGACAGTGATCGATATTTAGCTCGGGACAAAGCCGATGACGGCGATCCAAGGCTCTGTCATCGGCGTGGCTGTCATTACGTAATTCGAATTACGCAAGGCAGGCACGCAGGATCGCGTCAGCTGTTGGAAGCACGCGTTTCCTTTAGGCTGTTACATTCGGCAAACAATACTCCTTTATTACTCTATCGAATTCACGCAATTCTGTCAGCTACCGCAGAAGCATCCGATGATTGAGAAAACGCTCCATGCTACTGGCATTTAGGGTGAACTTTGCATAAACGGTGCTTTGTGTCGTAACCGACATAAATATTGGTGGCGTTGCGAATATCGATAGAAGAACACGAATATTGTATTTGTTACACTTCGGTTACTTTCAATAATTTTGAATGTCATGGGGGTCATTGGTGAATGACGCACGTTTTAATTATGACGTCACGTATAATGCGTCGAGTTTATGGGTGTTTGGGACAAAATTCGTAACATTCAAGATAGTTGATTTTCGATTTAAGACACGTAATATTTCTCTAAAAAGAATAAAAGGATGCACTGATTGATGCAAAAAAAAATATAAAATTCCATTGACGAAATTAAGGTGACCTTTATTTCTTATTGAATAAAGTGTTGAAATGTTGAAGAAAGTTATATACAATAGTACCGTGTTTTTTCAGCGTTGAAGGCATTTTTTTCAAGTGTCCCTATACAAATAAAGGCCGTCAATTACGTTCATGTTATACATCATAGTGAAAAAGATGTTGACCTTTAGATCCTTTTCCATTAAGCGACGCACAGTGCGTCATCGAATTAAATGAACAATCTCATTTCTAGAAATTTCAATGATTTTAATGATGCAACAGCAATATGTAGTATCAGACGTATCCTAGAAAAGTTGAATAATTACGTCCATTTAATAGGATAAATATGATACATGCATAATTCCAATGCACCCCGTTCGAACATGTGAAATCACTCCAGCGTGGTGAGCCGTATTAGCGTTCAACGCGTTGAACAATTTTTAAAAGAATATTGCAACACTTGCGATTTTATTCCGTAGAATCAAGGATTGAAAATTAAATTGCACTTTAATTGCATTTTCTATTAAGAGGCGCAGCGAGATCGTTTAGAGTTAAGCTTCTTATTCGTAGAAATATCCGCATATTTTACTACGCTTCTCATGGCGAGGAGCGTGGTAGTCATACCTATTGTCTAAGTTCGATTATGGAGAGGCTCACATCCGCTCTGAGTTAATTTACTCTTTGTGTTCTTTGCCATCGATATGCTATGAACCCATAATTAGACTCGGAGAAAACTGGTTGTCGCTTAATTCCGTCGTCGATATGCATCGATATTCGCGTGTCCCGCGAAACTGCGAACGTATAATCGAGAGCACCTCGAAGTTTAGTTAGAACATGAGCTATTACCCAATCGTTCGTTGAGTAATACGCAACATATACCAGGTGTTGCGTTTGGCTGCCATCTGTCGATCCTCTTTGTCTCATCTTTTCCATTCACTGCCAGGACAACTAAATCACCTCTTTACTATTTTTATACTTTAACACTTTGCTTCCAATCAGGAGCGAATTTTTTATACCGTAACACTTTAATTCCAATACTCTACTATTGGATATTGACCTAAGAAGAGCCCAGTGGCCAATTGTTGCCAATTTTTGGGAAAGAAGGGTGAATGGGGAATAAATCTTAAATAACAAATTTTAGCTTTGGGTATTTATTAATTTCCGAGATATTAATCAAAAAGTTTCTATACAGTACATTGAATAATTCATATCTAACTCATTGTAATTTAGGATCATTGTAATTTAGGTCACTGTAATTAAAACTCACTGTAATTTAGGTCATTGTAATTTAGGATCATTGTAATTTAGGACACTGTAATTTAGGATTTACCCTTCTTTCCCCCTAAAATTTGACGCCATTCGGTCATTGGAGCTTTTCTAAAGTACAGGCCTATTATATATAAGCGATTATTGCAAAGGCAAAATAAAGAAAAACGAGGTTAGACGTAGCTTGGTCCTACCTTAAACCATTTTTCAACGCTGACACAGCTTTGAAATGTTTCGCGCATCTCAATAAGGGGATCAAGATTCGTCAGAGAAGCGCTCTGAATTATTAATGCGAAATCGCGTGGCGAGATTCGGGATAGGCCAGAGATCCGGTTAGTTGTTTCCCTTTCGACAGCTCGATCCTTATAAGAAGCGACGCCGGTAAACGCCTGGATGGCGCGAAACGAAATGAATTCGTGGCCGCCGAGGAACATAATCGCACCCACGAGCAATACCATAATCGGCCGTTACGTTACGTCTTTATCGGGGCTGTTCACCGCCCCGCGCTCTTAAAAAAAAGAAACGAACGCCTATTCGCATGGCGAGGGCGTGGTTCGAAGGTCCGCAAGGACAGAGACATTAAACTTTTATCCCATTGCGCCATCATTTGCATCCCGCGGATTTTCTTCGCCGTTACACGCGTGTTACCCACGCGATGGATTTTTCGTGTGGACGTCTTCGTCCTCGATATTACGGAGGTGCGAATCGAAAAACCGGTGACTTCCTTCAAGGTGAACCTCGTGCTCTAGGGTGCAACGTTCTCCGCTCGTTCGCTGCAGCGTATCGAACGTTTCACACGCGTTTGCATTGATTATTGTAACGAATACACGCTCGCCCTGGTCTCCTTTACGACGTGGTTCACTGCAAAGGGCTCCATGCGCAGAAAAACTTTGCATGAAAATTCTATTTCGTTGCGCGTTCCTTTTGTATACTGGGTGGCTTGTTTGTGCCGAGATTCCACCTATCTAGGCGATCTAGGCAATACTATACTTTATCCAACGAGACGAGACACTAAACAAAAGCAAACGCTTATGCGATGAAACAGACCGAACGTCAACAATTAACGGTTGACGAATAAAGACAGAATTATCTGTCCGGTGCCTCGTCTTGTTGGACAATGTATAATGGATCATATTTACCTAACAATAAGTTTAACACTGGAACTATCGAAGTGGTCAAAATGACCCATTTGTAATTTCTTGTAAAAATCACATAAATTTATGTTTATGCATTTTTGCAAATTTGCCATGACTTTCTATACAGAGTTATTCCTATAATTTTATAAAATGTAACACAAATCTTATTGTATCTATCGTTTTAATTCATTTAGTAGAAACCGGTACACCTAAATTGTCGGTACTACTAGTATTAACAAAACATTGGGTTGTTTATTCGTCCTGTTTTCCTAGCCATAGGAATTCTACAAGGGAGGAATTAAAGGGGATGCGTTTACCTCTACTAAAAAATTCGGACAGGGTTTACGTAGCTTGTGAGCTCAAATAGCTGTAAGTTATTATAATTAGTCAAATCGTTTCTTTCACAATTAACTAGGCCAATATTTGTTTTATTTGGACTTGTACCATTTTCAAAATAAATGTATAGGCACGTCTATTCATGAGCGAAATTTCGATTGATAATAGCGTTAGAAAATTCTAATACACAAATATAAATAAATAGTTCACATTATAAAATATATAAATTTCTTCCAAACATGGATTCGAACCACATTCGAAATATCCATATGTTACTATCTAATATATCGATATTTTTATTTCTGAATAAATTTCCCTTGCATCGAGATGGAATATGGTTATTGTAAAGATACCTGGATATTCGAGGCAAATATAAAATTCTCGGCAATTCAGATACAAGGTCAAAGTGTGCATGAAAGAGGTCTCAGTTATAGTGGAATACCCTATACAAATATTTCTTTTTGTAGGTGGTAAATGTGCCGGAGTCAAAGGGGTTTTATTTATGAGACTACGTGGCCCGTACACAAGAGTACGTATTCTAAATGCCATTCGAAGCGATCCAAACGTTGGCAAGATTTGTGTCGGACGTGTTTGAGATCGCCTCGCAAGAGATCCATCAAAAGCAGGCGTCTGAAACGGATTAGCAGTGTCCTTGTATATTCGCTCTGCTTGCGTAATGAGAGAAATATTTGTTCTAACTAAAAGCATCGCGAATCTTAATAGGCCTTTTATTTGCAAATTTCACGATTTCATCCAGGTGTTTTTCTTAAACCAATTAAAAGTTTCTAAAAGGCCAACTAGATGGTAATGTAAACTTTTTACACCACTGAATACAAATACTTCTTTTCTATCCCTGACACAATCTCAGGAATGACCGAGACTTATTTGAATAAAAAAGTTTTCCAGGAATTCATCAAAATGACTTCCGAAGACACCTGGGATACTTGTTAAATCCTTGTCAACGATAATAAATGACTGAATCTACATGATACATCCAAGAACGATACTTAAGATCGAAGAACGTGGTATACACGAGCTAATCATCAAGCGATCCCATTCACGACGATGATGATCAGCATCCTTGTTGATACGTCTCTAACGGTAGTTGCCTAAGGATTGTCAGATGCGTGTCCTCGCGCGCAAAGAATGTTCTAGCCTACATTCTCCGTGAAGAACGATGGCCAATGTACGGATAATCCATCTGACGATCGCGATAATCCCGTAAAGATGAGATACGGTAGAAAAATTGGTGGTCCAAGTCTAATACGAAGCAGCAGCGGAGATTTTCTCGGTCGTGAAGATCAAAGCAGCACCCGATCGTCAATCAGAGAGCTCGGTCGTGCTTGTCACTCGACCACATCCATCGTCCTTTTTAGTTTTTCGTTTTTCCGCGTTACCGGCACGTCGACAGAGTTCCGTTCGTGGCTGGTGTTGCGTATATTAAAATGACGAAAGAAACGGTATACGTGGCGGGCAAAAAGTAGCAGAAAATCCCGAGGCACGATCGTTCGAATCAGAGTAGTCGACCACCAGCTTTCCTCTTTTTACGATGACTCATCGCTCGTGTGTCTTTTCTACTCGTCCCTCTTTAGCGTCTTTCTCGCGTTCTTCTTCCTCCGTCTCGTTCTTTCTTCGCCTCTTCCACCCGCGACTCCTTCTGCCCCCTCGTGTCTCATCCTCTCGTCTTTCTTTCCCTTCCCTTCTCGTATTCTCCATTCCTTTTTCTTCGTGGTCTCCGTGTATCGTTCTCCACTTCGACCGAACGTGCGTCTACTTCGGTGCTGGCTAAGGTATTCACCGAAAAGAAAGCGAAGAGAAAGAAAATGGCCGCACGAGCAGAGGAGGACAAAGGCTCTCGAGGAGGCGCTTTGAACGCACGGCGAAAGGGTATGCGGTGCTCTTCTCCGTCGTCGAGAGCAACAAAAAGGGCGCGCCGTAAATGTTGCTTCGACGTAGAGAGCCGGATGGCTGTTAAAAAAAAGAGCGAAACATACATAGCTGGTTTAGTGCATCGCCGGGGCGAAATATCGACGATTCCCTGTCGAAAAAGATACGCCGCTTTCCTTTCCAACCAACGACCTGCGCTATACGTGCACGGTACTTGTATAAGCAAAAAGTGATTTGTTGAAGAAGCCTCGAATGTTCCGTGCAATCTGCACCGTGCACATCACTCGTTTCCTTTGCTTTTTCCAACTCGCTTGCGCGTTAAAGTGTGCGCGTTTTGCGCACGACGGAAGAGGCTCTCCAAGCCGATAGATATTAAAATTCATTAGCAGGTTCATTACTGCAACTGGGAATTTTCTTAGTTTCTCGAATCACCGCATAAGATTACTAATATTTAATATTAAACTTCGCCTGGTAAGCTACGTCAAATTAACTCCTTATCGTTCAAGCAAAAGTAGACACAATCAGGAATTGACATAGAATAATGTTGTTACAATATAAATGTATGTATGAGTATGAGTAAGAGCACGACACAAAAACAATCACTTTTCTTTTAACCGCTCTCCTTACGAACCTCTGATATCAGCTTACCCGCTGTTCGTACAAGAGTGATTCTACAGCTTTGACTTTGACTTCGTAGATAAACATATTTTCTTTCGCAAACTTTCCATTTCACGTATCAATATACCCATGTACTTTGAATAGAATTCTAAGAATTTTTCAGTACGCGTTTCGTTTTACTTTGCCTAAGATTAAGATAACGCTCTCCATTGATCTGTACCAATCCGTCTTATCGATATCCTAGTAATAATATCGATATGTCGTTAAGTATCAATGAAGTATCGACAATCAATAGTCCCATCTCTAGTCGCCACTCGAAGGTTAATAAAGTAAGAGAGGCGGAGGTTGATTATTTTTTCCAACGCTAGGGGATAAACTTGACTGAGGACTGGGTTCATGGTTCATCTCATTACCGCGATACGTTTGCACGAGTATTTATGGAAAGCACGGCGCGCGATCAACGGTACGCGCTAATTGTTAAGAGGGCCGTAACCCCGTTGAATGTTTCTTCGTTATTTTCAGTGTAACCTTACGCTGACAGTGTAAGTACCTGTCGTGGCATGCAACTCGGGATATAAAGTGTAACGTGCAGAACCTGCCCGCCATGCAGCGTGCGGTACGACAGGTTTGCAAATGCGGCGCGGGGTATGAGGCGCCATAATTCAGTCCTTGGGGCGAGAATCGTAAATCCGCGGAATGTCAAATTTTTACACCACCGGTGAACCGTTAAGTAGCACCATTCTCATTATCGTTGCGTTCTTCTATTCCTATAACTTAGCCACTGGCTGAATTTTCTTTTGGATGGAAGCAGTCTTCCATTTGCAAGTCATTCGTATTGGGTTTCTAAGCAAACAATATGTCCAGATGCAAATCTCAATCAAATCGATACATCTGCTACTCAAATGAATATTATATACAACGTTATTCTGTTTCTTTGTCATTCTGTTTCATTAGTGTCTTTAAGATCATCTACTTGCAAATTCAGAGGTAAATTCGATACATTATGCATGTACCTCATTGATCGATGATTTCTTTCTATTCTTCCGATAGCTGAAGCGTTTCTCGTTTATAGAATTTCCGGGATTTAAAAAACGTCCTAGGAAACCGGAACGAATTTATGTTACAATCCAAGATTTGCTTTGGGTACCTCAAATATCGCTACGAACTTCCCGAACAACCTAATATATTTAAAAGTCCTTTAGGATTTTTAATCCTTCCCAAACTGATTGCTCGATCTTAATAGCCTGCGCGGACAGTAATTCTGTCGGCTCTGTCGGCTTAACTTTTTCTTAAGTCCCCGGCAAGATTCCGAATCGGTGAGAAATCGATATTAAGTATCGGAAGGGACGTTTCCCGGAAGGCACGCTTCACGCTTGTGTTAAAGTAAGAAATTAAAAATTGCGCAACATAGCCTGTATCGTGTAGCCATTCTAAAATAGTCTAATGACCGTGTCGGAGGCTTGAGAAAGGCTCTCAATCGGGGGCCGGAATCGTTCCGGATAATAAGTGGCTTCTAAAAGGGCCACGGCGCCGTGTTCGCGAAAGTGGCTCGAATAAGATCGATACATAGGCGAATTTCGCCAGATCGAATAATAATCGTCGTCGTTACACTGGCTGGTTCTTCGATTAACCCGGATAACCCCGCCGGGGTCCCCAAAGGATCGTGATAATACGATCTCCCGCGCATTTATCTATCGTCAATTCGTGGCGCGGTGTTCGTGGCGAGCACTCCCTCTTGCTCAACGACCAAACCAGTGATTCACGATTCGTGTTGCACGTTACGATTTCAGCCAGATACACATGCAACCGATACATATGCAGCGCGTTGTTGTACAGGTACGTCTTGCGACACGTTAATTCGCTCTCTAATTAATTGCGCTTCCTTCCACGTGTCCGGGATGCTTGCCCTTAACGTTGCATGCAATGACACAGAAACCTTAATCGTCATTCCTTCAATGGGCCGAAAATTATTTTCCAAACCCACGAACGAAGGCTTACGTTAGGGAGAGTTCTCCTATTATCGGACATCGTCCAATACCGGACAGTAATCATATACAGTGGCTGGCAAATGTTTCCGGCCAAACTAGAATTCTATCTTAATTTAAATTGTACTTTGATAAAATTCTTTCGGCAAACTATTTAATAAGATAATATTTTATGAACTATAGTATTATAATAAAAGTATACTTTGGAGGAAGCTTTTGATAGCCACTGTATTTAAAATTCGAAACAATTACGGATCAATAATATTGATCAGCATTAAATGCTTGTTGTACACTAAATTTTTCATACGAAATTATATTGCTAAATAATTTTTTGAAGTATTATTACTATAAGATGCGTTAAAATATAATTTCTTTGCACCGACACTTTACATTACGCGGCAAAATTTAACCGTTACGCTTTTTTCCCCAGTGAAATGCCATATTCGCGATTCGACTGTTTCTACAGAGGAGGAATTGTGGCGAAAAATGATCGATCGTGGGTGACAACGCCTAAAGCGATCCTATTGGTAAGTGGTAGTTGCCTTGTTTCCTGTGATTAGAAATGGTGATTTATGTGTGTCTGCAATGGTGTAACCGCGAGTTTATGTTTGCTAGAATATTGGGTCGTTGCCAGTGACTGCAAGCAAATGTTTATATGGTCCACCTGTTGAGTTTCAGCTGCGAGCTAGCTGAAAGCCGTAAGTTTCCATCCAGTTGTGTGTATATTGCGTTCTGCCTCCTACACGCGATAAAAATTTCATCCAGTGAAAAGGCGATTCTATGTTAATGCAACATTAAATCCAGTAAGGGTACACGAACAAAAAAAGTACAACAACTAAGTTAGGAGGTGCTTCCTCCTCTCCGGGAGATTGCCATCTACGTTCGTGTAACTTTCTCGAAGAGAAGCAACTAGTTAGTTAAGAAAGTGTGGAAAATTCGTTCGGAATGCTTAATTTTATAACCGAGAAGATTTGATGTAATGTGGGGTACAATATAAAAACGATCGAATTGGAGCAACTGCACTTATTGTATGCTCATTTGCATCTCGCTTTCCAACCCAACTGTGACTAATTTTCCGTGTGCGCGTGTTTGAATAATGGCGAAGCAGTTGCTATTAGGTGCCTGAAAAGGTTCTCCAGGATTTATACTATCTACAACTCTCGGGTAATCTAAAGTTTTTTAAAACATATAATTATATCTAACAAAGTAAAAAAAAGGGGCAAGACTTTCTAACGATACCACCACGGCTACATTAACCTCGTGTGAAACACTATAAAAGATTCGATTTGAATATGTTCCTGATCGAAAATCCCAAGACACTTTTTGCGGTCTCCAAATAGCTCGAAGCGATCGATTCAAGAATCGTTACAATTATTGCGAGGCGTAACGTGCCGGCTTGGCGTGCAGAAAGTGTTCAAAGTTTAAACGCACCGCGGGGGAGTGACTCAGAGGCAAGCTATCTCATAGAGCAACTAGACGTGCCTGTTCGTTGCCCGGCAATTACGATTTGTGAGGGTCGAGCGCGTTCACACGGGAGGGGTTGCTTGCGAAATAATAAACGTTAGCTCCTTTATCGATTCCGGCCACGAAAGTGCTATGTGGAAGAGATCCAAGAATAGCTGTGAAACCATTGACATTGCCGTTCACTTGTTCGCTTTTACTACATCTCCGTAGATCGATTCTTGGCTGATTGAGTTAGTCGAGATTTCCTTGCGTGTGGAATTCCTCCCATTCGGTCGGTTAGTCTTTACTTGGAAGCTTACTAAGCGTAAGCTTCAGCGATGTTCCATTTTTGCAAAGAGGATCGACTCTGGATCGAAACGACTAAAATAGATGCGTGAGAAAATTGATCTACGAAAAATCGATTCAAAAAATTGGTCGAGATATTATGTACCTCTTACTATCGAAATACTAACGGTTTCTCGCATAAACTTTGAAATTTGTAGCTTGGATTTGCATATTTATATTTAAAATACGACAAAGGAAAAAAATTATTAGGACTTGTACTAGATCAACATGAAGGCTCAGGCTAACTAAGCTTAATCTGACGTAACTTAGCAAAAAAATTTCCTTGCTTAAACCTTCGAAACATTTCCGTTTTTTGTCTTAAAATTAAATTAACTGAAGTATTAGTTATTCTAAATGGAAAATACAAATACGACTGGTTAATTAATGATCGAATAGATTCAAGACACTCGATGAATCGAAGATCGAATCGTGTCAGAATCGGACATCTAAGAATCGATTCAAAAAAATCGATTCACAATTGAATGACCCTAGTAAGATTCACAGAGATACGACATTGATCCTCCTTTCATTTATATGGCCTGCATATAGCTACATTACATTAAGTGGATAAGTGGTTCAATAACTATGAATTCGGAAGTAGCAAAGGTCATCGTTCGCTGTTAACCCTACAAAGGCCAAGGGGAGCTGGCCGAGCCCATCTCGAAATAAAAACTACTAAAAATATGTTATTTTTTTAAAATACGATAGCTGAAAATGGTCAGTTGAGGTTGCTTATGTCTTTAAAATTATTTGATTGATTGAACGACAAGAGTCAACGTGGCAGTCAATATGATCCGTAAAGTAATGCATCTTTAAATACGCATAACTTTTAATCCTATGCATTCTTAACAGATTATATTAAGAAATCTTAACAATTTTCGGTCTGGTAAAGTTTAACCGAAGTGCTTTTGACTTAATAAAAACATTATTTAATAAACCTCTGCTTTTCTGGTTCGGAGCTCGTTCTTTCTGGGGTTAAGTTCCAAACGTATTCTTCATCCTTCACGCCTCATTTAAGTAACAAGTTCTCAGCATTCGTTCCAGGGATTACATTCCCGTCCTGACAGGGCACTTTTGTCGCAGTCGACGTTGTCAAGTAAAGGACATTGTTACGGTAACGCATAGTTTGCACGTTGCAATCATTCGCGCACCTGCGAGTCTCGCGAAAAACCGTTGTCTGAATGCTACACGATCAAACGTCGCTTTACGCCCTTTCAGATCGCAAGGGTTTCGATTCCTCTTGACTTTTGGGCACGGTGTAGGGTCATCAGCGTCGACCGCGAAACGGGTGAGCCGGTATGAATGAACGTCAGGAACCAAGGGCCCTTTTCGAGGGTGCTCACGTGCCTGTCACGTGAGGTAGGCACGCCCATTGTCTTGTGGAGAATGCACGCTCGCGTGCATGTGTCGCGAACCCGCGCATACTGACACGCACACAAATACCAATGCATCACAGCACACAAACATATTTGTGGATGTGTAAGTACGTTGGCTGGCGGCAGCACAACGTTAGGTTACGAGAACGGTGGCTGAATATTAAAGAGGGGAAGAAGTAAAAGGCGATAGGATGTGGCGCGAGGTAGAGACAGAGCGGAAGTGCCGCGACACCGGCGCTAATCGTGAAAGAGAACCATTTTGCTAGGGTGTGTTTCTTCTTCGCCGTAAGTGGTTCCCTTTCAACCGACTATCGAACCAGCGCACAGAGCGTCATTCGACGGTCGATGCTCGATGTTTCGAGCGTTACCCCAAGCTTTAAGGCAGAATTCATGACACGCGAGGGCTGCACGTTCACGTATTAAAGATTCAGCAGGTAATGGCGTCGTCGGCGTTCACGTTGCCCCGTACATCCTGGAACATTCGGCGATCTTTATGCGCCGTCTACCAGCTCTCGAGTGGTTCTCAATATTTCTCTTTCCCTTTCCACGTTACGTGTATATCTCTCCATCGTTTGGTTCTTGCACGTTGCGGGAATTTGAAGAGGGAATTATTGGATGTATTCGTGGAATTACCATGGTCTATGATTCACGCTCGATCGAGCACAGAATCATTCACGACTTTGAAAATTTATCGCCGATCTTTACCTTTCCCCCCCCTGCCTGTTTTTCTACTCTTCTCGCGTTGCAGAATCTATCATTAGCAATCGGAAACGTTCGCATTTTAATGTCACTTACGCGGCGGGATATGCGGTATTAACGTCAAATAGTGGAAAAAACGTTGTCGATGCTGTAACGAGAATTCAGCGAGTAGCCATTGAGAAAGTCAATAACTGGCTCATTTTTATCCGCCTTAATTGTATCGGCGATTAGGTCTCGTTAACGAGAGTGCCCTGGAAACGTTTTATCGGCTGATAAATCAAACGGCACGGATGTGTAACGTAAGTAAGGGGATGGTAATATGTTCGCGTAATGTGCAGCAGTGAAATGGGAAGTCGAGCTGGCCAGCATTGAAGTGAAAACAAACGAATGTAAACAGGCGAGGGCACGTGTGGAGCGGGGGCATCGAGCCTTCCGCTTGTTTAGTTCTGTTTGTTTTGGCTGCGCCGTGAGACACGCTGATTCGTTTTAACTCTTTCCTCCATTACGACCGCCGCGCGCGTTATATGGCTTTTTAAACGGACGTTTTTTTTTCGTTTCTCCACTCTTCTCTTCTTCTACCACTCGCGTCACCGGTTTACGATGTCATGGCGGGGAACAAAGATCGTCTTCTGAGAAATTAACTTTTTTGTTCAGCGTTCTCTGGCATATAAAATCGATACTATGAACTACAGTAGCCACTCGATTATCCGATCCCCGGATTAGCCGATCTTCCAATCGTAAAGCAAAGAATTTAGCTGCAACAGTGATACAACTTAAAAAGACGAAACTACGACTTTGAATTGTTTGCTAACTTGTTTCGTGATCACTATTGGCGTAAATAAGAGGATACGTATATACACTCCCGTCGATAATTCATCGGACACTTAATAAATTCAATATAAAAAATCATTTATGTTATAGTTACAAAACGAAACCACTGTTTGCTAATCATTTAGATCAGGTAATGCATTAGATCATACTGTTTCTTCAGAAGTTACCAAAAATTAAATTCAATAGACATTTGGTTAAATACTGACAAGTGTGCAGTCATTTATGGCCAGCAGTGTACTATATTGTATATTTTAGAATCTTCACGAACCCCGAAAACGTATGTATTTATACCTATTTTGCCCTCAGACAAAAATCCTTTGATTTTTCGGATACCTCGATTATCTAACTACTCCTTCGCCCCTATTAGATCAGATAATCGAGGGACTACTGTATTTTAATGATGCAAAGGAGTACAGAGAGAAGAAGCTAATACAAATCGTTATGCTTCTTGAATTAATGGCTGAATTATACCGTGTAGTAATTAACTAGTACGAGTCCGAGTTGTTTACTGGTTGCTTAAAGAGACACTGCTATTGAGACTCGAATGTTGCGTTTTTCCTTTCAATATTTTTGCGTGACAAACGACTATTACTTGTGTCTTTATGGTGTCTTATCTACCTTGCACCGTGGCTTCCCTTCCAAATGGATCGATATCTCATATGTTTCGTAAAAGTGGAACCATAACCCATTACAAATATTGGACAAATTACCCTAATTAATACTAGCCTTAATAGAATTCCAGAAAACCTACATCCTCGCTGAATTCGCTGGGATTGGAATATGTTTTCGAGAACGATATTCAGAGCAGCTTTTTCCTTTACATGAATATAGCAGTCGGCTTAGTTTTCGAGATAGTCGCAAAAAATAATAAACAGTTGAATTTTCCCTATGCGTATCTGACGTTGGACCTTTAGAAGCCGCGCATATTTTTCGTGACGCGGATCTCTCTTTATATGTTTTGGTTTATATTTCTTTTCTCATAAGGTCATAAGTTATGTATTTTTATATTAACGCGAACACGGTTAAAAGAATAATGGAAATCGTCGAAAATTGATTGCTGCACTAATGCCATTTTTTCACAACTTCGCAGCTAGCATCGACGTAGCTAAAAGGATAGGCACATCGAAACGATCAAAAAGCAATAGGTATAGCAACGGGAATCCAAATTTTTAAGTTCACGTAGTATTCGTTTTAATTAGCCACCGTGGGGCGTTTATGAAAACAGCAGATAACCGATGGCCACATGCTACGCTGTCACGGACTTATATGTATAGACAGACTTCAATATAGTGGTAGCAACAATTTTTTGTAATTATCTGGGAAACTAAGGCCAACCGCCTATTATTAGAAAAGAAAAAAGTTGTTTAACCCCTCAGCGATGGCCTTCGTACGATATACGGACCCTAGTTTCTTTTTATAATTAATATAAAACGATGAATTTATTGGAGATTATGGGACGCGCAGTTAGTCTTCAACTTCTATAAATAGTGAACTAAATTAATAGTATAGTGGAGCAAATTTGTTGAAAAAACAGAAACCTCTTCTATTTGCATTAGTTGAACAGAAAAACTCTCTATCGCTGAAAGATTAGAATATCGCCCAAAATGACAAATTAGTGTCAAATTTTTTCATTATTTTATACGTGATATTCGTTATCATTATCATATACTTCCAAATTTACTCCACGATTTGAAAAATATGCTATTTCAAAATCATTACGGACACTGTTAAGAAACATTAGGTGTACAAAATGAATTCGGTGACTTCTTCTAAAATTCAATAAGCATTTACGGAAAATCAAATGCAATTTTGATGTTCGAAATAAGTTCCATTGTTCAATGTCCATTGTATGTACGTGACTTATAAATTTCGTTTTAATAAAAAAAATAATGATTTTAGGTCAATATAACCTCCAAGACTTGAAATATAAAAGTATCGAATTAATTTGTGCACCTAGTACAAGTAAGTACCCAGTACTTAATTTGATATCTAGTACAAAAGTAAGTTAATTTGCATATCTACTACAAAAGTAGCTGTCTGGTAAACTGGAAGTTTCAGCAACGTAGACTGCTAAAACAGACTCTTTTATTTCCATTTCTTTTTATTACGGCGCCAGGGTGGTGAGACACGCCTAAAGTCGCGCTGAAACGCGATTCAGGTATATATCGTTCCGCAGTTCCGGCGTTCCGGACGTTCCGTTTCATCGTTCCATGGTTCGAGCGCGAGAGTAGGCAGTTGCGTGTGTCGTGTCAGTTATATCTCGGCAGCGAGAGCCGTCAGGCGTACGGGTGTTTCGACGCGCGTGGTTCGTTCAAAATCCTCGTGTACCCTGACCTATCAACACTTACAAAAACCCTCGAACTAATTCCAGTGGCCGTAAGCGTCGTAGTAACGACAGTTGTCATCGGATTCGCGAGTGTTTTTCCCGTGGAATTTTCCAAAGTATTACCGCAACATTTCTGCATTGCTCGAGGACGACAAAAAGTTTCGCTAGTTCGTCGGTTAAACCATGACAGACGTTTCCTTGAATTCTGACGTGATGTTTCCCGTGCCACCGCGTACGGTTAAATCATTTCCACGAGGAGGCAGGTATGGATCCTCTTTACAAAAAATCACGAGTTTCAAGGTTAAGTTCACCATCTGACACGTAATTGTGCGACAGTTTTCCAAATACGGGACGCCGCGGTTCGATATAAGCCATTTTTATATATCGTGCAGCGATCTCGATCGATCGAATGAACGTTGCGCTCGATGCTTATCGATTATACCACGCGCGTCGGTAGTATCGGTGGCGTGCATGGCCGGACGCAATTACAAGCGAAACATTATAATGAATTATGCAAGAGATCGAATCACTCGGATTCAAAGATCATCAGCTTTGGGCGTTTTATCCTGCCGTGTTAATGCACCGATCACGCTCATTCGTTTTACGTGCAACCAGTGCTTCGTGTATTGAAAGCTATCGCGAAACGAACGGTGTGTTATGACACGGGTATCGAAAAATGTCTTATAAAAACGTGTTACGCGGTCGATTCGTGTTGATACCGAGCACGAGGTTGTGAAATTACAGAAAACGCTTGTGTGTGCAGCACAGTGCATGTTGCTTTTTTCGAAGCGAACGGTGATTTACATATTTGTCCACCCATTACCGGTACGGTATGAAGTTTGTCGCTTCAATTTGTATGCGAAGCGTGTTGTTTCCTTCAGGACGTAACATATGCGAATCACGTGTCGCTATTTCCCTGCGCGACGAGTCTTTTCATGTGTAAAGTGAGCAGTATCATTACTTAGCACCACCGAGCAATTGCAACCTGAATTCGCGCGGGAAAAGGTGGCGCCATAGAACGCAAATTAGGTATCGACTTTTTACCGCGCATTCGTGTTCGCGTCGCTACCCCTGGACCGTTCGAGATCGAGATGCGGAGTATCGATAATAATCGAACGATCGAGGCATGGACTGACGCGAATGTGATTCGGAACGTTCACGCGTAACCTTCGAAAATTTCGCGGAAAAGTGACAAAGTGAAAAGGTGACGGAAAGATCTGAAAGATAACCTCACTGGAGAACCGAAAGTTGGATAATAGCCATGGCTTACGTACTCTGGCGGGTCTTTATGAAGAAATACTTGAAGGTGCGGCTGGGACTCAGGAATTTGCCGGTAAGCTTTGCACACTTATGCTTCGTAATTTGGCACCGGTACGTATGTAGTTTAGTTTACGCGCGGAGCATGCGGTTGTTCGCGATGCAAATGCTTGGTCCGAACAGAGCAAAACCGCGGCTCGGGACGGGTTTCCATCGCCGGTACAAGGGAAATAAACGTATACGCGAACACGTTGCATCGTAATTCTCAAGGTCAGGATTTTACAGGCGAACTTAGCCACGCTTCGCGTCAAACAACCGCTGTAATTGCGGCAGCCATTGAATACGTTATGCAACGACCGGAAAACCGTACTTGGTATGAAAATCACTAAGTACCGGCAGTGTCCATTTTTTTCCCGTGGTTATTATTCTTCGAGCGGTAAAATAAGGAATGAGTAACGATCGAACTATACAAGGATTTATATTCAATAGCGTTGAACACATACGGAGAGTTCAGAGTCATTGTGGTGTAAGTTCACGTTTCTTAAATTTGAGTCAACATTATTTTTGACGTGACCAATGGGTGTCTTTTATTTACTATCAAAATCGATTTATACGTAATTTAATTTTTCGCCGAAAAATAGCGATACTTTTTTCTGCTATTAAACAAAGTTAGCAAAGTGTTTAAAATCATAGATGTTACTTGACATACTATGATATGTGCGTTAGAAGGAAAGCTAACAAAGGGCTTGAATATGCTTTTGTATTCATTATTCTCAGTAACTGAAATGTTTGCGAAATTTCACGCCAGAATGTACACGGTTCTTTAATTTTCGTACCCAGACATTATTTAACATTTTCCTATATCAGTAAATTTGTTCTTGGAATCTAACCATGTATCTGGAATTGTTTTAAACGATGAATGCAAATTATTGTCTTACACGAAACAGCTAAAATGTGACTTACACCACTATAGCTCTTCGTATGTAAACCTGTTACGGCAGGGAAAAAGGGATAAATACGGGGTGTTCTTGTAATTTTCTTGTTGCTACGATTATTTCAAAATGGTTCGTTTGCATGATTTTTTCATCGTTCAAAAACTGCGTGCACATGGTGTCGCGCTTGTGAGCTCGCTTCATGTTTGAACGTTTTATCCCCAATGATGGTGCAATTATTATACGGTACAACTGTGGCTAATGCGATCACGGTAATTGGATAATTACAGTTGGAGCCGATATAGCAGTTCTTTTTGTACAGTATCGTGCCGGTCGCGATGTCGATTTCTATTGATGTATCATGATCGATCAGATGCACGTGCACGGTTCATTGATTTTTCATCGATGCGAAATTTGTTCGCATTCGGGCTGTCTTAAATGTGCCTCGGATCATATCTCGTGTACTTCTGGGACTAGGTAGTATAGTCTAGGTAATGATGTCACGGATTATTCGTAATCCGGGTTTCGGTTGGATTTATATATTTATGTCTCTCGGCAAAGATATGAGTGCGTAAATACTATTCAACAATAATAGATTGGTCTATATGAGTCATATTAGGTATATTAGCTCTCAGTAAGCAAATATATTTTTCACATTGCAGAGCCGACACCTCTAATCCTAATTCTTTAAAAAAAAATTCGGATGTAAATCCACAAAACTTTTATTTTGCATGAGTCATTAGCGACCTAGATTGCCTACGTAGGGTTAATTACATAATTAGTCACTCTATGCTATTTATATTGCGTTATAATAGCTGTAGGCTTATTATTTTATATTACTCCCCGAAGCGTAATAACGCAATAGATTTAGACTAAAGCCGTACTTTGCTTCCTTTCTTATTATTATCCAAACTATTCGAATATTTCTATACGACTATCCAAATTGTCCGGATACTTTTAACTGTCCGGATCGTTTTATTACTACTCCGAGTACTCGAACATCCGGATTATCCGGATTATCAAAAAATCCGGACCATGTACGCCCAATCTTAATCTCGAGCTTTCCTTCTCGTACCTATTCCCGTTCTTCGCGTATGCCCCGTTATTAATGCTCGTCGATTAATCGACGACCAATAATCTCGCGTCTAATTTGTCGATAGATCCTGTTATTAAATTTTCCCGGTGAACGGGTTGGCTAGCGCGCGGTGAATAGCCAACAGGCTCCACGAGGCGTGTTTAATCAATCAGGAAAAAGAGGTTCCCTGATGGCCGGACTGTGTACCTACAGGCACACCCTGCTAATAAATTTCGTATAGCACCGCGGAAGGGAAACGCGGTTATAGAAGTGAGGGAGGGTGCAGTGCAATTTACGACGTGTCGGATTGGATTACCTTGATGCGTTTGCCCTGAGATCCACCACGCGGTTATGCAAACGATTGTTATATCCTGATGTAATGGGGGGTAAGAGAGTTGGGTGTTAGGCTTCTCGGTAGGATAAGTAGTGCAGGTTGTTCTGGTTATATAGACGGCTATAAATCTTGGGGTGCTTCAGCGGGCTTCCCTATCGCTTTAATAAACTTTATGCAAAAATTCGCGTTACAAAACGACGCGGTGGTATTGGATATTATTATTTTTAACCCTTTCGCTGCTCTGAATTTAAATGTGCACGTAGCACAGGAAGCAGCTTAACTATTCTTCGGTAGATACTTCCCGAAAACCCTCAAATGCATGTATGCGTTCACAGCAGTCAAAGGGTTCATTACTACGACGCACTGATAACTAGACTGCGGATCTTTATGCAAATTCATGTCTTTATAAACATAATTAAGGGATAATAACATAAATAGTTTGTTTCGCAGTATAAATATTATAACACGTAATTTACTATAGATATTTGGTGTATTTTTATGTATTACATGCGTTCTGTAACTTTTTGCATATTGAAATTTCCCATAAATGAATGAAGATCTGTAGTACCGATATCATAGGTACTACGCGCGAATTTTTTGAGTCTAACAGGCATCGGTAGCAGTGGAAGGGTTAACTACGACAATATTACTATAATAACTTACAAAGATAAGTTCCGTTAGGGTTGGTTCAGGTTCCTACATGAACAATATCCCCACAGCAATCATCATTCCGTACTCCATAACAGGAATTCAATATTCCAAATCCACTCGGCAAAAATACCATCCTCGCGTCTCGAGGACACGAGGTTCGCTTTCCTAGAAGTGCATCCGCGAGTCTCCGTATTGTAATTATCGAGGGAGAAAAAAGGGAACTGACTCTATTGCAAAGTCTCTGAGGTCGGTGGCCCGGGGGGCTTCAGCATCTTAATAAATTAAGTGCACCGGTCTCTGCTAGAGGGGGCGGGAGGTTCAGGAGGACAGGGTAGAGTAACGAAGAGGAATAGAGAAGAGAGTGGACGAAGAGCGATCCGAGAGGAAAGAAAGGAGCGGTAGGCGGTCGGAAACCGTCGGACTAGGGGGTGTTGAGGAGGCGGACGGGGTGCAATTCAGTTTGCGGTCGCCGAGTCAGGTTACGTTAGGTTAGTCCAGCGGTTGGTCCCCGTGACCGTGAACCGCGGCTGACCTGCGACACAAACACACAGAGTCTCTCTTTCTCTCTTCCCTCCCACCTTCCATAAATCTACCTGCACTACATCGCGTCTCGTTCCATGAGCTGGCGAACTGCTCGCTCACCTCTCTCGCATTGTGCGCTCTTCGGGATCTCCGAGTGATAAATACGGTTGACCACCCCTTTCTTCTACCTATATCTCGTTATCTGTCCTCGTCTGGCCCTTGAACATCTCGCGAAACCCCGGCGTCAACCGTTCCCCAGTTTTATCGTGCTCACTTCGCTATAGAACATCGCTGCGTGGGCGTGATCAACTATTTTGATTTTGGGGATTGAGTTCGCCCCCCGTTTCTGTTATCCCTGTCAACAGTTGACATTGAGTAGTGAAGCTTCGGAATATAAAAGATGAAAAGTTCTATTTGGAATAGAGTGAACCCTCCAAATTTGAACATAGTCCGCTCTGCACCATCGGAGTTTGTCGGTACCAGATTTACACTTGTCGACGACTTCCGTTTTCTTTTCTATCACAGAGAATACTACTTCTTTTGGGATTTTTAATTTCATTATCCTTCCTTGAAATCTCGAAAAAATATAGAAATGAATGCAAAAATAGCTAAATGAGATCGTAGATCGTGGGATTGATGTCTTTGTTCGAACTTCGAATTTTCGTACGAACTGAAATTTTTGTTTGAATTTCGAGGGTCTGCTGTTCAAATTTCTCTTATTGAGATCTTCAAGACTTCTGTTTAATCACTCCTATTGCAAGAACGTACAGACGGTGTTGAAGATTGTTACAATTCAAACGCTCCTTATCTGGAATTCGTTCACGCAGCATTTTCTCCCGTTACTCGTATCGCAGTGTTTTGCACATCGGGCTATCGTAGCCGCAGCCAGACCGCGAATGAGAAACAAGAAAGAAAGAAGTTCCGGTGGCGTCGGCAATCAGACGTTGTTTCTTTCGCGCCGTTAATTTAATTTGCTTCCTCGTATCGACTCCGCCCACACGCTGCAACTTCTTCGGTTTATCTGGAATAATTTGTTCGATTATCGGGCTCGTACTTGAATCGAAAGTGGAAACGCCGGGAAGAATGTTTGCTTTGCACGAATGTAGGCGGACAGATTGATCGATGGGTCTTTAATCGCTATTGTTAACGTTCATGGCCGTTGCAAATCGGATCAGCCATGTGAGATGCGTGTTGCAGTTGAACGAACGAGCTTCTCCCTTCTCTGCGTTTGCATACTCGTTTTGTAGTTGTTTGCTCTCTTAATTCGCTGAAAACGATATCGCGAACATCCTTTCCTCGTAGATCTCATTGTTCCCTTCGAGACGTTCATTCATCGTTCTCGAAATTAGTCACAAACGAACGACCGACGTACCAAGTTTCAACGTACGACACTATTTTCTTTTGCGAATACTCTCATAGTATACGAAACAAGATCGATGATATCATTGTCCATTCTCCGTGTATGCTTAAGTTGCACGGTCGCTGCTCGTGGAACGTCAGAAAAACGTTCGTCCGCCTGTGTTTAATATGTATTAACGTTTCTTACGAAATCCCTTGCCGCGAACGAAGAAGCTAATTTCCTCTCGAGGGCGATCCTTGTCAGAACGATGACGCTATGATTCGAAGCAACGGCGAGAACGCGCGATGATAGGCGTTCCGTTTACATTGGCACAGATTTATTGCTCGGTACATATTTGACGTTATTCTAACGCGGCGCTCTAAAACCCCTTTTGCCTCTACAAATTCTTCAAAGATATACGTATGTATCTTTACGACGGAGCTCTTCGCTCCGGTCAACACTACCGACCGGTAACAGTAGAAAATTGTGAAAGATCCTCCACGTGTCTTCAGCTGGCTGCTCGTTCGAATCGCGATTAAGTCGAAAAGTCTAATCTGGGAACGAAAGACGTTAAATAGAGCGAGAAACGTGGTTCGTACACATTTCATTTTTTTTTCCCCGTGGCCCACATAAACGATTATGATTAACCGAGAAAAATGCTAGAGAGACGGCATTCCGTCGTGCCTCGAGAACTCCTGCACCCGGACGCTTTTGCATCGTTTAGCTTCGTGCAGGGATGCGCCTGCCACAATGCACCGCGTGCAATTTCACTTACTTTCGCCGCTAATTAATCGAGCGCACTTCTAGACGGTCGACTTGCCCCGTTCGTGCGGGCCAGAGAAAGGTACTATGCAAATTCCATCGAAAAAACGAAACACGTGCCCTTCTCCTTCCCTCTTGCCGTTCTTTCATCGAGAGCCGCGGCTCCACGCTCCGTTGCTTCTATTAAATATCGTCATTGTGCCGCCAGACGACGTCTCGTTATTGCAACGTCCACGTGAACGCGCGAGAGCAAAGAAAGCGGAGTGCGATGAAGTTTGATAAACTGCTGAATTGTCTATTTCGCTATTGTACTGTAATATTTGTGGCGCCAAGCAGGGCGGAATTTTGAAGTTTACAGAAGTTTAGAAATCTAAAAGCGTTGGAAAGTAGGGCTTAGACTAAGAGTTTCTCACAATTTCGTGTCTCTATCTTCTTGAATCTCTCTAATCGACTCTGCTTCAACGCTAAAACTACCAACGAATGAAAATATATATGGCGCAATGAAATGAATCTTTATGTTTTGTACAGAAAATCATGGCATATTCTTAAAAATACACTACTTCAAGCTTATATAATTTTTATAGTAAATTACGAAGCAGTGATTTTTTCCGTCTTGGTAGTTTTAACGTTAGAAATAGTTTCTTCGTCTAAGTTAATCTTGCAAAAGACGACTAGCTATTGCAACAGCCTTTATTAAAATCTAAGGATAAACTTCTCTTATAATGTCTTTAGTCGCCTAACAAAGTGGGCTGTATTGCTTGTGAAATACCGGAAACGTTTTCCTTAACAAGCATCGGCTCCAACAGCCGGCAACTACCAAGACCCTGAAAACTTAAACGCTCTTGACATATCACGAAACGAAATTCGCAGCTTCTACAATCATCTCTATTGCCAATGTTTCACAGTCATAGTCTTGAATCGTTCCTCATTGAACACGAAGGACGTACCAAACGTCGCAGAACGAGGCACGCCATCATTCTTATTACAGTCGGCAAATGTAACAACGTAATGGGGACGCTCGTAAGGCGAAGTCGATTTTCAACGATTCAGTTCAGCCGAGTGAAACGAACGAAGTGGAGTGAACAATTTTGGAAGACAACGATGTAGGAAATCCAGCAGTTGATAGTAATCTAGAGTGTCGTGGCCTTTGTTCGCATCTCGGGAGAAACCTACTTCTTTCTCTATCTCCACGCGTACACGCAGGAACTTCCGGCGTCGGCTGGCAAAAACTTTAATCGCAATTAAGACAATTTCACGGCAGGAATGGGCATTGTGTAGAATCTGTATCGTCGCGGGTCGGATTTACTGCCACTATGTTCCTCTCCCCGTGGTTCTCGTGTGGCGAGGTGAACGCTCGTGTTCTCGAAGGATAGAAGAAAGAACGTAGTCGGTCGAGGCTCTCTCGAAGAGGTTGGGATGTGCCACGAGTCGTTGCCAATGTCGGAGGATAATTGATGATAGTTGCTTAGCAGTCGACGAGGACGCACAAAAGATTCTCCAGCTCCTCTTTTCGCCTGGCCGTGGTTAGGCATAAAAATTTAAATTAGTACAATGAAAGAGCATTCAGTTACGTGCTCTCTGTGCTCTCGAATACCAGCCGGGGCTAAGGAACCTTATTGTTGCAATGAATTATATTACCGGCCACGCTGTATAATGAGTTTGAAGCGAGAGGAAACTAGCGTGGCCAAGCCGATGATCGCTTTCGGCGTGGTTCCTCATTAGAAGGTCGAATATTGTGTTTAGGTTGTTTCAATAACGTTGACGGAGCTAGAAAACTTTCGTCTTTTTGTCCTTTGTATAGTTATTTCGCCAAAATGGTTTTGAAGACACGGATAGCGGAATTATCTGTGTGTAGCACAGATATTTTGGGGAAGTTAATGGGCTTTTGTAATTTATCTTGTTAGCTTTCTTGAGAAGTAATCTCTGGTAGACCTACATTTACTCACTTCTTTCGTATCGTCGTTTTGGGTTAGATGACGCGGGGCCCTGTATTCTTCCATCGGATCAAATTTGTGCATTCTATTTTGATAACATTGGAACGTAACGCGATATTAAATTCAATCTCTGACGTTAATGAAACAATGATAAAGCCTTTCTATTATTCATTACTCCCCTCTACAAATTGACGCAATATTTATGTCGGTATATCATAACTCATAAAGATAATGAACATTTGCCAGCAAGATTATACTTCCAATTATCCTCTATAAATAACCAGTTTATCAAAAAAAAATCTAGCAAAAAAATTACTAATATATATGTACATGTATAAATATAGAAACTTCTCGTGGCTCTTAAAGCTTAAACGTTCATGGTATACGCCCCTTCTCGAGGCATCGAAGCGTGGAATCGGTCGTAACGAAAGAGGAATAAATCAGCTCGGTAAACAGAAGATTTCTCGATAAAATACCGAGGCTCGCCGGGAAACGATCGTGAATCGTTATCGGATTATCTCTCGTCTAGCGCTCTATTCTTTGTTTGCGCAACCCGCGGTTGCGGCATGCGCTCGTGCACCGACGAATTTCGATCATGCGCTGAGATCGATCCCCGCGCATCAACGCCACTTTGTGCGCAGACGCGCGCATTCGCGCGTCTCAATTTAATTTGCGCGCTCGGCTGGCGCGGCAACACGAATGAAAGTGATTCGCGCAACCGCGTCCACTTACTCAGTTACGGTTTTCTACGGGGTTCTGTTAATGAAATAGAATAACGTAACACGTTTTAGAAACACAGTGCTGTGCAAAAATCATAGGACAAAGCATAGTTTTTGATAGGTGGTCCAAATCTTTTGTACAATCAATTTATTGCTTCGCAATAGCGACTGTGTGAAAGATTGAATTCGTAGTAAATTTGTAGTAAATTTGTGAAATTATAGTTGATGCAATTTTTTCGCGAGATCTTTGAAACTTTTTCTTCGCGTTTTTTTAATTTTAATACGATTAAGCGCGGCACTAATAGAAAGGTAATTTAAGTTTATGACAAGCGAGATTCTTTAAGCGAGATGAAGGCCATGTAACAATATTTAACTATTTCGCGTTTGCATCAATTGTGGATTTTGTGCTTAGCTATGAAAGTGTTGTAATATTTGCGTTGTATACGTATGAAAGTGTGGAAAGATTTTAATAATCAAACGATTAAATATTCGAAGTTTATTTTTCCTCCATTCGGTATACGGTTGGTGCATCGAATATTTGACGAGCACTTTCAGTTCTGCTTCGCGAGGCGTCGGTGTAATTACTCGGACTTTCTGTTGCACGCGTAGTGAATCGCCTATCTACATACAAGCTGCTCCGGCATCCGCGTTGATTAATATTAATTTCTCCACAATGGATTTTGTCGCGACTAGAGCGTGAGACAGTTCCTGTCTGGCTGTTTGTTTTGCGCCATCGCGCTACCCGTGAATTCATGTTGCGATTTCCCCGTTTGCGTCGATGGAGATCTCTCGTCCGAAGGATTCGTACGAGATTTCTTTCGCCGTTGGGAAGATCCGTCGAAGAACTCAATGCTCGAGACGCCTTCAGCCTGAAAACTCGACGGGTGAGAAATTATTTCCCGCTTTAATAAATCATTTTATTGATGCACCATGAGAATCGCAAACGTTTATGCACAAAGTTCAATCGATGCTAGTCAACACGTCAGTTAAACAAATGTTTACCTGTCCGCCATTCTGACGTGAAAGCTTGATGATCCACAAGTTTCTTCGAAGTTAATCATGAATTCCGTGTGAACATTGGAACTAGGTCAACCATAAAGGAATTCTTTTTTTTAAGGAGTGTCGATGTTTCGCTCGTTGAAAATTGGAAACGGAACGATGAGGAAACACTTGTTAGAATATACATAAATATATATATATAAAAGGAAAAAAACAAAGGGAACTGCGAACAACGCAACTAATATTCACCGAACAAACGAATAATTAAATAACAGCAAAGGTTTAATCGTTAGACTATAATCTTAGAGCGAATTTTACAGAACTTCTTTTTACAATTTTTCTCAACGTCCATTTTTCTCCAAACGTGATTCCTGCGTTACGAAATTAATCTCGCTAACATACGCGTAATTCGCGCTATTCATTGGCACTGGTCAGGAAGTAGTTAGGCAAACTTATGATGCATTCGAAACATCGTTTTGTAGCGGGACCGGAGCATTTACGAAACTCTTATTGTGTATTCAACCGAAGGGTTACTTTCCTGTAAAAATGCACAAGTTCCATCGATCATTCGACGATAACTAATACTGTCCGAGCGTTCCTTCCGGCAGAATGATCCTATCGTAACGTCGGAACACGAGAACACCGCCACTTTTGAATAATTATTACATCCGTAACGGGCGTATTGCTTTCACTGAGGGATCCGTGTGCAAGTTGGGCGAAGTCAGCCTCGTACGCCATGATTGATCGGTATTAAATTCGTATTTGTGTTCCACCGCGGGCAAACTAGATGATAATAGCTGCAAACATCTCAGCCTCTATCTTTGATCTGGATGTTGACCTTTCCCGCGATGTGAAATGTGGTTTCGTCGATTGTATACTTAGCAGACACGATGCAGGCCATTCAGGATACGTGCAGTTGAATATACGTACCTTCGAACGTGAACAACTCAAAACGGTTAGATTCAGAACAGTTAGAATTGGATTTAGCGCACGTTTCGGTGATATAACATCTCTTAGGATACCAGAGATACTGAAGATTTCCGAAGCTTTGCGATTTGACGCGAATCGTTGAACTGAATGATTCCGATGACCTTAAAGACACCTAGAATCTTGACAACCTTGATCTTCGCGATGTTCAAATGACTTTGAGTACCATCGATACGATCCGAAGGACTTGCTGCGATCTTTAACCCTTTCATTGCTATCGTAGCACGTTGTCGAATACTTCTGCCGATTAATTTTGACAATTAGAAACACTATTGGCATCTCGAAACACTCGAAATTCAGAATAGGAAAGTACTGGAAGAAGAGTATGAATTTAATACGATGCAATTCAGTATTTCTACGACTTTTGTACGTTCCTTGATTAAAACAGTGGCGAAAGAGTTAGGCGACCATTGCGTAACTTCGAAGAGCAATTATGTGACTTCGATAATTTCCTATAGACCTTCGAATAGCCTTGAACATCATTGGCACGATCCCGGCTACTCCAACGACCTCGGAGACTTAATCGAGCCTGGCGAATCTTGAAGAAAAATGCAACGCAGAAAGTACACCGGTACTAAGGAAACTAGGGTCATTGTGAATGGAAAAAGTATTCCGTAATCACTCCAGATAGGCACTTAATTGTCAGTTGATCGTGCGAGCAATGACTAGATCTTAAGGGACACTGTAAACGGAGGCCGTATCGTTTCAACCGAGAAACAGCATACGCTGAAGAAGCGCGCACGAGATTCGTATCTTTATTTATAATGTTATTAGAGTCGGCGTTCACACGAGTAACTGTACACAGAGTCGTGGCAGCGGCGATAAATTGAAACACTTCGTTCCTTAGTTGGCTTCTGTGTACATACATCCCGCGACGTTCCACCGTAAAGTATCAAGAGTCCCTTGGTATCTACGCGTTTGATTACAATCTTTGTTCCTCTCGTGGGACCAGCTACCACGCGACTACCACCGTTTTTCGGCTGCAAGTCGATAAAATATAGGAGGCTAGGCAGTTGCTAGTAAAATCCTACCTAACCTTCGATTGATAACCTTCCCTTCGCCGGTCTATTCAACTTTTGCTCCCAAGTGCCGCTGGCCAGGCGTAGGTACGAACTTCCTTGTTATATGTACAGGAAAAGGTAGGATATCGCGTTGTACATCGTGGCAAATATTACAGATTTAATTTCACGGGAATTAATGGCTGCTAATGAACGAAATAGGGGAAGAAACAGGCGAGGATACACATACCGGTAAAGGTCAGGCAATAAATACCGACTCATTAGCCGACAAGAAAGCGCAACAACCGCGAGACTCTTCGGTGAACGGAACGACGCGACGACGACGACGACGAACGGTGTCTCCGCGTTTCCCGCTTCCGGTTGCCCGTATTTTTCGTTGTTAACGTGCTTCATTAATTTTTTCCTCACCTTCCTTTTCTTCTCGACCATTTAATCTCTGTTCCGTCTTTCACGTCGCGCGATCCACGTCGTCGCACTAAATCAATCGCATGATAAACTGTGATAGCATATCGGAACAATGTACAATGGAGGTTTCTCGCCTATTGTTACGAATTATCGGCGCTGATCGTTCGTTTCTTTAATAAGCACGCCTTTTGTTTAACGCGTATCGTGTAGCCCTGCCTTCCTTTCTCTCTCTCTTTCTCTCCACGCGTGTCGCGATACGCTTTCCGCAAATACGGAAACAGGCTGAAAATGGAACTCGCAGAAATTCTTCCTGCTCCTGTTGCTGATATCGCCGCGCAACGACACCGATATAATGAAACCTGGAGCACGGTCATGCGAGATTTATGGCGGCAGGAAGAGTTTTACCTATGTAATTATTTATTTGGTTCGATAGGAGGGCTCGATAGGTAGATGCGCGTGCGGTACCGCTCGTTTTTCACTCGTGCAACGCGAGAAAAAACCGTCTCCTCTCGTTGCCTCGTCAATTAATGGTCGCTAATAACAGAGGGTTCTTGACCGATCTCAAGAAACCGTGTAATTATGCGACGATTAAAGCGTGAATACCATAAAGTAATGCGACGCGGCCCAGGCTATCAAACCCGTATGCAAATATTGCGCGAGATAAGGGCGAGATTGCAATTGAGCGCTCAAAATTGCGAACTCAACTTTCACCTTCGCGGCTTCCGATCGCGAATTCTTCGATAGCGATCGTTATTGAGCAATTTTCGTGGTATGCCTTTAGATCGCTTTGGATCGTAGCATCTGATTATGTAACACGTGTAAGGGGCAAGAAAGAATGGAGATTTTTCGGTATTCGATTATGTATATTTGGTATTTTACTTTTACAGAAGTGCAAAAGATATTTTGCGATAGGGGTTCTAAAAAGGGGAGAACTTCAAATCGAAACATTGTTTAACCCTTTCAGTGCTATTGCATATGTCTTGTATAAATTCGAGTCATCCAACGGAGTGAATAATTAGTACAAAATGTTCACCAAATATAAACTTAGAATCATCGTAATGATTAACAAAGATCGCAATATTCATATTGAATACCGTGTGTACGCGTGATCGGTGAAAATAAATCTAGAAGCTTGCCGATTTCCTAAAGTCAAAAGGTTAATTTATATATAAATTTTAGTTACCATTTTTTTTTTCGGCATTTCACAAAATAACGTACAATCTATGATAAGAAAGTTTCAAATTCGACGAATCCTCCGAGCCAAAGGAATCCCAACTTATCTTTCCTTTTGATCGCGTCTTCGCATTCTGAAACAAACTGTGCGCATCTTGGGATAAGAACACCATAGGCTATTAAACTTTTCTATTACGTAATCGTGGAACAAGTCCTATGAACAGTTAGAGCATCGGGCAACGACAGATTTATTCGACGTTCCGCGAATTTCTTCGAGAAGAGACTCGAAAATGCAGCGAGGAGTCGCGATGGTTGCGCGATACGCGCACGCTTCTAATTAGATTCGCAATTACCTTGGTATTAATTCGAAAGCTCTTTAGATCGGACCGATACGTTGTGCCCGGTTGGCCGGGATGCGCACACGGATGCCGCAGATGATCCTCGTTAGACGATGATCTGTTTAGTTGAGCGGATCCTGACTTACATCGGATGAATTATGCATTTCCGTCGCATTGTTGCGCCCCCCAGTGGCATTTTAATCGCCAGTTAGATTCCGATCCTACGATTGTGATTTTGATTCAATTCTCGAGCAAACTACGATATCAATATCATCCTATCCTTTAGATTTGTCCATTCGTTAATCGAAGCAAATCGCATTAAAGAAGTAGAAATTTACCGTAACAAATGTAAGTTATGAAAATTTTAGTTTAGTCAGTTCGACTTAGGAAGAACTACGTTGCAAAAAAGAGTTTCATTGCATGGTCTTTCTTTACGAATTTTCAAGTTATCGCACTCATAAATTGACGGTGATTAGATGATTTGTTTTAAACTTACTTCGTATGCATATTATTTTATTGTTAGAGGAAAAGTTGTTGAATGGAGTAAATAATTATTATTGCGAACCGTTCATTCACTTACGGTTTATGCGTGTTACGAGACGAGATTTCTATCTGGAATTCCGATTCGCGTTCATAGAAGAAAAAGTTGGTTGGTTAAGAAATACAAGTAAACAGTGAATGGATCGCGATTACCACGAAGTTGTTTAGCATGCGAATCGAATATATCTGTGGCTGGTTCTCTAAAAGGTTTCAATGAACCATTCGTATTCTAATCGCGGATAATTATTATGAAGCACGTTCTGTATCCGGCATTTCGATCTCTGCTTCCGTTTTGAAGAGGAAGAGTCGACGGTTTCTCAGAACGAACTGTTACGATTAATCAGCGCTAGTTAGACAGTGACGTGCTTAATGAAACGAATCCCGAGTTCGCCGAGTCGAATTATACGGTTCCTTTGTATCATTAAATCGAGTGCAGCGGTTTAATCGCGATGCAGGCTTGATCCTGGCGCTTACAAGTCTGCGAGCTGATGTTTAATTTTCGCTCCATTCATTGAAACGAATTTTCCCATATCCGTGTCTTGAGAAACTCCGCCTGGCGCGAGATATATCTCTCTTTCTGATCTACCACTCGGTTATTAGAAGAATTTTCTAAGTTAGTTGTGTTACATTTTCACGACGCAACGGAAATTTCACGCCGTTCAAATGGAATCCTCTAATAAAGGAAACGGTGAAACTAGTCTCTTTCAGTTTGCTAATAAAATCGAAATTAGAGATCATCGAGAAAATGTTCGCTGCCAATGGCGTACAGTCAGTCGCGAAAGTTTACATACGAATTCTAAATGTTAGATACTTATATATATTTTAGGGCATATTGTGGAATACAACGAGTGGGATGAAAATTCGTAAAATATAAACGTAAAAGTTAGAAAGATCTCCAAAAGACGTTTCATAAAGGAAACTTCGTTGATTGTATGAATAAAATTGCTCTTAAAAACATACAAATTCAAGCTTTATTTGTACTAAACAAATTATAAAATGTCCTAGAGGCATCAGAAAGATTAACGAAATATAGATATAGTTATGAGAAATAGTTTTATATATTTTAATGCACTTGTATAGTTTTTTTGTGAAATCGAGTGTTGTGAAAAAAGTGGGAAAGACGTAATTATTTTCCGATATGTCCAATTTTAATTACCTGAATTAATGCAACCGAAATGATTAAAACTCCTGTAGGTATTTTTCTAAATAGTTAAACTTCACAGATGTACGTAAACTTTTGCGACTGACTGTATTCTTTATATCTTTTCATATTTAGAAACCGCTCTATAAAACAGCTTCCGCTTTCTGTCAGCTTCCCACGATAAACAATCGTAAAATGTATTAAAACAAGGAAAAGGAATACGTATCAAGATTTTACTGAACTTGAATCATTTAATCGCCATTAATCTGTTAGCTTTTTAGAGTTTCTCGAGCAATAAAACGTCAATTGCTCTTATTGCAAACCATAATTAACATTTCCTCCATACTTGGCTGCGTCGATTAAACGACAATTACAGGAACGTCGATAAAATTTCACGGGTGAAATTTATCGCGCGTCTATTTTCTCGGCGCCCCGCGCGCCTCTACGCCTTTTAAATCAAATGGGAAGAAAAGGAGCCATGCCGGAGAGTACGCATTACGTTGGCTGACGCAAATCAATTGCGAAAGAAGCTTCCTCGCCTCATTAAGATCCTCGACGCAATCAAACGCGCCTAGCCGCAATAGCACGTGCAAACGAACGCTCGATGTTGCCAATACCGACTTAACTCTGCTGTCGTAAATATTATTGGTAGACTGCGGCGTTTCGCGTACTCGTGGGGGATTTAAATTTGCAAAATGGTGCAAATTGCGCGTACTGTGCAGAAATATGCGAAAGAACTAAAGTTCGGTTAAGTAAAAGCTAATTTCGTATTTTTAGGTCGAATTAAGCGACGGAATTTTTGGTATTGAAAAAGAATTTTAGTAAACAATGTATGCACCGTTTCGATTGATAACTTTTCGCCATCTTTCAGGCAATTTCCCAAATTTTTATTGTAACATTCGACGCTCGTTGTATTTCTCATTTAATCGAAATGTAATCTCTAACTATAAAACTTTGTACACGCGTTTGTATGATGTTACGTCGACCTTATTTACGAGATTTAATTATATTAGGAAAACAATTCGTAAAATAATCGTATAACAATGTTATCGTTTGATCAATTTTACGAGCCGCTGTATCCCCGGCAAATAGAAATCGCATAAATCTGTTCCGGAACCTAATTTTTCTTCTTTCCCTTTGTAACGTTCTTTCTTTACGGTAGACAATTAACAGAAGCTCCAGTTGAGTTTGATTTTAAGTTTAATCCCTGTATTGATAATTATAGCAATTAAAATAAATGAAAGGGACGGGACTCGCATGTTTTTCTGATGAATTCTGAAGCAGTTTAGAATTGATGGAGCACTTGAATCGTTAATTCAACGATAAACGCGGAGTAATTATGTTGAGTCGTTATCTTGTAACAGGTATTATGCACTTAATTTCGATCAGTTCGTGGCACGCTGGAACTTTCCCCAGGCTTGTTTCTAATGTAGCCATTTGGTTCTTCGATTACCTGTTACACTCTTTAAACTATCTGTCCAACTTTATACTCATTTGCACTCTTAATCAGGAATTCTCGTGCCTGCGTGCGAATTATGTAACGGAATTCTAATGAGACTCATTTTTCACACGGCAACCGTACTAGTGATTGCTATTTTAATCCTTTATCGGGTGATCTAACCATTTATTCTAAGCGTGTTATACAATTCATAGTACAATATCATGTTGACGTCAACTAAAGTATTACAGTGGAATCCGTTTATTATAATCACTTTGGTACTCACAATTTTTTATAAGAATACCCAGCTGGTAATATTACGCGGAATATAGCAAATTTTCCGTATTGGGACGATAGAGGCAAGTTTACCGAATAAAATAAACCCGTTCTTCCTATTTTAAATGATTGCAACGAACAAAACTGTGTCAGCCATCGCGAAGGAATGTTTGAAAGTATTCGTGCATTAGCTCTTGTAAATATTTGTCACTGTTTAATGCAACGGCGTGAAAATGTTGGCAAAGCGTTAACCCCTTGCCGTACGATTTTTTCGTGGCTACGAATAATTTGACTAGCTATTCGCTGCTTTAACATTACGTTAAATGCGAAACACCGTAATGCTATAATTAATTTGTACGCAGTATACTTCAATTTTGTATAGGAAAGCAGCATTCCAAGTTTAAATCAAACTCAACATCAAATACAGCGTTTTTCTGTTGCATCTATTCTATAAGTTCGTCACGAGTGGGATTCGTTATTGTAAAGCAAGGGGTTAATAAATCAATGTACAAAAGAAGGACTATTTCTTCCATATGGAAGAAAAAACGTCCACGAGAACAGTCCATTTTTCGGACACTTTAAAATACATCCTTAAGTTCTGTGACAAAAAGACAGTTTAGCTCAATAACGGGCAAACTGCGGCCCGTCGCAGATTTCAAAACAATAGTACAGTAATTTCCAATATTCAATGTTTTGAAAACATTCATTTAAGGGCGTGTTCCATTTGTTCACATGCGCGAATATTTCCCTAGAGACTCGTAAAACAGTTTGCCCATCACTGGCTTAGGTGATAGGTCTATTGCGTACCCGATCTGTACTAACATCGCATTATCGACACCTGGCGTCGATGTTTCCTGCTCTCGATGTCGACCTGGAAGCGTAGAAGGGAAGAGAAGGGCTCTCTCTCTTGCTCCGATCTCGTATATTTAGAGCAACGAAGAAGTGGAATTCGCACTTAGAGCGTCTGACAATTTGATTGCTATCCGGCAGCGGTATCGCAACATCGTCGAACCGGGACAGCCGGGTACACCGGCGATTTATCTTGATTTACACGTGATCGTGATGCCGGTTACCCCGTAATTGAATCATAGCGCTTCGGCCGGCTGTGCACATTCTTTACGTCGGCTCCGTCCACTCGTGGCGATCCCCGGTCGCGATTCATCGCTCACGTGCCCTCCCCTCCCGTCATCGTAATTTGCGGTTTTGGAGACAAGACGTACTGCTGAACTCGATCCCCGGATTTCCACTCGTTAACACGTTCTGTGCTGCGTGTGTCATTAAGGGTACGTAGGAGGGAGGGGGGCAGCAAGCATTTTAGCTTTTATTAGGTAGCGGTAAGGGTTCGTTCGGCTTTTTATTTTTAACAGAGATTCAATGGAATCCGGTTATTAAAATCACGGATAATGTTATCGATCGGCTATTGTTATCGTAATCAGTCGATCCCAAAACACTATATATAATTGATTAAAAGTAATCCGCTTATTATAATGAACTTTCGGTTGTTGGTATCACGAGTGATAATTACATTTACATTCTAAGCGAACCTTTTCTTTGAAACTAAGTTTAATCAAAGCGTACCTTTTATCGTTGAATATATATGAATGTATTGCAAGAATTATTAAAAAAACACGTAAAAGGGGTAAAGGAGAAGTTAGGGAGACAAGCTTGCGGCAGATTAGATGTTCTTAAAAAAGATAGTATATTTATTAACTTATACACAAATGTGATAACTAGACTGCGAATATTTACGCAAATTCATATTTCTAGAAGCCTGACATCGATAGAGGCTAGATACAAATTAGTTTCATCCTCTAAATATAATAACGGGTGCTCTACCAATCGTAAAATTAATCAAAATCGTGGGGTTTTGTCCTGCGTATAGAAGATTCTCAAGCGAAAAAAAATATTTTTTCCCCAAAAAGACGCCGTCTCATAAAAAATCTGCAGCCCTAGGCTGTTGCCTATTTAGCCTATACTTAAATCCGCCTCTGTTTAATACGTTAAGCAACTTTGTGTAAACAAGCCGCGCGTAGATCATGGAAAATGATAACAAATAAACCCTGACGATAAAAAAAAAACAAAGCGGAGAAACGGAATATTGAACGGAAATGGCGCGTTACGGAAAAATTTAAATGGTGCAGGCGTTGCAATCGGAACTGTTGCAATTATTGCTTCGATTGCCATGGCGCACTGTTGCAATTGATGCTAATTTTCTGTAACGATTTCTGAATAATATTGTTTAGAATTGCCGACGAAGCTTTTCGAGAAAAGAAAATATTGGTATTCGCGAGCAAAGGTCTTTTTCGTTTCCCGACTTCGAATAGCAGCGGGCTCGTTTTGGATGATTGGCTCGAGTAATCGAGTTTTTAATTGGCAGGGCCGCGCGTTCGCGCATGCAAGAAGTTGGGAAAGATGCGCTGCGATACATGGCACGCCCGATTTGCATACAAATTTGCAATGACTTTCTCGTTAGCGGCGGCATTCCGGGTCCCCGGTTGCTCTATCACGATCCCGACTGCATTGTTGATGAAACGCGGAAGAAGTTTCACAGTGTGCACTTCTCCTGACAGATGGCGCCAGCCTATCCGACCAGCAAAGGTGCATTCGCCATTTTTTTTTACACCCCTTCGATGCATTTGCGCCCAACAAGAGTAAATAAATTCTATTGGGTTTTCTGAATAACGTCCGATGAGATTTTTAATTTCTAAGCATCTTAAAAATGATAACACAACCTTTTGTCTAAATGTTCCTTCAATGCACATTGAATATTGTGGAATTCTGTTTTCTTCCCTCAAAGGGGTTGATTTTTATTGCTTTTTTTTAGAGCAGGGGTTGCATTGGAAAAATTATCGTGTAATTTTTTCTCTGCAGAATATTCGTTGATTTTAATACAGTGCAGATAAATTGTTTTTGATATCACTTAACCCATTCGCATCGGATTAAAATGCTGTATAATTAGCAGATTGCGGTTCTTTATGCAAATTCAGATTTTTATAAATAAAATTAAAAAACGGGATCTAAATAGGAAGTTCTTTGATCTTCTAAATAGTATATAATTTGTATTTTACCTTGAATATTTTCTGTACTCTTTAACATCGTTTGCATTCTGTATCTTTTTTGCATATATAAGTTTTCTATAAATGCATAAAATTCCGCAATCTACTAATAACACTACTGCTATACTATTCCTCAATTATTTAATCGTGTTAAAGCGAATTCTTGTTACAAAAATGTCTCGTGCTATAATGGGGATTCCCACAATTTTTTAATCGTGTTGCTAAAGTACCGCGTTATACGAGGGTGAACTATTTCACAAACTTCACAAAAATGTATTACGTTCACGGTGCGAGTTGTGGACATCGTTTGAGTTTACGGCTTCGCAACGGCACACGACGAGATTCAACTCGTCGAACGACGCGAATGGGTTAATGCACGACGAGTCTTTATCCCCTTTTTACCTTTTTTTTTTTTTCCTGACATCGAGTGCTCGCTGTCCAACAAAAGCCGAGCGAAATTGGGTGGCTCGTTCGGCTTATCTCGCAAATCCGTCGCGGCTACTCGTTCCTCTCGTACTTTCATCTCACGCGAAGCAATTCGCGTGGTCGTTCGCGGCCGGCGAAGTGAAAATCCTACATATCACGGGGCGAAACTTCATCCATTTCCACTTCTACACGGGATCCTTTAATATTCCACGATTACGATTTTCGACGATTTTCGATATTCCACAATCGAGCCTTTCGTAACGAAAGGCCGTCGCCGACACGTCGTACCCGCATTCGTCGACACTCGATTTTACGAGCACGCTTTACGCAGATCTTCAGCCTGGACTTAAATGAACATTTTTCGCCGCCGCCACAAAAGAGAAACTTTTCGAGCTCGATGCTATTTGCGTAGAAAACGACGGAGGAGGGACATTAAGCTAGGCAGTCGGGTTATCGTAGTGGAGGCGATCTCCCAGCGGAAGAGACTGAAGACCGATTTCCAACGCAAGCTCTTTGCGAATTAATCTCAATTGTTGCGACGCGACTACGAGCAAGTTGCCGGAATTACTTTCGCGAGCACGAATAGTACGAGCACGCGATCCAACGTTGAAATTAAATTCGATGCTGCTATTGAAATAAGAATTAATTGTTATGAATCTGGGCGAATCGACCGAATCGAGGCAGTCACGACATGGTTCCGACTTGGCGAATATTGACATTCTCACGGGAACTTTGAAGTTTGGGGAAAGAAACTTAGACTAGAAACCAGATGGAGATTGTTTCAATATTGTTGGAGCTTTTGTTGCAACTTCAAGCCAAAACTATTCCGTGCAGCGTGTTATTTTTCCGGTTCTTTTATTTAATAAACTTCAGTACATTTCATTTGCTAATGGAATTTCCTCTAGTAATTATTTTTTCTAAAATATAGTAACTAAGGATACAACTTGGAGCGCTCTTATAAAGATCCATATCGCATTCAGGCATAATAATTACGCGAATTAAAAATAGTGCAAACACGAGTTAACTCGTGACCGGTCAGAATTATAGTTTGAGGAGACAGTTTTTATTTGCAATTTTGGATCCTCTTCACGACTACGAATCTTCAGTAACACGGAATATAAAAATACAAAATATTGATTTAGCGTGAAAGTGTTGTCTGCCTTTGACGATGCTGAAATCGTGTAAAGTTTTGTGAAAGGATCTTTAACACGTTCATCGTCCCATGCATCATACGCAATGCACAACCGGTGCTGAATGAATTTTATTAAAACAAGGCTCGTTCAAAGTTATTATCGACTACTATCCTATAATCGAAGAAAGTAGCCGCGATGACGTAATTACGGTAAATTGATTGTACAGCAAATGGGAAGCAGAATTTTTACACCGAACACTTTGTTGCGTTGCTAAGCGTATAAACGGTGATTATGGCTGGACGGTAAACGTGTTAAGATAAGAATTTCTATGAACTAGGGTCACAGGTTACAATATTCATTATGCAGTCGATTAAATGAAACAGCGTCACTATGATAATTTGCTTTCAAGTCCGTAAAACCGATATTACCTTCTCACCGGCACAATAATATTACTGGTGATTCATAGTGACTAAGAATATTATTCCTAGCCTATGCGTGGCTTCTAAATCTTTTTTTTTTTTTTATTAAATTTCATAGAAACAATCGTCGGTATAACTTAACTATCTTGCAGGGAGAAAGCAATGATAGGGCGATTTGATCCTTTATGACGGAGTGATTCAATTAACCGAGAGTATAGAATGACGGAAGAGAAGAAAGGATCGAACGAAACGCGAGTCTATGGTGCCTTCCTCTCGCGACTCGACGAAGAAGACTACGACGACATTAAAGACCGTGATTTCATAGTCACGCGAGCGTCACGAGCAGAAGAGTCGTAACCTTTATGTTCGCCGATGACAATCGTCGCTTTAAATCCGACGAAACGTATTTTCCTCGCCGATATACACGGCAGATATATCCGTGCACGGTGAACGTACAATGCGCCATTAAACCGTAAAATCCTCGTCGACATTGATAAACAATTTCGTGGCCTTTTCTCAATGCTTTACCTCGTGGGAAAACGCTTGTTTCTCATTTACGCAGATTCTTCGGCCTCTTTTCACTTCTCTTCGGTTCATTCGCTTTTTGGTTGATTTCATTCACCGCGATGACGCGATTAACTTAACGGCTTTTCCCTTTGCTTGATTCCCTTATTGCGTTTGTAAGAGTTTGTGATAGTATTACACAAAATCATCATTGTGTACGGTTTGGCAAATCTAGTAAAGAGTTCGTTTAAATACTCTAATATATACACCAGTGGACAATGAAATTGCATCACTCCTTAAAAGGCGCACATCGTTGACATTTTTTTAATAAAGGTATATTTATTTGAAATTATCTATCGGTCCATTCTCATAAATTATGTCATGGATATGTTTTTCTGGCGCGAAAAAATGAACAATGAAAACATTATAAATGAGGCCTATTACTTATATATTCCACATATTCTATTTACAAAGATTACAAAAATTACGCGGAAATACATGCAAACGAGTTTACTTCGATCGAATTTACTCCACTATACTGTTAATTGAGTTCGCTATTTATAAAATATGGAGACCAATAACCTAAGAGACTAAATAGTTTCTTCTGTTCTAAATAATTGCCAATCGTTTTATCCTAATCGTAAATCATGCGTCATACGGATGCCATTCCTGAAGGGTTAAGATGTCAAGAGCATAGTAAAGTACGGTACACGAAATAAAATCAAACGCCCCGAAAGAAGCACGAAAGTTCGCATCATCCCCGAAGGTTTAAAGCTGAACCTAGCCCGACCCAAGACCAAAAACCACCCTTCGCTCTCGGAACTCGCAGAAACATCCCCTCGTAAAACCAACAAATCACTCGACGTACACACACGACACGAAACGTAAATCCGGAGCCGGTGCGTGGCTCGTTACTTTCATTCAGCGAGGCAGCTCGCCGAGAGTCGATGGCAGAGCGGTGTTCGATTATCCCCGCGTCGACGGGGGTCGCTCGTCATCACGCATGCCCGTGTAGCGCTCTCAGAGCCCCGGCGTATCGTGGCCACCGTGGAAACGGTAGATATTTTGACAGTACGCCGCCCTGCATCCTCCGTTAGGTGACACCCCCGCGATCTGTCCGCTTTTATCTCTCGCGTCACCTCGAATTTTGATCCATTTCCTTCCGAAAAAACGGCGAACAGGTTCCGGTGAAAAGGTAGACGTTCGTCTAGCGGAGCGCCACTTTAGAATCAGGTCAGTCGATAGACCCCGACGCGAGTTCTTCGTAGTGTTTGTGTGCGCGAGTAGAGTGTTCCGATGGTCTCTAGGGGCGGCGAAGGGGCGAAGGGATTTACGTTGGTCCCGGTGAAAGAAGATCGTGCAACGAGACGCCACGTCGTGGAGGTGTTGCCGAGGGATGGAAGGACGGCACGCGAGCTCTAGGCTCGCACGGACGATGCAAGGGTGCTGGAATCGTCGCGTTGATCATTCCTCCGCCGTGGGCATCGATCGTTCGCGATAAAAGCCGACTAGTGTCACGGTGCTGTTGTTTGAGCGTGTGAAGTTGTGGCAGCCGCTGCTGCGCTTCTGTGCGTTTTACCCCGTCGATGCTCCTATTGTATCGCAATCGCATTTCGAATCGCGTGTCGTTATGAATAGCCCGTTATGAATACCTCATCTGGTGGCGGTGTTTTCGCAAGTTTCCACCGGGTGAAGCGCGAACGCTGTCAGTTGAACGTCCCGTAGAGAAGCTTGAAACGATATTATTATCGGAGGAAGAAGAAGAGGGGTTCGATATGCAGGAAAAAATGAGCTTCTTAACGCGAGCCTGTTAGACTCTCTGTGTTCGCTGTTGGAACGTTGAAAAAAGAAAAAGGCAAAGAAGCAGAAGAAGGAGAAGAAGCAGAAGAAGAAGAAGAAGGGAGAAGAAAGAGAGTAGAAGAAAAGGAAAAATCACCCGGAAGGCCTTGGCGGCGAATCTCTCGGCGTTCATAGCCGTTCTCTCGGTCTGGACGAATCCCGCGCTGCTCGCGTGTATTCCAAGTGGGCGGATGCCGCTGTCCATACCAAGGACACGTATCCTCGGGCGCGAGACCGGAGAACAATGAGGATTTCAACGTGGAGGCTCGCGAGGATGCCGTGTCGGGAATGCAGAGTCCATAGCGTCTCGTGTCGGTCGTGTCGTTCCTCGTCGTCCCCGTCGTCGTTCCCGTCGAGACGCGTCAACGAAACCTAGCCTGGCCATTCGACGAAGAAGAACGACGACCACGACGACGCTGCTTCTCTCTGTGTGCACGTGTGTTGTGTGTTGCACGGCGTGGGAATAAATCGACCACCTAGGCCAGGGTGACACGAGAACAGAGGTAGAGGGAGAGAGAACGGAGACGAAAGAAGGGAAACAGGACGAAAGGAGTCGCGGGAGGACGAAGCACGATAAAAGAGAGGCTAACGAGGCGAACAGGATGAGTCACTTCGACTGGAAGCTGCTGCGCCGGAAGAAGGTACACACACAGCCTGTCCTTGCAACGCGAACACACTTTCCGTGTGCTCCTATTCCGAACTCTTGACCCCTCGCATGCCCCGTCACCGTTACTCGACTTATCGACCCGTGGAAAAATTAGCACGGGGGTGGATCCTGCCGTTAGGACGATCGCACGTTACGAGCAACGGCCAGGTAAATGGATGATGCCTATATTAGAGGCGTTGCTCTCAACGTTACCATCCATTTGTCAATGGTCGCGACCGAGTCGTCGACGTTGTCCGCCTGCTCGTGCTTTCCCCGTCTACTCGGACGGATAGAGATAGCGGGTCTACCAGATGGACAATTTTGCTGCAATTTCCTGTGGATGGTCTTTTTCGAATATTTCCGCGAGACGATGGAATTGTAGCTTTTTGGAGGGTGCTTTGGAAAGAGAGTATTTCGGTGGTTTAGGGATGGAAATATAATCGATTAATTCTACTTGCTGTATGTTTCGCAATTTCGTTAGTCAAGCACATGATTAGCGGATTGCAGATTTTTATGCAAATTTAGATATTTACCAGCATAATCGAAGAAATAGGATTTTAATGAAAATGTGCTTAATTCTCTAAATATCATAAAGAGTTCTTTATTTTGAGTGTTTCGTATATTTTTCTATGCCATGGCCATTCTCAAACTTTTTGCACATCTAAATTTCGCATAGTTGCGGAAAAATCCGCAGTCTAATGATTAGCGATAAACATCTAAAAAATTAAACGATTTCAAATTATAGGGATGATTAGTTTTGGTTTTGAGATGTTCGATTAGGTTTCGGTAATTATGTCACTTCTAACGCGATATGGGTTAAAAAAACTTCGAACTCAAACCCAACGGCAAGTTAAATAGAGAATTTAGTGTCTAGGGGTGTGTTTACTTCAAATAAACGCAAACATTAATTTGAGAGCTAAATTATTAATTCACGCTTGTTCAGGTCAAATGATCAATTTGAACAGACACTTCCCAAAATCGTTTACAGCGAAAGAGTTTACATTTACGACGAATGAAAAAGAATATTCGTTTGTACATAAATTTCGCCATAGCAGTGGAAAAAAGAGCATTCGATAGGTTTGTGTAAACGGGCCCCGAATGATTAGGAAAGAGTGCATTTCCTGCATAACGTCTTAATATCTTTTTTACGTTTACCCACCGCCGTCTCTTTCCAAAACAAAACTTGCGCTTAAAGAAGCGTCTTCTGGGCCATCGTGAAGTACTCTACTTTCTAGAAAGTCCTCATAGATTATAGCTATGAAACGTTCTATATTCCTCGCGAAATTGTAGCCGTCTGCCAGTATGGCACTTGGCCCAGTTGCTCTTCAGTTTTGCTACACTGTTTGTACACGCTCTTTACCGGTGTAATTCAAGGTTCTTCTATGCAACTATGCCGGTACTTTCATCTAGACATTACTGCCTGTAGGGTTTCGCGAGGACAACCGGAGTTAATGGGAATTTCGAGTCATCTGCGCGAACCGGAGCGATCGTGCACAAGAACGGAGGCTTTCTCCGTCGACGGTCGATACTCGAATGCTACAGAAAAACCGATAGTCCCAGGAAGTCTCGGCTAATTAATAACCGAATTGCCTGGCGGCGTTCCTTTCAGCCTTTCAACGTAAATTTAATACGCCTAGCCTCGCTACGTGTACTCTGCCCTCTCTATAGATTTCATTCCTTTACACATTCGTGCATACAATGCGCAATGGACTAATTTCCAATTAATGGAGCAAGGGTGTAGCGACTGGAGAGCTTCAAGGGGAAACCGAAGAGTGATTAATGGAGTTATGAATGAAACAGGGAGATCCAGATATAAAGCTTAGGTTCTGAAAAGTTAGGGTAGGACTGCGAAGTTCCTCTTAGCGAGGGTGAAGTTTCATAAATGAAGCACGTGCTTTTTTAGACTTCATTGTTCTCTTTTTTTAATTCTCTTGTGGTTACGAAACGTTACTATTGAAGTACGTGATCATTATAGTTTTGCTATTCTAAGATTGGCAAGTAATTTATCTACGATTTTGGATATTATTCGCAAAGGAGGAAATTGTTATTAACCCTTTCACTGTTAAGCCCATATGTGATACGGGCATTTTTAAATGTGTAAATTATTAATCCAATAATGATTCATGACTCGAATAACGGGATCTCTTTTACTGTTTAAAATACAGGGTCCAACAATTTTCGTATTTTCCTTACTTGTAATTATTAGACTGTGAATTTTTATGCAAATTAAAATTTTTGAAATACAATTAAAAGAATGGAATAATAGTAATTTGTTTCACCTTTTAAATATTACAACGTGCGCTTTACTTTGAATAATTTGCATATTTTTTCACCTTCAAATTTTTGATAAGTGCATCAAAATCCGTGTGTCTAGTAACGATAATTCATAGAATCTATAAGCTTCTCTTTCTAAATTTTATACCACCTAGAATTGTTTGCAATTGCAGCATATCGTCATTTTAATCAAACGTGAAAGGGTTAAACCATTCAATTTTTTTCCAATTACAACTGTCCTTTGTCGATTCTATCCTACGTTTTTTGTAACAAAGCAGAATATTGCGAATGGTAGTAGTAGGCATTGCCACGGATATGAAATTTCGAGCTTGGTTGGGTCTCGTCGCTTCGGGGTTGGTCGTTCCGTCGCCGCTGCACGGCGCAATTGCCACTTCGTTATTTTGTCGTTGAAAAGGGGTGGCTCCTGCATCTTCTACCCTTCGGGTGTGATATTTTTATGCTCGATGGCTCTTAACTCGTTACCTGTGATGTTTGAGAACTTCTTCCTCATTAAACGAAACTTTACTAACCGCAATTAAATCCCCTTTACCTTGAAATTGGGCTCAATGGATCCTTCGATATCATTTTTATCTTATAAATAGGCTGCGGATTTTTATGCATTTATAAGAAAATTAGAACAGAATGCACGTTACATGCAAAAGTATATAAAATATTAAAAGTGAAATACAAACTATTGTTGTAGTCTGGGGGTGAAACGATGTTTCATGTATTATCCGTCCACGAAAAGAAGGCAGACGAGTTTTTACATCCTCACTGTAGATATGGTTCACTTTTTTCCCTATCACCACACGCCGTCTTCGTTATTAAACCACTGTCGATCTTTAACGTCTTTGGCTAATAGTGAACAATACATGTGCGTATAAGGAGGCTAGTAGATTGTAATTAGAACGGGAATGTAAATACTTGCGTGCCTTCTTGTCGCGGACGAATAGTAGCTTCCACTTCCTTAACTTTGTTAACTCTTCAACGACAACCTCTATAAATTATATGGGCTCTACGTTCTTTGTGTGAGAATCAACGAATAATTATTTAAGACAGACGAACTCTCTATTCGTGATTATGACAAAGCGATGTCAATCTTTGTGTTTTAAATCACATCACATAAAATTTGACTATCATTGGAATTATCTACCAATTGTTTTTAACTTTTTGACTACGAAAACCGTATATATATACGTTCAGCAGATTTTATATAACACTTCATAAATTAATTTCCCAATGTACTATTATATAACAATATTTGAAGGTTTATTTTAGCAACAAATGTAACATTTTATTTTACATTTCACTTTAATTATTTCGTAGATGTAATCTATGCGTGTATTTCCAATTCTACCAATTCTTCCTAGCGGCGACTTTAATATCGCGCCGTAGTCAAAGGGTTAAATGGACAAGTCTCCTAAATTCGCATAAGAGAGACGCAAAGCTATTCTGTCGTTGAAGGGTTAATAAATATACGAATTTGCATAAAGATTCGCAGCCTCCCTACAACTTCTATGTACAGCGGAACGACTAGCGCCTTTATTTTGTTAACTTAGGTCTCAACTTAAACATACGAAACTGCCACACACGTTCATACGTGTTCTAGCAACTTTCAATACCAGTAGCAGCCTCTAGAACTAAAACCGGGTTTCCTGACTGCGCAACACAATCAGATAATGTACTCGAGCAAGGAACTCTTCTATTTTACTGTCTAGGAAGCGAGCAGGGGCAAAGTTACGAGGGCGCGGCGCAATTATACCAATCATTCCGCTTTCTCAAATTTGCCTGGCCCTAGGCAGCCGCGATTCGTCCGGATGAGGCACGATTATGGCTCCCGGTGGGTATTGTGAGGCGAAACACGTGCTCACCGAGCACGATCGATACGGGGACACCTCTCGATCGATCGAGACGATTCACGGCGGAAAAGGCCGTTCGTAATTCGCGGTTAGGCGAACTGAACCGTAACGCTCTGAAAAGCGGATAGGAAAAGTTAGGTGATGGATAGGAGGAGCAGGGCCCGTGTGGCGTGCCTCTAATTATCGCTCCACAATATAACGTACAACGTATTATGAAACGCCTCTATAAATATCATCGAAACAGCCCTATTAGCGGCGTAACGTGAACTTTCCTGCATAAATTATCGCTCGACGCTCGCTGGAGAAAGCCACTCACAGCTTAATTCGTTTACCTTCTACAATTATCGCGGCGATGCGAGCCAAAACTTCGCCGATTTCGCGAATATGCAAAGCTTTCGCGAGCGTATGGCGCGTGCAGTGGGTATGATAAGATTGATCAGCGTTTCTGGTGGAAGGGTTCTTGTCATTTGCGTCGCTGTGAATGCGACTCGAGAATAAGTTTAGGCTTAGAAGAGCTTAGACTGGATTTTCTGCTAAGCTGCAGTCTAGGCTGAGATGTGGGTGCGTTGTTGGGTGCATCGCGCGCTAACGTGACGGTAAATGATATTTGAGGTCCTTCGGTGCTTCGTTATTGCGCAACTAAGAATTAACTGGCACTATAATTAACCCTGTGGCGGCCCTCTTGTACCTACCACTAGAGGGACATACGAAAAGATAGGGCTTTCTCGAAAGTATTCATTCCAACTACCTAGTCCATATAAAGGGCTATTCAAAATAGACTATAGGAACACCTACCTCCTTTTTTTTTCTTCCCCTTTCTGCTTTACCCTTTTTTAATCTGTTTTTTTATTTCTATTATCTTCGTTCGTTCTCGTTTCAATTTTTATTTTTTTCACCTCTATTTTACTAACGAACATGGCGTTTAACAAATATTCTCATTGAACATCATCAAGGTACTTTTTAATAACCCTATAAATACTGCCTTTAACCCTTTGGCTTATAACACCGAGCTACACTCGTGGTTTAGTCTATGGACCACGTACAATTGAAACATGCTGTAATTCGTAATGAATTTGAATTTATTTTATTTCAATTTGTAAGATCGCGAGATTGCGGATTACTAGGTAAGAATTGCGTATAATATTTCAGTGTTTTGCATTCGATGCAGTGTTACAGTAACAAATAGTCAATATTTCAGTGGATAATCTTTGAAAAATTCGTAGGCCAAGGGGTTAACCTTCCTTCCAATATCCCAACGTCTAAGGCAGGGACTGCTAGGTAGCCTTACCGATGCGTTCATTAGCAGACCCAGGACGAAACGCACACCCTTCCTTTTTCTCTCTTTCTATCCCCCCTCCACAGCACCACAACCCTTTGCACCTCAAAACTTCTTCAACAACTGTGTTGTGTATTTCGAAAGGGGGGAAAGTTACATTTAATTTGCTTCGCTTTGAAATAAATGGAAATAGAATTAGCGAAAATAAGTAAAAAGAAAGATTAATTTCATTGTAGGCAATATTTTTATTTCAAAGCCAGATTCCAGAAATTGTCAAGTTTTCATACAATTGAATGACAGAAAATGATTAGATAGACTGGTTTAAGTGAGACATCCTGTATATGCACTAAGCGTGTAAATTTATGTTATTAATTGAACTGGATGATTTAATCGCCGTCTTTATTTAAAGAGAACATTGATTAGTTGCTCGACAATTGAAAAAACTCATCCATATTAATGGTGTGTTTATCTTGCACATAGACACGCATTATAACACGCGTTATAAATACATATCCGCGTTGGATTTTGCAAGAAAAAAAAAAAAAATAAATAAAACGGCATTGAATCGATTTGCACGTCTAATAGCTTTCCGAGCTCACGACGTTTGAACTTTTCTTTCAATATCGCATGCCTGCATTTCTTGCATTCCCAATTATAGTTTCAACGCAGATCGATTTACTATTCATTGGCACGGTTAAATGCTTTCCAAGATTGGATCCCTCCTTTTTTTCTACATTCGATGCATTCAATTCCTGCGGTTCAATGTTGCAGTAGCTGGTTTTCTTTTCGAGGTTTCTCAATTGAGGCAACGTGCCGCGGAAAAACTGGTCTATGTAAAGAGCAATAAATCGAATCGCGTCTCTGCTCGCGAATCTCGCCAGCGAAAGGACACTATCGCGGCTGTTAAACGTTTCCCACGCTCGCAACCTACCACCTTTTTCGTTTTTCGTTTCACCAACTCTCCGGCTATCTCGAAAAGCTTCGCCTTTGCTTTGTCTTCGAGCCACGTCGCTTCTAAGTATTGCTGCGGCTTATTCGAAACTCTTTCGGTGACAGAAATTCTGCTTTTGGAAATTTGTAGGATCCAGAGAAAATGTTATGCCAGTATAATATGAATTTTTAGGAAAACTTGGAAAGGAGATTGAAATCGGCACACGATTCTATCTTCCTTAATTAGGATCTGGGTTTTATTAACCTTTTGCTCTACGTGGTAGAAATTATGGTTTCGTTGCGATAAAAATACATCGTATTGTTTGATAAATTTCAATTTCAATTCTATCGGTAATATCAGTTCGTAAGGCTGAGTATTAAGTGTTTTGCATTCGTCGCACTGTTGAAGTAATAAATGGCTGACACATTACTGTCAGTATTCTTTAAGAATACGTAAAATTTCTCTTTTAATATAATATCCGCCGCATCTTACTAAGTAACGAAAAATTGCTTATCTTTCTATAATCTGTATCAATAAAAACTTCTTCCCACAACGTATTCCCAGATTATTTAAATACTGACTTACGTTTTCCTCGGAAACATTTATGCGTTTATAGTAAACTATAATCATAGGCAATGTTGGCCTGAACGAAGGGTCCCTTTTTCTGCAAAACGCACGCCAATTGCGGCGAAACGATATTCCGGCTTGAGCATTACCTCAGATTACCATGTTTCCGGTAAAATAGTTGTGCAGAATACGAGCCACGGTTATTACGTAAACCGTTGTTTCTGCGGCGTAGGTTCGATGGTATCGACACGCGGTTTCTCGTAATGGAAAGAGTTTTAAAACGTTTCGGTATTCAAACCGCGACGGGCACGGATCGTGCTGGGAAACTCGAGCAGCGGCCAAATGGAACTTTATAAGCGTTCCTCTACGGCCAAGTTGAGAAATATGGAACTGTTGTCATCCTCACGCGTCTTCACCATGAAACTTCGACTCTATCTCCCTGAAATCCTAAACGAAACGTTTTTCTCGCCATACCTACCATTTTTTCTTTTTCACGGTTCTAACACTCAGACTTTAACAGGCTGTCACTAACGTTGGGATTCTAATATTTTGCACGCTTGGAGTACGGTTAGCGGACTGTAGATTTTATGCATTTACGTAGAATACGTGAATGGTATAAAATGAACGTACGGTGGTTAAGAAAGTATCTGCACCTGATTCTATTTATTTTGAAATTTAGATATCGATTCAGTGGAATCGAATAAATTATGTTGCATATCATTTGGGAGCAGTCTCGCGCAATTATGGACGTTCATTGTTGTAGAAGTGAAATATAGAATCGGATCGAAAACGCCCCGCTGAAAAATTCAAGTGTGGGCGAATGTTTTTTCGTAGCCATTGTAATATGTAAAAATATCACACCATACGGAAAAATTCTCAATTTTCGTACTATTGCGTGAAGATGATAAATTAGATTTTGCACGGAGTAAAATTGAAGTTGAATATTTTCGAGCGGATCGCATGTGTAAAATAGTTAAATTCACTCTCTAAATACTGTAACTAGACTGTGGATATTTATGCTTTTATCAAAGATATAAATTCTGCACGTAGTGTGCAGAAATATGCAAAACATCTAAGGCAAATCACACATTATTATATTTGGATATTTGTAGTTCCATTTATTTAATTATGCTTCTAAAAATTGGTACTCGCATAAAAATCCGCGGTTCAGTTGCAATATTTAAAGGGCGAATTAAGTCCACCAAATGCAAATCCATTTAAATATCAACCGTGAATATTACATCTATTTTTTCACCCCGAAATTTCATTTCTTTTAATTGTGTTTGTAAAAATATGAATTTGCACAAACATCCCCGTAACTATAATAAATACAAACAATCGCTAAAGTTAATACTGGTCACTCGCAACCGAAGGACCACATAAAATCGCAACTTTCAACCAACAACAATTTCCAATTGCAACACGAATCAAAGAAACGTGGAAAAAGCAAACGGAGGCAATATTTTTCGCCTGTTATTTCCACCATTCGTTTGCAGTAATATTTCCACGGAGAGATACGCTCTTCGTTCGGCCAGAAACAGCACGTACCTGTTCGCCAGCTGGGCGATCGATCGCGTTTCTTTTGATTCGTCGCATCGACGAAAATCGAACGTCGCGTGCAGCACGAGTAGCAGGAAAATTTCCCAGTCGCTACTATGGCGTTTGCATGGTGTTAAACTAGGCCAACAGCAACGTGCACTAGCTCACCTCGCGGGGGTGGAAGTCGGGTCGATGCAGTTACAAATCAATAATCGCGTCTGCAGTCGACTATTTAAGTTTCGCCGGGCTTGCTTGCCTCAAGAATAGATTTTCGTTGCCGGAGCGAATGATAAACGTTCGTTTATTTCTTTTTCATGCGGTTTGCCATTTATCGCTTCCGATGTTAATTGATAGTTTCTATCGAGATAGCGACATGTCGCGATACATTAACCCTTTCGGTACTGAAACCTTAGAACCGAAAACGAAAAACGTAGATTAGGCTAACATTTATTAATATAGAAACAATATAGATATAAATATTTGGATACTCTGCATAACTAATTGTATCGTAGTATTGATATACGAATAATACTAGAAATTATGTTGTGTTATATTGCTTTCAACAAATGTCAGTTGAATTATTGTAGACGTATATATACGTCCATGCTAGTGAAAGGGTTAACGAAGAGTATAAAAATATTACTTGGACGTACGATTTGTATAGCTTCACGTTGTACTCCTTTACAATCTTTAATAACAATTTAATGTAGATAAGTGTTGATAGTGAACGGTCTCTGACACTGTATTCTATACAAAAATAATTATGGTAGCCTTTGGTAACGTCAGTCATGAATTAGGTGCACGCATACTGGACTAATTTTCGAATGCATTTTTGTTAATAACGAAGCCTCCAATGTAAATTTGTTATGATTGATTTTCATCTTATGAATATCCTATTTGTACCACCAATTTTAGGATACCTAAAGGAGCAAAAACTTAAATCCGCCTTTGGTTGTTATATATAGAATCTTATTTCTTAATTGTGCTCGCAAAAAGACAAATTTGCGTAAAAATCCGCAGTCTATACATTAGGTTGATGGATATAAAGTTCCTGATCGTGTATAATGTAAATAGGTATCTCTCTATCTTTAATAAAGATACAATAAATATTATAAATAATTGAAAAACAAGAATATACGACTTTGTTCCTTGTTGCAAGGCACGCATACAAGCTTACGAAAATTCATCTGATCGAATAAACTGAACGATACGTTTCTTTAAATTATCCCGCTTTTAAGCGGTATTTGGATAGTCTGCAGTCTAAGTAGTGCAGGAATAGTTGATCAGACAGTCTGCTTATACATATATCAACTGGAATGCCTGCAGTATTCATGAAGCGGCTCACAATTGAAAACTTTTGATGGCAATAAATTACACCGACTACAGTTATCTGTTTACTTCGAATTTCTTTTGATATAGACGTTTATATGCTTTTTATTATTCGTTTGATATGGTAAATCAACGGTGCATGAACTTTCTTGTAACTGTAAGTAGTATTTCGTAGCATAAAGTACTGTAAGCTCGTGTTCTTTCTTACGGTTTTACGATTCCTTCCATTTGGAATAGGTAAACAGCTAACTCAAAGATAACATCGTGCACGGCGAATGTTTGTAGAAGCATTTTTTAGTACTGCGAGATGTAACCTTTATATTACGGCATACTTTGCGTAATCCTTATTTAACTGGACCTTTCTAAACCAAAACATACTACTTCGAAACAAAAATTCACCGTTCCAACTCTTCAATTACGTTTCGATTAATCGCTACATCTTGTAAATATTGTATCTCCTTAACACTCATCGGAGCGTTCAAAGTAATGGTCGATAAAAGGTTTCGTTTGGAAGATCTATCTATTAACCTTTTGCACTCGAAACTCTTTGCAAATAATTTTCACTTCGTAGCATAACGACAAGAACAAAATCGTAATAACTTTACTTACTTAACAAATTGCAAATTGAATCTGTTCAGGAAAGTTTTGTTTACGTAACTGTAAATGAAAATTTACTTTTCACTTGAAATCAGCTTCGAGTGCAAAGGGTTAACAGGTCACAAGTTGAATTTTATTTAACGATACTCTTGCTATGCTTATTCGACTATACCTTTTCAACATAAAATTCGACGCGAACTTTCCGTTCAATCCAATATTACAAGAACAGGTAGCAACATAATGAATACTGGCGTAATCCGTTGACTGTAAGCGCGAGAATCTCCCTTATACATTTTCTCGCCAGCGTACGTCATAAACCACGTTTCACGGTTAATAAAAAGAGCGATTCCGGGTTAAATTATATCAAACATCGGCATTTAACGCAGCAAAAGTCAATTTATTTCCCCGATTGACGCTTAATAACCGTTTCATGTGTCGAAATTGTTTTAATAATCAGCTCGGTTGCACGTTTCTGCGCGTTTACGAGATATCCCATCAAGAAACACGCACTGTTTCTCGCGGCAGCGAAAGTTTAATAACTTCGGGAAAAACGGCAGGGGCGCGTCCAATCTTCGCGCAGACGTACACTCCGCGACAAAAAGATAACACACACCCTGTAAACTTACTATTTTCACATATCCAACGCAATACGTATGTATTCACGTTTGATCCTTAAAAGCTTTTGTATTGTAATATTGAGTTAGAAAGAAAGTTAAGGGGAAAAATTCATATAACTGTACGCAATTTTACTCCGCTGTGTAAAAAAATTGGGGATGGTCTTAAGAATCTCTACATCTTTTAATAAATTGTACTGTTCATTAAATTGTGTGCATACAATATCGAGTAAAAGAAGGAGAGAGAGAGAGAGACTTTTAGGACGACCTTATATTTGCCACATTATTGTATTAATTTTCGCCATCTATTTGGTAGCTTGAAGATTACATCCTCTCAGAAATTTGCACTTTTATAAGCGATGAATCTTTGAACATAATTCAGTGAAAAACTCTACGAACTTTTTTTCCAACCCTAAAGCGTAGAAATGTAATAATAATATGTAATAAAATTCGTCACTAGTGATTAACAGTGTAAATTTGTGTACTTGTTCACTTATCAATTCCGTATAAATTTGACCATTCAGAGGTACATTTAAATCGGAAGAAATAAAGAGAAAACCACCGTTAATCGGCAGTCGTAAAGAAGTACGTTTACTGTTTTCACAAGAACATAATTATACCGAGGAAGAGTCGGCAAAAAGTTATTCTTGTGAATGAAAAAAAGTTGAATATACACTGACCAAATGGATTCCCATATTATTTTAACTCCTTGTGGAAGGAAGAACAGCTATTAATAATTCGTTAAGCGATTAGGTGGAGGATAATAATATGGGCCGAAATTAGGTAGAATAGAAAAACAGAAATAAAAATAAATTTTCCATATCAAAGCTGAATAGTCAAGGTTATATAATATCAATCATTACACTGTAAACTAGGATTAAATTCACCTCAGCGTTTTTTTATCCAAAACCATACCTTTTCGTTTTTCACTTCGTCTAATTGAAAAAATAGCGTCTTGTCCTTCTATTGCATGAATTTTTATGACGAGTTAAAAAAAACATATATGTTTGTTGTTCTATTTAAATGTTAATATGGTAATGAAATAGATAACAAAATATTGATAAACAATGTTACTTTGTGAATGTTATGACTGTTGCCAAATACGGGTATAAAACAAGTATAAAAAAATGTTCACTCCTGTTATTGCTCTCACGTTCGAAATTAAGTTCCCAATCGGGAACGGAACGCAATACGGGGTTAAGTAAATTAGAATGTCTGAAGATGCTATCAACATTTTTTTGTCAGACTTTTACAGAAACTTTCACCCACTCAGAAATTCATGGGGTCAATATGGCCGCCGTTTACAGTGCAAGGGTTAATAAACAAGGAGATTGAAACAGATTGAATCGAATACAAACTTAAAGATCGCAGCAGGTTTCAAGATTAAAAGTGAATTAATTTATCGCGTTGGAATGATGAAAATATGAAGCTTACAGAGTGTGCTATCTTTTTGTCGCGGAGTGTACATATGTACGCGCCTCTTGATAAATTCCCTGGTTTTACGAGCCTCGGTAAATACAGCAGGGGGGACCCGGCAATCCGCTCGCTCTAATGGTATTGTCAATACATTTTTTACGAGCTACTACGCCCACTTTTATGAGAACAAATAGCACCGATGTGCTCGCGACGCGTCGCGACAACTCGAACCTTGTCCTTCTCGGACGTCGCTTACGTGTGTTTGATTTTTTCACGGTAATCGTGGACGCGTCGATTGTTTGTCTATTTTGAAAATACCGGAGAAAGCTGCGTTCCGCTAACCATCCTGGGAACCGATCTCGTTCAATCGTAAATTTTCAAACGAATGTTTGAACAGAATGTGTCGAGGAATTCGTTGCGGCAGTGCTGAAGAACTATTAGGAATCCTTTGACTAATATTCCGATTGGATTGTACATGAATCGCTATGCGATTTCCTTTTTTTCCCTTGCAAACGCAATTGGAGAAATGTAATCCTAAACAGAGTGAGAAGAATAGAGTAGAAATAACGTAGTAATGTTAATAATAATAAATTTTGGTATCAATTATTTCCGATATTATTATTTCTGTTATCGCACATTCAGTGTAACACACGTTCTTCCGTAAAATCATTAACCCTTTCGCTACGGCACGTTAAAATTTAAACGCGTACCGGATACACAAGTTAGAGTAGTTTCTATTAATGTAGAAATAGCATGCGAGCAAATATTTAGTTATTTGGTATTGTTAATTAAAGTGTATCGTATACTAATACTAATATAAATTCTACTATGATTAGAAAGAAAATGGCAACGTATTTTAACAGGTGATTATACATGTTTTCCTTCGTAACGGAAAGGTTAATCATTAAAATTCCTTGTGGACTTATCATGTTGTTCGTCTGTTTCACATGGATTTGGCACGTTATTTCCATGTGGTGTTCATTTGAAATAATCGACTCCCTTAACTAGCCCTTCTTTGGTAATAGTGTCATAGGTATTCGCGAATACTCACGTTTTATTGATTTCTTTGAGATCTGTATGTGAAATATTGAAAATGTCCATCCTTGCATATTTAACCCTTTGGCTACGACAGACTTTGATACGCACCGCGCAAGACATACAGCGACCAATGCTATGAACGACAACATTTTTCATCAATATGCATTTTCCAAAAAGTATATGGATATCGTTAACACACCTTGAGTCAGAATTCGATTGCGTGTGATAGAAGCAAGAAGCTTTGCAATAATTTTGATAACATTTGCTGAGTATCCATTGGCACTAACTATTAGTTTCTAAAAATGTGAAACGAGCTCCTATAGGCGCCTATGGACACCAACAATATTCAAAGGGTTACATTTCTCACAAATGTTTCTATAAATGAAATAGCAATCACCACTTACACGGTACCTTCGCAAACATCTTCCAATCACCAAAAATCGCAATCTCAGTAAAAACCCTCAATCCCCATCTTCCTTAAAAAAAAAAAAGAAAAAAAATCGGAAGAAGTCCCAATCACCCAGACCGAACTAAATCTCTCCTCACCCTTAGACTCCGTCCCTTATTTACTCTCGAAAAGCTACTCTATAGGGTAAACTGTTAAGGGAGGGGAAGTGACATCCTTGGAAGAGGGTAAGGAAGTTGTCGAACGGTTCCCAAGCCGTTTCAAAGGAAAGATAGACCGATGCCGTTGACAAGCGATATATTTCACGATTTTCCACCTGCCGCATGGTCGATAGAGTATCTTATTATAAAGCACGACGCGGCGCGTTTCCCTCGGCGACGATACGTCTACGAACGCAAGAGTATCGAGGGCACTGGCTCCGCTCCCTGTCTATCGCGTTGCGGGTGGGGCTGAAATCGATTTTCCAGCCCCGGCTACCCGTTTGCAGCGGCTGCTGGCCCGCTGAGTCGAGTACTGGCAACCCCATAGCAAAAAGCTCTTTCTCCCTCGAAGCGCCGTCGCTTTGTACGCCTCACCCTTCCACCACCTCGGCTATTTTCTTGCCCCCAAACTCACCCTCCTCCCTCACCTTGCCCTTGGACGTTTTACCGGCTCGGGGTACAATTCTCCCTCTCTCTTTTATCGAGCAGATGCGACTTCCGCTGTTGCGAATCCAACCGTACACGGTGGCGGATATTTAGGAATCTGACCTGTCGCGGCGGTAATAATGCGAGAGGGTTTTTTTCTCCCCCAAGCATTTGTTTCCGTGTTTCTCTTTTATTTGTACAGAGGGGGAGAGGAATGTTATTTTACTGGTTTTTATTTGGTCGAGTCGGGTGTCTCTTTGGTTTGAGGAACGAGCGGTTGCATCGCTGTGCAGGTGGAATTTATGATTCGGTGTAAAATAACGTACTCGATGGGGGGAAGTTTTTGATGCAATGGACTGGGGAGGAAAGGATTACTGTAGAGAGTTTTCAGGTTAGATTGTGCTGACAATGGGTTGACGTGAATGAACATCGTTGATGGGTATCGTGCGCTAATGCTGGTTGTGCGTGACCGATGCTGTAACACTTGCACTATGATTTACCGGCCCGTATCCCGTAAAGCATGCAATACTTAGAACGCCTTATTGATTTCTTTGCACCTATTAGGCGTAGAAATTAATTCGGTGTCTTTACGTTACACCAGAGCTATGTAAAGTTTGCAGAACGATATTTCATCCACTAATTTAAATAATAAGTTCTTTTCAATTTAAATGAAATAAAGCATAAAATAAAATACTTTAACATGTCTAAGTATTTGCTTTCTTCTAAGTGCAATGTAGAGAAAAGTACCTCATGTTTTGCTTCTGGTAAAATTAATGATAATTTTGTACACTTTAGTTTTAATTAAAATAGAAGTATTTTATTTGCTGATAATAAGTTAAATAAGAAAAGTATTTTATATTATGCGTGCAATATTTTCGGTAGCTTTCAAATAAAATACCATTTCGAATATTATTTTAAAGAATTTTTTCAATGAATAAAATATTTTATTTTTAAAAGTACACGTATAGTTTGAGCTACGCGTTAAACCAAATAATTTTATGGATCTTAAATTGCTACTTTCTTCAGAGAATAAATTCCTCGGATGCTCGATGATGGGAAAAGTTATTCAAAATAATGAAGCTGATTTCAAGTATTAGAATCATGCCAGATTTCTCTGTAAATGAACAATGAATCCTGTGAACCAGAGCATCGAATTAATCTGCACACTTAATAATTCTGTATCTCAAAGCCGGGCTGACCCAAATCCTGTATCGTAATTCCACTGCAAAGCGAAAACCAAACTATTGTATTTGAATTATTTCACACTTCTATTAGGTGTAAACACTAATTCTGAACCTTCCGGATTTCATAAGGTTTAGTATCTATACACAAAATATTAAACACAGTTTTAATATTAAATAACTTTCCAGTATTTACACATCTATGAAGCAAATTCGTCGTTTGACATATAGAAAAGTAGCAATTTAAAATAGATAAAAATACCAAGAGTTTAAAGACAAAGGTTCTGAATTAATTTGTGCACTTAATAATGATTCATTCTTTACTGTTCAATGGCCTTGATAAAGCAAAAAAAGAACAATAGATAACTCATAATTGAACAATTTCAACTGTGGCCTCGCAGGTTCAGAATTCAGGTGGACAAATTCAAAATTCAATATTTAAAGAAAGATTCAAGGGTAATAAATGTCGAAGTGAAAGCGGAAGGATATGCGACGCAAATTGTTTTCGATTCGCGAAACACAATGGCCGATGTTTCCATCGCATAGGTGTAGATAATGTAAACGTTTCCCAGCGCTGATTTGGTAGGGAAAATAAATCAGGCGCGCAGGCCACGATTTATCCGATCCTGTGTGCTATGGTGATCACGTACACTCGTTACTACCGTAACGTGCACGATGACCGGTACGTGGTTCGTGAATGAAATTTCGCTCACAGACCACGGCAACTTATAATGGAAACTTCATTGGACGAGGGCCAAACTTCTCTCTTTGCACGGGGATCGCGCAAAGCCGCATAGTGCTTGGATGAACCTAAACGCATTTGGCGGATTCAATTTTCTCGGAGTGCCTTTCGAGTAATTTTAGCGCAATTTTAGAGGAAACCTTTCCGAATATCAAACGAAAGGTAGACCGGCAAGAGTTGCAAATCGAATAGCTTACCAAGTTTCTTCGCTGTTTTCTTGGATTAGACTGATGGAATTATGGCAGTTTTAACTATTTCCGCAGTTATTATGTTGCTTCAAACTAGATAGAAACTTGCATCGTGGCTCGACACCAAATTAGGCTCGTTTTATTGTTAACAGGGAATTCGATCAATTGTTTCTTGGATGCAATCCATATCGATTATTATTCGATCGAGATTTCTTTTCAAAACTATTTCCTTCTGCTCGCAACCAAAATCTTAACTCAATACCTCATCGTTAGACTGTGGATTTTTATTAATCGCTACGATGCTACTAAATTCATATGTGGTGAACATTTTACGGTAATTATTTGTCGTAGTGAAAGACTCGAATTTGGAAACTCTACGTATTATATTTAAAATCGTCCGTATATATGGGTTCATAGCGCTCAAAGGGTTAACCGAATTGTGAACCAATTTTTAAATCCCGTATCCACGTATCGCCTTTTACCAATCAACCCAGATGTTCTCCATCGAAAAACATCAATTTCGATGCTCAACCAGCACGAAGTTGATCGATGACGAAGCGTTATTAAGTTCCGAAGCCACGCGAACCCGATCTAGAAGAAGGTGGAATGAAAGTGTCGGGGACACGCTTGTAACTTGGTTGATGGCCACCCGCGCGGCCTGTTTTCTTCTTAGCCAAAATTTCTCTCGAATATGGCCGTGAAACGCGAACGGATACGTCGCTGTAACTCGCGGTCATCCGTGTCTACCAGCGATTCTCTATACGTATATTTCACCTTAGCTGGCCGCGATTATATCTCCATAACCTTATTTCATGACGATCGACGTCAGTGCAGAGACGTGAATGGTCTTTGGTGAAACTTTAAGCTCGAATTTCACGGGGTTTCACGCTCGAGTTACTCGAGAGCCTCGATTCGCGGGGCCGATCGTCGGCCATTAAAGACACCGTGAGCGCATAATTGCGTCGAAAAATTTCGTTGCCCGATTAAAACTCGAAACGATGCTGAGCAGACTTCGCATATTGAAGCTAATTTGTCCGCTTGGTTCGTTAGTTCGATCGTTGATTCCATTTTTGGTTCGGGTATTCGGGTTACGAGTTAGAAGTGAGACCAAGTTCGACTGGAATTTGTTGCGAATTAAAATTTCGGAATATTAGATTGATGTGTATAAAGCTAAGTATTTTCTGTAGAGTAGTTTCAAAGGCAATATTTGCTTGCTTTGAAAATATTTTAGTTGAGTAGCGCGATTTTTGAATTTTCGAATTTTTTCGTTATCCAATCTTCAAGCCTACGAATTTCTAAATTTTCATGATTTCAAAGCCTTTGAAATTTTAAACCTTTGAATTTCTAAGCTTTCGAATTACCCAGCTATTAAACTTGCAAGCTTTTCAATTTCCGAGTCCGGGAACTTTCGAGCACCTCAATTTCCAAGCCTTCAAAATTATAATTTACTTTTAATTGCTAAGCTTTCGCCTTTTTAAGCGTTCAACTTTCAAAGCCTCCAAAAGTCATTTATCAATTTTTTGAACTTATTCACTGGTACATTCCGGTATATTTATATACGAGACACAAATTTATGGTTTTAGAGTAGCTTGAAATGAATGGTATCAAATGCTACAGCAACCGAGCCAGCTATGTTTAGAGTAAGAATAACTATTAGAACTTAGAATAACTCTGAACATACATATTTGTATACACGTTAAATTGCCTTAAAATCTCTGGAAACGTTGCTTGTAAAGGATGAGTGACTGTGCAAGAATCCCAGCGTAATTTTGATTAACGATCCTGCTTTAAACAGCCTGTTTCGCGCTTCTGGATATTTACATTCCATCAGATGTGTTATTAAGCTGAAATCAAGCGGCGGCCAATTGGCTTTCGTAGAAAGTCGAGACAGTATCGCAAAATCATTGAATTTAATATTTTTTAACATTTCGATAGCCACTTATATTTGGTCGAGAAAGTTCTCCGCGGCCAGAGAATCGTATTTTTTCTCTTATCGAATCGTTAGCCTATTTCTCTTTTTTGTAAACTGGTCCCAAGTTTCGTTTTACGAACTCCTTTTGGAATCTAAAGCAATTTTAACTTAGTTGTCTGTTTGACAATTTTACTTATTACGCATTCTTCAGCGACAACTTGCTTTCTCTTTCGCTTAGAGGCAAAATGTATGTTCTGTGCTATACATAAATCATATGGGATACGAAAGAAAAGACTTGCAACTAATTTACTGTGATTGAGAAAGGATTACTCTGGAAGTAATATTACAACTCCGCGATCGCTCTATCAATCACACAAAAATAGTTCAAACGCAAACTGTAAAACGGTTCGAAGATAATTTATATTTTACGGTGGAAATTATTATTGTTGAAAGTAATACGGCTGAAGTTATTAAAGGTGTTTGAACTACGACAACTGCAAAAAGTATCGGCACACATCCCTAGTTTTCAACCAGACGTTTCCGGATGAAGTTCTATACTTCATTTTTGCAATAGCAAATTTATCTAGTTATATATAAAGTTTTGTGTAGAGAGTTCATCGTTTTACGGATATTAATTTATTTACTGGATTCAAATTAAGTAGATAGTTAAAAAACTGAGATGCTTTTCCCATTTCTTTACACAAAAGTGTATAGAAACTGAAGACAGAGTTTAACGAAAATCTTGTATGTATGTTAAAGTATGCAAAACTTATTCTTATAACTAGACAGCAGATTTTTATGCATTTGTGGCAAATTTAAGTGAAACTATACAAAATATTCAAAGTAAAGTACAAATTATTGTATTTTAAGGGTAAAATAATCCTTCGGCTAGAATTCATAACCAAACTGCGGATATTTATGCAAATTTGTATCTCCTTCGTTAAAATTGAAAGAATGGACTTTAATAGAGATTTCTTTGATGCTTTAAATATTCCAACTTGTATCTTACTTGAAATATTTTGTACATTCATATATATCACACGGAATCTGTTCCTTTGGTCAATTTAAATTTCCCACAGCTGCATGAAAATCCACCGTCTAGTCAACTATTTCCAATAAACTCATTTCAATAATGAAAATGTTGTATCCTCCGTGTAACGTCATCACCCGATTATTCTTCCGAAAAATCTCAACTCCCGAATTGATCGTAACAACTGGATTCCACGGTACCTGTTAAAAGATGATTGCATACCTGCTTCTTAACAATTAACATTTCACCATCTGAAAGGCTCCTAACGACCCAAATAAACCATCGATCGTGAATTACCGAAGACCCACGCGACAGGGAGCGTGTGTTGGCGCAGCTTGCAAGGCGGGCTCGCCTGAAGAGACCCTGAGGAGGTTTCTTCATACGTCGCAGGCCGCGCGTGATTTACGAACAAGTCGTCCGCGACGCTCCTCTCCGTTTCCTAATGCAATCCATTCCGCTTCGCCGGCCTCCGGGCGACAGATAGAGTACCGATGTATAAATTACTCCCGGGCCAATTAACATTGTCGCCGGACCAGTGGACGGTTCGCGAGAAACCGGACTTTGAGTTCCAGCATCGTTGCACACGGGGGTGGACGAGGCAAGATTAATTGAGACCTTTTGCACCGGCTACGTCGCGTTATCTGGAAACTCTTCTAGCTACCTAGCAGCCTACCTTTAACTCTAGCCAACGAGTTGGCCCCGTAAGGAACGAATTAATTCCGCGCGTAAATCGTGCGATCGTTGGCGTCGCATGGTGTTAGCCAGCTTTTTGTTGTTTATCCGGTGGACGTTGGACGTTGGACGCGTCACACGGTCGGCTTACCGTGGAAGAGAAGATCGTTCCCATAAGTCGAAGCGGCAAAAGTTTACGAGCAGTGGCTGGTCAAAGGGGGAGGATTGTAAATCTTCGATATACGATGCTATTATGAGGGTTATTGAACGCGGGCATTTTACGCCTTCACGCGTAAACTCGAAGCGCGCGATCGAACTCGTTATCTAATTCCAGGCAGGCGATAAAGTGCTACGTTAACGATCGAGCCACGTGTTAATCCGCGGCAACTTCCTCTAAGCGACTTTAGAAAATGTCGTTAAACCGCCTTATTATTTACACCGCGGTTTGCGAGCTTTCTACGTTATTCGGCAGAGATTCAGCGGTCCATTTTTGGGAAATCGTTAAAAAGGTTTACGCGTAGGTAAAATCTACTACCCCATGGGCAAAAAGTTTTCGGTCAAACGCGATAATAGGAAATTAGTTATATATATGAAGGTTTTTGCGGTACAAAGTGCTATCGCATATGTATGAATATAAATTGAGAATTCGCAGACAACGCGGAGCAAAGTTCGGTAATGAAAAAATGCTTAAAAGTAAAAATGTGCTAAGGGAGATAATCAAGTAATCGTGAAATCAGATTCCGTGTATAGATTGCGGAAATCTCGTGGTGCGAATGCTGCGACGTATCGAAGCAATCCTAAATGGCCGTAAAAATATTAGAAAATATTAGGTAAGATAAATATTAAGTGGGATATTGCGTATTTCTTTGCAGATTTATGTTATCGAATACTTTTTGCTGCCTTCTTTTCAACGATGAACGAACGTTTCCATTCTTCTTCTTTTCACACTTCGTTCGTATTTCATAGATCTATTTAATAAGCACGGTCAAACGATCGGCCTTAAAATATTTGATTTCAGATCCTACGCTCATTGTTATTTTAACTTTACGACGATTCTTTTATCTGTTAATTAACCAGTCTCTCACATTTTGTTTTGCTTTTGTTTTCGCTCATAAAGGTTTATCGAATATCTACCTATACATACGTAAAATGCCAGTACGGTTAATATCAACTTTCCCGTATGACTTTTACATAAAAAAACATCCACGTTTTTAGTTACTTCTATATTATCGTGCTCGACGGAGAACAGTTTTTGCCAAGGATAGTATTGATTTCTTTACGGGCGTTTATAGGAAGTAGTCACACGATTCGAGTAAAACAACATTACTAAATTATATTATATATTAGAGAATTTATTACGCTTCTGAGCTATTTTGTGAGTTATAATTTACGGGGGAACTTTCACATTTTCACACGGCGACATCAGGAAATGGCCAGCGGGGGAGCTTGTCCCAGGTGGAAAGATGATGCCGGTGTTGCGTACACCGGCAGCTCCTCGGCGTTCGCGATTACACTATATTTCATTGTCTCTACGAGCATTGTTGCGCAATTATCTGCGGCAGTACACCCTTTTAGCGAGAGTGGTTGCGTAATGCTGCGCACGGTTACCGGTGTACCCATTTATAAACCCCCGTTGCGGTCGCATTGACGATCGGTAACTTCTCGTTACCGCGACTACCGCCGGCCCGCAACGGCCATTTCTTAACGGGTTTCCGTACACAGGAGTGTTGCTTGCACTTGTGTCGCGTACACGCGCGTCTCTCGGCTTCAGTTCCGGCGGAGAGGTGATTTAGCGGCGTCGCGATCGAGTCTTGTACCGCAGGATCGCGTCGATTTCACGTGTCACAGTCTATATTATTGATCTCGGAAGGAAGATATGCCGCAGGCAATCGCGCCCGGACACTCGTTACTCTGTACCATGCCAAACGGTGACGTTTTAATCGAAGAAAGACAACTTTGTTGGTTCAACGAGGTTCTACGGTTTTGGGGAAAGGCGAAAGCGATCGTTGGAGCGCGCGAGTAAATTCGTACGGTGGAACGAATGCTTCGTACTAATGCTGCTTCAAGTGCATATCTTGTCAATTTCCGTAGCACAGGAACTGCTCGCGTAAGCGTCTGGATTTTTGTCCTTTTCAACGCCAGTTCTTAGAATGAGGATCATTGAGAGAATTTCAAGTGTCTCGTACCTAATATAAGATGAATAAACTTAACAAAGATGCGTTTCTCGTGGCGTGTATCGATGTCTCATTCGCATTCGTGGTTTCTTTGTTGTTGACTCGAATTCTCGGAAGATACTTGCCCGGATAAGCGTCTTGGACAGCGGACGCTAAAATGGGCACCGGTGTATATAGTATTAAAGACGAGGTATAATAGCAGACCAATCGTGCATTGTATTTTTATGGCTCGAAATTCTGATGCTCTACAGCCTCATTACCATTTTCATTTTTATCTTTTCCGTTACGTAAAGTCTATATCTTTTGCGGTTGCTTTAACATTTTGCATATCAAGATACTTGAGAAGCGTTCGGATACCCTTCCAGATAATAAAAAGAAAATTATTAGATGCCGATATTTCAATGCAACACGCCAAGTCCCATAAGACGATAGATCTATTCGGTACCTCGTCTACGTTAGTACGTCGATTTTACGTATTACGGTACGCGTATTATGGGGCGGAGAAGGAAGAACTCGCGCCTTTTCCTCTTTCGAAATCGGCTACGCTAAATGTCTACCACCTGCAGCTCTAAGTAATAAGATAAACAGAGGATTTAAGCCTGTAGGAGGGAGAATGCGAGATGAAACGGAGTACTGAACGATTCGATTAGGAAGCTCGAGAGAAAGGGTATTCGTCTGCGTTGTAAGCGTTCTCTTCTCACAATAAACAGCCGGCAGGACCGCTTAATATTCTTTCGCGATTTTTGCGCGCGTCGCACCAGGAGAGGCGAAGACGAAGACGACGATGTTGGTACGAACTTTCCCTCTTGATGGGTTCGGCGAAGAGGGAACCGGCCGGGGAGACACGCGCTTTGAATGAGCTGCTTGCCTCGAAAGATTAGCTTCGACTCGCTCCCACGCCTCATCTCGCTATCGCATCATCGCGGAGATTCAATCTCGCCGCTTCCAGACTCCTCGAACGATAAAAGCAGCCGGCCCCGCTGTCGATCCGCACTCGCGGACTCGCTCGCCGCGAAAACATGCAAACTCTGTTAGGTAGACTTATTAAGGAAGAGATATTCGCTGGTCGTTTCCGCGTTTACATTGAATACCGCGCGCTGCCGCGGACCCCACGAGAATTGATGTCCTCGCGGACGAGCCGCTTATCGATATAGTCGCAGAAGACGCGTAAATCAGGGGAAATATGAACGGAACCGCGAGATAAACGCCTGATGTATTCGCGGTGCGACGGTGAGCGATGATGACGTTAAATGCGATACGCGCTCCTTGTTGCTTTTTCTCGCATCGTCGCGTGAAACGTAAGGGGTCAGGTGATCTATGCGTCCCGCATTTTCTGATTATCGACTTCTCGTAGCCGAGGGTTCCGTAAATTCGTAGGGGATTTATTAACATTTAGATATATTATTGCTAGACTGCGGATGTTTATGCAAAATCGTCTCTCCTTATGTAAAACCATTGACTAGCTTACAGGATAGACCGCTCGCTTGTAGGAAACATCGTATCTCGCGTTTTCTAGTTGTCAGTCGAAGGTGGTTAGAACGCAGCGACAAGTGGTAACAGGAAATTTTCGTAATCTTCGGATTATCTTGATTAAATCCCACGTGGCGGGTGAAAGAGTGTTCTTTTAACAATAATATAATGTTTATCGAGAATAGATAACGATAACGCATAAATCTAGTCTCACAGAAAACTTTCGTTTGCTTTCACATCTGCTATCGTTTCGAAAACTCTTTTTCAACTGATTCACGCGTGCATTTCACGCATCCTATATACGTACATGCATTTATTCTTTGTCACTCTATCTTTTTATTTCTCTCATTCGTCTCGGACATTCGTAGGACCCAGACAGTCGCGTCCACCCTAAACTATGCGTGACCACGCACTCTTCGTTCACACGCTGAATTCAACTCATTGTCAGTCATATTCCGTCCAAAACACTTTTCTTTCGCGTCTCAGCCAATCTTAACGCTTTATTTATCTCAAGCCTATTATTCGGCTTTCTTGGGATGTCTATAGATTGACTATGTTTTATTTCCTACGTCTACTTTGCTTTTGCAAAATCTTATATCATTATTGTATGAAACGAATGCAAATAATGCAAATAAATAATATTATTTAGGTCTTGTTCTAAGTGGTACTAGTTTTCAGCGTTCGAGCAAATAGATCGATGGTGTTTGCGCGTTTAATCCGCAAGCTTTAGATAAAGTGTTAACTAAACGTTAGCAATCGCTCTAGCCCAACCATTCCATACGACGTTCTGTCTCCTACGATAATTTGCAACGCGTATTAAAAAAAAAAAAATAGCATAAAGATAGCTAGCCACTGGGTACGGTTAGCGATAAAATGTCTGGTCCGGAATGCGTTAAGATGAGAAGGACCTGGCCAGGATGAGGTTTCACGGGACGGTTCCAAGGAGCGTAATCTGTTGCTCGCGTGCGAAGAGGACGGTGAACCAGAGTCCGGCGCGGGATGGCCGGGTTCGTAATTCAGCGCCGCGTGACTCACGTTCACGTAGGATCCCGGGGATCGTTGTATTTCAGAAAGCAGGAAAGCAGGAAGTCGGCGTGCATTATGAAATCGGAGATATTACGCGAGGAAGTTGTATTCAGCGGGATCTTATGGGCACGGTCCGGCTAAGGTGGTGCTGAAGCGTAGCGTAAAATATCATCGTTATGCACCGCTCGAGGTTAATATTAGCCACGGCGGCGCCGTCCGCGATATTTACTATAAGCCCCATTGTTTTATGCGGCGCTGAACGCCGTCGGACAGCCGCTGATACAGTTGTACGCTCGCCGCACCTCCGCTCCCGCTTCCTACTGCGGAACTCCGCTCTTGCGAAATAGAATTGAATGACCGCCTCGCTCTGCCGCAACGCTGTTTGCATTTGCCTTCGATCCGCCTCAGCCTTTTTATCGCCGGCCCGGCTCCTGATTTTCCCATCGTAGATCAACGCGGAATTAATCAGCTTCTTGCTGCTTGCGAAATCGGTGGCGCTGATCGTGAGTTACGATCCTACTGTGCCATTCTTTCGTTCCTCTTTGATCATCTTCGTCGCTATCCGATTGGAGTTTTCGCTATTTTGTAGGATCGATGTATTCTTCGTAGACTGCGGATTTTTATGCGTTTATGGGAAATTCAATTGTGGTAAAAAGTGCAGCGTGATGCGCAAAATCTGGTCAACTCAGATTCTGCGAACCGCATTTGTTGTATAGTCAATTTATATTGCACTTTTTTGGACTTTGCCAGTAGCATTGCATCGTTTGAAAGAATACCGTATAAATTGCTACATTAAACGTCTTTTTATACGTTTAGTTACTATTACACGTCTATCGTTGTAGCTTTATAATTTCTTTGTATCATAAGTCTTACTCTTGTCCAAAGTACAACACACGTTATTATACTTGGGGGGGGGGGGGGGGGGGGGGGGAACTCGTTTCTATTTAGGTGCTATTGGCCATGGTTTTAGAATGTTGAATTTGCATAAAAATCCAAAGCTTAATTATTGGAAAGCAATTGAAGTGTTTGAGAATTATCGAGAAGAATTAGACTCCACGCAAATGAGAAATTTTGAGTTTTACATCCGTATATCTGTCTTGGTTTCTAGTTACATATTGCGATCATTTGCGATGTAACTTGCGATGAAAGTAGTAGCACTTCTGGAAATTGTACGAAGAAAAAGTATCGGACTAAGACTCTCTTGAAATGTCCTCTTTTACGGTTTTAGGTACCTTGAGAAATGAAGCCATCTGTAAAATTCAGTAGCATAGACGGCAAAGTAACAAAAGTCGAAGACAGAGGAGTAAATCCTCCTCGCAAAAACTATGGGGGAACAAAATGTTAGGGTGATTGATTTAGTGGATTAAGACACTATATCAGACCCTTCTTTCCACAGACGTCCGTCCCAATCTAAACAGATTCTTTCCCCTGTATCCAATATCCCGAATAGTTGCTGGGTTCGGTTTTAGCGATTCTGATAAATATGAATGCACTTTTAGAAATTGCGGGAATAAAACAGCCAATTTATCAACGTTTACATCAACGATTGCTCTTTCCCGTTGAACCTAGCACTCCAAATAACTCTCATCTTATTCATAACCAGACTGCGAATTTTTATACGTTTATTGGGAACTCAAAGGTCAAGAAGGTTCGCAAAATTTATAGAAAATATCCAAAGTACAGTGAAAATTGTGATACTTATAGAGTGAAGCAACTCCAATTTAGGTGTTATTTCTTTAAACTTATTTACGAACATACGTATTTGCATAAAAATCCGCATTCTATTGGCAACTCTTATCTCTATTCAGATGTTCGTTAAAATAACACAATTTGTGTCTTTCTGCTGCAGGTAATACCGGCGGATCGTCGCGGGCCAGAAAAAGAAGAGACCTGGACCCTAGCCACGGACCACGACCCATGCGTATTCTTCGACGACCTCTCCGACGTGAAATCCAAGCCTCACGATGCGGACAGCGTACAATCTCGGATCGTCGGGGACACAGGTGAACCCAGCGAGCAGCCAGAAAGCAACACCTTGCCCCGAAGTCAAGAAACCAGGAAGAGCAAAACGAAGAAGGTGAAGAGTTACCTTCGAAAATGCAAGGGTGCCCTTTCGAAGGGCGACGAGGGTACCTCGGACAAGAAACGTCACGAGCACTGTACCTCCTGGTACCTAGACGAGTCCCACCAAGAGGACTTGGAAGTTCTCCTGGAAAAACCGTCGGAATTCCTGGACGAAAGGATCGTGGAAGCGGAAGAGGCCTCTTCTCTGATCCCAGACGAAGCAGAAGAAAACGCAACGCTGCTAGCGGATCCTGTAACGAATCCCTCGAAGGAGGACGAACGTGACGAGCCTGGAGACGAGGCTCTGGCGAGGTTAACCGAAGATGAGCAAAGAGTCGACCTAAGAAGAAGTCGAACGTCCCTCTACGAGGACGCCAGGGATTCGATGAACGATCGGGAGTGCACAGTCGAAGAAAGCTGCGCGTCCAGTAATCCGGAGAGGAACGATGCGATCTCCCTTGAGACGTTGACCGCGGAAGACACGAACTTGAACAAGTGCGACTCGAACGACACTCTGATAGCGGAAGCGGCGGCCAACGGACAAGATACTCCGTCGCCTGACGTCGAGGAGGGAAAGGAGGAAGAAACACGCGACCAGGAGGTGGACGGTGAAACGCTGCGAGCTCTGTCGGTGATCGGGGTGAGTAGAGAACTCGATTATACTCCTTTGTTTACTCGTTCGTGCGAGCGTCGTTGGACAAACACAGGAATCACTCATAACGCGAGATTTCGCCCGATACCGGGGCCGATAGCATCGATTCGAGACGGCGTATCGAATCTAACGGTACACCGCGGAAGGCATAGAAAAGGAGCGTGCAGCACCCATTTGAATACAAACCACAAACGGTTGCCGCACACGGCAGTAAAGCAAATTGCAACACACAGAGAGGCGGCCGCGAGCACCGGCCTCTTGAGCTCGGTAATTTATGCCGCGGCTCTTAATGCACTTGTACCGATGATTAAAACGTAATTTCCGCGGATACGGGTAAACGTGCGCGGCCTTTTTCAGCCGGTTCATGATTTACGGCGCTCAGTTTCGTCGGTGCGCACACCGTGCACCGTGATTTACGCCACTGCTGTCCGCGGATAAATTTCTGCCACAATTATACGTCGCGCGCCGCTCAAATTCTCAGATTAATGAATTTTTCGAGTTTTACGGGAATGAAGAGATCAAAGATACTTGGAGATGTTCGGTAGAAAAGACTGACAACAATTAGTAATAAGTGGACTGCGGATATTTATGCGTTTGTGAGTAATTTATACGTGAAAATGGGTACAGAATGCGGTAGGATGCAAATATGTTGAATCGGAGAAACATTCAGGCAACGCGTAGCACGCTACGTGAAGTCTTTCAAATAAAGCGACGCGTAGAGTGGATTAGGTCTGTAATCAATTTAAGTACTGCAAGAGAAATTTTCGACGAGAAAATACTCCTTTCGATGTTCGTGATATACGAATACTTTTCTTCGGACACCGTATCAGTTTGCAGCTTTTGAATTTACAATCTTTCGGCTGTGGCGTACTCGATACGTATTGCGCGCACCGTTTCCTACATTACAGGCAATGATTTAGGCACAGATCTACTTACTATTCATAGTCGAAGTTAAGTGGTTTGCAACATTGACTCCTTTTTCGCAACCGATCGATTCAATCCCCGCGATTCGATGTAAACTTCTCTAGATAAGGCCGCGTTTAACTTCTTTCGTGTACCCGGTTCGTTCCAATTTTCTCATCCTACACTTCGTATTTAAAGCAAGTTTCGAGGGACTTCTTCGAGGGACACGGGAAAAATTGCAATCGTTATCTGTGAATTTATAAGGAGCGCGTGGTCCGTGGACACGCGAGCTCGTCCGTGTTCCCCGGGTTCGATCGTTGTCTCTGCAGTTGAAATTCGCGTGGGCGTAACGCGGCGGAGATTGCCGTGAATTTGTCTCGTTTATCGATCGTGCCTTATCGATGACAGTCGGCGCGGCTACATGACTTGGCGGGATTCGAGCTCATACGGCCGCACGAGTTCGCGGCGGACCATGCTTGACAAACGACGACACTCGCCATTTCGCGACGCCTGTGCCGAAAGGTGCGGTGCACCACGTCCCTCGAGAACTGCAATAATGTTGCTTGCCACACGCTGCGTCGCTACGCCCCCTCATGGCCATGGAAAAACGGCACTAAACCTCGATGCAAAACGAGCTAGCGACGGTCAAATGCCACACGAGAATGGTAATTGAAGATTGGAAAAGAAGACGAAGATTTGTCTCCTTCTTAGATTCTTCATGAAACGTTCTTTATGAAACTGGAAAGGTTAGATACGCTAATTCGAGGCACACTTTGCTTGCATCAATTTATGAGAAATCAAGGCACTGGATGGAAAAAGGACACATGCGCTAAAATGTCATTTCGAGAACATCAATTTCAAATATTTCGTTAAGGCATCGTTTAATGAAAGGTAGTGCAATAATGAAGACCGAGTTTTTTAAGATATGGTAATATTACTTTTCCTTAAATGATACCTTAATGAAAACTTTGGAATTATATTTTGGCGTATGTGCCCTTTTTCTATTCAACGCCTCATTTATCATTAATAGATTGCAGATTTCTATGCCAATTCATACTGCTATGGATAAATCTTAATAGAGGGTTGTTTCACCCTCCAAATATCCTAATTTTTATTTCACTTCGAATATTGCGTATACTTTCGTATATCATACCCTTCCTATACTTTGCTGCGTGTTTAAATTTCCCACAAAAGAATAAAAATCCGCGCTCTAATCATTATTGATCAGGTACTAATCTTCCCACACGATACGCGCTACTTTCACTTAGGAAACTATCATTCCCAGTGCACAATACTCCCCTTGTCTCTTAGAATCATTCTAGGGATCGTTCTTTTGCATTCCTTTATGGTAAAGGGAACGCTGGAAGTGGGCAGGGACAGCGCATTCCGTGCTATGCAAATCGTTCGATAATTGATACGGAATAATAGGGTGATTCGGTCGGTGCTTCGATTATTATTAGATGTGAGAGCGATCAGACGTGTTTTTACGAAATATTCCCGTGGATCACACGCGGCCGCGCGCGGCGCCTCTCACCTAGATACCTACATAATGTCTCCATGAGTAGAATAGTTCCGTCACTGGCACGACTACCCTGCTCGGACCAGGTTAGACTGGCTTCGTCGAGGTACTTGTTAAGGCGGTTCCGCTGTGCCAGAGGTGTGTATGGGAATTGCAGTTCGTGCTCATTAATTATATCAGATGTGATCTATTTGGACCACGGTGCCCCGTTCAGAATACTCGACCACGAACCATCTAAAGCACTCTGGAGGCGTTTCGCATTGAAGATCGAACGGGCTTTCGAAGATTTTTGAGAGGATAGAAATATATGTACCTTACACGCGTGACAAAGTGAAATATATTATGTTATCGCATAAGTAATGTCGTCTCTTCGTTTAATTTAGGGTGCAAACTATTAATACGTATTTACATTTGTTTTTAATCATCGATTTAGTGGACATTGCTTTTTACGATTTCTCGATTTCCCGGGAAATGTTTGGATTTCATCTTCAAAAATCTTTGCACGCTTCTGCTTATCCCTTTAAGTTTAGCTGTCGCCAATAAGCTGTATTAGGATTTTATTGTGCTCAAGATGTAGAAATCGCTAAGTAATACCTATTTTTGGAAAAAGTATATAATAGCAACAATTCTTTATTTTTGGCTTCGCAAAAAGAACGTTTTTCTACGTTCTTTTATTTTATTCTCTTACACATTCTGTTATTTATTTCTTCACTAACTACACTTTCGTTTGTCCGCACGTTACGGTTCTTATAATATTTCTCAAGGAGAAACTTTTGATTGGACATTCCAATACAATAAAATAATATTACTACTTATATTATTATTTTTGATTACCAAAAAGTTCATTACAACATATATCCACAAAGTAGATCTACTTATCGTTACCTTTTCCTTTAGTAATTTGTTTTTGCGATCGACTAGAAGATTGATTAGCCAAAATACATATACCCGTACTTAAAGGGTTAAAGGAATCAAAGAAACGACGTTGCTTACAGGTTAACCTAACACTTGCATCCACTATCGTGGATAACCGAATTTTACAAACAGAAATGTACGCTTTTCAATTTGCTTTTGGAATGCAGGAAATCCGCCTCGATTTCAATTTAAATCCGCGCCCCGTATGAAACAGCTAAGTTGTCTCCGACGAAGGCAAAGAAGCGAAACCCATCTGTCATCCGAAAGAAAACTTGCCCCGTCAGCTTTCAAGCTTCCTTCGCCGGTAGGCAAGTTTTATCATCCCCGTGTTCCGAAGAAATTCTTCTTCCTAGATTCCATTGCTACGGTGCAACGATGCGCGCTCGCATACCGCTAAGAGCTTCCCAACGAAACCCCTTTCTCGAACGCCAGAATAAGAACCGAACAACATATTCGTCACGCTGCATGCAAATGTTGCTCGCTCGCCAGCATTCCGCCATGCGCTCGCGTCAAAACGGCAGGTAATTACATCAAAAAGTGGTCCCGCAAGTTTCGTTCCCGTGGCGAGGGCAAAAAGATATTGCGCGTAACAAGCTCGGGGAATCCCGGCGCGGCGGTTCTGTGGAAGTCGGTGGCCGGGTACAGGGCGAGAAGTCCCGGAAGTTGCGGAGGAACGGCTAAGTTCATTCCACTTGTCTTCGGGCGGGGACTCGGCGTGTTTGGCTCGCGTGAGCCAACAGCCACAGGTAGGCAATAGGTGGGCGCGTTTACACTGGCATTAGAGCGTCCAGTGGGCCGAGAGCAGCATGGTTCCGCGGCACGTACGCACACGGGGTGGCGTAAATCTGACCAGTCGACAGAGTCGATCGCCGCTGAAACGCTACCCGATCATCAGTCGTGAAAGTGTAGCCGTGGAAAATGATCGGCCGCGTGTCCGCGCGCGCGCGCACGCACGCATGCCTGCTTTTCGTCTTCCTCTATCCTGCCTCGTTTTCAGCTATGGAGAACGCATAACGGCGTACCCGTTACCTCGGCCGGATTATAGATTAAGCCGCACCTCCGCGAGGAAAAACGATGAACGGAATACGGCGCGGGATTTATTGTAATTGGCGGTAATGACGGTCTTACGCTGCCACCATCGTCGCCATTAAACCGCCGCGCCGCGCTACGGACGCTTCGTTGTCTTCCGCGTGCGTTTAGGCGTTTAGAAACGCACGCGGGATACGAAGGGTGCGTTTAAGGTATCCGTGATTGGCAGTGGAAACGTTGAGACTACGCTTTGCTTATTTCTACGTAGAGCCTTTGGCGATGTTCGTAGAGTTTGTATATTTTAGCGAACGAGTTGTCACGCTGCGTAAAGGAGCATATCGCGTTAGGCATGTTTTTGTTCCTTTTTCCATTTTCCAAGATCTCTTAGATAGGCGAAGGTATCGTTCGATTGGGGCAGAGTAGATTAGCGCTTTACAGATTGTTCTTATCAATGGATTGTTGAATGACCAACACGACTACTTACACTGTAAACACCATAGACTCATCCTAAACCAAATGCATCTGACAAACACCCTAATCTCAGTTCCTAGTCATCCTGTACTCCGTACCTTTCCTAGTCATCCTGTACTCCATACCTTTCCTTGTCATCCTGGACTCCGTACCTTTCCTTAGTCACCCTCTTCCTCGATCACTGTCCTTGCCATTAGTCACCCCCAACAACAGTACTTAAAAGCCCGCAAAATCATAGAACCGTCATATTTCGGTATTCACTAGTCGAGTGCAGTAGCCGTATTAATAAAGCCTCTAAGAGTTATCTTCTACGTGTTGTCGATTCTCCCGGAATCCAACAGGATATAAACCCTTTGGCGGGAAAGAAATGAGGTGTCGTACAATTAAATATATAGAGAATAATGGAGTTACAGGATGACAAAGTTACGGAAAACTAAATGACCGATAGAAAAGCGGAGAAAAGGGGAACGATTAAGAAATTACGCGTAAGTGATTACATATTTACGATGCACTACAGATTTTGCGTATTTCTTATTACATCATTAGAAAACTGATTACAATAATAAGAAAACTGAATACTGTCTATACACAACGATTAGAAAAACAGTACTGTAAACTTTCTATAATTGAAAGGCTCGGTGAAAAACAGACACATGCCATATGCATCATTTCGCTTTATTATGTAAAACAGCAAGGAACAGGAACGCGAAAATGTAGATGAAGAGTCAGGTTAAGGAAGTACAAGTAATGCAATCAATGTAATATTTAAGAAATCGTGCAATAATAAAATGAATTTTGCAGCTGAAATTGAATAGCTGTCGTCATTTGCCGTTTACTAGGCGCACGAATTTATTCGGTGCTTTGATATTTAAAGTCTTCGTTATTTTATTCACTGAAAATCGTCATCCTTTTTATTAGAAGAAAATTTATAAATGCTTTACGGTGGAAATTATTTTGAGTACCAACATTGTCCTTGATTTTGCGTAAATACGAATGGAATTTAATGAAATGACACTGAATTAGCTTCTACACCGAACAATTCGTATAACTCTTCAAATGAATCTAACTCTGTACCGCGTTCTCTACGAAAACGAAATTGTCTTCACCGCGTTTTCCTCTAAAATTACATAACAAAAAAACATGCGCCTGTTTTTCACCGAGCCACTCAATTTTACCGTCTTCCGTATTTAGTACTCACCTTTCGTTGACTCATCTTACGTATAAATAGACGAGATCAGATATTCCTAGATCCATTACGAAACTCTTGTAACGCGTATCGTTACCACATTCGTCTTTACCATTCAGCATAATCGCATAAACGGTATCCTTTTCGATTTCACCGTTCCCCACCGGTAACCAGAGGCCGTTATTAAATCGTATCACCGGGCGTTCAATAGACGGTGCGCGCGTTATCGAGCAACGAGATTCGCTCGCGACGTCGCCGGGCCAGGTACTTACCTTTCTAGTTTCTTTATTAGCATCGTGTGCCGGCTATTTAAATATGGAAGATATTGAATAAGTTGGTTACGTTCGCGGCGGCTCTCCAGCGTCGGATAAAGGATCGTTTCTTCATTGAACCGTGGCGGGTCTGCTTGATCGCGAAGTTCGCCGATCGAATCGCGCAGCGATCCTTTCGCAGACGAAGCGAGAAAGAGAAAGACAGGGCACGGGATTATTCCGCGTGACTTCCGATCGGAATATAGTTTAGCGGGCCATTCTTTTCACTCGCCGTGACTTTCGCCGTAGCTCAGAGAGCCGAGCAATTTCTTCTTCCCGATGATCGCGGCCCGAGGCGGCGCGATAATAAGGTGTCAACGTTCACGGACCCCGGTCTCGTGTCAGACCGTCATTTCCGGGTTATGCTCGTGCGAACCCAAACAACCGTTCGTATATTCGCCCCGATATATCCGTTCGACCGTCAATCGCGCTCCACTGACGATTCCAACAATGCCGATCGATCTGGAGCGAGACTGTTGTGACGGCCAACTTAATATTCGGCCCATTTCTCGGCTACTCGCTGTTGAAGCGCGTCGTGCATTTAATTTGGAAAATTTGCGTTCGTTTAGTGTGAAGCTGATTGGGTATTTTCACGCTATTGTCGGGAAATTTAAATAGGAAAAGATAAAGAACGTAAAAAATATCCAAAGTATTGGGTTGGAAAGAAAATTCGTGGCATTTTTCACTGGCATTAGCTTGCAAGAATCAGAAAGGATGCAAATTTGTGGAAGGATGGAATCTTTAAGTTGCCAAGTAGATGACGAAAAGTAGTGCAACAAGGTCGCTAATACGTGGTACAATAAAATTATGTGTAATTGTATGAAGTTTATTATTAAATTTTGTTTAAGAAACGTCACGAGTTTTCTTTCCAATCGTTTTAAAATACATATTATTTTATTCGCAGGGTGGAACAGTCTTCGAGTCAGAGAATTCGAAGAAATAAGAATAGTAGACATTTGCAAAGCCCATGTGATCGAAGTGCAATAAATCTTCATTTGTATATCGTACAGAAAATCGCGGAATATTCCGAAAAATGCACCGCTGCAATATTTGTATAATTTTTATAGCAACTTTGTAACCAGTCGTTTTGCCTCTTTTTGGTAGTCCCAGTGATAAAACGCATAGCGACCTCAAACTTTTCAATCAGTAGTGTATGTTTCTTTAACGTTAGAAAGTTGCAAATAATTATACTTATTCTCGCCGGGAATACCAACTTTCTCGACATGGTAATGGTCCATTTTGACCAAAATGGTCCTTCTAGTGTTAAAGTCTTAACACGCCTAAACACTGAACGACGTGAATATTACAAGGCACAGCATCTAAGGAGCAATCCTGCCGGTCGTAAGACCCATTATGAAACCCAAACCATCTTTTTCTTCCCGGTAAACGCTACAATTTTCCATCATAGCACAATGCTTTTCATCCTCGTGAAACCGCCAAATCGTCTCTACGAAATGACAGTAATTTTCCAATACGTAACAGATTATCGTCGCACAATTATCAGTAAGTTATCGACATCTAATCGACGATAATCGTCGACAACAGCGTTTCAACCGGCCATTTTTACGGGCCATGATCGAGGGACTGGAGGGTCTCTCGAAAACGGCCGGTCATTAATATTCCCTGGTGTTTGAAACAAGCAACACCCGATACCCACCACTTGCATCGTATAAGATTACAATCCTCTCTCTCGCTACGGTACCTGACTACCGTTAAATATATGTTTTACAGCGTGTTCGGAACGCGTGATTCTCTGTTTCGCTCTTTTCTATGGGTTCCATCTTAGTCGGTGGTATCGAAGGGAAGCGGTCGATTGAGAAGCGAGCACGTTACGTGTCCTGTCGACGCGACGATCCAAGATCGACTTTCAAGGTCGTCGAGTTTCCCGCGAGATCCAATGCCAACCTACGCGACACGTCCGCTAACGAGCAATTAAATTTCGCGGTTTGCGGACCACGCGAGCCTGCGGTGAACCGCATCCACCCTGTTGCGTTTGCTCATTTCATTCCGATCGACGCTTGCGTGTGAATCATCTCGTACGGAAGATCTGTGCCGAGACCTGATACGTTTTTCGCGGCGTTGAGGTAGTTTCATGGGTTTTTTGAATAAGGGGAGCTTTGGCAAAAACGAAGAGATAGCGATGCAGTAGTGCAGATATATAGAAAAGAATATGATTAAATAAATTTATAGACAGAATAGTGTAGCTTACAATTAGTTATGTCAATAGAATTTAGTATAAAGTATTATAACCTAGTATATTTCAGAAGACAGTGCAATTGTAAGGTTTGCGTTGTTTCTTTCTTTCTAGTGGGAACACTGTATGCAATTAAGTGACGTGTGTAACGGAAAGAAAGTTGTAAACCGGAAGCGGTCATTAAATTAAATAAGAAAAAAAGAGAAGTAAGGGGAGTTTTGGGAGCTGAATGGAATTAGAAGTAGATTGTTAGAGCTATTAGTAGAAGGATGAAGATTGAGAAATTCTTGAATGCAAATAAATAGTCGTTCGTCTGATCACTTCCAATGTGTTAAGCATGGTAGAAGAGTAGTTGTTGAAACTAAGTAGATTTGTAAAACAGTAGTGATTAAAGCTACATAAATTTTCAAAGAAGTAACTGTTAACTATAAAGAATTTTAGCAAATATTTAACCGCGATCGTTCGGAGGATCATTCAAAAGGAATTCTCACATTTCTGGAGGATGGTACCCAATAAAATTCGAAAGGACTTTTAAAATCTTTACACGGGGATAATAATTACCTACCATCAATGAGAGACACCTTAACCTCAATGACGGGGAAATCGTCAAAAGATTCGTGGGCTCGTAATGGGTCGGTAAATAATTTTTTAATGTGGGACGTAAAACGTTGGAAATCGGTAGGAATTTAACGATCGCGGTGTTACCGTGAGGTAGCCAAAAAATCGTCACGAAACTCGCGACTTGCCATCAGCGACCATCGAAGCGGTTGATAAGAATCGTCGAAATTGCAATAAGCTCAGGAGAAAGCATTCGCGGAAGTGCTTGCTTTCACGAAACCGCGGAGCATCCTCATAAGATATTATAAATACTTTTTCCAGATATCTCGCTACTCGCCGCGTTATAATATTTCCGATGAAGAGATCGGACTCTTCTTAACGTTTGGGTTATCGTCCACAAACCGTGGAAGGTAAACGAATTCTCTCCTACTTTATATCTTCTTCTACCTTAATTTCTTTCACTAATTCTAATCGAATTATTGCGAGTCATTTTACCTATTGGAGTAAGAATTGTCTTTTTAGTATGACTAGCGTTTTAAGCATTTCTTGTGCCTCAGCAAGTAGAATTCGCTTTTACATTCTACTTTCTTTTGCTTGAATTTATTCATTAACCCTTACTAAATTATTGCGACTCATTTAAGTTACAGTAGACATTTTGTTTTCAATTTTGTGATTATATCATTGTAATAAAGAACATTCTTTCAATTTTACTTTTAACCCTTTACATGTATGGCTGATTTGGGATTTAATAAATAATTCGCGTTACTTAAAATAGAAATATTGTTGTAAATACTAAAGTTGATATTAATAGTACGATATGAAAAATATCTATACACGTGCGATACTTTATAGAAACAAATTCAGGCATTCTAAAATTGCTTGCAATTGAAAGGGTTAGTTTCGTAAAAATAGTAGCCCAAACTTGGAAAATCTTATTACTCGTTCCAATAACGATTCCTTGGTAACAATACTATTGCCTGGTAGATTGCGAGCTTCCGATTGATTTCTCCATTTTGGGTTCCAACGATCTTATCAATCCTTCGTTTCACCCAATCCCAACTCCCATCAATTCTATTTCATTCTTTTCATTTCATCATCCAAGTAACCCAATTCTTCCCCTTCCTTTTATCTTCTTTTCCGCGAACCTCCATAAATTTTCTACGGTCCAACTTACCGTAGGATGTAAAGTTCTTCCCTTCGCAAATCCCTGCTCAGATGAGAACCAGACGTGTTCACGGAGAGAAAGTGATTGGCTAGAGAGAGAGAGAGAGTGAGAGAAAGAGAGAGAAGGAGAAAGAGATTTGAGGCGAGACGCCCTGCTCGACGTTCTTTCGTGATGCTCGTGATACGACGATATCTTCTCTCGCTGCACCCGATGCACATGAGCCATGCCGCGCGTGTCACCGACCAGCGGGTCACGTTTCCGGTAATTAATGGTTCACGTCATCGGCGCGAGGTCGAGGCAGCAGCGGTTACATCTGTCGATTGTTGCCCGCATCCGGGCTCTCGGACCCGATTGTGCGATTCGTTTCGGACTCCACTGTGACAATTAGCGAATTAAATCACGATGTGTCCGTAATTACGGGAAGTTCATTTGTCGGTTGCTCATCGGACGCGTTTTGTGTTATTTATTGTTAGTCGATGGTTTGTAAAGATTGAAATTAAATGGACGGCTGGTGAAGTGTGGGACTTTAATCTCTTAATGCGCAAACCCGTGCGTATCCCGTGGTTCTTTGCATTATTGTTATTAATAGGTAGTATTTCGATTCTATTTTGCCTTAGCCATTTGTTACTCGGGTAAACGCGTTTCGTATACCACTGAAAGGGAAGAAAATACGATGCAGTGTCCTTAGATTATGGATTTTTTCAATGAAATTTGGCTAATTATTCATCAGCAAACCGAAGAATAATTTGACCACTTTGGGGCTAATTATAGCGCGACAAATGATAAACGCGAGAGCATTATAATTTACAATATTGTATTTCGGTTCGAGCTTTCTTCTTTTACACTTTCGGATATTTAAAAAAATCTGTAAAAATTTTAAGCTACTCGTTGAAGTCTCTAACTTAACAAACAAGAGTGACACTTAAGTGAAATGTTTAACCCTTTTCGCAAGAAGAGATCCTTCCATACGAAATGTAACAGTGAGAATTTCGACCGATTTCATGCAAATTAGTTTGCGCAAAAATTGATAATCTAATTATTAACCTTGCACGCAGGAATAATCGATCGTTTTCCAATTAAATTCACTGCGCTTTAATTCCTCGAATCGAACGCGAATGCGCGTTTCCCTGGCAGTGGAATCGTCCAGTAAGCAGGAATTTAAATGGGTTACAAATTCGCCGTGGTATTCTCGGCGCGGTACGGAAGTCTATAGGTGGAACAAAGGGAAGGTTCGAGGCGGCGTTTCTTCTGCCACGAACGGTTACGGCTGTACACGTCTGAAGGATTAAAGGATACGGTCGATTAATGGCCGACCAGGCCGGCTCGTTGCCTTACCCACCGGGCTCCGTGGGTTTCGTGTGTTTCGCAGTGAAGAACGACGTGCTCCGGATTTAGGACAAGCGTTGCGTGATTCTATTTCCATGGCACGACCGTGCGCCGCTCCGTGTAACCCATATTCCTTCCAAAGAACCCTGATGAATCATGACGATCGATCACGAATGCACCCGCTACGCAAATGCTCCAATGGAACGCGATTGTTGCTATGAAAACTTGCAAAATATGCAAATCGAGCTCCGCTAACAGCTTAACAACTTATTTCTTGTTGTTTCGCGTGTTTTTCAGTGGTATTTTTATTCGTGGGGATATAATTATGTTTAACTTCTCAATGCTCATATTTTTCTTTAATTAATCGACGAAAGTGACCAAATTTTATGGCACGAACTCATAATTTAAAGATATTATAAACGTTTCCCCTTGTTGTCATGATGTACCAGAAAAATAGAGAAAACTAATCGTAAGAAAAAATGCGACAAAAGAGTAATAATACCTAGGGATTAGTAGAGTAAGATGAATAATAATAGTGTCCAAACGATTAATAATAATTATAATAAGGTGCACAGTTTAAGTAAACTCGTGCCACTCGCAGCCATATTTTTCCCCAAAATATGAAACTAAATTTCAAATAATAAAGAATGCTCTTGAATCCAATAAAATCTCCACGACCGCGACAAGGTTAATTAACAAGAAAAAAAATTAAACAACCTATTATCAACTCTCATCATCAACTTTCTCCGTATCCTAATAAACCCTGGCAATCAATTCTCAAGTTTCCGTTGTCGCACCGAGCTGTGATTTCTTCGCTGACAAATAAGCGCACACGGTTCCTCGTCGAATCGATGCGACCAAGTGGCGCTCGTAAGCTTCTGCTTTTACCGTATCAGCAACAGAGCGCATATGGCCGTGCACGAGGCCAGAAAATCACAGACTGCCCAGTCACGGATATTAAGTAATGGCCGGTCATTACATCGACGACGGCATGGTGTCGCGGGACGAACCATCCGTGGAGTTTCTTCGCTTTTTCCAAGACGATCACACCCAGCGAGCCCTGTGACCCACATCCCACGGTCTGAGCTCCTCTTCCGCCACGAGGATGACATTTTCCACGTCGTTGTCCCCGCAAGCTGCACGATCATCGTGCGCCAACCATGCCGCCATTCTGACAAATTTATGGAGCCGGTTCCGTTGCTATGATTGAAGCCCCCGGGATGCAGGAAACTGACTGAAGTGGCACAGTGTGCTTGTACACGCTACGAAGCTGTGTCGCGTGGTTTCAGTTGTTGTTGGGAAACTTCGGCTTTAGGGTGGCGCAGCTTTGATTCTTTGGCGTGAAATGCAGCGGCAAACTCGCGCCTAAGTTAACCTCGTCGAAGCTATTACGCAGAGCTGGCCAGCTTAACTTCGCAGTGGCTGAAAGAAATCCCAAGGTGGCGAATTATGAAAATAGAATCTGCGTTACGTTGTTAAGGCAGCATAAAGACGAATAAGTGTAACGTTCTTGGTCTCCTTCACTGTCGATGTGCAAAGCAAGAAGAATTGATTTTGATTTTTCATTCGTAACCTTTTTATGTCGACGTTAAGACAGTAAACATTAGTGATCTTACCTACGGCTAATAGTGGTTACGTGAGTTTTAATACGTGTAGTAGTCAAGGATTATGGAAGCAAGGCTAGAAGACAAGACTGTATACTAAACTGTTACAACAGCGCACCTGTATACTTTATTTATCGCACTTTTACAAGATTGACTTTACGCTACCAGAGCTCACAATTTGATTGTTCAATTTTGTTCAATATTGTTCAATTTAGATTGTCCTGTCCAAACGAAATACGTGTACAACGCTTCTATCTGTGTATTCGTATTTGTGTAGCGTAAGCGTAGCTTTGTATTCCGATTGGAAGTATTCGTTGGCATTGATGTCCTCTTTCTACGAGTGACAAGAAGCATTTATTCGATAGTCTTACCCGTAACACCAAAAAACACCATAGTGTTAATGTTCCAACTAATTTCACTGGAATAAGCGTTTAATCGAGAGGTGGATCTTTCGTTCGAAGCCACCGGAGGAGACCGGAAGCGTAACGTTAAACGAACCTGTTAATAAAGACAGCGGTGGTGATTGAAGAAGTTGATTGAATCTGTCCCAGGCGAAAGCAGTTTTCGTCGAAGGAAGAAGAGGGTCCTCCTCCTTTTTTTCCCCTCGACTCTCTTGCAATAAGATACTCGCGCTTTTTACCTGGCCACGATGACGCTCGTTTCTCCTTTTTCTCTCGCGTTGGTGGCCGGCGTGACCGGTAGAAAGCACCCGGCGACCGGTTGATCGCACTTCACCGGTTTCTTTGGCAAAGAAAGCCGAGACCCGAGCGAGTCAGGGCTGAACGGCGGTGCCTGGAAAGTGCAGCGGTGAGGAGCAGTCGCAGGATGAAAGGAAGGACGAGAGGAAGAGGCAAGGTGAAGAAGAAGGAGTTGCAGCAGGAGGATGGAGAGGATCAGCAGCGCGTTAGCAACGCTTGTAGTCCGTCAGCCACCACGACACTGGATGTCTTTCTTCATTAAAGACCGTTCAGACGTCCCGGTGTGTCGGGACGTCCACCTGGACGGCTCAATCGGGACCCTGCTACGACAGCAAGGATACCCCCCTGGTGCGAACAGACCATTTCCACGCGCAAAACGTCCCGATAGTTCGCGCTCTTTCGGCTCATCATCCTATCTGGCATATCGCAATTAAAGGTCACCCTTGCCTGCGCCCTTTGCCATAGGAGAAACTAACATTCCGCTTGCTTTTACCTTGGTCTATTTTCATGACCCACAGACTTGGTATACATACCTCGAACGGGGTTACGGTGTAATTAAATACGTAGGATTCAGCGGAGTAGTCTCGTGGTTTTTGGGTGCTACGGTCAGCCGCGAAAGTCTGCGTACGCATTCGATATATTTTCAAGACATATTTTAGAACAATAAAAACGATGCGGACATTCGTAAAATGTAAGATTGTAAGTAGGGAAGATTTTTAGAAGACGTTTTATAAGGGATCATTGGACGTACGAATAAAAATGCTTGTTCGACAGTGCTTGGTTAATAAGTTCACTGTTCAAGCATCTAATATAGTCGCCATTTGCATGCTCAGCAAAGCGACAAAGTTGTCAGTATAAAAATTCTGCCTCTCGTTTGACTTACAAACAATTTATCGTAATTTTGTCATCGTAGTTACTTCCTTCAATTATAGAATAACAGTCAACAATAACCTTTAACCAGTTTTATTTTAATCAAATGCATTTAGTACCGATTGTGCGTTACATATGACGCATGGGGTAGTGAACGCGTTAAGGAATCGAAAGGATAAACTTTGCTCTTTCCGACTGTGCAAGAAAAATTTGAGTAGGTATCTATGATAAGTTTATCGTTTCCCTTTCAAAACCGGAGGATTATATAAAAGATTGGAACTCTCTATTTAGAAGCACACGTCGAAGTGAACGTTCTAGCCCTATGACATCTGTTATAGGGTCTGTGTTATAGGGTATAGGTTACGTTAGGTTACCGTATTAATTTATCGAACGGTATTTCAAAGGAATTCGTGTAAATATTAGTTACACGAATACGTAATGGGAGAGACTTCCGAACAAGATCAGAGAATTCCCAGTACCCGGTTCTCGAATGAATTTTTCCACGGTATAAGATCGAAGAATCGAGTACCGCAGAGGCTAAGTCGTTCGAGGATCAATATTTGCCGTCTTGTCTAGCGCTGACTTGGACGTAGTCGAGGACACTACATCGAACCAATACCGTTCCACCAGTGACACGACCCATCGAGCTCTCTCTTCGCGAGATGGAATCTTCATCCTATCCTATCCTATCCTTCATCATCCTGTCTTCAAAAACGCTGAAACTTTCTTCCAACCGTGAAAGTCTATGATCGGAATCAAGCCGTTTGGATCATCGGAAGATCGTCTCCGGTCTCTAGTAGGAAGATCTCAGAAAATTCGGTTTCCACGTGTCTTTCCGCGATAGAAAAATGAAAATGAAAGTTCGTGCAGACCTCTCGCCAGTCAGCGGTCCGCCTCGGTGTTTGCGCACAGAAGCGTGTGTTTGCGTTCGTGCGCGGCGCAAGTGTGCCGTGTTCCGTCGACAGTTGATCGGTACCGGGGACGTTAATGCTCCCTGTAACCTGGAAGCGGATAACCTCGACGTGTAGCAAGGATCGTCGACTCGATGACGTTCCCATCGTCGATTGGCGTCGCTCGGGCAAAAAGGGGTCAACGGTGTCGCGAAGGATTAGCTGCAGCGTCGGTTCACCGGTTGGTTGATCCGCTGAGAAAGTGTATTTTGGAAACTGTATTGGGAAACGTAAACATCTCGAAGCAGCTCGCCTTTTGATGGGTGGTCGTTGCTTCGCTCTGTTTGGAGAAAGTTCGGTTATGATGTTCCCATTGGCAGGTTTGACGTTGGTTAATTGATTGATTGGTACTTGAACTTAATGATCATCTTCGTCGATAGAATTCTGCGGCGTGTCGAGGCTTCTCGTAAGTTGCAACTATGTTAGGTAAGGCGGAGTAATAAACGGGGATAGTTAATGCGGGTTTTGAAGTTTAGACAGGTTGCAGGTTCTAACTAATTGTAGGCTCCACCAATCTTGTTAACATTTGCGAGCAATAGAATCAATATCCTTTCCTGATCCTCGGCATACTATTCGTTTGCTGCGATAATAACGTAACTCCTAACGACGATGAACGCGTATTTGTGGCGCTAAATTATTGCAATAGTTAGATAATAACAGCGCGCCTCGGGTTAATATTTTATTGCAAAATTTGGTACTTTACATTTTCTTCACATTTTAATTCGCCTTTTGGAAAAGTATGATTTCTCAGTTCTATGCCGCCATTGCGGCAAATGAATGAAATGTGAAAACTTTATCCTTCATTTTGTGTAGGTGCTGGAACCTGCCAAGAATGAATAAACAGATATGTCTCGGATTTTATAACTTCCTTAAAAGTCAGGATATTTTAATGAACTCCAAAAGCAAAAATAATTTATTTAATTGATTTAGTATATTTACTTCTACGCGTAGTCGTCTTCTTTCGTCACACATATCTAATGGACAATAGTAGACAAATTCGAAAGACTTTATGAAAGAACAGATCGTCACGCATCTTCAGTCACTTCGTCCAACGTAATCAAGTTTATGCTAGTAACACAAAATATCTACTTCTGTTACAAAGTTCACCAATTACAGTGCCTCCAGATTAACCAAATTCTACGTTTCATTCCCATAACAGGAAATTTTTTATAGCCGCATAGGAGTACCGTAAAATTATAGAAAATTTAATACAATTGTCCCAATTAATTACTATCTAAATGTCAAACAATGTTATTAATTAACGTCGCTCTTTCTTTTAACCAATACTAGACGCATTTCCTGAATTCCCACGTTTAAGCCACCCAACCGTGAACAGTATTTATTTAAACGAACAAATGTGATCACTTCGCAAAGGTTCGTTAAGATAATTTCTTTCCAATCCCACAACTTATTCTTAGTATTATCAGAAACGCTACCACGTTTCCGAACAACCTAATACGCTTCCTGTCTACTTTCTCCGCGTACTTCTAATTCCTCTGCTCCTCTGCAAAAGGCATCCAGCGAGCCCTACGATAGCGTTAGAAATTAACAAAGATCCGCAACAGGAATCCCTATCTATCCCTCTGTTAGATGAAACGCGGTTTAGCAAACGAACTTCGAAGAACCGTTCTGGAAGGAGAGGAAAGACGCGTTGGGTACCGTTCTCGGGCTAGCACGGAGCGGCAGCAGGCCAGAAGAAACCAGACGATAGCGAGGTACAAGTCCTTTCCATCGTGTCCCTCTGATTTGCATGAAGTTAGCCTGTTACGGGACGGCCGCAAAGCGAACGAGTGCCGGCGCGTTTCCACCCACGCGAGCGTGCGTCGCCGGCTGCTGTTTGCAAAAGGCACCGCGGCGTTCCGCTTGCTAAACGCGCGCGCCCGCTCGCGCGCCGCTGACAGAACGCGTTTACTGTGCTGTCCGCCGCGGCGACACGCACAATGACCGAGACTTTACAGTGACCGGAGACCAAGCTTTTACAGTCTTTATCACTCGAATCTGCCGACGCGACGCAACGTTCTCTTTCCTATCCCGCAGTTAAACTCACGATCCCATGTTGCTGGACTCTCTATCTCTCTGTTCGTTTCAAAGTCGTAGACTGTTTCAATGGAGTGGATTCCGTGCACAGGCTTTCGGTTTATTAAGGGTTCCGTTAGCGGCTCGCTTCCGGCTCGGGCGAGGCTGAAGCCTGGCAACAGAACTTGGGTACGGCTCTTGTTGATATCTTCGATAGATAGTTCGATGGGGGTGCTGTTGGGTTATTCGGTGCGGGGGTATTGGTGTGATTTAGGGGATGACGAAGAGTGAGTCGACTGCGGATATTTATGTACTTATGGGACATTTAACCCTGCTGTTCTTCTTACTTATTTATACTTCTTCGATTCGCATTGAAACGATGAACGAATATTTCGGAAATATTAAATCACTTCAGAAGCATTATCGTTTCCGTGTAACTTATATTGCGTATGAAGAAGGAACATATAGAAATATAATCTTTGCATCGGATCGTTTATGTAGTCCCAAGAGAACAGCAGAGTTAAGTATGGTAAAAAGTACATCGTGCACAAAGTATGCAGTATTGTAGAAAATATCCAAAGTAAAGCACACGTTATTATATTTGGGGGATGAAATTAATCTCTGTTTAAATTCCATTCCGCTAGTCGTGTATTCAGAAACGTGCATTTGCAAATTGCTTCTCTTTGTAACAATTTCTCCATTCTAAGTATATGTTAACCCTTTGCGAACTTTGTGTCTGCAAATAATCGTCCGAACCTTTACGATATTCCTAATACTAAAAATATCAATTTTTAAAGCACGAAATTTAGATTAGTATCGCTAGTATACAATTTTATTAATAATTATGCAAAAAATTCGTTTAGTGTTATTTTGTCCCGTCCGCAAAGGGTTAATATGTGGAAGATTATATATCTAGGAAATTTCAAAAGCACTTTAGCAAAGAGCATAGAGTTCCAAGTTGCAGACTGGAGTACTCACGTGTTCAATTGGGTGCCTCGTTTTTCGTCGACTTTTGCAACTGCATAAGTAGTACGTAAACCTCTTAACTGCGAAGTTCATTACACGAAACAACGTCTGCGTAAATTGACCGAATGAACGTATTATTGTAATGAAGATCAGCGTAACCTGAGAAGTATTCTAAATGTCAGCATTGGTATCCCCTGAAAGGAAGAAGTTTCTCCAAAAGGGCGGTCAGCTGTAGATAACCTCACAAGAGAGACCACTTACCGGCAATTACTGCGCGAGTAATCAAGTGTACTTTTCGTCGCATAAAAATCCGTATTTCCCTTCTCGCGTGAAAGCGAATCGGTTCCCCGGGACGCATCGACCTGCCGCTGTAATTAGCACGAAATTTACGATGCCCATTAGCGGAGTCGATTGATTTCGTTGCTTTTAGGCTCCGCTTTCACGCGTCTAGGACGACGTGGCGGAGATTCGAGTAGAAAGGCGGAATTATCTGGTACGTCTGCATCCCCGATAACACGGTTCCTTAATATCAACGAAACGCGAGAACGATAAGCGGCACGAGGCCAACACGACGAGAAGTTCGCACGCCACCCACGCGAATTGTTCAGACGCTAAGATAACGCCGACATGACGCTTTGCGGCTAGCACAAATCTGTTTTGTTTCATTTTTTATTGTAAAAGTTAGCTCGCGTTGTACTAGAACCTTTTAAAAGCGTGGAAAGTTTCATCGCTGATGAATTTTAACCCATTCGCTACGGCAGTTTAAAATTAAAATAGTTCTCAATGCGTAGGCGAGGACGATTTTTATTATCAGAGAAGCAGGATGAGTACAATTATTCAGATATATAGTAGGTCTACCGATAAGTAATCCATTATCTTCAAACGGGTTGATGAATTTATCTTTTCAAAAGATAAGAGCTTTAATTTATAGAGCATGTGTAAACCAAGTATGTATAAAGTGTTACGCAACAACAACGATTACACTTCAGACAAGATATGTAGTTGAGTTTGGCGGACACGAATGGCGAGTTCAACCAAAAAAGTGGATTATTTATTGGTACACGTAATACTTTGCGTAATTAATTATGGTAGAATACGTATCAATTGTAATAGAAATAATACTGTGCCATAGAGAATGAATGCCGCTAAATTTACGGAGCCCGTCAATTTGACGGATTTCGGATATTAACCTTAAAGTTAGAGAAATCATAAATGTTGTTCTTGACTTTGATTAGTGCAATCATACGAAAGCATATCGTAATTTATTCCTCCATATCCCGACTGTTTAAATTCAAGTATTTATGTACAACATTATGCGCAAATAGTTTTTAGGAAACCCATGAAGATATACTATGAATGTTCGTAAATCTAGCGATAATTTTTATCGTATAATTTTTGCAATTTTTAACTTCGTAAACATTCAGAAGTCATGAATATGCCAACAGTACCAGATACGCGACACGTGTCACCATTCCAACCGAGACAAAAATTTCAAACTCGCGATTATTCATAATCATCGCGCGTCACTCGACAACTCCCACCGACGTACTTAGTTTCCTCCGAGTTGCATTCCAAGAATCCAACATAATTGCGCGTTTAACTCGCGTAAACCTGCAAATGCCACGCTAACGACCCAACCAGTCAAGACCATTTAGTCGAAAGTAAGACATAAAGATGTAATCGTTCTGCCCCGGCACATCACTCTTTCTCTATCTCGGTTTCGTTGCATTCGTTCCCGATTAATTAACGCGTAGCTTAATTACCTCGCGCGTTGCTCGAGAGGATTAGCGAGAGGAGTCGCGCATAGTTCCACACGAAGTTCTTGAACGCCTCGCCGGTTGTTTAGCTCGCGTTCCGCTCTGAAACTATTCCAATTATGCTCGAGGCGTTATCGCGATTCCAGCCGAATGCGCTACGGTTTACTGTGAACTATGAAACGTGAAAATAATTGGTCACGGCGCTTAATGGCGCCGGCCTAATCCTTCGCCGCGCCTCAAACCGATGTATTCATCCTCGTTTTCGACCTCGGATTCCGAACAGCTTGGTCACGTCGCGATTTATCACGATTCCGCTTGTCCCCGCTGTCCCAAGTCACCCCGACCTCGTGGATGTTGATTAATAATGCGGACTATCGTGCTCGCGCGCACCACTTGGGTGATACACTTGGGTGTCTTCTTAGGGCGAAGACAAACGTTGCCTGGGTGGTGGCCTCGCTTAATTATTCGAAGGTGATAAATGTTCCGTCCTTGCTGGAAGTGTTTTCTAATGTTCCAGGAGTAGGACCTTGGGTCGATTTTCTTCGGTTGCTCCTTTTCGGTTGACGATGATACGTTAACCCCTTAACGCACGAGTCTCATATGTGATAAGGGTTCGCTATTCTCATGTTTTTTTTGTACAATTCAGCCATTCATAGGCCAAAGTGGTGATGTCCATTTTTTTACTTTTTTTAAAATTTTGGTGCCAAAGCATTTGAATGATGCTTGAAATTAATTCCTTTAACGCGTGGACTTAACACCACGAAACGAGGAAAGTATTTTTGGTCGAAGAAATAATAAATAACTGTGTAAAAATTATAACAATTATTCCAAGGATATATTATTGTACGCTTTTCATATATCGTTAGATAAACGTTATGCCAGTAACGACACATTCTAATGCGTTTATTTGAATTCGAATTTGAAAAGGAAATTTGGAAAAGACTGCATATTTATTTGATGAATTTCCCTAATTTTTGTTTTGTGGAGTTAGTCGATTTGGCGAATGAGTGGCGCAATTACTATTAACCTGTGCATGGCATTGCGTACGTTATTATGATCTCGACCTATTAATTTCATAACGTAAAGTTCGAATCTTTTCCAAAGTAAAGTTAATTTCAATATTTCCAAACATACGAACACAATTAGGTCATAAATGATGTAAGGATCGTAGCAGAGTTAATCAAGTATTAACCTCAAGCGTTTAATCCAAGAATTAACGCAATATAGTGCGTTAAAGAGGAAATATGTACAAGTTTCTTAAGCCCAGAAATCATTCTAAATAATTCTCGCATCAACGTCTTATCTGAGAAATGTGTAACGAGTTCTCAAAGCAACTTTGTTCCTTCCAAACGGTACAATAATCACTCCGTACGAAGGCATGATTCAATTAGAAGTAACGTTATTACTCCTTCCTTGCGTCGATGCCGTTTTAACGAAAGGAGAATCATCGTTACGGTACCAAACCGCGATTTCCTTTAAATTACAATGCTGCGAATCGTCGTGGCACAATTACAGGACAATTAATACCGTCTTCTGGACGCAATCGGCGATGCCTCGTCGTTCGTCTACCGGTCACGTTCCGCAATCTTAACTCTAACGCGAATCACGGGCTATTGTCATAACTGTCCGCGGATATTACGTCGCCGGCTTTAATTCGACGTTGGAACTCACCGGTTGATAGGGTTTTGCGGTGGTGGCTGGTTAATCCAAGCCGATTCGAAGAATGAAATCCACAAGGCGTTACGTAAAACAGTCGCTTCTCATTGGAAATGGAACAATGAATTCGATAGAGTTACGATGCTGCGCCGCGCGTTTAACGATAATTTGCAATTTGTCGAAGTTGTTCTGGATTAACGGGAAGGTAACCGTGTGTTTCTTGTGCGCGTCGATTCGGATATAACCGAGAGATTACTATGTCCGATTATTTTTATTGCTTTCTACTGATTTATATAATTACTACAGAAACACAATGCTCGTCTAAATATCGCGGATCTCTATTAGAAATCGCTAAGTAATAATTTTGTATAGGAATATAATAGTAACTTTATATCCCCCAATTAGGCGACTTTCTAATCGCGAAACCCTTCTTTTCATTTTGATGAAACATTTTGGAAGTCAAATTCTGCGCGCAGGTCTTAAAAAACATTAATAATTTCAGGAACTTTGTGTAGATTTCTCATGCATATGTTGAACTCATTACGTACATATATGTCTTAAGTCTCCATTTATTTCTTACTATTATCTAACGATATCGGGCAACTCGTTTCTAGCAATTATTAGTTCCCGATTTCTCGTTTGAACGTAGATTTTGTAATCCAATATAGAGGATTACTTATTAGATTACTTATTCGATTCTGGTTGTGGAGTATTAATTAATTAGAGCTCAAAAACAAACTTTCTTGCGATAGAATAGAGTTCTTATTGCAAAAGATACAGACGCTTTATGAGAGTTTATTGAGAATCTCTGCCTTAATGCAACTTTATTACTTTTGGCCAACTTTTCCCATCAAATCCACGAAACAATATCTTCCAATTTCCCAAGTTCCACCCTGTTCATACGCCATTAGAATCTTCCAACAGAGAAACCATTATCCCCGAAAATAACCACCCGCCCTCTGCAAATATTTTCGTTGTATTTATTCGGTAAATTCTCACCTCTCGTGTTAAAGGATCGCAATACAATTATCTCGCCTCTCGGGAATCGTTCGTATTACAAAATTACTCAGCGGAGTATCGCGCAACCGATCGAGAAGTCGCCGGTGACGGCGTCGAATGTTTATAAAGGGCAGCGACCTGCTTCTTGGCGGTTCAAGAACGGCGTAAAGTCGCCGGGCAAATATTTGCGGTATAGTCGTAGTCGGGAGGTACACGGTCGGCGCAGGGTTAATAAAAGCGGCCGCGGGGAACGAGCAGAACGACTCGAGAGAGAAGCACAGTGAGGCAGAAGGAAAGGGAGTGTGAAAGAAGAAAAGGAACGTGGCTCGAAGCACTAGCGAGGCGGTTGCTCCCGTGGTCGATCGGTACGCGAGCATCGAGATCCGAGTTTCCACCTACGAGTCGCCGGAAGGGACGTTTCCGCGCTCCAGAGCAACAGGGATTTCATTTGCAGCGCGATTCCAGCGCGGCTCAGGGATCTCCAGGCGTTCTGTCCTTTCTTTTATGCAGCACGCTCCGATCCCTCGTGATCGTCGTGCCAAGCGCGAGGTGAAAGTCTATCTCTTTGGATTCCTTGCCTCGATGCTTTCTTCCTTCTCCTTCTCCTTTCGCTTCTTCGTTCTTCCTCCAACCGATTGGCTCTCGGGCTATACTTCGGCCTGGTCTAGGTTAGACACTTCCAGTCGCGTCGTTCTCTTATGTACACACGGGATAAACACAGAGCGTACGATAGATCTTGCTCCAGACGCGGAAAATCGCGCGGAGACCGAGGAAATCCGACTCCCTAGAACGCGCGAGCTGTACTCGTTCATCACCCGGGACTTTGTTACAGCTGGGACGTTGCACAACGAGCGAGTCTCTGGGCTGATTTACGGGGTGCGTGCTTCCCGGCCCGAGAGCGGTTCCTGTCGCTCGATGCGCCGATAACTTCGCGGGTACAGGCAAATGTTTTTGAGGAAAGGGTTACGGGATGGATCGTCGTTGTTGTTGCCGCGATGTTTGGCCGATAAATTGAGCTGATAGCGGCGGATGTGTTGATTCGCTGGAAGTGAAAAGAACGATCGTTGTCTTTGGAGATCGGGAAGTGACCCTTTACCTTGTCCAACGAGACGAGACAGCGGATGAATAGTTCCGTGTTTGTTGCAGAGATTGTATCGGTATTGCAAATACCGCTAAAGTACCGGTATTTTTAGATAGCGAATTTGTTACCTTTAAGGAAACCAAATTTGTTTGAATACCGACACGATGTTATCGGAACGAATGTTATACTATGGATGTATATCGGTATAGTAGCGTCAAATTTTGCTGAAGATCCTTGTTTGTTGCGTTCTGAAATTAATTAAAAATTAATTATGTGTTATACGTGAACTGTGATTACTTTCGAAATTTCTTTCGAAACTGTATTATACGCGTTTATGTATGTACTAATAAGTTACACTGCAATGTAGACCTTTTATGTTTATTACCTTTTCTTTTAGATATCAAAAGACTTATGTTCGTTAATAAAGCAAATAATACTGGTATAATACCGATAAATACTCTATAGGAAAGGAGAAGGAATTACGAATTAAATTTTGGATGCATGCCCGGCCTGACGTACGCCAGGAAGTTTGTCATCTAATCAATTATATTTTCATTGCAATTTATCACCGATTCAATCTCTCGAGCCTTATGCATATCACAATAATACCGGTATCGTATCGATATATATTTCGATATTACATACATAGCTGTCAAACGCCGGTAAAATATGTATAAAAATACTAGTATGGATCGCCTTATACCGATATTAGAATCAAGGGTTATAAAAGAGAATTTCGATTGGACGTTACTTCGGACACCATGAATGATTGATCGGTGAATCGATAAATCACATAACAACATTGTTCCTTCTTTATAGTGCTTTATAGTAAATTGGAGTCTTCCATTATCGCTAAGAGGCATCTTACAGCATCGTTTCTTGCTGGCGAATTTCGACCGCGCCAAAGCGTCAGTCTTACGTAAAATCGAACGTACGGCAATTTTCCCCCGAGCTAACGACACTTCTGCGGTTCGACGTCGAGATTTCCGTTGCGCAACGGTGATCGCAGCTTGAAAGTTTCCAGTAAACAGGCGCGATTTGCGGAACGAGTTAGCGTAAGAAAATTGGAGCGTTATTGTAAGTAAAGTTGACTGGGGGGACACGGTTGCGTCCAGAACATTTATCGGAAACGAAGTGCTTCCGGAAGTTCCTTTCGCATGGTTGTCGTGACAACGGCAATTAATTTCCATCGTGCATGCAACAAGAATTTAATTGCGCGGATTGCGGTAGGCCGTAGTATCGCGAAAGGTCGCGTCAAAATTTTGTAAGAATAATTAGATGGCTAGTAATTTCACCTTCTAGTTGACACTTATTTCAATACAAATTTTCGAAGTGAATTTGAATACTCGAATTGGAGTTATTTTTTGTTTATTTATTTATTAACGGGTCAACAGTCCAATATATAAACCATATCTTATACAATAGTTAATATAATGTACAACTAAGCGTTAGGATTATAATTATATAGAATAAAAGTGGTGATCTAAGTGTTTTTGAATAGCCGGTAAACTGCGTTTTCGTAGGTCTTAGCGTTTGTTAAAAAGAAATCGGTTTTATGCTTTTGATTTGCAATTTTAAAGCGTCGTAGCGAAAGGATTAAAAAGAAGATAACAATTTTTAAAAGAAGGAAAACAATCTGAATAATTTGAACGTGTTTCATCGATGATCAGCGCGACACTCAACCTGTCAAAATCTGAGTTTGACTATTCGAACCTAAATGTTCGAGTTTGAATTTTAATATTCAAAGTTGAACGTTCGAATGCCAGTCGAAAAAAGGAGTAGATTCAGGATACTTACATAGCAATGGCAATTTGTAGCCAGAGTGGATGAGGTTTATTAAGACACGCATGATATTTTTGCAAAAATGGTGAACATAATTGGCAATGTTGTCGTCGCGTAGCGAAATCGCTTTAGGATGGCTATTAACGAAACCTCCTGCGAGGCACATTAGAGCCCTGAGTATTTTTACCCTAGCAGGAATAAAAGCCCAAGGAACCGTTACTTCACTAATTTTAGTCGCAGTTTCTTCGGCACGTTTTGCCAGTTTTTGAAGATTTACAATAGTTTTAACTTTACATCTGTTTGCCAGAAATCGAGGCGATCCTTGGTTTTATTACTCGCTAGGGTCAGTGACAAGAACGCTCGGGACCCTTGCGTGGGTCACTCGGGGGATGCAATCGGCAACCCCTCTAGGATCACTAGTTGAGGGGAAGTTAGTCCCACTCGAAGAAAATTGGTTGTACGCGCCCACTACCTTGGAAGGCTACGAATCAGGCTGTCTTTCAATTTTGGCACACGCCTACCCAAAGCTTATAAAAACCCAGGCAAGATACAGAGACAGAGAGATGTACAAGAAAATTTCAAGCTAGACAAACGAGACGGAGTACACAGACGTCATTGTAGACACTCGCCGCTGACGAGTATTACTGAATCCGTTTAATAAACATTCCAGTTATTTTCACTGAAGTAAAACGTTAAATACAGTCCACTTCCAATCAGTCGCACAAAGTTAAGTCGTCGTGCGACGTACGGGTTTCACTATTAGAATTTCGAAATAGAAAACGCGTACTCAACAGTTGTCGATATCGCGTTTGGCGAATTACAGTAATTACCAATCGGATTTTTCACCGCGTCGAGTTTTCCGTGTGTTGGTAGTCGCTTGTCAGGCTGTGAGTGGCGTGGAACTGAATTTTTCGATTCAGAGGAGAGAGCTGAACGATATCGACCGGTAAATAGGTGTCTCGTGCGATCTGTCGCGTTTCCATTATTACTCGTTCCTCGCTCCACGTTATTGGACTTTCCCCTATTTGTTTAGCCGCGCGTGTAGCGAGCTTTTCGATGCGATCCGTTTCGTTCGGTGATTACAGGAACGTTTGACATCCGTCGTAACTTCCGTCCTGGCATATTCTCGATTTCACTATAAAATAAATATTCGCCCGTTTCGCAAACAATGCGTAGGTGTTCAGAATTAGAGTAATCGCAATAAGAAGCATACGGAAGTAGAAAACATTGGCGAGACTGTATCGAATAGGTCGATTAACGCGTAGACTGCCAACATGGATATCGCGAATCCGGCTAAAAATCCCAAATCGTACGAACCAGTTTACTTTATAGATTTTTATATCGGACAATTATTTAGTAAGCGTAGCCGTATTGTTTTTCCCTAGCGTTGCATTATTTCTGCTTTCATTCGTATAATAATATCAGACCATAATCGATAATATAAAGCATCTATATATTTATATTCATCAGATTTTCCTACTAACAAAAATTGTTTCTCATCTACGGTTTCATATGAGATCTTCGAAAGAGTTAAGCTTCAATGCAGAGGATCGACTTTTTGCCTTGAGATATTGTCTCTGTTTTTCCCATTTTAAATCGAAAAACAAAGAAAACCGTATAATCGTGCGTGAAAAAGTCGCTCGTCTGCACAAGCCCCAAATATTTATTATTTATTTATTTACACGAGTTGATTCTCTTTCGTACACAAAAGGCATCGTTACAATTTTTCTAAAAATGAGTTAACGCAGAATTGCCTTGTTTTATAAGGCTAACATATGGCGAAACGAAATCCAAATATCTGACAAGTCCTCGACAAACTCCTCGGATCCTCCCTAAATCTCTCTCTCTCTCTCTCTTTCGCCGCACAAATCCATAAGAAATCTAAAAAGGCTTTGACTCTTACGAATTGGCGAGGAGTTGGGAATCTCGTTTGAAAGGCTGGCATAGAACCCATGTCAAGCCTGTCAAAACGGGATGGCGGGACGCGGTTTCGCGATTACCTTCCCTTTCGCGGTGGGTCGGTCGTTTACGCGGCGCGGCGCGACGGTTAAGCAGCGCACCGCGGCGTTTGCAAGAGCGGCCTGGTCGCTCTAAGCGCCAGTCGGAGTCACAAAGGGTATGGGAGCGACACACCCACCGGATGCATTTTATACACTCTGCTCCGGTAGGTAAGCCGCGATGACGTCATCGTCCTATATACAGGGTGCCGCAGCCGTGACCCGTCGCCACGACCTGCACAGACGCCGATTCTTTGCTCGGTTCGCGCGCGAAAGTCGGATTCTTGATATCCACCACCGATAACCCACCATATCGGCATTCCAATTGCCGCGTGACGCCATTCATTGCTGATTTTCCTCCGCGTCCGTGCCGGGAAATGTTGTAATTAGAGCTGGAAATGCTTTATTCTCCCCCCCCCCCCTCCTCCTATGTCACCGTGGAATTGACCTCTGATTCGCTCACCCGAGAGGTGTCAGCGATATTGCGAGCGTGTCGAGAGATCGTTTCTTTCTCTTTCTCTTTCTCTTTGGCGTGGCTGCATTGCATCGTTGCTCGGTTAACGCAATCGCGCGGTCACGTGCGCCGGGCACGTAATAGAGGCTGGAGAGATTTTTGCGGGATCGCTGATCCGTGGGCTCCGACGACGGTGTTCTCTGCTACAATGTTGCATCGAGAGTTTTTACACAGCGGTGAATTAATTGCGCGAGCGCAATTAAATCTGGACGGGGTGGAGATTGATGTGACGGGTACAGGAGAGGGTGTTGCAATAACAAGTGGTGTGTAGATGTTGGATTCTTTTCGGTTGGATCGTTGCGTGGATCGTTTTGGCTAATCTTGATCTCCACCGTGAAGTAAATGGCGTGCAATTGTGTATTTTACGTTGAATATGAGTATCGTGATCTCCTTAGAAGCTTTCATACACCGAGCTCTTTATTTGCGATACGGGATCTGGTTAACGCTAGAGCTACCGACGATTAAAGTATACTTGTACCAGAGAAATAAAAAGTGGCAGACATTTGCAAAGCCCGTGTGATCGAGGCGCAATAAATCTTCATTTATATTTGGTACAGAAAAGCATGGGATATTCTAAAAAGTGCACCGTTGCAAATTTGTACAATTTTTATGATTCTAGGGTTTTAGTGTTAAGTTCGCAAAATTGCAGAGCGAAATTTAGACAGAAACAAGATATAGAATGAACTTATCATCTTATAGAACTTTGTGTTGCATGGTTTGAAAAATACCGGCATCTAAAGAAATCAGAAGTTTCGGAAGAATATTTTCTTTTTATCGCCCGAAAAGGAACACTTTTAAAATATTTTAATATGCAAAGTGTAAAAGCAAACACAAATACTACAGATTTCACGCAATCGAAAACTTAAGAATGAAAATAATAACGGGGTGCATGAGCCCCAAATTCGAGCGACGAAAAATGGTATTAAATAAGTGGTTTATTCCATGCCTCGTCGGTGGTTTAAATATTATTATTATTAACGTATAAACGGTCGGATGCCCTTTAAATACATTATAACCATAAAAACTAGAAAGGAGGGAAAGAATATAAAAAAACGCATAAATAAGGTACAGTGCTATAAGCAACATAAAAACTTACTTATTAGTAAACCGCCGCGTTTGACTTTTAAAGACACGTAAAGAAGTCGAGAAGTAATCTATAGATATTGGAGTGACTAATAATTGTTGTTCTTCTGTCGACACGAATAGTCACCCGAATTTTTTCACCGCTAGTTGGCAAGACAGAAATAACTTCACTTTCCCTCAACGCAACTTTTAACCTCCCGCGCACGGTGCAGCAATGATCCGGCATTTTTACGCGGCTGCGACAGCGTGGAAGCCGGTGAATTAACGGCGCCCATTGGTGGCCGTCTCTAACATGAAATATCGGCCCGTTCTCGTCGATATCTGCCGTTGTAATCTGAGTGGAAACAAATCCTTGGAATGCACTACGCGACTCGGATTGAGTCGTCGTCTCGCGATTGCGATTGCGCTCCGCTCCGCTCGTCGCGGATCGAACACGCCGCGAGTCGGCCTGTTGCGTTCTCCAAAGCAGCCGGCATTGTTCCGTCGACGGAAGACCGTGTTCACCGTGGAACCGAGATAAGGGATCAATTTTAGATACAAATATCACGGTGACATATAAAGTTGTTGCGGCCTCTGTTGTTCTATCCGGGAAAAGGTCGATGAACCGCAATCCATTAGCTAGAACCTATAGGATCGGTTTTTACAAACTTTTAATGGTGTTCGGTAAGAATTAAACGCGTACCCTTTATTATTAACCCTTTCACTGTCAAACGCGTGTATAGAGTGTGTCACGAATCAATCCGCACCAATTTTCAGTAACTTCCGATGGTCTGACGAAAGATGTTACGAACAAAAGTTAATCCGTATTAAAGCGACAAATAATTGCAATTCTAAAAATACCGAAAAGTAATCGTCTTCGGTAAAAACTTAAACGTATCATGGGATTTTTAAAAAGAACTGTGTATTCCTAACTTCACAGTGTTGTAGACGAATTCAACTATCTATTGTATTATAAGTTTGAAATGATCATATGTTAAATAATCATCGGAAATTTGTAGATTTGATATTTGATCTAATGAACGATGTATCACATGGATGCATTGCGTTTAGACGAAAACAAATGAACGTAATATTATAGAATGCACCTCAAACGTTTCCTTTGACTATTGCATGTACAGTGTAATATGCTGCAAACTTGTAGTATAGTAGGTCGTTAAATCCGCCTTAATATCGTGTACTTCTATTTGAGAATATCATAATAATTTAAAGGTTTTCATGAGAACGGTTTATTTTGACAATTTTGAAAGGTACTTTTTCTTGCCTCTTTAATACGGAGTAATGTTTGCCCACAACTTTTTTTGTTGGACCATCGAAATATCTTCTTATCTTTCTAAACTATTATAAATTAAAAAAAAAAAAACAGTCAGCTTAAATATTTTGATAAATTAAACTGCTTCTTTAATTTTGCTTCTAAATATACGAATTTGCATAAACTTCCTCAGCCTAATGATTAGCGTATTTATACGTATTTGGATATATACAACGAAGTTTATTAAGAGAAAACATTATTTTCCGGTACGCCTAATAATAACTTATCTTTCTCGAGTTTCTATTTAATCTCGATTCATCGGCGCGTATTAATTTCCCGGCGCATCTAGCCTATCACCAAATCATCGTCCTTCTCCGTTCCCCCAAAAAATGAAAATAGGAAATCCTAACGAGTTTCACGTGTGCGTCACCCGGGTTAGAAACCCACAATTCACAAAGCTTATCGGGATAGCAAGCGAGAGGCACTTCATCAGGCAAGCGCGGGTTTCCACGTGCGGAGATTGATTAATGCGCGTTTCCATCCTGTATCCCTCCTCCCCCAACCTCTTTCCTCCCTGTATTCCGTCTCGCTCGAGAAACTCTCTCCTTCGACTCGCGGACTCGGTGGTCCGTTGCATTATCGTGATCCTAAACAACGCAGCATTGATGGATATCGCGAGCGCTTCTGGTGTATTGTGCAACCATTCGAAGTTGGCTCGCGCTCGCTTCCGATGGCTTTTCTCGGTCGCCGCGGCGATTTAATTAACGACGCCGGATCCCTCTGTGTACCTGGCGATTTTTCGATAATTATCAAGCGACGCCGCGTCACCGTCGCGTCCGTTGATCGTGAAACCGCGACCGGCTGCCCAGGCCTGGCAACTAACGAGACGAGGCCGAGAAAATATTGGCGAAAGTAAGTGGATCGACCGCGTTGCAAACGTGGCAGGGGACACATCGCACAATGCTGCTTGCCATCGATTCCTTTAACGAACTTTGCTCGACGATCTTAGGTAACGACCGATCGATTCAACTTTTCCGTTCCATCGGTTATCCGGTTCATTCAATTGTTGCAACTTTGTGCTTGCTATAGCCGAGGTCGGTAAACTTCTTCTACGAAGGGTCAACCATTAGACGTTCTTACGCTTTGTAGAAGATATTAGGTTGGTGAAAAGGTCTTGTCGCTTTTTTTTTGCAACATGTATTTAGTATTGCGATACTAAGTTAAGTTAACGTGCTAGGAACCTTGCGAACACGAGTAAGATTTGCAAGTAGACATTTCGAAGTATCATTTGTAAAATAAGTCGCATGGAATGATTGTACCGATCGCGTTTAATATCACTTTGAAGCGAAAGAAACTAGGATGTATTTATAACACGGTATGTTATAGTGCAAATAATGAAATATATTAATGTAACGGATCTCCATCTTTTGGGTCTCTGATAAAATTATTTAACTGCGCGAAGATTGAAAAATCTGAAAGCTTATAGACCTCGCTAAGACTTCTTTGCTGCGAAGGCAATGAAAATTGTTTAGGGACTAAACAATGAAACTGCCTTATATAGTAAAAGATTGCCAAGAAAACAACATGTTATTTAACTTTTGTTTCTATGCATCTTTAAAATACGGGACAACTTTTTGGTCAACCTAATAGCATTGGATGAAAACCTTATCCTGCATCTAATCTAAGGGGTTTTCAATTGTAGAACAGTCGCTAATATCAGTTCAAAGCCTTGTCTGTACTCGTATAACGCTTGCTGGATGTATCAGACATTTACCTGCTCTGTCTGACAACATATTGTTTTATACTACTGCTAGAGGGCCGCTTAATCGTTGACTTGTCGCCTGTTGCTAGTCGTAAGTAGTATGAGACTTTTTCTCGTCAGACCCAATCTTTACCGTCGTTAATTCTTTAACGACGGTCTCTGCACGTCGTATAGTCCCTTGTTGCCTTCTATCTAAACCAATGAATAATTATTTTAAGACCGAACAAGCGTTCATTCGTGATTACAGGAACGTGAGGTCGATCTTTATGTTTTAACTTACATTATATTGAATTAAATTATTGAACCAATGTATGCAATTTTGTTAAACGCGTAAAGCTATTCAATTTTCATAACTGGAATAAGAAACTACTTTGTCGCTGACGGATTAACACTTGGATGTTTGATCACGTAGTAGTACGTCTTTCTTGAATCTTCAATACGACTTTTTCGCGAGTTACTCGTCTATGTATTATAATATACATTTTAAAAGGAAACTGGATTCTTTCCAACAGTTTTTACTCGGTAACATTTTTCTAACAAACGCGTTAATTGCTCTTATGTTTTAATATTTAACGCGATCCACTTAAAATCAGCTTGCGTGCCATAATTTGTAAATCCACTGGTTTCACGGTACATTGTTAAAATTCACAAAATAAAAAAAAGAAAAATTAAGATTTGTAGTAGAACAGTAAAGTTTGCGGTTTATAGAGAAAGATATTGGTTCCGACGCGAAACTGGAGAAATTTGACTTTTGTTTCACCCACGTTTTTTTTCCCACCGGAAACGTCTCCGAAAAGAACGAAAGGAGAATATATAAATTTTCACGCAACCTTAAAAGGAACCGATCACACGTAAAAGCGACCGCTGCGAATTTGCAACGAGTCCTCGAATAGAAGGTAAAACGAGTCCACGTAAGAAGTGTCAGACACGCCAGGGAGAGTGATAACCCGTCAGTTATATAAATGTATTAAATTATATTCTATGCCGCAGACACGCATCGCGAAGAATAGAGTGGACGTCTAGCTGATTGGTTAGGGAGATCGTGTAACAAATGTTTTCACGATCTGTATTACTCCCGCGCGCGAGAAAAATGTTCTCCGCTTTGCCTCGCAGCTTACCTGTCTCCCTCTGCCCTATCCTCCCTCTTCTTTCCCTTGCTTCTTGCGTTTCATTGTTTCCATTATGAACACCATAGATTCCCATGGCCGAGATTTTCGAGACCCGATCGGTGTCACGCGAAGACAAATCTCCTCGGATTACATTAGACCGTTGCGAAATCTGTTCTCCTCGAATGTACTAATCAAATGTGCCGCGATGGTGACGTGGTCGTTGAATCGGTCCGATTTACATGAGTGGAACGCTAGCTGGGACAGTTCGACGAATTAATAACGATTGCTAGCTTCGGTGATAAAAACGCGATCGAGAATGGATATCGATTATTCTCTTAGGACGCTGTGTTTACAAAGGAAACTCAATGGTAATGGCTTGGTTTCGAAATGGGAATGAAAACATCGCGCAGAGTGAGAGGAATATATTAATAATCATTAACTACATATCGACGTGCGTTGCGAAGAGTAACGCCATTGACTATCCACAGGATGGATCACTGATTTACAGGAAACAACGTAAATTGCGTACCGGTTAAATCTTGGATCAAACTTACATAAGAAAATTGTACAAAAGTTTACCAAATCGAATGCGTGAAGTAGTACAAAATAAGGGGGTTGGGGATCTACTTAGGTATTATTAGCATTCGGAAAAAAGCAATTCTTTTAATAGTTATGCATATGCTTTTAATTATTACCAAAGATAGTGTCCTATAATTTTGTCCAAGTGAAATAGTATCCGTTTGATTTAAATTGGATATTTGTAGTAATATTTGTTTAATTTACGACGGTACTGGCTAACAATAGATGGTTTTCTTCCACACGTGATGCTCTTTAATATGAATATAAAATTAAGCCGTAAGCTCAGAAATTTTCAAAACGTTTTACTATTTTATCCATCGGTATAGATACACCTTATTATACATTTAGATTTAAATTTTAATTGATTATCGCAATATTTAGTTACGATTCCCACTGTTTTAAACAGCCTGTTGCCTTATTATACTTTAAACTGTAATAACGTTACACGTGACACCAAAATAATAAAAAAAAGTCAGATATCCTAACGATTCTATAGAAGAATAAATATTCTACTCTGTGCTTCGTTCGTGGTAAAATCTTCCACTGTGAAAACCTTTTACTTATTCCCCTAACGGAATATGTAAACACGGCGTGCTAACCATTCATCGAGTTTCCCATTGCAATATTCATCTTTGCTTGGCTTTCCATCCGAGCTTCGATCCTGCTCCCATAAAATGCCGACGTTATTCTCGAAAATACAGAGCGGACTTGAAATTCTGCCGTTGCGTTTGGTAGGAGATGCAAATTGATGGGCGTGAAGGGAACTCGCGGCGCGCATAACGGGACGCGATTAAACAAAGCGGCCGGTTAAACAAAGAGGCTAATCAAGGCCCACCCTATGGCGTTCTCGGTCAATTTCAATTCCGCGGCCGGAACGCTTTGCTGTCAGTGGGAATGGTGCATGAAAAAGGCAGGGTTTGGCGTACTGACGTCCCAATTCTCCTCGGCGTTCTTTCTATACCGGCATCCCAGCTTTGTGCCGCCGACAATTTCGACTCTCTCGTACTTTTCCCTACCCTTCTCAGCCCCCATCCACCTTACGATCTCCACGTTTCGCTGCAACGAAGCTTAATGAATGCATTCGCTGCGGGGATTTGAGCGGATTCGATCGAAGGTTCTCGTACCTCGTTGATCTTCCTCGATGTTTAGAGGGGAACTTTTAGGGGAGATCGGGAATTTGAAGCCTCTTTGAAGTGCCTCTGATTTGGTTACTGCCGGGTTTAATTTCTGCATTTTACTCGGTGGTTACTTTGGGGTCGGTGAATCGAATAATATTTTGGCAGAGAAGAGAGCCTCTTTTGGAAGAAAATACGCCTGCGGTCGGACGCAAAAGTGCTCGTCCAGCAATCGTAATGATAAGTAAAAGTACAGACATATAATTGAAATCAATAATTTTTACGAACACTAGATTATCCTACGTTAATAGACAGTAATTTCTGAGTGTTTTTCCATTCGAGTTTTATGCAGGTGTATAGAATTGTATATTAATTATAATATATTAGATATCCTAGTGGGGAGTTGCAACGACTAAATTAATGAACCTTCGTTAGTTTCGTTAAAAACATTTTCACTTGCATAATTTGGGAAACTAAACATCGTTGCACAAATGTAAAACATTCGAGACTCCCATAGATTGTCCAATAATCGCACCAAGTAAATTAAATTAATAAGGGATTCCGATTATTTTGTTAATAGCTAGACTGCGGGCATTTGTGCATTTACGGAAAATTTAAATATGCGAAAACGTTAGAGGACACGTATAACGTGCAAAAATATGCAAAATATCCACAGTAAGGTATACATTTATATTCACTTGAAAGTCTTAAGTCCAAGACATATTAACTTACTTCGAGGGTGAAGTTGTGAAGCTGTAGAGAGGGGGAAGAATTGGAAAAAGGAAGGATTTTGCGTTTCGTCCTGGGCCTGCTAGTGGACTCATTAGTAAGGCTACCTAGCAGGCCCTGCCTTAGACGTTGGGATATTGGAAGGAAGATTAAAAGCGGTATATGTGTATATGGACGAGGTAGTTGGAGCGAGTGCATTCGAGAAAGTCCTATTTCGTATGTCCCTTTAGTGGTGGGTGTACAGGGGAGCCGCCACAAAGTAATCCTCCATTCAGATTCCGTTTCCTCGATTTTGTTAATAAAAACATGCAGAATGTATTTGCATAAGAATCCGCAGTCTATTAATAACATTTCTTCTCGCAAAATTTGCTACCTGTTTCTAAACAGGAAATTCTAAACCCATCAACTGTGAAATAAATCACGTTGTATTAGCATGGCGAAGCGTAAATGCATTACGTTGAATCGGGATCCGGCCATACGTGTGCGCAAACGCATTAATAAACAATATACAGCCATAAGGTGCGGTTGATTAAAACCACTGCTAGCTACGTGGTTAATTTATGTGTAGCCGCAGCATCCACGTCTGTTGCCATCCCCTCGATTCACCGTGGGGATCAGCCATCCTCCCCTAACAAGCCTTTTATGCACCATCGACTTACCCTTTCCCCATAAATTTCGGCTGGCCAAATATTGGTAGTGACGAGCACCGAAATGGCCCTATTATTTCAATATCGGTACATCCCGGGGGTCGTTCTCTCGTTGAACGGTGAAAATTATCGATACTCGTTCAACCAGCGAGACAATAGCTGATTTATAATACTCGTTTATGAGGTCGATAACAGTTGCTCGAACCGTGTAATCGGGACATTACAGATTGAAGTGGCTGTCGTTTCAGCGGAGAATGATTGCGGCGATTGTTCACGGTGATTTGTATTCTTCTCTTCTTTGTTCCATCTTGGTTAGACTTTTGCTTGCAAAGAAGGGGAATATTTGGTATATATGTATATTTTGCAGTTATGTAGATTAAATCGATGGATGTGTTCTTATTAACCCCTTTTAGTGTTGATCGAAATGATCGTGTCTTGCAACTGGATACGGTTCCAAGTAGTATAAAAGTTAATAGTTAAAGTTTACAAACTTTATGCGTTGCAGTTAGAAATAGGTAAAGCATAAACGCTTTTGAAACTAGCCTTCTCAAGTATAAACGAATCCGATTGATCATGTGACGTTGTTGAATTAATAGATTATACTTTTAATAGTCCCCACGTGGCGTACGTGCTCTAGAATGAAAGGGTTAAATAACGACATCAGGTTCGGTAAAAGTTTGTAAACTTTTATATTGAATTATAGTGCATGGATCTTTCTTATAATACTCTAACTTTATCTAACTTTATCGGCATGTTCAACGAGCATAAATAAGCAAGAAATGTTACACAAACATAGGTCGTTTGATGTCTCATTAAAAAATTATAAGAAATATATGAAAGAGAAATATGGTAGAAAACCAGGCTAAATCGACAACCAATATAATCATTAGTCATTGATATTCCATTTTAAGACATTCTCTCAATGAAATTGTCTACACAGTATTGATAGCACTGTAAAATTAAATTTGTTACTTTACGAAATTCATTTTGATTTCATTTTACTTCAATGAATATCGAAACCTGAAAGTAAAATCGATCTATCCGACTGCCCTTATTTTACTTAGTCGATTCGGTGTACAATATGGGTCTAATTCAATGCCTCGAGAGCTTATCAATGCTGTTTTCATAGAAACGTGAATAACTTCAGAACTATCAGGAGCTGAAATTACTTTCCCACCGATCCATCATTTTTATCGTAACTTTCTAACGAAGCTTCAAAGGTTACATAACACGTTTTGCTTATTAATAACGATTCTTATTCGTAAGGCTTGACAATAATTATCTAACATTCGAGCACCGTTAAATATACACGCTTCCTCATTTCTAAATCGAACCTTCCAACTCAAACCTCTCCAAATTACAAAATCGCTAGCATTATCAACCGAAACTTTACTTACCCGCAAGCAAAATAAACCATTGTCCCCTTTAATGAGCTCGTTGCGCATCTCTCGCGTAATATTCTTTACCATTTCCTCCAAAAACACGCGCTGGCGAGCCTCTTGAAGCACGAACGAGCGTCGGATGAGGGCGGAAACACGTGGGCGATCGAGTACGCGTATAATGGTTACATCGCTCGCGTTCTCCGGCCTCGAGTGGCCGCCAAACTGCGATGTTTATGCAGTCCGGTGTAACGATGCACGCCGATATAATGCACCCACATCGCCGCCGGGACGACGCACGCCACTTGTCCACTTCGCTATCCGAGGATCGCTCGCTAAGCGATCCGCCAACGGATAGCAGCTGCTCTGATCCTCCTTGCGTCCACATTCACCGAACAACGAGCCGATTTTGCTGGAAAGTATCTGGTTTACGGCCTCTCGCGACCAACTTTGCGTTCCTTGAAAAAGACGAACTGGATCGCCTCGATTCGCATCGATGAAGGCGAAGGACGACGCCGATGGGGAGAAACGATGGCAGAAAGGAATTTTGTGCAACAATGTGGGGTCTGGAAAACATTACGACGAATTGTGATAGGCTTCTACGGGATTCTCAAAGAGATCCCAGGACATAAGCGACAGAGCAATTCGCTGTAACTATAACAAGTTGATTTACACATTAAATGTAGCGTTAATCTAAATGCAGATGGAAGGTTTTCCATAAGGGGAAGACTACACCTGTATTTGACATTAATGTTTGGAGAATATGTTCCAGGGCATTAAATGACAGAGTAATTCGATGTAACTAGGAAGAAAGATTTGTGGTGCTACAAAATTAGATTACTGTAATTTATATTAATTAAAGGATATTATCTTTTGGAATCACGAGATAAGTTGTAATTAGTGATCTGTTTTGTAACTAACTTGTCGCGTCACGGTTTTATGTTGATTGAATTACTTGTAATTAGATTGTGGATCTTTATGCGTTTATAGAGAATTTAAATATGCGAAAAGGTATCCAATGCACGTAATATGCAAAGGACTTCAAATATCAAAAACTATGCATTTGTTTTAAAGGGTGCAATTAATCTATCTTTTGGTCTCGTTTGTTTAATTATGGTTGCAGGAATATGAATTTGCATATGCACCCGTAGTCTACTTATAATTCTTTGCAAGAATTGATTGCAATTAATTAATAGGCAAAGAAATATATATTATAGCGTGTGGTGATTAGAATCTATGGAGGATTTAAAACAATTCTCAATTTTAAGCGGCTTGAAAGTCACAGTATTTTCTATTTTCATTTCGAATACCTTACGAGAGGTTGCATTATTAAAAATTTAGAATCGTGAACATTACCAAACATTATATACTATTATAAACCATATTTTATATATTACAATTTGACGGAAGCAGAAAAATTTCCGTAAACTTCGCAAATTTTCCCATCCCCAAAACTTACTTACTATTGGAAATATAGGTGGTGGAATAAAATAAAATAGAAAAATTCAGATACTTTTGATTCTAAACTTTGTCTTTATTTAAACACGTGGAAGGGCACGTCTTTACAGCACGAAAGAAACTGTTAGAATGACGAGAGGTCAGTGAGTCAGTGAAGAAGGATTCGTCACATACCCATAGACCATATCGGTCCCAAACTTCGTCTAAACAATTCAAGACAGGACACAGCTGCACCCTATTGAGCTGTGTCTCGTTAAGAAACGCAAGACGCGCAGAAATGGTTTTTGTAAATGAAAAACTTTCTCTTCTTGAAAGAGAAAAACCAACACTTATTTTCCAATTCCACTTCGAACACGTGTATTTCCTATAACATTATTATAAACAATTACTCTATAGAATTTACCGAGTCCAATGTAGATTTACTCAATGTAAAGTAATTCGGTTTCGATAAATCCACATCCCAATTTAAATACTCTTCGCGTACGCCGCAAGAGGAAGACAAACGAAAGAAATTGAGGCGGCGAAGCTGATCGGATTAACGTTCCTCCCTAAAAACAAGTTCTCAGAGTTCATTGGAAGTGGTGGCACGGCTGTTGCCATAAAATTCAATTTATTCCCCCTTGTTTGTTCTCACCGTTGGGGGAGATCGGCGTCGATAACAGATTCTCCTGGCGTAGGCCATGATTCCATAACAATATGGACGAGAACTTGGAACCGTTAGCTCGCTTGTCCCCTCGGCTTCTTCGACCGCTTCCCGTTTCCGGAACTGTGGTTCACCGTGTTTGAAACGCTTCTGAGAACGCGGAAACTCTAGGTGTTACGTAACTCAGCAACGCGCGCCTCTATATTGCGTTAAATCCGAACGTTATGAGCATTTTACACGATGCTGCGTATAAATATTTAGTTGTTACGGTAGGGAAATTCGAGCGATAACTGTTCCTTATCGGCATAATGGCAACGATATATCGCGGTTAATTATCGGCTATCTTTTAGAATTAATCTGCTCTACCTGGCCTGCTCCGGCAAGGTAATAACAATCTCTTTGGGTATTTGTTCGTTTATCATGAGGCTACAATGAGCAGATAAGAACGCCTATGCATTGTGCTGCTGCGTTCGTGATAAGTGCTGAATATTAACAATGCATCTGGCTCTTTTGCTAGGCATTACACCGTTCATTAGCGGTAATGAAGATCGTATATTCAATTATCAATTGTTTCCTCGAATTACTTTCGTGTTCCTTGATTAAGGCTGAATTAAGAGAATTCGTAGCAACGGGGAACAGTTACCGCTACTGAAATTGTGTTCTAGGCTTGTAACAATTGAACCGCTTCGATTGCAAACCGAACATTCTACATCGTTTACAATTTTTTCAATTCGATTACTTTGATATTAGCGTTCAACTGCTAACTGGTTTAATTTACACTCGCATTTACAAATTTATTGGAAAATCGGGGACATTGGCGTATTATTATAATCTTTTATAATTAAAACGCGCTCTGCTATATTACCTACCAAAACTTAGAAATAAATACTAAAGAAAAGCTAGAAACATTGGAGACCGTGTAGTGTGATAAAAAAATGTAAGGAGGGCGAAAAAGGCAGTTTTATTGCAATAGTTTTTTTTTGGTCACTATTTTAGAAATAGAAAAATAAGAAATAATTTGTTTCATGTCTCTTTTAATAAACATATTCAAAATTCCTTACTTTTTCTTGCGTTAGATGCAATTAATACTTGGTCACTTACTATAATATTACGATTATGATAAATAGCTAAACAATATTACTTCTGAATTTACTCATACACTGTAGTAATCAATCCAAAAGGGTTAAAAATGGAGCTTCAATTTTTTCAAACATTCTAATGCTTTCTTGAGTTATTTAAGTTTTATCTTCGTAAGATCTTATTACGTGTGTTTGCACTATTCCTTAAATGGCCAATAACTATACCATTTACCCCTACATGTTTCGATAACTCTACTATGCATGTCACGTGATCGTTTGCTGTGGAATTACCAATTGCCAAACTATTGAACTATCTCTGTCATCACTTTACCAACTTTACGTCAGTCATTGCACCCCTCGAAACTAATATTATTTACCCAACCTATCCCATCGAAGCATCCCCACATATCTACAAGATGGTGGACCGATAAAAGCACCCATGTCAGCCACAATGACGGTGTTCCCCCAGCAAACAGGCTCATGAAAGAACTTCTCTGTTACAGGGTCGCGGAGACGTGGCGTCGCTGGTCCGGAACTTGCTCGGTCCGATTTACGGCGATGGCGTTATCAATTTGCTGATAAGGCAGGCCCGGGACATCCTGGTGTGCGCTTATCACGGCAACCTGGAGAACTTCCTCAAGACTTATCTGTCGCCGGCCGCGTCTCTTTTGGCGGAAGTGAAGTCTGTCGCCTCCGAAACGGTGAGTCTTATTTCCGTTCCCCGTTTCTCCGCTGGCGTTCGCGAATTATGATTCAATCGGACGGCGGATTTCGATTCGCCCGTGAAACTGGATCGTCCGCGAGGCAGGAAAGGTGAAAGAGTTGGGAGAATGTGGCTCGGCGGACGGATTGTTCCGCGAAACGATTAAAGTAATCAGTCGCATACCTCGCCGATGTCCGAGTATGGTTTGAGGTGGCTAGATCCAGTTCGCAATTGCGAAATCCGACTTATCGTCCGGATGACACGGGCTTCTATTTATATAACCGTTGACCGATTTAATCGGCCGATGAAAGCGCGGATGAGAAAATTGTCTTTTTGTTCGATTGGAGAATGGCGGTTCGTTGGCCGAGGTTGGCGAACGTGGTCCGACAGAGCAGGTTCTCTGGTAACCTTCGCGTTTTATCATCATCGATATTGCTTTCTTCGTCGCGAAATTAACTTTGACTAATAGGAACAATATACCTGTCTTTAACCCGTTGAAGTCGGCAATCGAGAGATAAAAACATTGCGCGGAGCTAAATTACGCGTAATTCGATTTGAGATTGATAAATCAGGTGTTACGGTAACTCGATTTTAAGTTGATAAATTGACAAATTACTTCGGCAATTGGTTAGCGTTTTTGTGGATAAAATAGTGGTCAGATTTTATCAAATTAATTTAAGCATTTTTGGTTGGGATATAGAAAGTCTTAAAGAATTATCAGGAACTTGGTGTGTCGAGATTTTGAGGAAATGTATTTGGATGATACAAACGTGATAAGGGAGTTCAATATATTAGGTATACCAATATGTAGGAAGATAATGGCCAAAGGATGCGGATAGGCGTGTAGGATTCGGAGATGATCGTGGGTTTTTCACAAGCCAGATCTACACAGTCTCTCTGTCTTAGCACTAACTTAATTTTTACGTATCCGGCTTTTTAAAGCGTCCTTCGCAAGGCGGACGTTCTTCCTCTCCACCAATCACTGGATTTTCTTAACCCGCCTACGGCCTCGAACTATGGTGGGGCACCCTCCCCTAGGAGCCGTTCCCCCGTAATTTTCCGTAGGTGCCAGGATCTATGAGGTGGCCAAAAATTCCTTCCTCAAGTCGCTAAGGATTCGACCCCCTCATAAACCTGGTCACCGTTCCGGTCGGCTCGACCGTTACCCATGCCGGCTGTTATAAACCCCCGTAAGGTTTATCTTCCTTTCCTGATTTTAGCCTACAAATAAGTAATTCAATATTTTTATATAGCTTGATGAATTTATTTTATCAAGAGAATAAGGTCCCACACGAATAGGAATTTATAGCTAGTCCGAAAAATATAATAAATAATAGCAATTACATTTACGATCCAATAAGTATCCAATCTTATTAAAAGTAACTGCTGAACAAAACAAAGGAAATGAATTATTCATTGGTACGTCTAATACAGTAATTTGAAATAATTTACAAATACTTGAAATGATATTAAACTATTAAAGTTAATCCGTTGCCTTACGAATTTTTCAAGGATCATACTTTCTAGCGTTAGCTATTTATTATTATAATATCCTATCGTATGCAAAACACTGAACTGTTATGAATTAAAATTATTGTTGCAGCTAAAATTAAAGTTTATTGCAAATACGCATTTTCATCGCGCTTAAAGTACATTATATAAAGTGTGACTTGTTATTACAAGGCAAGGAGTTAAAGGGTTGAGGGGTTAATCTTTTCGGACGAGATATGAAAATCTCTCAACAAACTTTCGCCTAATTATCAACAAAAGTGTCCTTCAATAACGTTAGTCGAAATTTATATTACTTTATGGAGCTGTAGAGAGGGGATAGGGTAGGAAAAGGAAGGGTGTTGCGTTTCGTCCTGGGCCTGCTAGTGGACTCATGAGTAAGGCTACCTAGCAGGCCCTGCCTTAGACGTTGGGATATTGGAAGGAAGGTTAAAGGCGGTATATATATGGACGAGGTAGTTGGAGCGAGTACTTTCGAGAAAGTCCTATTTCATATGTCCCTCTAGTGGTGGGTGCAGGAGAGCCGCCACAACTTAAATATCGTCGCAAGTCCAAAATATAATAAATATCCAGCCAACTATTTTCCAACAGCCTACAAAAGGTTAAAGCATTTACCCTTCTGAAGTTTTCTTCGTGTGACGCGGTATCGTCTCCATATTCCCGACTAACAATAAGACACACCGTTTTAGAGCGTCTCGTGTTAAGATGCTCAAGACACCACCCTTAAAGACATTCCAAGAGACAGTTCAGCATTAACGCTCGGGAATTCAATTAAACCACCAAGAATTGCCAGGGCTGGAGTGGTTGTCGAGAAGAAAGGCAACCCTTGCCCTGCCGGTCGATCGTCGCTAATAACCCCTGTAGTTGCGGGTAACCGGCCTGTCTCGAATCTCGGGCGACAAGGGTTGGCAGCGCGTCGAAGCACGTGCCTTCTCGAGGGTTAATTTATTTAAGTCGAGGGCCATGCCAATCGCACGAGGTGTCTCGAGAGGGCGTTCGCAAAGGCTTTGCCTACCGCGAATCTCGAACCGGTGCCCTACGATTCGTAAACGTTAATTAAAACTCGCCCGGGCAAAGGGACAGTTTTCGACTGGGGACGCACGTGACGAAATAACCTAATCTCGCGACACCATACTGTTCTCTTTCGCTAGAGGAACGCGATCGGTCGTTCGGAGGGGAAGATCCAGGCAACGGGTTTGATGAATAGGGTTCTCGAGGCTGGTAATTGGCGTCGAGATCGGTAGATGATTGATTCGGTCGATTTTACTTGTATTTGATTAGAGGAATAGATCTGTGACGCTTTAATGGTGTAATTGTGTAAGATGATACGGGGAATTTTGATGATACGATCTGTCTAATAATAAGACGAGCGTGTCTGGGATATTCACGAAAGGCAAGTATTAATAACATTGAAAAGATATTGATTAATTTGAAATTGAGATTAGATGTTAGAAATTATGTTAAGCTGCATTCGACAGTGATGCATTTTGAACTCATTATTAACCCCTTGCACTACGATTATTTTATTACCTATGGATGCTGGTATTAGCTGGTTACTGTTTTTATATCATTTAACTTGGAAATTATTTAAATATTGTTGGAAATTTTTACTTGAGAACCTCCAATCTTACAAGACCAAGCTAAAATTTGTATACAAATTAAATTCCACTCTCGGTAATATCTGTTTTTGTTGAATCTAAGCCATACGTCATAGAACGAGTGTGACTCGTCATTGTAGGACAAAGGTTTAAATTAGTACGTCATACCTTTTTACGCATACTTCGAAAATATACATTGATTTTTACGCAACAGGTCAATTTCAACGAAAATATCCCGATCACGTTTTTATTGGACAGACTGTAGGAGCTTGCGATAGGAATTGGAAATTTCAGGCACAATTATTTTACCTAATGATCCTCTATTGTGTTAATCCTGACGCTAAAATTCTAATTCTTATATCAGTCGATTGAACAAGGCACAGATTGCAAAGGAGGTAGCGACTTAATTCCAAATCGGGTTCATTATTTCCTCATCGGTAAGCGATGGAGTAAATTTAGAAAATTAACGCTTATTACGGCGAGACGAGCACGAGGGAAATTTCTACACAATAGAAGGCACGGCGAGCGGCACTCGATAAATTCTAAGGAGAAGACCAATAAAGAAAACGACACGCTGGCTCACGACAATTTGGCAGATATGGGGCAGCGATGTCCACGGTGGAAAGCGGAGCGACGCGAGCAAAGCGAGGCTCGTTAGCGCAGAATTTCTGAAAGTAGGTAGGCAGAGAAGCTAACCGGCGCGTTCTACCTAATATAGGCGAGCTACGGCCTTTGTCCATGCGCGATCACATCCGGTACTGTCGATCTGGAAATTTGTCCCCTGTCCGCAAACTCCTCTCGCAGAGTCGCACGATTTGGGACTTCCTTGTTGGTTAGCCACTTTGTTCGCGTCAGGCCTTTGATTCCCATCAGCCGAGTGCCTTTTTAGTTTAGGCTTCTTCTCGTGGAAACTTTAAATAACGTCGGTCTTCAGGTTCCGGCAGTTTTTCCAATTAACACTAGATTAACGGATATTGATTGTACAATTTAAAGGGTTTCCTTGAAAGATAGATATTACAGGGTTGGAGAAGAAGAGACTATTCATGTCATTATATCAATCAGAGTCAAGATAATGTGCTTAAAAATAGTTTTTGTTTTTATTTTTGTAGCTTTAAACGTGAAATTTGAAATCCGTCAATTTGTCCGTGGTCGTGTGTATTATATAAATGTTCACGATACGTACATTAGTATGTGTTTAACCCTTTGCGCTCCGTTTGCGCTGCTGCAGCGATACGCGTAAACTTCTTCAAAAATTATGTCTCGAATGAATTACCATGCCCTGCCTGCAAATGGTTAATGATGTTATGAAAAATATCTCGCGTGATTTATAGAATATCGAAAGCATGCAATGAAAGATCTAAAATACTTTCCTATATTAAGTGTATCAACCCTTAATCAGCCCTTATCAAACCACAACGTTTGCGCTACTTCGTCTTTTCTAACAAACCTAAGAACCTTCTAATAATAATTCTTCCACCTATTAAACCCAGTCATAATTCTACCAGAATTATTCTACCCGAAGCTTTCATCTAGTTAGTGTGCCGAAAAAAAACGAGAATCATTGAATGGATTGAGGAACGACGAAAGCATCGGCGTGGGTATATCAGTGCAATTTGCCAGCGTCGTTTCGATCAATAACTTCCTGTACGATGTATACGGGACGAAACAGGAATTATCTGTCGTTAAACGGCGACCGGCTCACGAAGCGAAAGGTTGTCGAATGTTGCGCCGAGTGAATTACCTACCGGACAAGTAATTCGATAGAGCTCGTTACACCCGGCTTGTATCCAATTAAACTCGCCTGGACTCTCTCTCCCTCTTTCTCTCTTACGCGAGTGTGACTCGTGATTTTCCGTGTACCAGCTGTACGTATACGTTGTTCCCGGTGCCTGGCCACCACGCGACGCATCCGTAATCGCCGTATCAACCAAGCCGATAACAAGGTTACGCGCGTGTGCTCCAACCGTAATAGCAATAATTTCTCGCCAAGTAACGACCGTTGCGAACCGTATACGGAAAGGGACGACGTCCAACGGACTCGGGAACGGGTTCGATCTCATCCTCCGCGTTTAGTTGCCAACACGCTCGTAAATATCGCCTCGCGATCTTCCACGGTCTCGCAGGATTGAGGGATTTTGGCTTTCATAAATTGGAATGAGAGAAAATTAGATGATTGATCCGTGAAACGTTGCTGCAGTTGCTCACGAATGGCAGTAGATACTCGGAGATATGAACTAAGTGGACTGTTGTCTAAAACAGCAATTTTATTGGGGCGATAGTTGTTGGGGAAAATTTCAGTTTAAGTTTTTCTATATACAGTACAAAATCATGCGATTTTAACCATCCTGTACTGTTACAAGTTACTTTGACCATAAACGTAAAACGAACATTAAATAATTCGTTTTTAAAGTACTCAATGAGTATGAAGTTCCAGGAGTTTTTTAGGATTATTTGAGGTAAAAATTCTTATACTATTCTATTAAATTATGATTAAAAATGTTTGTTATTTTAGTACCGATTTCTTCGATTTCACCATGACGCTAATTCAAACATCAATTGTGCCTGAAATACTTCTTTCAATTATAGTTGCTAACGTCAATCGGAAGCAATCGTCGATCTCGTTTAAAATCTACTTCCTTCGGAATTCATCCGAATGAAAAACGCTTTTATCCTGCGTCTCACTCCTATATCTCACACATGCAATTCCAATCCCGATCCAGTTCCAATTATAACGGTTGTTTCATGCCGAGAAATTTTCCTGACTAGGAGGCTAGGAATGCGAGCAGTGCTTTGCGCGATATTCGAAGGGCAGGAATTCGCGTGGGTGGGTCGAACCCTGTAGATAAACGCGGCGACCGCTCGCACAGGTGTACGGTGCCGAGAGAAGCCCGCGACATTTATTTGCATTTGGTATCGTAACATCGAGTTGCAGTCGAGACGTCGAAACGCTTAGCGAGCGAACTTGGAAGGCTATGAACGCGAACGAAACGATGGGGTCAGTGACGGGTCAGTCCGTTTCAATCAACTGCTCATTCTCGATCCTCTGTGTTCACCGTCGGTATTGTTTCTTCGACGACGTCCCCGTTACATGGAAAATCGCATCGAGTTAGTGATGAAATATGCCCCAGGCTCCATTCTCTCGAATGTCAGAATACCTTGTTAACGTGGTTGATAGTTTGGCGCGGTAACTATCTCGGGCGAAGCTTAATGAAGCAATAGAGGCGATGGAATTTTGGATTTTTCCTTTTGTGATGTTGGAAGGTTTCAGGGAATATTTGGATGATGTATTAGATTAAAAATATCTTGGGTTTCTATACAAAGGCGGATCCACAATAAGTCTATATATGTACGTATTTTAAGATTTAAGAGAGTACACATAATAAAAGTGACACGGAAGTTCACAAAATATAAAATTACAAGTGAGAGTGATTCTTAGGTGATGTTTCATAAAGCGTGCATCATTGATTGCACGAAGAAAATTGCCGCTGGATATATAGAAGACGTTATTTTGTTTGTGCAGGTGTATTAAAAAAAATCTAACAATGCGTAACTATAATTATAACGGTAAATTTTGTATACCTTAATTTACATGCACATAGTTTTCATTGTGTCGTAAAATTATGATGACAAATGAAAGGCTTGAACCTTGCCTTCTGAAAAATGTATAAAAGCGTCAACGGAATGGAAACGGTTAAGGGGTTTGTACCCCTGCAGCGTGTTTACAATTCCTCGGCATTCTCTACCAATCTTAAACAACGTTTGTCTTCAATTAGAACCCGACACGCAAAGTAATCTTGACTAATAAGGGAACCGTTTCGCTTGCGAGCGGAACACTCGCCGTTTCCTAATTCCCTAACTTCAAAGCAATCTTCCTCGATTCTCCGGAAAAAAAAAACGGAAGCTTGTTAACCCCAACGTCCCTCATCAAGCCGAGTTCCTCAACGAGACCTCCCAGATTTCGACCGAAGGAACTCCAAACAAAGGCCACAGCTGGCGTACTCGTTGAAGGAGTTTGATCGAGAGGCAATGCCAGGTGGCCAGGACCAAGATGGTCCTGTAACCACGTAGCGGAAGGGTGTGCGCGGACGAAGGAAGCCGGTGGAAAACGGGATTGCGTGGTAAAGGCTGGAATGCTGGCGAAGAATAGCAGTAGGTGTAGCCAGATAGCACCGGACGACGAGAGCATCGAAGACACCGTTACGGTGCCTCGTCCGAACTGATTGACAATGATTGAAGGCTGCGGGTTTCGACTCGGGACTACGATAGTCGCAGCCTGGTTCCAGGTTCCTCGTGTAAACCACCGATGTGTATATATATATATCTGTGTTTCTGTCGCGGCTATCCGACGATCTTCTGCCGTTCGATCAGCAGGATCTGCGCCGGAAGCAGAAACATCGACCCACGCGTTCCGATCGTCTCGATTGCATAGCCACCCAGCTACTATAATTTGCGATTGATTAAATTAGGCCGATTTGCGCGATCATTCGTCCTTGATATCTCGCGCATGGCGAAGGTGGCCGACTTTAGGTAATAGAAACGCGTGGTCGAACAGTGGAATGTTCGAATGCTTCGAATTAAGAAGATGCTTGGGAATGTTTTGTTGGGAAAAGGAGAGGCTTGGGTTTTGAATTTGGAGGAAATGGATCTTTCGAATAGGGCGCTTAAAATAATTAGGGGAGTGCAATTCTTGTTGATTCCATTATCCCACTGCTGTTAAATTTATATACACCGGTGATTATAAAAGTGGCGTAAGTCAAAAATCAAAAGAAATTGAGTTTGTCACTTATTTTACCATTTCTTTTTCTTTTTTTTTTCTTTTTTTTATTTAGACGTATACAAAAATTAAGAATTTGACCTCCTGACATCTCCTATCAATTATTCAAAATTTCAAGGGGTATATGGAAAGTTTTATGAGTGACTCTATGAACACGGGCCACCAAAAACAGTTTCGAGGAGTCCGCGAGTCTTCGTTAAGGAAAGATATTCCAACGAACCTTGGAAACTTCAATAGGAAGAGTTTTCCACGTTACTTCAAACTTCAAAGGAAGTTGGCAACATTCCGCGTAGCCTCTCGGTGAAATACGAACCGAAAATCCATCGAATCTTCTATTCTAAATCTCCTCCAACACACAGTTTCACTACCAATTAAGGCCATCGAGGAAAGTCTACTAAAATCTTGAAAATCAAAGAGAAATCCTCTCGATCACAAAGCGTTTGTCTTGTTAAGTACGCGCCGGGTCACGCAGTTTTACAATTTCTTGCAACAGGGTCAACGCATATGCGGTTCGCACTTATTAGTATGCAAGTTTTCACGTGCAGGAGGAAAGAAAGGTCCGCGATCGCGAGATCGACGACACGCTCGAAGCTCGGCCGCCTCGCGCCGCATGATATATCGATATTGCGGGGACAGTATCCGCGTGCTACCAGCTACTTAACCCGCGACCAATCGGTTACGTACGCGGCTGGTTGCATTACCTACCTACCTACTTGCCGGCTACCAAACGAGGACCGACCTCCATGCGAGGGACAATGAGACGAGGTGTCCTCGCTTTCCAGCCGGCTAACGTTTGTTCTTCTTCCTAAACGTTTCTTTAACCCTTCAACCACGACGTCCGTACGATGCACGGACCCTAGTTTCTTTTTATGATCCCTACAATGCGATTAATAGTTACGTAGAACACAGAGAAGTGTTCACTGGGATCAGACTCCATATTTTATGGACGCTAAAGTACACTAAATTAGTGGCATAATGGAGTAAATTTTTTAAAATACGGAAATCTTTTGTATTTGTAGCAAATGGAATAGTAAACCGCGGCTTAAAAACTGTGATATATATTATATAATATTACGAGGACCATTGGATAAGTAAAGAGGCAAAGTTCTAACTAAGTAAAATATGTAAATAAGAAGATTATGAATTTTATAAAGCAAACAGTAGTGCAATAACAGTTTCTTGTCTCTTTGATTATTGAATAATTCTCGTAGTATACAGTGATGGTAATGTTTTATATGAATTTGTATGTGTTATCCTGAAACAATTATTGTAACAGACGGGATCAATATCATCTGGCAATCATTGAGCTAGGGTTAATGAATGCGTTGCAAATCTAGTGGTTAAATTAGCAGCATTGCGAAAGCTGGAAAAATTATTCGCTTTAGGTGTGTAGGATTTTTTGACAACGTCCTCTGTTATACTGTCCATTTTGTTATAAGAGTTTGTGGATGATTTCTGCAAGTTAAAAGTTAGGAACATTGTTTTAGTTGCGAAAAATTGTGGGAGCGATTCGAATAGATGTACGATTATGCGACAGTGTCCATAAAATCAGCGTAAAGGAGATCTACCGGATAGCAAAAGTTTGGAAAGTTGTTTTAGATTGCAAAAATTGGTTAAAGTTGAAGCATTGTAGGGGTAGTTCGGATAGTAATTGTGCGAAGAAAGTTTTCAGAAGTTTAAGAGTTTGATGGGGAAGTCGACGACAAACTTGTAGAAAGAAAATAAGCCATCCTCTGCTCGAATGTTCCTGAAACATTTGGAATGTGGTTAATGTTTTAAAAGTTGAAGAACTTCCAGACACCTCTGTTAAGAGAGTGCATGCTTGAACAACTATTAAAAGATTTTAAAGCAGAGGCAAATTAATAGGCAGACCTTAAATCCTGGCAAAATCTTCTTTAACCTTTTGCCCTACGATTATTTTATTATCTACGCATGCTAGCATTAGCTGATTACAAATTTCATAAATCATTTAACTATCATAGACAATATTTGTTTAATAACGTCCAATCTTCTAACACAAAGCCAAAATTACAGTTCAAATTAATGCTATGCATAATAATTAAGACAATTATACTTGCGGATCTTTACGCAAATTCGTATTTTTACGACCACAACCAAAATAAAGATTAATTGCACCCTCCAAGTGTAACTAATACCTAACTTTGTATATTTGGTACATTTTTACGTATTATGCACGCCGTGTACCTTTTTGCAATTTCTGATTCCGTATAAATCCATAAAAATCCGCAACCTAATCGCAATTCATAGCACGAGCGTGACTCCGTTATTGTAGGCCAAAGATTTAACCAAAATCTGAATAACTATCCTCGGATGACTTACTCCCAACCAAAGAATCCGATACTTTTATCTTTTCTTTTGCCTCGTCTTTCGCTGCGAGTTTACAGTATCTCCTCCGGCATCGCTTACGCGTATCACAGCGGCTCATTGTTCGCGGAAGATTCAATCTCGGGCCCAAGAGCCTTTCTCCTCTTCCTGCATCCGCGTGTGCAAAAGGAGAGTGGGGTTGGAGGGGAGTCGAAGATAAATGAAGCAAGTGTTATTTTCCGAACGCGCGCCGCCTTTACATAATGAATAGGAAAGCGAGGAAACGCGTCGGAGATTTTGTGTTTTATTTACGTAAGGCAATCGAGCGGACAACGAGGCGGACCGCGTTGAATCCGCGAGCAAAAACTGCGACCAATTTCTAATAGCCGGTTAGATACGCGATGGGGTACACTGTGTAACGTGGACAGTCCCGCCAGGGTAAAACGCTTAACTACGCATGGGTTTTCCCCCCCATTTCGATGGGAGATCGCGATAAGATACGCGGCTTGTCATCCTACCACGGAACCCAGGTTGCGTCTTTAGACGCGGAAGACGTGCTTGTTGGACTCCGTTGCTTCTTGAAATTGCGATTCAGTTTGTCTTGGGGTATAATAGCTTTCGTGGTTTAGGGCAGTTCTAAATTAAAGCACCGAGAAACGGCACTGATTGATGCAGCGATGCCCTAAGCCAGCGGTTCTCAAACTATACTCCGCAGAGCCTTAAGGCTTCGCGAGGCAAAGAGGAAAACGTTGATATAAATTGCTACGAAAATGCGAGAAGCTCGACCTTACAAACGTATGCTTCTAACGAAAGCTAAGGCTAAGTGCGTACGAGCGATACTTCGTCGTTGCGTTTGTACGTTTTTTCCTTGTTTTCAATAGAAAACGACGAAAACAGATAAGATAGGCGTTCGTACTTTTACCTTCATTGTTTTCAATTGCGAAACGAGAAAAGACATACAAACGCAATTAGCCTAAAACCGAGCACCGCAATTGTTTGAATGCAGAATTAGACACGTGACTGCAACTGTCTTTAATGAAACCAAATATAGAAGAAGAATTAATTCTTCGCCGACGTGACGGATTATTTCAGTCCAGGCAAAAATTTCTCTCTATGTAATCTTCTCTACGCAAAGAACTTGTATTTGCAAGCACGTCAAAGTAGGGATCTTAACACGTGTCTCAGAATTTGCTTGGATCTTTTTAATCCCATAGAACAATACAAAATCAGTCATGCAATTACGAGGAACCCTTAATAGTTAGAAAACATCATGCTGGTAAAGGTTAAACTTGTAACTTGATTGCGGACCTTTATGAAATTATGCAAAAAGATAACGGGTTGAAACGGCACGAATCTTCTCGGTTATTTGATAATTTATGGATACCGAGAGATGGTCTGAATTTGGTATACACTATCACCGTATCAATTATACCTTGGCTGACTAATTTGTTATTTACAGCAGTCACCCCTTGGCAGGCTACTTGTCATAACCCGGAATTCACCCTTTGAATGTCCATTTGTCATGGGCAGCAGTTAACCCCTGTGGTTAGTCGGTGGTCACTAGTAGGATTAACTTTCTCCAAAATAAGTGGGGCGAATATATAAATAGGGAAAATCAAGACACGAACTTCAATTTCGTTTATGTCTATAGATAACGGGTAATAATAATGTCCGATGTTTTTTTGATCTACGAAGAAAGTGCTTCGAAGTGGCGTATTACAGAAGCGAATAGAAACGCAATCTACGATTGTATAATCGAATGAATTTAAGAGCGTTTCTCTACCAACGTACATGAAACGCGAATCTTTACGCAAACTTGTGGGTTTACAAACGCGTGTAAAGAAGTGGACGTTAAATGTTGATTGGTTTCGCCTCTTAGATATCATAAACTGCGTTTTGCCTTTGATGCCGTATATATTTCTGCATATTATACGCATCGCGCACCTTTTTGCACGTTTAGATTTCTCGTAAACGCATAAAGATCCGCAGTAGTCTAGTTACCTAAACGTAGATTGGTTTCACCACCTAAATATCATAAACTACGCCTTGCCTTTGATATCTTATAAATCTCTGCATATTATATGCATCGCGCACCTTTTTGCACTCTTAAATTTCCCGTAAACGCATAAAGATCCGCAGTCTAGTTACCATTAATTCTTCCGATTCTCGTCCGCATCCAATAACAGCATCCATTTCGCAACCACGATAGAAAACACTCCGTTATCCCACGCTCTTTCCTTACACCCCTATTAACCTTCCTAATTGCATGTGAAATCATTCGGGCGTATTCCTTAAACTCGCTTCTTCCTACACTCGAATACATCTGCCGTAATAATGTGTCTACCCACTAAACCGTGTTTCCTAATTAAATTAGATTCTCCTAATAAGTAAAAACAAGATCTTGAAACCCTAGGGACGGTCTCGGTAAGAAAGTGGCGCGAAGAAACCAGGCGAATCAAACGGCGCGCGCGCGCGCGCGTTTCACGAAGATTGGAAGGAAGATTGCGCGTGTTTCTTGCGGCCGTACGCGTACGAAGGCCGAAGGCAGCCAGCGGGGAACGGTTTCCGTAATGCTAGGCCGGGTAGTTAATAAATTAGTCCTATAAAGTTGCGGACAGAGCAAAAACTGGCGCTGCTTCATAACCTTGTTCTCCTGCTGTAGCGGCAGCACGGCTTCGTTCATCGACGCACGCGGGGGAGAGTTGTACACTCGCGAGCTCTAGCGCGCGCGTTCTACCTTAAACAAGCAGCACGCGAGCTATCCGTAACAGCAGCGGCCCTCTTAAAGGAGATACAATTTAATTGGAGCTCAACTTCCTCAGCCTTTCACCTTGGATACCATCCTTCCACTCTAGGTTTCTCGTCGCGTTTCGATACCTTCGATCGCCCTAAAAACTAGTAGATCGCGACGCGAGTCGCGCCAAACGATCTTGGAACGTCTTCTCGTTTTCTCCGTTCGGCGGACGAGCTTTGGGGATTAAGTCAGTGGCGAAGGTAGACGATGAAACTGTTTCATCCGAGAGCCCCTTTTAAGCGGAGCTGTCGGTTGCGAGATATTCGGGTGAATGAAAATTACCCAGGTATTCTATTGGATCGAGTCGATGAGATAGCCGTGAATTTCGACGCAAGGGTTGATCGATTTCTTTCGAACATTTGCGATTAATCCATTCGTATCACGAATTATGTGACCTGCTTTTTATAGCAATAATAACGGAGCTAACTATCGATTCATTTCCGGAGCAAATATGATTAAGTACATACAAAATTCTTAATAGGAGTAGTTACTTTTATTTTGTACGATACTGTTTAATAATAGAACTAGCAAATCAGTAAAAATGACTGGTTACAAGTTGACCATAAAAATTATATGAATTTGCAGCAATGCAGTTTTTAAGGTATTCTTTGCTTTCCTGTACAAATAAATATACTTTAGTCGTGAGTAGTTCTACTATTAATTAAATAAAATTAAACATCAGTAATGAAAAAAAATGTTATTCGGCTTTTGTAATTCATGGCTATTTGATCGTGTGTCTCTTGGATTTCGTAAAATATCCGGATACACGTGCTATTTTGCTCGCCTGAGTATCTCGTCTGTATTCGATTCAAAATAACCTCGCCATTTGGATGTATTCCAAGTTTCCAAGACCCTAACCATACAGGAGTCTATACAGGTTTAATTTGTAAATTGCTTCGGCTCAATTTGCAAGTGTATCTCGATGATGTAACGTGGAGTTGTTAGAATCGATCTGAGATGGCTGTTTGGTATCGACGCCAGATCACGCAGAATAGCGTCGCGGGGATGGAGAAAGTGGTGTTCGTAAATCGTCGAGTCAAACGGTAGCCAGCGGTGGTCGGCATGAGAAAGCAATCATACACCGGTCGAGATTCGTTAAATGCTAACGAGTCCGTTTCCTGTGGTCCAATCTATTTCTCCCGATGGAATGCCATCGCTTTCACGCCGGGAAACATCTTCACGCAGCGCGCTGTGAGCTGCTCGTCGACACGCGCGCTCGTGACGCTTATATGACGGTTCTAGTTACGAATTTGTGAAATTTTACAAGTGAAATGCTTTTAGCTTCGGGATATATATGGTAATTATATGTGTACAGGAAATGAGAAATGGAATGGTGTGAAAGATTGCTTTTTAAACGAGAAATATTATTTTAGAAACGGACTCGGTGATTTTAAGATTATTCGTCGTTTACACGATGGCTAGAGGGTAACAAATAGACTGCGGATTATTATGCAAATTCGTTAAAGAGATGGAGCTTTAATGAAAGTTTGTTTCGTCCTCTAAATGCAACAACGTGTGAATTACTTTGGACATTTTAAGATATTTTTGCGTACCATATACATTGTGAAACTTATTGCAAACTTAAGCTTCCCATGAACGCACAAAACTGCACTTTTTAGATATAAAAAAATAATAAAGTAGCATTCGATAATTTATATACGAAAAAGAAATTTATGAAGATTCAAGAGATCAATGGTTATTCGTCTAAATGTGAGAAAGATCGTGTATTAAATGCTTATAACGCGCATTCCTGTTTCTCAAACCGGGGAAGCACCTTATTAAGCGTGCCAGAGAAGCTCTCTAGCTTCGCCTATGCGCTCGTGTTACACGCGCTGACTAGAATTTACGGTATTGCCGTTAAACCTCGTGGAATCTCTCATCGTTAGCCACTAGGACTCCGGATACCCATTATAATTACTGTTATGATCCAAGCACTGGTGCATTTCGCCAATCGTCTTACCCACGTACTAATGAAACAACATTCTAGCACAAAATTCAGACAAACGAATTGTTAATCGTAACAGAATGTTTAAGAATCTTTCTCAGCCAAGTGTGTAAACTAGTGTACATAAAAAAGAGGAGGCCAAACATAAAATTCAACATAAAAATTCCATGTACTCTTCAGGTTGCAGAAAAAATGTATTTGGTTTAATTATTAGTTATTATTAAGTAGATCAATTATTACCGTACATATCCTGGACCATCCATCCAGAGATCACTTATACGAAATAGTAAAATATAACTTTTACCGATAAAACCTCTCTTTTCCATTCTATCGTGCAATCCATTACTTAGAATATTGATTATATCCTCTCAAATGTGATGCAATGATTATGCACGTCAACGAAGCGCTAAAGCGCTAAATAAAAAAGAAGAAGTCTTACTGTAACTAACGTGAGACAAAAACTTCCAACGAGATTCTAGCCGAGGGAAACAAAAGCTATCAAATGGTATGTATGCGAAACGTCATCGAGAGGTAGATGCTATTGGGTAGAATTCAATATAAAATGAAAACCGTACCTAATGTATTACGATCCGATCACCCGGTGCATAGGAACAGCAATCAGAAGCAAAGTACTGGCAGTTTCTTATCAGGGGCGAACGTGGCAAGTTACGTCCACGTAGGTGCGATATTTAAAAGAGAAGGCGAGCAACGAGTAACTTTCCACGGGGCCGCGTCGCCCGCTATTAATTGAATGATCGCACCCTCGGCGATTTATTATGTGCAGTTTAATCGGATCGCGGTCGGACAGTCGGTACTGTTAATCTGCTCGCGGTCCTTTTCTCGCTGCTCGTTATCTCGCACGAGGGAAGCCTCGAGTCGCGCGCGGAAGCCCATTACACGCCTTGTAATAAGCGGCTCGCCGCGACGTTCAGGAAGAACTATTCATGCCAGCATCGCGAATTAGAATCTCTTTCTCCGCTTGCCTCCAGCATCTGCCTGCAGTTCAATGGAAACCGAGTCTTTAACTGCTGCACATTACACCAATGATTGATCTACTTTCATTTTTATTTAGAAGCGTTTCCTATTCTTTCCGGGTTACGCGATTTCTGAAATCCAGGGGATTTTCGATCTATACAGAGTTCTTCCGATCTTTGGCATTTCTAAGTTGGTGAGGATATTTGGAATTTTGTATTTTCTTTTTTTTTTTTGAGACTTTTGGATCCATGCATGTTTGTGATGTTTGGAATCCCTGGAGACTTCGAAATATTTGGGATCTCTGTTCCCAATATTTGGGAGTTCTTGACGTTACCGAAGTTCCTAGTGTTATTGCTGGACTACGGATGTTTATATAAAATTTATACGTCAAAATATGAAAAATATATGCAAATCATCCTACTATATTTGCCTATTACTTATTGTAATTTGCATAACAATGTGTTACAATTATTTTTTCTATATCTTCGACCATCAATTGGGTCTTTTGCCAGACGAAATTAACTTGTACTCGTAAAATGTTCTTTGAACATCACAGGATGCAATAGGAGCATACCTATATTTTTTTCCAATATTGTGCTTCCACTTCATTTAGAGCTTAATAGTTTTAACGCTTAAGATGTCACTAACATGTAAAGTCTAAATAGCACTTCGAATCCAGGATTTTTCTAGAGGATAACCTTTATCTATATTCTTTTTATTTATTGTCAATAACACGGGTAACTTTAATTAGTAAGATATGCTTGTGAATGCCAAAGAAGAATAATATATGCAAAAAATAAGCAATATGCATAATATGCAAAATAAAAATTATATGTTTAGAATTCTTTAATAACGAAACTATCTGACCAGATATCATACGTTTATGTATTTCCTATAAAAATATGCATTTGCATAAACATCCGCAGTTTGGTTCGACTACCTGAGATGTTTGAAATTTCTAGATTCTCCGAAGTCTATGGAATCTCTGGGATCCCTGTGGTCCTTGAAATCTTTGAGATCCATGGTGTTTCTATGAACTCTAGGATCTCTGAAACTTTGGTAACTTTCGGTAACTTTAGTGTTTGAGAGAGTCTACGCCGCCCCAGACTTCGAAGCCTTTAGAAACATCCTAACTTCCACAATAGCCAGAAGTCACGAACGAGTTCGAAATTTTTATCATTTGCAGATGCGAGTTTTCATGTGTGCCAATGATTATGAAAGTGATATAAGGCAAAATAAAAAGGGGCAAAAAGCTTCCATGTTTTTGTAATATAAATCAATGTAACGTAAAACAATCGATAGATTCAATGTTTTTAAATACTTGTCTTACGTCACTTTCATTATCACCGACACATATATCTACACAGTTATCTCAATCTGGTTCCGAGGCACTAAAATCTTTCGAGATCGAGTGTTCTAAAAAACATAGATCCATGATAATCGTTTCTATAAATTTGCGAGTGCATATCCCAGGTATTACGAATCCGAAAGTGGTCGTATAAATTGCGTTCGGGATCATTCATGTAACAGTTCTAGCAATTTGCAAAACGATTTGTCACGAAATGAAAGGGATTTCCTGTCAGTGAAAAACCGGACTATCTGTAAATCTCAATACTTTTACTAATGGTCTTACGTGAAGGCTAATTACGCAACGCGTTCCTCTTTCTTCCTAAATCAGATCACAGGATAGATTACTGTAAGTCTCGTGAACTCGATATTTACGAGGAAGAACGCTCCTTACCACCGCGTTTCCTCCTTCGTTACCAGTCATCCGCATTCGAACGAGTCGCGGACCATTATCATTACGCTACCACGCGGATAACGTAATTGAATCTCTAAAAGCAGCTTCTTCTACTCGCCACTTATTACCTGGCTGCTCGTTAATCCGCGCAGAGGGAAGCCGATAGCGAAGCGAGCAGGTGCTGGATAATAATGCCCCGATCATAATGGATCAGTGGCATGCATGTGGGCCGCGTGAAATCACGCGGGAAAATTAAATAATTACCGACAGTAATCGATCTGCCGAGTTGATTCGCGCGATATTGATGACAGAGGCGTACGAAAACAGCAGCGCTGCGTGCGCAGTGAAAGCGCGCCAGTAGTTTTCATAGTGATTGATCGTCAAGGAGATTGAGTATCGAAGATGTATCTCGCGCATGCGCGGACGTCTCTGCCTAATGACCGCGCAGATTATTCGCGCAGCGATTACGCCGCGTCGCGTGAGAATGTGTTCCCGAATCGATTTTCTCTGTTGTGCGTTGCGCTGTGTTTTCCAGCGATACTCTTCATTTTCTACAACTTTCAAGCACCATTGACGCGTCGACGGATGGAGTATTTAATCGATCGACGCGGCACGCGGGCAAGCGAAGATGTAATTAGATTCTTTGCGGCGACTTTTCCGTTTCGCCGAGGCGCATTTGGTTACGGCGAACGACGAATGGCGCGGAAAAACTCGTAGCCTTGCGGTAAGCTTTTCGCGATAACATCGCGAACCGGTAATGATCCGGTTGTGGGCGTATGAAAACGTCGCCGGAGAAAGTGTATCGCTGTTTGCGTCGGATGTATGCACACGCGGAATGATTTTCACGGTAGAAATTTTGCACGTGGCGAGATACTATCGTGATTAGGGCAATTACGTTTTCCCGCGCCTCGCAACGGGAATATGGCGACCGGGCAAAAATTCGATAATTATTATCATTACACGGCCAATGATGTTTTGGTTGCCAACCTATGGTTTCCTCACACCTATGTTCACCTGTGCTCGTTTTTAATAATCGTGAGAGAAGTTCGTTAGCCCGCAACGTATTCTGCAACCCTGTTTTTGAACATAGTCCGGCATTAACATATGAAATGGTATAAAATTGAAAGGATCCGGGGTGCTAATGCTCCTTTTCTATCGGTTCGAGAGAAACTTGCGGCATGATTGAACACACGTGTGCCATTTGTGTTTACAGGCTCGTTTGAGCGTGGCTTCTTGATGAAAGGGTAATGCGTACGCCATTACACTTATAAAAACCTACAATAAATCTCACTACCATGCGTGGTAGAATAATTACAGGAGGGCAGCGGGAAGCATTCATTTACTTTCCACTTCACTCACGTTACGGATGTCTATAAATTAATTTTTTTATCCGCGCTACGGCGAATAAATGCCGGCATTCACTGTGTAATTTGAACTCGTAGAACTTTTTGCCCTTTGCTATTTTTTTGAATTATCGGTGTTCGACATTTTTTACATGACCGTCTTACGTCTATATTTCTACCTTAAGATTCTTAGACTCCGCAAATTCATTGTACTTTACCTCTTATGTTTTACCGAAAATTATATCGCTTTCATAAATCACAAGCGTAGTCAGCCTGTATTTGTAAAATAATTTAGAAATATTATTGAACTCGTTCTGGTTATGCAAGAAGCAATTTCTCTCTAGGTGGTTTATTAATAAATTTCCGTGAATATTTTTAGATGCTGGGTAAAATAAGAGGGTAGGAAACGAATAGGGTAGAATGAGTTACGTGAGTTCAGGCGAGAAAGTGTAGATGGCGCCTTAGGTCACAGTGTTTCCCGCAAGTTAAACTGCTCTTGAAATGTTATATCTCCGAATAGAGAGGAAGTAGTCTTTAGCTTTGCGCAGTGGCGATATCGTAACCGATGAGGTTCTACCGAGGTGCGATTATTGCTAGTTGAAAACTTTTACCAATACCCCGCCATGACGATGTGAAAAACCATCGGCTAAGGCAATTTTTGGTAACCTCTACGGGGGTTGTAAGCTATTATAAACATAATGATGTCTGAATGCTACTAGTAGTAAGAATAAACGTGTAATCGCGGACAGTAATTTTACTACTATGACAGCAAGAGGGGGGGAGGGGGAAGTATTTACAATGAATGATAAAATGGATAATGTGTTTTTTTTTTTTTTTTGTTGGATTCGTTATTACTGTTCTTTGCGAGTGGGTGTACTAATACTAGTTACTATAATGTCTTTTACTATAGAGTGGCTAAGAGTTAGTAGTAACGTCGTATATCATGAATGAGAACACGTGCTTTTTTGGTTAATTCATTAACTATATACTACGCAGTGTCGATAGTATACTATTAGTAGTGAAACATACGATGAATGGATGCATGCCTTTTGGGGTGGCTTTAATTCTGTTCGTACTACTTACGAATTCATTCGCGTTCGTTCCAGTCATGTACGGGGATATGTCATTCGTAACGTATTTATGAATTACCAAACACATAATAATTGATTGATTCTTATACATATTTCTGTCAATGTATTGATCTGTAACTGAGCTCGTAGTATTACAATTTAATATTCCTAGGCACTCTGTTGTTTGTATTCGTTTAGTATTCGTCACATGTTGATCCATGAAAAGATTAGTAATTTGCAAAACAGCAAACTGTTTACAACGACAATGCGTAGACTCGTGTCGTGGATGACTTCGCCGTAACGAAAGGGTTTAATGTTTCCACTGTCGCTCTCAATGGGCTTCTCCTCCCCAAAATTACCCCTAAAATGAACGCCACCTGTTTGTCACCCCTCACTGCTGTTCCACGCTGTTTCCCTTTTAATTTTATTGGCCCGTGTCGCTTAATTCCAGCTCATCGACTACCGATTTCACCGCATGTTTCCCGCGCGATAAATTTCTTATCGATTTCACTCCATTCAGGGTGCTCGATTCCTAGCATTGTGCGCGAAACCATTAAGGCGCGTTTACACGATCCAGACGGCGATCTATGTATTATATGCACGCCTTTGTGTGCATACTTGCGTGTGTTGCGTGCAGCCTGGTCGAGGTCGACGTTTTAGGGTCTATCGAGCGTGTGATTTCCGGCGAACCGGTAAATGTTGAATAGTTGAACGCTTAGGCCCGCGTGCGCCACTCGAAACTCCATTCAGGACGAACGAGGCGGCGATTAACCTATTTACCTATTGATCGACCGCCACTTCCGGCAACCTTGTTTCGCAGATCGACGTGTATCCGTTGTTACGCGCAATTACCGATGAGGATGTTACCTATGTCTTGCTGCGGAGTCACGGGTCGAGAAGTATCCTTGCGCTTATGTAATCGCGCCTTTAATCGATGGAAATCTATCATTGCGATCGGATCTTACCACGGTCGAAGATACGCTTCACGTTTTAATACCGATTACTGTTAGTCGAGATTTAAATCGTACTTGGTGTGTACATTGAGTGTGACGTAAGATCACTTTAAGTATTTCAAACCTTTCTCAGTTTAGTGCCAAAGAGACTCGGGTAGATTGTCGAATGGGGCATTTTGAGTTCGGTACTTTAAATTACATTATACGTAACATTGCTTTTAAAATGTGTTGCACATAAGTAGCTGAAATTATGTATTTTCCGTATTCGGTACTTGAAGTATCGAAAATGTTACAATGGGGATAGCATACATTTGTTATATCGCCTTTTTCTCCAATATTCATCGTTTTATTACACTGTGGGAGGGTTAAAGCAATTGTGGACCTCCAAAATTTTCAAATCAATAATCGTGAAGTAATGATCTTGTACATAGAAGTTAAATACTTTTAACACTTAAAGCGTCTGGCCCACTTAAATGCGTTTTCATGTTGTGCACGATTTGTTTAGTATATCTTGCAAACGCAGTAATAATTTTTTAATAGTAACGTTATGTTCCACAACAGTTACTTTATTTCATTTGTAAAGCTGCATATTTTTTACAAAACTCGTAAATACTGCAGTGCTTTAGGCGAAGTTTCTAACAAAATAGTCGGCGTTTAAAGTGTTAATATTCTCCCAAATATACATAATAATTAAGCGACCTATTTTGAATGGAGCAGCTTGTACGTTTAAGATCTTTATTTCTGAGTCACTGTGATAATGGATTCTAGACATCTCCATCAATTACTTAGCCTTTCATCTTTGTTCTATCAATCAATTGAACTCGAGCAGACGTTAATGAAGTTGGCGTTCATGAATATTGATAAAAAGCTTTCTGGTAGAAAGGTCTGAAAACGGGATTCCATGCACCGAACAGCGTATTCCCATAATGTTGTAATACATTCCGTTAAACACGCCGCGAACCAATTCGATGCGTACAGACAATGCGGACGCTCATTACTCTCACGCAATAGCCGGGCATGCAAGAAATAATTGCGAGTTGCTAGGGCCTTCGACCGAAGATCTGTCGGAAGTTCGAGCGGCGTGCGTGATTCGCGAACTTCGTTGCTCGTGGGAAAAACCATTGCATCGCGTTCTTTCGTTGCTTACGATTAATTGCCGCATTGAAATAATAAGCATGAGATAGCGTGTTAAGAGTGAGAATTTTAATATTTATATAGTATTTCAATGTTTCCATCCTAATGGAATTAAGCGCCTCTGCAATTTCCATATCTTACGAGCCTTATAAACTTCTCTATTCTTCGAACCGTTCGGCCATTTAACTTCGTTTATGCGTTCGCGCGTGCAATCGGAAGGCACGCAGACATTAAAGTTGCAGTCGTTATCGAAATCGAGGCACCGAGAGTGCAAAGTGCATCTCGAATCGAAAATTCAAACGGGCTCGCGGTCGGTTTTTAAGCGGTAACAGGCTGATATCGCAGTGCAAGGCGCGGAAAGTTCGAAAGTTGGAGCTTTCGTGGCGCCTTTCCGGCGTTCTCTGCGACACGAGGAGCCGCGGGGGCGGTCGGGGGTTTGATCGACGACGGCAGACTTTTAATTACGCCGAGAACGGGGCGTAAGTCTCGCCACGTGGAAGCGAAAGATAAGCCTCCTCGGGAATGGAACGGAGTACGATGCGAAGTTACGCCGCAAATTATGCAATTAAAAGTACGAACGGATACGGGTCTTTCCCCCCCTACCCTAGCAATCACTTCCGATATTCAATATCGACTGGTGCCGTGATTGGCGTAACCTTTTTCTCTTTTCCAACTTCGATTATTCTAACGTATCCATCTACGTTCGAATATCCTTCGATTGCTCTTGGAATTTGCTAATCCTTTGCACTCCTATTTGCACGTTGAATCACACGCAACATTTTTAAATTGCTAGCTTAGATATGTATTATATATTTCGCAATGTAACAAAAGCCAAGTTCAACAATGTTCCAACGCTAGTAAATAGGCTGTGGATTTTTATGCAAATTCATAGTTTTACCGAGTTAAAGAATGTTTGTTAAGAATGAAAGTTAAAGAAATTAAAGAAATGGAACTTGAGCGATGATACGAACCTATTGTTATTGGACTAAACAATTTCTCATATAGCTTCATGTTTAAGGTACGTTACAAATACGATTCGTAGCTGGATACTTTTGCACGCCACTGCGTACAGATTTAAATTGCGCCATTGAAACGCAATAATTTACCTTCACGAATGAATAATACTGACTAGGGACACAATTATGTCAATTTTCCCTCTCGTTCTTCTCTTCACTTTGCCTTCTCTTAACCCATATACAACTCCCAGTTGAAGCAGTTCTTCAATACGCGCAAACGAACCAAAAGCCATATCTCTGTTCGCGCAAAATTCGTTCCTAATCAGTGGCTGACCCGAAGGTGACTCAATTCCCAGATACATGGATGCAATCGCCTAGCAGGCGTCGGCTTTTTCCCGGCTCTCTCTTTCTCACGCGATTCGTCATCGATGAAACACCAATCACTGGAAACGTAGCACCGCTTAAAACGTTGACTTTTCACAGAAAGGAGAGGAACCAGCGACGGGAAGGTTGCAAGGGGGACTCGGCGAGAGAAGTGTCGGTGTTCGAAGGCGCGCCTTTCGGCGCGTACTCATTAATTGGATCGCCAGGAGGGACTGGCGGCCAGGCACGGCCAGCCTCTGCCACGGGAACTCGATAATCTCGCGTCTGTTTGCTGCGGCCGTTTCCGATGCAACGGACGAACGGATCCACGGTGAACGCGTTTAAAGAGGTCCGCGTGGCTATTTGTCTTCGTTTTGCGCCGTTCACGCACTGATAGCAACGCCATTAATCATAATCCACCGGTCGCGACGCGACGTGCTCTCCGCGAGCTCACGGTTTAGGTACGAGTCACAGGCGCGCGCGAAACCGAACGACTACCTGCTTGACGCTGCTCCGCGCCGCGCCGCGCGAGCACACGCTCTGATATTATCCTGGTGCGAGACACTGACGCGTGATGGATTAATTGCGTATCACGTCGTCACGCCGATTAGAATATCGTGCCGCGATCCTTCCCCCCGAGCGATCGTGTGCACGCGTGACCGTTCCCTCGATTATAAATTAAATTCGCCGTGGCTCGGGTGCTCGGCTGCCCCTTCGAGTGCCGTTCGAGCTGCCGAGTGCTTCGAACCCTATGGCTGCTATGTGTACTATGAATGGTATGTCGAGGCGAAATGGGAGGGTACGTTAGGAATTTACTGGTCGTATTGGAAAAGGGGTGTTTGGAGTTGGGGTAAAGGGTGGTCTTCGGTGCAATAATCCTTGTTCCTTTAACCCTTTCGTTGCGGTAAATTCAGTGCGAAATATGCGTGATACCGTAGACAGCAAAATTTTGTATCTTTTATTCGAAGTGTACTAAAGTTAGGAGAATGTTGAATCGCAGTGAATTATTATTATTAGTTGTTATGAATGAGATTAGTGTATATAAGGCATATAAAATAATACATAATACATGACACAGTACATAATTCATAAGGGAACGTGTTAAAAGAAATTATGACGATTGGTGCAATAAATTCTTGAAGCAACACGCATTGTTTGAAAAAGAGTTCAAGCAAACGCGCAACTTATTGGTTTTACGCAGACTTGATTTAGGGGGTTAGAGTTACCGATTGTAGACGCATAGAAAGCTGAATGAAATGATAACACAGATCTCAGCGATCTCGATGGTGCATACAAATGGATGATTGATAGTAGTTTCCGGTAGTTTACACCAACGTTAATTAATTCCTGTAATTATGAATCCTACGTACCTACGTATTCTTTAAGATCCCGTAACCAATTTGCAAGTACTTAAAGATACCAATAACGTTAGATGCACGTAACCCTTTTACAGTTCCTCCATTCCTTGTGCTTTCATTGTTTGATAGAAAGAATACGTAACTTCACCTATGCATACATAATACATTTTGGCAATTATATTACGTACAATGCAACGTGAAATAGGGAATTTATAGTGTCGTATTCAACAACTTGTCCAAGCCTCTCTCGTATTGAAAAAGGTTAATTGTCAGAAGATACCAATGGCTTACTACGAACAGATGTTCAACGGCAACAAAAGGGTTAAATCCTTTTCTTTTATTATTTAAAGTGCATTATACGGAGCTAACGTAAGACGAAGGGGAGTTAAGAAACTCCCTTCGTTATTGTACTATTGCTTCTCGGCGAGAATGCATTGACTCGTAACGCCAACGTATGAAAATCTTCATGCATATGTAACAGCGAATGAAATGTCGAATAGGCGATGATAGGATGTGGTTGTCCATGGCAATATTTTCACGATTATCCGTTCCCTAGCGAACCCATATGATTGCGCAATGGTAAAGGGCACTCGGCGCAATCGTTACATTATAGTTACGTCTGGCGTGTAATTCTTTATCCGCTTTCCAAAGACACGGATGAACTGGTTCCTCGACGAAACGTCATTACTCCCATTCTACCATGCGGAATACTGCCCTGTAATTCCACCTGAAAACCGCCGCGAGAGTTCTAGCTTACGTGGCGATGCAATATCCCTTCGAAAAGTCGTATAAATTTACGATCGTCGATGCCGTGTTTGCTTAGACCTATCGCAAGCATGGAATGAGCATGGTAACGAGAATACGGAACGTTTAACGGCGACATGCGATAAAAGGAGCTGATTTAAGGATTCTAAAGGGTTCGCGATTCGATCGTTATTAATGCGCTTTAAGGCGGTATCTGAACGTCTGTTGGATTAATAATCTATTAGCAGTTAATACTGGAACTACCAAGGCAGTCAGAATGACTGGATAAACAATTATCCACAAAAGTTATACGAGTTTGCAATGGTGCATTTCTTTTGTACAAAATTTGCGTGAAGATTTATTGGATTTTGCGAATATCTACCATTATTATTTCTTCGGTACAGATAAGTATACTTTAGTCGTTGGTAGTTCTAGTGCTAAAAGCACTTCGGATTATTGAGAACAAGCTAATTTTGGAAGATTCACTGTTGTAATAAAATTAATTTATATAGTGCAAAGGTGATCAGGATATCTGTAGATAATATACATGTTGGAAGAATAATCTTAATTCTACTCCGATTATCGTAGGTGGTATCATTAAGATTACTCTAATTCAACCCCTTAACGCTCAAATTATTCTTTAGCTTACTGATTAAACGTGACCAAATTTTAATAGACAAATTCTGATATGTCAGGTTTTCTTCGTTTTCAATGGTGTGCAGAGTACGTTCATCAAAATAGAAAATGGGGAGAGCAAAATAGAAAGACACAAATTATTAACAACTATACCGCGGACTATTATGCAAATTCATATTTTTGAAGACACGCACAAGCGAGCGAAACTTAAATACAAATTAGCTTTTCTTTTCAAATATAACAATGTGTACTTTACCTACTACTATACTTTGCTTTAGTTACTGCTTGCTACTTAATGCATATTTTTGCACGCTACGTTCATCCTGTATTTCTTATCACAGTTCTGATTTTTCAGAAATGCATAAAACTCCGCAGTCTGTTAATAACAATAGCAAAAAGAAACGCAACACTAACGAGCCCGAGACGCAAGGGGTTAAATTACAATATAAACCTGTACCTTATGGGATTCGTTCAAAGAATTCTAATTTGCTCCTGCGCTGAGACATTGTAGAAGTGATAAAAAATGGACGGAGAAATTAAAAATGTGCGAGTCGCACCTGAATCGATACACGCTGCTAAAACAGCAAGCAAAGAGCGGCGCGGGCGCGGGTCGTTGTACCCTTCCGTCTCAAAGTCACGTGCGCGAGCAAGCAGACCTCCCTTCTCTCTCTCTCTCTTTCTTTCCTCTATTTCTCTCTTCGTGTTGGATAATGGATGAGTCCCGATATTTACATATTTTTCCATGTTCGTGCCTTCTGCTTGGCCACGGTTAGGTCAGGCAAGGTACAACCTAGCACAAAGTAGCACCAAGACCGCGACTACGGTCGCCGCGACCGTGTCGCGTCTCTGAAACGACCGTCGCGTCGAAAATTCGCGATCTCCAAGCTTCAAGGCATCTGTGATCTCGGCACGTGCATCCATCATTCCATTGAAGTCACCTAATTGTCATCTGCATTAGATTTTTCGTTTACAATTGCTGCAAATACAAAATATTTATCATCTACATGTGGAAGATGATACATAGAATTGAGAATATAGTGGGGATGGATTATTTGTGTTATGGTGTTTGGTGTATGAATGATGCGTGGAGATTATTATTAAGGTGGACAAGCGATTACAGTTTCACTTGAAAGTGAACATTTTGATCCTGGAAGAGTTGCTTTATTAAACAGTGAACTTTAGAAAAGGAAGCGATAATTTTGTTTGGTGATAAAATATTATTTCCCTTGAAGATGGAACGTTAATTTCTTTGCTCTTCGTCTGCGTCTAATTTCTACGTACAATTTTAGAACATCGCACTCCGACTAATCTCATTATACAGAATACTTCGTTAATACAACGATATCCCATCTAGAATGAATTCAAAGTGATTTAGAATCACAGATCCGTCGTAAAGCGAGGTATTGCAATCCTGTATATCTAAATGCACTCTCAAAGTTCCCACAATAAATGGAGAACTGCAATGCTATTACGATTTATAAATTCTATAAATATAAATTTATCAATTCCGGATCTTCAATGCAAGAGTTTCTCTTCATTTCCTGTGGTGCACCTATCGTACAATTTAATTCCACCCGTACATGCAGGCGATGTGTTTAGATGACAGCGTGCTAGGAGCATTGTCTCGGTTTAGTCGCGAAGGGAGGCAATCCCCGGAATAATGGCGACTCTTCCAGCCTCCATTATTCCCATGGTTGTTCGGGGAATTTTGAAAGCTTCCCGGTATCCGGCGCGTTGCGTAAGGGAGGGGTTAGGCTAGTCGAGTGTCTGAAGTTCCAACTGCGGGGTGAGTGGAGGTTACTACCCCCGGTCGCCGGGCAGACGGTAATTTTTCATCCCAACGCCTCCGCTTCTGGTTACGCTCAAATCCCGTTTTCACAGTATTGTTAAAAAGTTTTTCGCCTTTTGAGCTCTGGCTCTGACTTCTCAGGCACGCTGCTGTAATTAAGCGAGGAGAAAGATCAAAGCGATACTTATTCTCGCGAATAAAGGACATTCGCGAATGTTGTTTCAAAGGGAGAAAAATGATACAAAAAAAATGGGCTATGTTGCGGTGTATACATTTTGAGACTGACTTGATTTTCTGTACCATTGGATACTTATTATTAAACTGCGCATTTGTATTATTAACAAAATCCAAGAAGTGGGATCTAAGTAGGAAGTCGTTTCACCCGTCATTGTCCTTTAATGGAAACTTAACATACGTTACATGAAAGTTTCCGTGCTGAAAAACTATTTATTCGGAGTAACTCAAGTTTGACGACAGACTGACTTACAATTTGAACGACTCGCTTCTGAGTTCAAATAACGTTTACGGTAAATCAATGACCACACATTTCGACTGGCCTGGTAGTTCTAGTGTTTAAAAAAACCTGCATCAACCATCTCCATTGAATACGAGAAAAAAACGTGCTCCTCTAATTACCTAGCCATCCGAGAAATCGTGTTTCGTCTGGAGTGCGTGCACCCAGGGTGAACGCATTGTGGCTGGGAGCGAGTCGAAGCGAGTGGAAGCGAGCAGAGTGGAGCCGATGTGCGTCGGACGAGCGATCGGAAAAGTGTCGACGGAGTAGGGATGTCGGGAATCTGGTGGGGAAGGGATCCCAGGCAGGGTTCGAGCGCGTCGGCGGCGCTTAGGCGCTCGACACGGGGGCATTGCCGTCGTGGCCGCAGTTACGATCCGATCGAGCGTCTCGTAGCGTGTTGCGACGATCCTCTCGCAGGATTCTCGCAGTTGCTCACCTCAGTCAGACACGTGTTCGTGTGTTTTCAATTCGTGTTTCTTCTGCGCGAGCAATCGTAACGTCAGCAAAACTCAACGAACGTCGATTATCGCTAAGAGAGTTACGATAAACCCTCATTATTTGGTGTCTTGTATCAATGAATCGGCAAATGATCGGCGACCTCCCGGTGTCTCGACGTTCCAACTTGAAGCTTCGAGTCTACGTATCATCGAGAGGATGAAGATATATAATTTTGCGAAGCAGTGGTCGAAGTTCTGTGCGACGTAACGCAGCTGAGGATCGGTTGCGATGAAGGGCGCCGCTTATTGCGAAGGTTGTCGAGGAAAGTGAAGTGACGGTATTTTTTCTTCGTACGAGCGTGTGGTCCATTCAACCGGCCGGCGGTGAATGAAGGTACCAGAGGCGAACGATTCGCCGTAGGTCAGTTTCTCGAAGGAGGTCGTCGAGCGCGACCGTGCTCCGTTTCCTCGCGTACAGCCCTCCGCTCGAACGCGGTGGCGGACGATGTCCTCTAGAACCGACGCGCTCCTACATTCGAGCTCGTTGCCAGCGACGCAGTTCGTGCACCGTAATTTCGAGAGATGACAGGATCGCCATGAGTATCAGCAAGAGCATCGTGCTTACGATCGATAGTGACACGTAAAGGAAACGGAGTCGCCTGTGACTTTCTGGATAATACACTGGATTTTTATGTAGTTCGGATAAACATCCTCGGCGATTTTGTGCCTCTCGGCGGTTGAAGCTACGTATTGGAAACTTGAAGTAAATCGTGATAACAGTGTGCTAATCGTGGTGAAAAAAACTCTGTTGACTGGGATTTAAGTGGCCAGTGTATGGAAATATCCAAGGAGCTACGACTACCGTTGGGATTATTCGCAAAAGGCAGAGGTGAGTGCATGTTTTCGAAATTCTTAGAATCGTGTCGTGTTTATGAAGTTCGCGTGGAGACCGTTGAATACTTGGAACTGTTTACAGTTTTTCGGAAACGTCTAGCTTCGCGTGATCGCACCTGTGCGATGTGTACATGATCGATGGTAGCGTTTAAGCTGATACGCATTTAGGGGTAAATAACCAGACGCTATCGCGTGTAGAGGTTAACGAATATCGTTCGTAGTTTTCTTGATCGTTTAGATGTATTGTTCGTTCTACTTTCTCGACCCTTGGCGATCGATCGCTTTCTCGTTAAGATAGTCTTCGATTTTGGAGCAGTAGACCAATCTAAAGATAAGTCCTTCGAGCTTTTAGGTATCGTTAGATTCTCAAGTAACTCTCCGCTAGGGAAATCTTGATATAACTGAAACGCGAAATTAGTGTACTGGTGATTATGAAAGTGATGTAAGTTGTAAGACAAAAAGGAAGAAAAGCTTGCATATTTTTCTGATGTAGATCAAGATAACGCAAAATAAGTAAAAACCTCAAATTATTTAGTTTTTTGGCATACACTACTTTCATAGTTGTCGGCTCAATTATTAATCCTAAAAAAATGGAACTGGAATCGTTACGTAAAAGATCAAGTTTATTAACCCTTTCGATACTAAGAATAACTATAGTCACTCGCCAATATTTCGTTTTACTTAGCGTATTGGTCTAGTTTGCCAGTCCCAGGCTAGATGCATTGTTCTGCGTTTGCTTAGTATTCTTTGTATAGTAATTGATTACAGAATTTCCGATTTTTGAAATAGTAGATGTCACATTGTTCGCAAGGGGTATCTGTAGATCTGTGCCATGGCCAATTTTGTCGCAACGAAAGGTTTAAATGATGTTTCTGCTAAACGAAATGGAATTCGTCTATGTCTATTTTGACCCTCTGTAGGCAAACATATTTTCTCACGTTGGAGAGACAGACTTTTCCTAGCCTAATTCTTTAGGCTTTCAAAAAATCTGAAACAATTCTGGGATACGTGCCAACGTCTCTACTACATTATGCAATCGTTCGTTAAGTTAAATGACTGAAACTGTTTTCAATAGAAACCAAAATTCAAAGGCAAGTCCTCAAAAATCCTATTTTCTTTTGGTCATCAACGACTCGGGTTGCCTACTAAAAGTTAAAGACATATGAGATAATTAGACTACGGATCTTTATGCATTTACGGAGAATTGAATTGCACAAAATATGCAGAAATATACTAGATGCTCGAAGTGCATCTTATAACATTTGAACATCTTAAAACCAGTCTCTATTTAGGTTTTATTTAACTGACACTTACAAAAATATGAATTTGCATATAGATCCGTAATCTAGTCATAATAAACGATTCCTATTGAAATAGCATGTTTTTGATATTTTTCATCCGAAAAGGGTTCCACGCGGTGTCGCTTGCCCCGATCTTTCTATAATTGAGGAACTTAGATTCCGTGATAACAAGAATAGTAAAATATGTAAGATATTTCCGAGCGAACCGTAGAAAAACTACTGTAACGTCATAAAATGCTGATTCTGTGGCAATGCTATTAAAACCCACAAAAACACCCCATATAAAGCTCGTAATATAAGCGATCAGATATAAACACCCCCTTAAGGATTCTCATTCGACACACATCCCCCGTGCTAGGCTGGTAGGAAAGGACGCCTGTAAAGCGTTCTAGGCGCTCTTCTCCTCGAACGGTATTAAATATCATCAGGAAACGGCCGTTGCGCTACCATAAATTGCGCGCGTTACAACGGCCTGCCAGCCCGTAAATCGGCCTTGCGACACGTTTATTTCCAGGCGCCATTAATTAAAAGCCACGCTCGCTATCCGCTGCTGCCCCTCTTCCTTCTCTTCTTCGCTACCCTTCTGTGCGCGCTCCGTGAATCGCGAAAGGTGGAAGGCGAAATAATTACGCAATAAGGGAGGGGAGGGGGGGGGGGGGGGGGTAGATAGCAGCAGTAAAACTAAGTACAGTCGTCGGAATCTCATTTCCATTCACGACATTTACGGTGGCTGCTCGAATACCGCCGAAACAAGTTTGGCAGGTCGCTCAAGCATAATCGCGTTTATCTGGACGAGAACGGTCGCCACGAGTCCTCTGTTACCTCGCGAAAAATGTGTCGCGGAGTATATGAATGGTCGTGTGTGTTCTTATTTTTTTTTTATCAGGCTACCTCCTTTTCCATGCGTTCTGACGCGCGACACGTTGATTATTAATACGCGTTGACATTGGCTTGGCAGGTGTCCGCTTACTTTTCACATTTCGAGTAGCTAGTTTTGTATCGCTGATTCTACGCTTGAACGTTAGATAGGCGCTGATATATCGATGGAGTAATTCTCGGATAGGATTGTACGCGTTTCGGTAACACGATTGGTGTTAGTACAATGTGGCTGTGAAAAGTATTTTCGACGAGGCGATGTTTTTATTAGATTCTGTATTTCAATTGTAAAGTGATAAGTTTGCGTAAATAGTCTATGTTAAAAGTAACGGGATTGGTTATATTATATTGATTCAAACATTGAACATATTTGCAAAGAGAATTCGTTTTATTAGAAGCATATTCTTTTGGCATTAATAGAACACTATTGTTAATCAATCAGTGTACGAATTCATAGATTTTCGAAATCGCTTTGGATACTCTGGTTTCACTTGTACAACAATGCACTTATTCGTCGAACTGCGACGAGTTTGTTGAATTGTGGTCGGAAAGCAAGTACCGGTGTTTGCATTTACACCAAATTCGCGTAATTGGGCTTCCTATAATTACTTTACGCCCAAGACTCAAAGTTACGATAAGTTTTAAAGGTATTGCAACCATACGACCAACAGATTTCCAGAAATCTAGTCATACGTTGATTGATCATACCCAGTGTTACAATTAATGGCGAAGAAGTATTCTTCGAATATAATGAATGATTTTTGTAAGTGTGAACACTGCTTCGACTATTATGCGATCAATCCCGTTACTTTTCAAACAAACCATGTTAATGGTTGAGAAGTTTAATATATATTGAACCTGATTCATTAATATTTAACCCTCACAAGACCGGAAGCTTATGGAATTTTATGCAAATTCAGATGCCTATTAACAAACTCAAATAACTGAAATTTAAATAGATGCAATTATATAGATACATTTGGGTAATGCAATAGATGCATTTTACTCTCGATATTTTGTATTTGCTTGAATATTATACGCTGCTTCTAATCTTTGTACATTCAGATTTTCACTAAATGCATAGAAATACGCAGTCTAATAATAATCGGTATACTTCTAATTTAGAATTCAATATATTCATACGTGAGGTATTTCATAGATAAATATTTTAGCATAAGCCGACTCAATATAATAGCTTTCCGGTTGCTTTAAGGGTTAAATGCAAAGCTAACTACGGAGCCGTGTTATAAATTCATTTCGTACTCACTGTATTTCGCTTTTCGTTGGCGAATCGTGGAGATCGCGATTCGCTTCCTTAGGTCAGACCAGAAACACGTAACTCCGTACCGATTCGTACGTTTTAAGTGTGCTTTCTTGGGGAGAGTTGCGCGTGTAAGGTTCGTCCAGGAAGAAGTCCGAAATTAGGGCGAGCTTATCGCGAAACGGATTTGCCATTGGCGACCAATAAACCTCCGGGCCGTGAGAAAAACGCTCTCGATCGGCTGTTTAATCGCGTCTCGATCGTGGGGACTCGACGTTCGATCTCACGCTCCGGCGATCGTGGATTTGAGGCCCCTTAGCTCCGCTCTCGTTATCGTATCGTTCCTGGGCGTGTATATCGTCCGCGTACAAGGTTCACGAAATGGGCTAACGTTGTTCCAAGCCGTGATAGCCGCGCGCTTTCGAAAGTTTGCCCCGTTCCCCGTAGAACCGTTTCGCCATTCAAGAATTTCGGACGGACTCGAGTTGTCTGCGTTCTTGTTTTCACGCCCGCGACACAGTGATCGTTGGCTGGAAACACGCAGTCCGGCATCACTTTCTCGACGATACGTCGATGTCGATACGCGATGCTAGTTTTCCTATCATCTCCGCCGTGATGTGTTTGAAACGATTTATCGTTCGTCGCGCGCGTTGCTTTTCGATGCGACGAAAGATAACGCGACGATGTTTGGTCGAAACGATGAGATTGTTGAATTTTCTGGTGGATTTTATTGAGGATACTTTATGGCGAAAGTGACGCCGGTGAGATAGTTAAGGAAGGAAATATATCGGCACTTGGGAGTTCTTTTGGAACTTGTATTGAGATGTTGCTGGAACGAAGTGCGAATCAGCCAGTGAAGCGTGACAAGTACCTACCACAGATAATTGATTCATTTCTTCTTATTACTCCACCTTAAGCTTGTCACCTTGCGTGGTATCTGATACACGCGGGCAAATGGGAAAAATAAAACTGCACCCCTTTCGCTGGGAAACATTCCTTTTCATGGGCCGTATCTTCTTGCTACCGCTTATCTCTTCAATATTAAATCGGACGGAGAAGGGTTCGCAAGAAAAACAACCCTTGTCAAACCGTAGAAATTTTGACACGAGGTTCATAAATTCACGATTTAATTGGATGCAGCTCTTTTGCGATACGAGTGCCGATAGCAGCTATGGAAATCGTACGATACGATGAATATTTTAATGAATAAAATTAAAAGCTGTTCGAACAAAAATTGAAGATGCTAGATTATTCGTTTACTCTTCAGGAGAAAGATAAATGTTAACAGGGGTTGCCCTTCTTATGAACATTTCAATTCTTCGTTTCATTTATTATTTGCTCCTTCAATATTAACCCTCTGAGGTCGAATGTCACGATACACGTGACAAAATATATATTTCGTTATCTGCAACTATTATCGCGTTTATTATCTGGCAATAGTTTTATTATTTTGTTGCACCTTAAGTTTTATACACCGTAACATTCTTGCTTATCTTTCCAAATTAATTAATATGCAATTTTAGTTTAGCACATTTAACGCAGGCACAACTGAATCACATTCTGTCTCTGATTAGAGACTAAATTTTACACGTTACATTTGCATTCTGACGACAAAATATGTCTCAAAGCAAGGAAAAAGATTTTATTGACGGTGACGATATTAGCAGTAGCGAAAACGAATTCGAATTAGGTATTTGGGTATTCGAAAGTGTAAATCTTAAATTCGACCCAACGAGAAGTATCGCTTAAAGGCATCTCGACCGTAAAGGGTTAACAATTGATAAGAATACTTCATTCCACTCGCCATTTATTTCTCCAACATCAACACGAATTCTTCATTTCGTTTATTTCTTCCATATCAACAGGAATCGTTCCTTTCGTTTCCCACGTTCCACGTTCAAATCACAATCCACTCGAAGGGGAATTATATCAAATCATTGCACTCGACCAGCTTTCATTCTCCAAACCAATATTAACACGCATACCAATCGCCCGAGCAACCCACATAAAATCCGTCCCAGCTCCTGCTGGCCCGTTACACCTTCTCCCAATCAATTATCGGGCCGTCCAACCGGCCACCATAACGCAAGATCCGCGATGTCCCGGTGTCGGCGACGCTGCACCTGGCAGCAATTATGATATACGAAGTAGCTCCCCTTTCTCGAAGCGTGTGTCGACCGACCGTGGAATGCGGCCCGGTGCGCACACCGCCTGCCTTTTTCGAAATCGCCAGTTTCGCGAGCGCATCGCCCACGTATCGCTCGATTATGTGCCATTAACCGGCCTCTCTTCCCTCGTCCCCTGTTGCACCCCGTCGTTGGTTCTTTCGCGGTCTGGCCCTGATCGTCCCGCCCACCCCCCGTCGGCCCCGTGGCCACCTAGTGCTACCTGCCGAGTCGTGGGCAGTTTGGAATGCGCGTATGCGACCGACCGCAGCCGGCTCGTCGAGTATTATCGTCCTAATACCGAGCACCGAGAACCGTCTTTATTAGCGAGCACGCGGACCGAAGTTAAGCCACGTTTTCAACGGTACTGCGTTCGTAGATGTGTATTGGGGATGCAAGTGTAGGGCTGTAGAGAGGGGATAGAATAGGAAAAGGAAGGGTGTTGCGTTTCGTCCTGGGCCTGCTAGTGGACTCATCAGTAAGGCTACCTAGCAGGCCCTGCCTTAGACTTGGGATATTGGAAGGAAGGTTAAAGGCGGTATATATGTGGACGAGGTAGTTGGAGGGAGTACTTTCGAGAAAGCCTATTTCGTATGTCCCTCTAGTGGTGGGTGCAGGAGAGCCGCCACACAAGAAAGGATTGGGTTGATGTTTCTTGGCGACAGTGATTGTTTTTGGTGGGTTTTGGGGAAGGCTAGGTAGGGTTATTCGATATTTGGGTAATTTAGGGGGCGAACAGTGGTTATAGAAATATTGGCACGCTTTTATTTGTTGTGACATTTTTGCAGGGTGAAAATTTGCCATGGGTTGTCCGGTGATGGCAACTGTGATGTATTTTAGAGTGGAGGCGATGAAAAATGTATGTATAATAGTTTAAGGGGTCTTGAAGGTGTTGTAATAAGTTTGTAAAACGTTACTAATTAACACTGCATTAGCAGAAATGTATAGATTTAGATAGGTCTCACTTTGGCGAAGAATTGTCGTATAACCCGTTTTCCTTGCTTTTAACTAAAAGAAGAAGGATCGCAGTACACACGTTGAATCGGATGACGAAAACCGGACAACGCGAAAAGGCTTTAAACGGTACAAAGTTTGATGCTTCCGAATAGTAAAGGGGTTAAACTCGGTACGTACCTTCAAGAACGGAACCTAAACTTCGCTACTATTACAACAGAACACAGCATACAAATGTTGCTCCTGAAGCATCAATTATTCAAATAAGATCAACAGCGCGCCATCCTCCCAATCATTGAACGTACTAACATCTCCCGATCCGACATCGACCCGCAGCCCGTCATCACCTTTCCTCAAACACACCAATCATCCTGAAATCCATCGAAACCATGTGTACGTCACGCACGCAACAACGGTCTCGGGCAATTTCTTTATGAAACACAGCCATCGGTTTCTCGAGTTCGCGCGTTACACGTGTGGGAACGCGCCTTAAGGCCGAGTCGAAGCGGTCCGCGTTGGTAGGCCGCAGGTACGCCCACGCCGTTAGATAATTCATATCATTGATATTACGAGGCCCCGCGGCCAATGCACCGGCAACTCGCTACGTCATTCACCATAAAGATCGACTCGGGAGATTCGTGGCTCTCGTCGAATGCTGGCTCGGTGCACCGGCTCACGCTCGATCCCGTGTGTAGGTCGTTCGCGCTCCTCGCTCCGCGGCGATGCGAAAAATCGCCCGAGAGATCGCGACGCTCGATATATCGCTCCGTGGCCCCGTGCCGCCGCGTTCCCCACGCCGAAGAATGCGCTGAACGTTGCCGACCTGGACACGTCGTTATCCGCGTTGCTGCTGGATCGCGCGATTCTTGGATAAACCCTCCTTAACCATCGTTCTCCGTTGCAAAAGTTCACGGTGAATTGGCGATAAACGGGAATCGATGAGGTAATTTTGGCTGGTTGAGGGTTGGCACTGATCGTTAGGATAAGCGAGGGGTGGATTTGTATTAGGGTGAATTTTGGGGGATGTCGAAGTTGGGGTTGATGAATGGAGGCGGTGATATATATGTGGAATTGTTTGGTAGATTCGATATTAGGGTAAATTAGGGGGTGGAGAGTGGTTACAGATATATTACCAGGATACTGTTTATTTTGGTACCTTTGCAGGGAAACAATTTTCTATAGATTGTCCGTTGATGGTAGTTATGATGTGTTTTAGAGTGTAGGTGATGAAAAATATAAGTCTAATCATTTGGTAGATTTAATGTTAGGGTTATTCAGGGAGTGGACACTGGTTGCAGAAATATTGCCACGATACTGTTTATTTTGGTACTTTTGCAGTGGCAAAATTTGCTTTGAATTTGTTGTTCATGGTAGTGATGATGTATTTTAGAACGAAGATGAAAAATGTATGTATAGTAGTTTGGTAGATTTAATATTAGGGTAGATTAGGGGGTAGACAATGGTTACAGAAATTTTGGCATTTCCGTTTTGGAAAAATTTGCCGTGTATTCTCTATTGATGATAGTTATAATACACTATAGAGTTGGGATGGTGAAATTTATGTGCAATTAATCGGTGGATTTAATATTAGGGTAATTCAAGGGGTAGACAGTGATTATACAAACACTGGCACGCTACTAATTATTTTGGTACTTTTGCATTGGAAAAATTTGCTATTGGCTGTCTGTTAATGATGGTTATAATGTATTATAGAATGGAGATGATCGTTTGGTAGATTCAACGTGTTAGGGTAATTCAGGGAATGGGTAGTGATTACAAAAATATGTTCGCTGCTCTGTCATTTTCGCTTTGAAAAAATTGGCTGTGAATTGTCAGATGATGATAGTTATTGGAGTAAATGTAGAACGAAATTAATTTAGAGTGAATTTTGTAGGTTGCAGCCCTTCTGGTGAATAGAAATGGTGAAAGATACGATCGTTGGCGTGTTAGAGTGGCTATAAAAAAGATTAACATTACCATTCTATTATATCTTTCGGCTCGGACTGTAAGCTGCATAAATTTGCACATTTCATATGCAATAACCTAATATTGTGGCATTCACGTGTCGCCTAATTAGACCCGACTGTATTAAATGCCACTATATGTAGGCGCAAAAATGGATGTTGCAGAACTGCAATATAGTAGCTGATTTATAGCTCTCGTTAAACAATTTTTTTTATAGCCACTACGCGTGTTTCGATGAAAATTTCCAGACGAAATATTAAGCTTGATGAATATCGTAAAGTCTAATGCCTCGTTCAGATTAGGTAGCTTAGTTATTCGTGCTCGAGCCACTTGAATTCATGTAACTTGACCTGAAAGTCTCGTTTAGATTAATCAAATGTATCCTGAATCCAACTCTCCTTCGAATAACTTGGCTAATCTGAAAGTGACTCGAATTCAAGGAACATCTCAACGGTAATTTGGATGACGGAATTCTGTTTTGCGTTCGTACGACGGGTTTTATGTTACTTCTTTCGAAGAGTGACACGGCTATAAAAGCTATTGGATGCTGGTGCATCAGCTAGAAAACGGATCTGTCCATCAAAGCGATGCAGAAATGCGATCATACCGCTGGGATATTACTCTGTGTACAGTGGGATATCAAGGTGACATAGCGGTTTTGATGTCACCGCATACGTCGGAGCTTTCCGAGCGACACGGTGGCAAATGATACCGTGCGTCGTATAATTAACTTTGTATGGAACGTCCACACGCCTTTCGTACGCAACAATTTTTGTCTTCTAATAAGCACAGTTGGTCTCCACCGCGCGTTCTCTAATTACGATACTCCAATTTGTTCGAGTTCCTTTTGAAGCCTTTTACCAGAGCTTACGGTTAACAAGAATTTGCAATTTTTTCCCCGCGGTCTACTTACCTTTTTTCCTCGAATTCAGATCCAATCTTCCTTTAAAAACAAAACAAAAAAAAAACAGCTAACGCTCGAGTAGTCGATACAGTAGACTAGTAACCGAACAACTTTATTTGCAAAACACAAAGTACGAAACTCGAACATTCAATTACATGCAAATCATTGGCGATTGCAAGAGGAAGACTGTGTATATCGGCTCGTAAAAATGCGTGAGAAACCGGGAATCTTCGATTCCACGTTTCCTTGCTTCCTTTCACCGGGCGAAACGAATTTTTCGCAACTCTTCACTCGCGATCGTTGATATTTGCTTTGGTTGCGTTGTCGGCATCTCGCGTCGAGTACCGAGACCACCACCGGTGCTTTCGATATGCCGTTGAGAGCACGTTCCACGCCATTGTTTGCCTTTCGTAATGGCGGCTATTTCCGGTTTCGGTAATCTCTCATTACCGGCGTCGCACACTTGTCCGGTAATTGGTCACACGACCAACGCCGTGGCTACTATCTGACGCCATTTCAACTCTGAACATTGCAGATCATCGTGGAATTATTTTTGTTCTGTTGAGTTCGTCCTTGATTTCTTCGGAAGCCTCCAAGAATTCGCGTTGCAACGCGTTTTTCCATAGAGTTAGATTTGGCTTAACTCGCTTGCTATCCAATCCAAATCGCAGCCAATTGGGAAAGCTCACATACACATTTTAACTTTCAAATATCTACATATAAAATAAAATAAAATAAAATGTTTTAGGATGTGCTTTGGACTGATGAAAATGACATGAAAATTGACAAAATATAAAATTACAGATAATAAAGATTCTTAGATGTTTCATTACACGAATGAAATTGCTCCTCAAATTATACGAGATGTAGTTTTATTTTTTGTCTATGGTAAAAAGGTTTGCCAGTGCCAAACGCTTTACACTAGGGGCAATTTAAAATACGAGTATACTTGTGCTGGTAATGCATAATAACTTCGTTACGAATATACTCGTGGTTAGCAGCGAATGGGTTAAGATAGTTGATACTACCCGGGAAATTTTTTTAAGAGTTTTTGTCGAAGCTAAAGCATTGTATCTATGGAAAATATTTTTCTAATCGGAATTTATCGAGTGTTATAATTAGACCGCAGATATTTATGCATTTCTGGAGAATTTAAATATACAAACAGTATATCGAATATTTAAAGCGAGGCACTCGTTACAATGCTTAAGGATATACCTAACTAATCTCCATTTTGGTCTCATTACTTTAATTATAGTTGTAAAAATATGGCCTTGCATAATCATCCGTAGTCTAGCTTTAATATTAAAATTAGTTTATCATTTTTCACGAGACATCCTAGAACTTCTTGCCTCTTTTAAATTGGCAACTCTTATTTAAGTATTTAAGTAAAATTTGAAAATGATTATTTTATCATAGTTCCAGTTCAATTATCTTCGTTCGAATTAAGAAATTAGGGTATGGGGAATGCAAGTTTTCCGGGTCTGTGCGATAAAGAATCGTGTAACGGTGTTTCGCGTCTTCGGGATCATGAGGAAACTCCCGTTTTCAGGATTACAGTGATCGTTCTCCTCGCCGATTTCCTCATTTTTCTTCCGTTTCGAGAAAGAAACGGACGTCCAAGCCTGGGGGACGTTAACGTTAACGTTCAGTCAGCGAACAGCTGGAGTCCCTTCGGGCATCTAATGCAGATTCAATGGTGATTTACGCGGTGCACGCGGCTCTATCTTTGCCGTTGCAACCTACGCATAAGCACGAACACGATGTATCGTAATAATGCGATGCGAAAGGGAAGCGCCCCGACTGATTGCCACCGTGTGTCGCGGTTATGTGTTACGATGATGGAAAACTGCTTCACCTCTTCTCCTATCGGCTCTCTGTGATCATTCGCACATAATGACTTCGTATCGATGGCTTCATTCGAGTTTGCCTCCTTCCATTTTTAATCCTTTGCATCCGCGAGGTGACTCTCATTTAGCATTTCGTTTCACGCGTAATAGCGGAGATTGTTCAAGAATTAAATAAAACATCGAGTCGAATACAAGCCTTCGTAGATTTTAGAAGCAGTTGTTAATCCTTAAATTAGAAAAGCAACTATTTCGTAAATCTACATAAGAAGACAACTTTTCTGATAACAGTAAAGACCAGTTTGCTTAGAAACAAAGTTAATAATATTGTAAATGAAGTATTAGAGTGCCTCAATTTTGTAGTGCCTCGATCTCTTAGCGATTCAAATTTATAAGACTTGCAATTAGAATTTTTAAGCGCGCCGAGTTCTTAACGCTTCACTTCTTTCACGCTTCACATTTAGACGCTGTAGTTTCTTAATACCCCGACCTATTGGCGCCTTAATCTTTCTTAGTTTCCTGGTGTTTTGCGTTTCGAATGGCCAGAGAAGAATTCGTTTCCTTACTACTTCTGCACTACCACCAAAGCGAAAGCATTCTCAATCGTCCTAATGGAACAATTCGCTCGACACCTATGCAAATTTCATTGCCCACCTTGACTCCGCAGCACTGTCGTTCGCTGACGTGTAATTCGCAGACAGGGTCGAATTGAAACGGGGCGCGAGGGGCGTGAACGCTATAATCGTAATATATCAACTTGAAGTCGAGTATTCCGCGAGCGTGTCTGGCCCGTTGAACCACCGTTCTATCCGCAAATTACATTACTCCTTCGCTTTTTTCTCCGTCTATCTCTTCTGGTACACGTTCCGCGATTCCACGAGTTTTCCCCAGTGTCTCGATTCCACGAATCGATCGACCACCCTGCAAAAACGCGACGTCACGGCGGGACGCAGTTATCTGGAAAAGGAAACGAGCCTCTGCTCGGTTTCTCTCGATTCGTTATCGTAATCGCGATAAATAACATCGCTGGTGTAACATTGGCTCGAGAGTGGATATTAATTTATCTAATTTTGTTCGGCTGAATCTTTTTGATAGAGCAATGTTCCAAAAGATGAACACGTTTCACTTTACCCCTAGCTCTATGGTTTAGCTTCCTTTTTAATTATACTTGCAAGTTGGTAGGTGCAAATTGATTGCGTAGAAGCCTTAAAAATTTGTCGAGATAGTGTAAGATAAAGTTACATAAATCAATACTTGTTGAAGCGTGTTTGACTTGAATTTTTGCTGCAGCTCTGCTTTCTCCACGATCCAAAGGAAATTTATCAACTCGATACCTGCCACTTGTTGCGCAGAATATGTATATTTTTGCAATTACTGCTTTCTTTTTATCGTTAAGTCATGGTAACAATTTTATAAGCAGTCTTTCTTAATTTACATCAAACTGTCAAAAGTGGAGTTGACCCCTTTTTCCTCCAAAATCCTCAATTGCAGTGTATCGTCACTTTAATGAACACCGAAAGAATAAAAACTAACAAATTACGCGAAAGAACAATACAAAATTATTTCGCAAAGATCTCCCAATTTTTTTCTTCCACCCGCCGCATTACCAAATACCTATTAAAACAATATCTTGTAAAATTTCTTACCAATCATTCTCCAAAGCTTCCTAAGACCAACAAAAGCATATTCTTCCTACTTCCTACAATTTGCACCTAACTAAACCAACAACCTCCGCTCGTTCCTATTTTCGGTATCGATGTTATCTGCGCTGCCGAGAACAACGTTGTTTCACCAGATTAACTCGACAACGTACACACCCAAGCAAGGCTGCAACTAATTTCTTGTGTACGCTTGCCTCTCTTATCACGCGTCAATCCGTACATAATCAACTTAGGCTGCAGCCAGCAGGTCGTTGGATATTCCCGAAACGTAGCCTCGGCCGTTCTCACACGAAACGTTACAAGCTCCTCGCGGTCGCTTTCTCCTCGATCTAGCAGCACCCTTGTTCCCTCGAATCGTCCGTTATCTGACCGCACGTCGATCTCGTTGCACGTTTCCTCGTCGAGCAATTACGGATTAATCGACGTCACAACAGAACTTTTCCTCCGCCGTCGTTCCGCTCCCTTTGCATCTCTCGCGCGATTCGCAACGCGTTTTCGCGTGTTTATCTGCCGTTCCATGACAGCCTTGAACAAAGCTGCCTTTGTTCGAACCACAATTATTAATTGTGCCCCGTCACAAGAAGACTTTAACGTCCAAACGTTTGGCGCCTGCCAGCTCGATACGCGCGCATTCTTGCGTAAGTCTCTCCCTTTTTCCTTCTTTTCTCTTCGCGTTTCTTTTTCATCTCGCTTCTGAAATCTCTCCTCTCTCGCGAGTAGGAAGTCGTAATAGGAATCGTTCCATGCTCCAGGGGTGCAGTGTTGCATAAAAACGCGTTTAAAATCGCTCGAGAAACGCAGACGCGCACTTTCTCTCTTCCCAATAACGATTTTTTTTGTTGTTGTTTTTCTTTTTTTGTTTACCCTTGCCGCTTTTGAACGTTTAGTACTGCAAGAGTTTTATCGTCGGTCCTCGCGAAATTGCGAAACCTTTCCTCTACCTCTTGTTTACGCCGCATTTTTTACGACGCTGTTGTAATCGTTTATTGGCGATTCTTCACGGAGCGATCTGTAATACGTCAAGCATTCTTGTACTTCTTTGCGCTTTTCTCCTGTTTTTTTTTGTTGTTTTTGCTGTCAGACTTAATGCAACTGTGTGTAATTCAGAATCTTGAAAGCTAGGGTAATTAGCGTTAGTAATAGCAGAGCTGTTACCGGTAGAGCTGGTATTAGGTTTACTGTTACTTTTACTGTATTGCTGCTGTCGCTTTGCGAAGTCTGTGCTGTTTCAATTAGTAACGCTACCGCTATTATTTCTTGCATCATCGGTGTGTACCTGTTGCCTCTATTGCCAGCCATAAACAGATGTATATGTTCTCCGTGTTTGCCGTGCTAAGAGTTGTATTCTTGAACTTTCGATGACCACCCATTGTGTACTTTTAATATTGCTGCAACCCGCAGTGGCTCTCTAGGGAAAAGTCATGTTAAAGGCTTGAACTCGATTTTATTGCGGTTCAAACGGTGCTTTCAATGCGCTACGTTACTTAAGATAATTGGGGAATTACAAATTGCAGTCGCTTATATGTTTTATTATTACTCGGCAAAATTACTGAATCGGTTAAAAAAAAAAAAAAAAACTATATTGCGTGAACGAATTGTAAGAGTCTGTTAACAATGTCCGTCTTTCGTCGTTCGGTTGAAAATGAATATTACGATTGTATTGTTCATCTCCGTTTTCTCAGTTGAAAACAATGGAAACAGATATACGACATTTTTTCTATTGTCAACCGGACTACGTGAATTTCTATGGTCGAAAAACTGTGTTGTTTGAACGTGTTGCAAGATTAAAAAACCATATTATCCGAATGAGCTGTTAAAATTGTTCAAATCTACCAAATCATGAAATTCAATTCAAATCAATCATTATCCTATGGCAAGCATGGAAATTAACCATACGTACATCGTTTCGATCCTTCCCTTCAAACGAATTCCACCCAGAATTCCTATCCTTTAATTATTTCCAGCAATGTCTTATCACACCCTCTTTCATCTGTAACCCTTTGAACGCGAAGCTTTTCAGATCCAAAGACTCTCAGTTAGATTAAATCGACGGCTTACGGTTTGCTATAAGAATTAAATCAAATTTTCTTTATAATTGTCGCTACAGTAATTACAAAAATCTATTAAGTATATACGTCCATTTCAAACAATGGCAATTTCGGCCTTTGTCGGAAGTACAAGCTAATTCGCCAGACCACAAATATATATATGCGTCTCAAATTTTATCGAACCTCTTGTTCCATCCTTTATTTCCAACTGCATCGAGAGATTTCAATTCGCCCAAAGGTACACTAGAAATTTCTACCTGGATCGTAGTCTCTAATTTCAAGCTCGCGAACTTTCCCTCCACCCACAACACTCGCACGCCGAGTAGCGTAGGAAAAATCTTCTCAACAAACAAGTAAACAGAAAGATCGAGAGTCGAATTGTACCGCAGCGACGATTTAACATCGGGACCACTTTCCACCGCAACGTGTCGTCGCGGAGTTACATTGGAAACGGCGGTCGCATAGGAAAAGTCTGACTGGCGAGCGATAATCGTTAGTCACGCCGCCGCTTCGTCCATGGTGCTCGCGCGCGAAATACGTAACGAGACTTTCGCGCGCGAACAAAGCATCCGCACACAATCATGTAGAACACACACACGCGCGCGCGCGCATACACACACATAGAAAGAGGTACCAGGTGTATATTGTGGGTCAACGGTCGTAGGTTTTCTCGTCGCAGTGGTCACAGACCCGGACTCACTCGGCTGGTCGTCGAAGATTTCGCAAGCGGATCAGCCGTTCGCCCGGCACCAGCGTTCTCCGCTATGCGATAGCGCAGCGCAACGGCATTTGCATGTCACGTTGTGTTGCTGTTGCTGGCAGAACCGAGCCAGGTAAAAGGGGAAGGCTCCCCGAGGCTGATCGAGGATTAGTCGATCGACGCGAGATCGCTCGGTGATCGATGGAAATCGTGAACGCTTCGATGTAATCGACACGCGCGAAATTATCGTCCTACAGGTTTATGGTTGGAAACGTAGAAATTTAACGCTCTTGCGTTGGGAAATTTGAGAGTTTTCGGGACGTAAAAAAGGGATTAAAGTACGTATCATTGCGAGGAGGTTAGTTGCGGGGTATTCGAGAGAAAATATCCCACAGGAGATATTGGATTTGTGAAAGGGTTTGCAATTAGGCTGCGGATTTTTATATACATTTGTAGAAAGTTTAGATATGTAAAGAGGCACAAATTGCATGTAATATTCGAAGACGTAGAAAATACTTAAAGTTATGCACGCAAATCGTTGTATTTTGCGGGTGAAATAATCCTCCGTTTAAATTTCATTTCTTTGATTTGGTTAACAAAAATATGAATTTGCATATCCACAGTCTAGTAATGATAGTTACCAATAGGTGCATCGATTTATATGCGACGCTCTGTATGTCTTACAATTTTTGGGAACAACTTATTCTTTGCGAAACATATCCAAAGTAATTTACAAACTGTTACAATTAGATATTGAAGCAGATCTGTATCGAAGTTTCATTTCCTAAATCGTGCTTGTAAAAATATGAATTTGCATAAAAATTCGCAGTCTAGTTATTACCTTCTGTCGACTATTAGGTGCTAAAACTGTAGCGAATGCCAAAACGTTAATTACCATTAAGATTAAGGTATTAGAGGAAAGTTGAACAAAACAGAAATAGTCTGACAAAATGGGATATTCGATGCCATAAATTCTGCCCGAGCTTTTTGCTTTTGTTTCTGTTTTTTGATAGAAATGTCGTACCATTGTTTCCTTCTTGTATTTATTCCACACCGCTATTGTTTCCGATATTTTCGCGTTGGGCTAATAAAAAAAGCAACATGTGCAAAAGCTATGGAAATGAGTTCCTCGTGTTTTCTCGAATATTTGTATACATGTCAACTATTTTCAGCGCGGTATTTTCTGATCCCATCCAACGTTTCATTTTCGTTGTACCAAATTTTTACTCTCGCATCTCGAACTATCAACTGATATAATATTCATTATATTCGGCTTAACTTTAAAATAAATACTCTTGTAGTCACTGTAAGCTTCTTAGGGTAATGAATTTGATATTTCTGTTGATTTTACTTTGAATTGTGTTTGGGTATTTTGATCGTTCTTAGACTAGCAGGCATAGGCATACCTGGAGCTGGGTGTTCGAGAGACAGCATGCTTTCTGACCTTTGCACATTTGGTGCGAAGGCTGAATTTCTACATTAGTACACGTGCATTTTTGGTTCTTGCTTTCCCTCCCTGACCGTCGTTTTATGGCATGGGCCATTCTTGTACACGAGCCGCACGTTCATGCAGGCGATTTTCGTCACTTCACTGCGTTTCCTCAGCAAGGAAACATCAACCAGCTTTGTATTTAGTTTTACTCTTATTAAACGTTTATTTTATTTCGTTTCAATAAAAACTATATTTGGAAGCTAATCCCAACAATTTCTTGACGGGAACAAATACATACAAATATTTTGGGAATGCAATGAAGGAAATAAGAGTAATGACAAGTTTTGCGGAATTGCAAAGTTTTGATACCGTAATATTCTGAGAGCGTCTGGGTGGTCTATGAGATGCAGATAGAGGAAACGGAACTACTGTTCCGTTGAAATCCACTTGATGGCGAATGATACTCATCACTCGATAACTCTACCACACAGAAATTATTCGTTGTTTGATTACTGATGTTAACTTGGTATGATTAGTGCTTTCTGTGCGAGCAATCATCCAGAAGCAGCGTGTTTGTATTGCTGACTCGAAGGCGATCTGAAATTCTATGTTTCCGTCTTATTGACGTCATAAGGAAGAAAAAGCAATCGTATCAACTTCTGTGCTCCTAAGTTAGATATTTCCTCTACAAAAACCTGCTTAAAATATTCAGGAAGCTTCTGTAAATTTTTACGCTGTTTTGTTGCATCTCTGTTTCTCCTATTCGTGGCATTAAATAATGAGAACAATATCCCACCTTATTTTTCTTATAATCATTTAGATTTTAGATTCTAAATCTAATTGAAAGAATTAAAGCTATAAAAAGTCAGCTTCCTTTCTTAATAAAATCTTTTCTTAATGCTTTAGAATTTTTCCGATGACTATATTTGGTAGTATTAGCTATTCGTTATTTTAATGCAGTCTTAGATACAAAATATTGAAATACTATACGTAATTTCTACTAATTGAAGCTTCAGTCACGGCTAAAATTAATTTTTATTGTAAAATACAGCGTTTTTCTATTGCACTAGAATACAAATGTAACTCGTGTTTTTAAGCTAAAGAGTTCAAATTCAAGTGCTTTTTCAAACATGCTGTAAGTTCATAGTCAGCTAATATTTGTAGTAATAAATTTTTCCAGTGAACATTAGATCCGTGTCTCTTTTTCACTTGCAGTAAATGCAATCTAAGATTGTAGAAAATGTGTTAAAAGTGCAGTAGCCTGATTATTACTGCAATCCCTTCAATTCTCATTCAATTGGATTGTAACATAAATTTCTGCTGTTTTCCTAGGATTATTATTAACTCTACAAAATTCTACAAAATACGAAACGTTTCAGTTACTAGAAAAATAGAAAAACAAGACCATTGATCCAAGTGCCATTTATACGATTAATTATTACACTGCGAATTTTTAAGCACTTATGGGAAATTTAGTTGTCCATGAAAGCAGAGTGCATACAAAATATCCAAAGAAAAGTAGATCTTCTAATATTTAATAATGAAATAAATCTTCATTAAGGTACCATTGCTTGAATAATATCTGTAGAAACATGAATCGCATAAAAGTCTGCAGTCTGTCGATGTACTTCGAAATTTACAAATAAATGATCACAAAAAACACTAATAAAACAGGACAAATAAATGTTACAACCCGATAGATCGTTTCTGGATCAGATTCCATAATTTTATACGATAAGGCATCGAGCACCTGCGATACTAACTGGAAATGGAGCAAAAATCGGAGCAAAGTTTCAACTGTAAGCAGATTTTCTCAACTGCAAAGCGGATCAGCGTGGTTTCTAAAACGGGAATACGCGGGAAGGAGAGAGTTGCATAGGCGGTGGACCGGTTGCTGGCATTTTTCTCCGGTGCAACCCGGCGAACGTTTGGGATAATTGATTCGCGTCCGTTGGTGACATTTTCAACGCTTTTCCGTTCTGTAGCGAGACCAATCTGAAATACCAGGGAGCACGTGTGACGCGGATTTGCCGCGTCGAGGCAACGAAGCGAGCAACCATTTGCATTCTGCTTGTAATAAATGCGGTTTCATAACTGTCTCGTTACCAACGCGCTCTGTCCACTGTTAACACTCTCCCTCGAGTATTTATGTAATCGTAACGGCCGGTGGAATGATTAATCAACCGGTGATTTTCGACGAAAAATCAATTAACAGAGTTCGCATGACAAATGGCCGCCTGACTGTGAGTTGTTTTTAGTCACAGGTGGACGATAATGTTCGCTTTTAGATTCTGGTTTATAGATTCGTTTAGGCAATTATATAATCGTATTAATATCTAATTAGTTGGCACTTCTAGCGGAGAAAGTAATTAATTGAGTTGTAGCGATAAATTATGAGATAATTTGAGTCTTTCCGATGCATTTGCCGTTGGGATTGCCGAGTTACTTGGTTTCTTCGAAAACTTTCCTGTTAGGTTAGTCCGACGATAATTTCGGTATATTTAGAAATCGTGATCATTTTTGTTTAAATGAAAGAATTTTTATTAAATTATGTATCGGTCGTTTTGAGCTAATATTTCTTGCCATTAAATTTGGAGGGTTGCCGGTAAATCATGTTATATTAAAAAAATGTAATAGTATTATATTGATAAACTTTGATGAGTTTATATTACAAATCATCGGAGAATCCGAAATTATTGCTTCACCAATCTAATAATAATTGTATCGGTAAATTTGTGACGAAATGTAAATGTTCTTTTTATTTCTTTACATGATTCGCGAAAGTAATTAAATGGCATCTAACATTTTTATAAAGAGACTAACGATTCTTATGCAAATTTGTATTTTTGAAATCAAGGGTGATGGAGTAAAACCTAAATAGAAATTAGGTTCATCTCCTTAAAGTTCTCATAAATGCATAAAAGTCCGCAGTCTAGTTATAAAATTACTTTGATTGTACCTACATCTCATAGCAATTAAATTTCGAACAAGTTCAATATAATTATTCGGACAGTTTAACAACAGTATACCCTCGAAATTTTATTATAGGTATTAGAGTTAGCGAACATAAATTTTGATTAACTAAGTTCATAACAAACGAAACAATTTCTTAAAGCAAGTCACCGTGTATGAAATTAAAATCGATCGCGAACGCGACGCACATTTTGATTCGCATCGCGCTATGTATTTACGATGATTATTTGCGCGGAAGCGCGAAGACTTTTCCACTAATTGAAGACCAATCATACTTAACCCTGCCACCGAATAACTTATTCCTAGCGAAAATTAATTATCAGAACATCTCTGCCTCTAAATCAAGCTTAACGATCTCCTAATTAAAATCCGCGTACATAATTCCTAGTCTCATTCATTCGACCGTACAATCGTAACCTGTCCTAACGAACCTACAATTTCGCTACGACAAAAATCAATTAACCATCCCCATAAGCATCGGCGATTAACTAAGACAAATCACCGCGCGATCCAACATCTTCCCGTACATACGTGCATCGTTCGCCTCATCAATCACCGGTGCCTCTAAAAATCAATTAAGGCCACGCGACAAATATCCCAGGCAACGCCATATTTCTGCCCGCTAATAGGCAACAACGGCGCGTAGATTATGTGGCCGGTTCGCGACAGGAATCGGTTTAACGAGAGGTACGTTGCGCACTCGATACCGGTTAACATTTGCCTCGAGACGGCCTGTAGACCTACAGTCGACGGTTTACACGCGCGTAAAGTGCATCGAGCGCATCGGCCGCGTTACCGAGGCAAGCCAACGGTGTCTACACGATTGGCAACAAGCCTCGTGTCGGGGAAAAAAAAAAAGAACGCGGCTCTCGGTGCCGGGATAACACGTGCTCCGGCGCGTTTTACGAGTGCTAGACGCCGGTGTCCCGACGCGATGATGGAGCGCCGGCTTCGTTGTTCTCGTCGTCGGTGTTTCTACGGTTAAGCGGTAGAAGCACGGTGTTAAAGGGAAGAGTGTCCTTAATGCACTTCCATGGGTGGCGGCGACGTTTCGGTGAATTGATGGAGACCGACGAGGGGTTTTTTTTTTTTTTTATAGGGGTTTGTGGAAGGATGAGGGAAAAGGGAAACATGGCAATTTTTTTTAGTAGAGTTGGGGATTATTCTTTGCTCTTGCTGGTCTTGTGTCAGTTTTTATATAACCTTTATCCTACCATTTTCTGGTATAAATCGTTATTTTCGTCGGTATTTTTGTAAGTACACGTATAGAAAAGATATATGGAAGTTAAATTTATTTTTTAAGTAGAATTACGCCAATCTATTCGGCTCGTTATTTTCTGCAAAGAAGTATTAACCTATTTACATCGGAAAACGGTTACATAATGAATTTATCGCAACGTGAAGGTTGATACTATTTTTATAGATTTATTTTTCATCGACAATTTTACGTGGTATCTATTTAGTGCCGATAGTAATTTAAAAAGATGTGCAGCAACAAGTAACAAAGTCCTAGTTGTAAACTGCATATAAATGGTTGTGAATACAAAAATAGATGGTAGAACTACGTTGTCGATAATCAGCTACAGATTTTGTCACGACGTAAAAATCAGCTAGGAACTGAGCAAATTCAGTTGAAATTCATTTAAAAAAATTCACAAAACGCAAGGACTACCTTACCAGTATTCGATTAAATAAATTTGAAACGACGTAGGACTATCAAACCAACCACCGTAGCTACGTTTCGATTCTCCTACCACCGTTCAATTAATGCGATCGAATGGCCAACCCGAGGCGCTGCTGAACTTAACGAAGTAAATAATAATTTCTGCCTCATTTAACCGCTTTCCAGAAGAACCGACATAATCGCCAGGCTTACGTAGCCGATCAATTTCGCGAACGAACCCATTAATTAACGGTTAAGAGCCGTGGCTCGCTTTTAATTCGCCTAGAACGGTCTCCTTGTCGAAGTTTAATGACACTCGTTCGACGAACGCACACTCGCCCCGTTCTCTGGCATGCGACTTGTCAGTTATAGCTCGTTAGAGGTATACGCGTAGAGGCAAATAATAAAGGTTAGCCTCATGAATGAGGCAACGATACCGCGGCAGGCAAATAGAGAGCAACGGAATGACGGAGAGGGAGAGAAGTGGGCGTACGAGAGTCGGGTACGGTAAAGGGTTCGTCTCGACGTTTTCGAGGATCATTGAACGGGTAATTCATACGCGCAGGAGGACGTCGAACGATCAACAAATAGTCGTGTACACATGTTCGGCCAACTGCGCTCGCGATCGATTTATCGCGCAACAGGCAGGGCTCCGTTGCATGCTTCAAACGCGAAATCGCCATTCCTTCGCTCGCAGTGAATGGATCGCGGACCATTCTTATTATTCCGTTTGCTCCTTTTGCCAATTGCTGCCATTCATTTTGTCTTGCGACCGGCGGTTTAGGCTACTAGCTGCGCATAGCGTGGCTTTTTGTGGGATAGATATCGGAGAAGTATGTAGTTAGATAGGTATTCGATGCGAGATAGTCACTTGATTGATTTAGGTTTCTATTTATGGAGGTGAATTATATTAGGCGAGGCTGTTGATTCGACAAATTGTCATTCAATTATTTTAATTGAAGGTACGGTATTTGTATCCCAAGGAAAGTCTGCGGTAGCTTAACTTGTGTTACTTATTGTATAATTCTTACTTCTTAACGTTATTTGAAGTATCGAGTGCCGAGCTGGTTTTCGTGATCTTCCGATCTTTCGATTATTAAGATTCTCGACATCCTCCGGTTAGGAACATACTTTCGTGGTCTCGTTTCGGCTCGTATCGAGTCTTCTCATCTCGTCTCAAACATTAAGGCCTCGTACATCTCTAGTGATAACGCATGAAGTAGGGAAAAAGTGAATTGTCATCTACCGTCTTCAACGATTCAAAAGCAAAAGACGTTGGTTCGCGTCTCCCCCTTCTATAATATATAGTTAGTATATTTAAAAGGCTTCAGAGATAAGGAAATGTCACGTCAAGAGTTTCACTCTGCCAAATATGTTACTTTCATTGTATAAACCGTACCATAATTAATCCCAATAGATTCTGTAATAGACTCGATTTTTCCCTTCCTGTATCAACTTCTTTGAATCGCCCAAAATAATGTTGCTACTGATACCGTTCACCGATGACCAAGCTTCTTATGCATACAAAGGATTAACACCCCGTAAGCAAATAAATAAATCTTCGCAACTTTCCCGAAAATTCTACCGATTCGCCAAAAAATTCCAAATCAACCCTTCGCGATCGATCGATCGAACCGTTGATTTCGCAGGGATGAAATTACGCAACCTCTCGCCTTACCCCGGTTAGAATTTTTGCTAGGCTATCGGAGTCGACCGGAGAGATAGTCGATAACCTTTAATCTGGCCGTCGAATGAATCAGAGTCGCATTATCGGGCCGTCAGTGGTGTGCGAGCGTAACACGATCGATACACGCCATTGCTGCTCCACGCCGTTTATTCACCACTCGACCAGTCTACTCTGTCCATCGAGCGTACGATGGATAATGGAGCTGGTGAATGAAAGGATCGGTCGCAGGTTGCCGGTGTCGTGTAGCCCGGCATTTTTCCCCTTTCGCCGGAGCCCGATTATTTGTAGGTAGACACGATCGTCAGAAACGGAGCTAAGCGGCCGGATAATTGAGCGCACATGTTCCCCGTGTTACCGTTTCTTTTTCCTTCTGCCCTGTTTCTCCACTCCGCCGGGCGATTGCGTGCACGCGGTAGAATAAGCGGAATAAGAGATAAAGGCAATATAGCGTGGAATGGAATTGGAGGGCGGAGCGCAGAGACAATGCTTGTTATGCATTGTTCCAGTCCCTGTCTTTCTTTGTCTTTCTCTCTCTCTCTCTCTCTCTCTGCCACGTAACGGAGACTGCGAAGTTGCATTGAGAGCCTTGTGACGGCGAATACATGTAGGCATTGGCTTATTAGTTTCGCGTGGACAATGAATGTGTCACAATTTTGTTGCAATCGGGAGCAGGGAGTTTTCTGAAGAATCCTGAATGAGTTATTGTTTGGCAAAAGGGGATGGCACATTCGTCCATTGAACGCGTCGAGGGATTGGAGGATGCTCTTGTAGGAATGCGAAAGGGTTCGATGGGTGGGATGGTACAGTGATGGATGGTTAAGTTTCGTCGAAATTTTCACGTTTAAATTTGCTCGATTCGTCCCTACCTTTCTTCCACCGTTTACTGTTTTCAATGCAACGAAACTTGAACCAGCAGACACGGAAATAGAGTAGATAAAACAAAGGGATAGGGATGAGTGAAAAAAATAACCATACTATAAAATATGGTTTATAGTCTTTATGAAAATGTTATCCGTGGATTGTTAGAATTCCTCCGGTTAAAATTAGATCAAGTACGATATCAATCAAGCTACTTTTAATTAACAACTAGCTTAATACAGGTTATTGTCTAATTTGAGCTTTTCAGGGGGCTTTGGAGCCCCGCTCTGCCGTGCCTAAGCTTTCGCTTATACCGGACGATGTTGGGAGCGATTAATCACTGCGAAGGGTCACGTTCGTAGATGTTATGAACGGCGGGCATGGAAAAACCATTTCCTCACCACTTAAGGATCATCGGAATAGCTTAATACAGATAGCAAAATTAGGATGTATGTATAATTGGTCCGTATGTTGCACGATTCACAATCATCAATTCAATTTTCGTTCTTTGTAAAATACGCCAAGTTGTGCGCGAGAATTTAACTGCTAAGTCCTGAATTTAGTTAAATGTAACCGTGCATTAGTGTTTTGTAGTAAATATTTGATGCAATTGATATCATGTTGCAATGTTATTTACGAAAGAGGATCAGGTATTCTCTTTGGAATCGTAAATCCTTTACAAAAGAGGAAGCACTTCTTTATCCCAAAAGGTTCATTAAAATCGTCAACCGGAAGTTGAGGCTCCTTTCTTGATAATCTATTCCCTTATAAATGCGCGAGGCTCATTAATAAATTCGCTAGCTTCCCAACCAACAGTCTCATGACGATCTCCCAATCATCATTATGAAAACCTTATATTCTGCTAACAATCTAATCGATCACACTGCTCACAACTGCATATTCAATTAACGCCAAGGGGAACAATAATATCCGTTAACCGACTAGAATCGTTTCCCAGCCTTCGTCGTTATTATTACGCAAGAAATAATTCGACCGAATCATCCCACTCTTTTTCTTCGTTAAACAATTCTCCCCGATCTTGTTAGAAATCCAACACGCATTAGTATTTCTCTACTCGGAAATCTTGCCGACTATTTCACGGATGAATTCCACCCCTGAACAACTCGCGGAGTCCATGAAAATTCGCGAAAGTGGTTCGTTGCCGTGTAACAGGGCAAGCCAAGTCATGCATGTAACCGTACGAGCAGGAATATGATACAGTCCGCGTGTTCCCTCTTTATAAGGCCGCGCTGGGATCCCGCGTAGGGCCTACTTTATGTACTCGAGTACCTAGCGGGATTATGTAGTGACCTATGTACCTCGTGTATTTCTGCGTCTTCTCAGGGGCCCCGTAGTCGTGCCGCGTAGATGGTTTCGTATTGCAAACTGGGCTATTGCACGCGATGCATCCCGGCCGCTTCTAGAACAATGCACCGCTCGCTGCACTCGCGCGTACCGGGGTACTAATGCGCTCGTGTAGCACGCACGCACCGCTGGAATGTCGCACGTGCGCTTAAGCGTCACGGCTATTGCGTATGGTCTTTTAACTCGCGGGTGTTCACGTGGACTTGAGTCATTAAATGGGATTTTCATAGGAATTTTGAAGTTTCGTGGGTAGAGCGTTTACTTAGTCTCAACGCGTTATTTACCGAGAGTTGATTGATAGACTTGTTGGAGAATATAATATGCATTTCTGTTTCCTATTAATAAGAGATACGAAACAATTGACAAGCTATTGGGTTGAGTACAGGAGAGAAGGATTGGATAATATAAGTGATTAAAATATTCTAATAATTTCTTGTAGTATTTCTCCAAAATAGTGCAGAAGACGATAGAGAGTTTTCTGTGCTGTCCTGAGTTCTAAATTATCAGTGTTGTACACTACAATTGAGAAGCTTTCTGGAAGTAACTCTATTTCGTTAAATTGTCTTTTGTTAATCGTTACATGTCTAAGAATGTTCCCCTAGAATTTTGTTTCAACACTATACTAATTGAAATTAGGACAGTGTGTTATCGTCGAACCAGATATGGTTGGACTTTTCGTCTTTTTCTTTCTATTCCTTTCCAAAGGAAAGATGGAAGAAAGTACTCGAACGCCTGTAAATTTGAAGTAGACTGTAACGAGTCTACAGCATACATAACACTTAAACAATTCCCAACAACTTCACGCAGTTTAATATCCTCGCAAACAGGAATATTGCTTCCCACAGTTGTCAGCAAACCATTCTCACCGCAAGATTGATATTTCTCACCCAAGTTCAATGTATCACTTATCGTTGGATCCCAGCAAGAAGCAGCGAAACAAAAAGAGGAATTTTCGTTAAGTAGTTTCTAATTTCCGTGGCATAAAGACGTTGGCTCACGGAACCGTTCGCCGCCGAGATCGCGTTAGCCCAGAAGCGGCGCCCGCGAACGATAAATCATCGCGACGCGCGGTCGACGAGCATAATTTAGCCGTGAATAATAAACTGCCGTGCGGCGTAAGCGATTCACGTGCGAATTTGCATCGCGCCGAGGTCCGTTAAGCGCACCCACGCGAGCCTTACCGTGGCCAGGGTCCTTCATTAACGCACCACTCGTCCACTGAACTTGCTTTTGCCCATCGTGATTTCCTGTTCCCCTATCTTGAGGTCAGCTCTCGTAATTCGCGTGTAACTCGATCCCTGTGGACCGGACCACGTTGAAACTTCAGAATTCGCAGGGAAACGAGTGCGTTGTCGCACGGTTTGCGACCGAAATGCGTGCTACTTACGCGTGCTCGCGATCCTATCCACCCACGTGATTGTTATGATCCACGCGATCACTGTCCTTCCGGCTTGAAAGAATCTTGAAGGATTTGCGCTGATTAACTATAAAGATAGGGGAAAAGCAGCGTCACGGGAATAAATATTAGGGTAATTCTCTTTTTACGATTATTCGCTATTCGTTTTATTTATCAGCTAAAAATTAGAGCGTTTAAGTTTATCTAACAGAGTGTCCTTGTTCCGCCTTGTATGCTAAAAAGTATACCATGTATGTACATAACAAAGAAATATACGAAACATTCCAACTAAACAGGACATTATAATATTTAGAGCGTGAACCTATCTTCTATTTAGGTTGCATTCCTTTACACCAATTTACGAACAAATGAATCTGCATAAATATCCGCGGTCTAGTCATCACCTTAACAATCCTCCTAAATCATATCATCTCTGACAAAAGAAAAAAAGATATTAATCCGCTCGGTCATAACAAAAATAAATGAAGTGGTCACGTTAGGTGGTCCACCCTGCATATGCATACGTCTCTCTCGCAGTCAAAGCGTTAATAACCATAATCGCGTTGGTAGAAGCGTCCTTGAGCGTCCGACTAATTTCACACGAAGCAATATTTCAACCACCTCTTAAATCTCGCTCCACTAATCAAAGTCAACGTTCTCAACTGACCATCTTCCACTTTAATCAGTCTGCCCCGTTCGCGTGTACCGCAACCATCCTCGCGTGCGCAGTCGTAGCCGCCTCGAAATCATTCCGAACGACATTAGATCTAATTGGAAAACGCGTGCGGCATGCAGGCCGACGCGGGAGACGGCTCGAGTAGGCCGAGTACAGGGAAACAGAGAGAGAGAAAACACCGTGGCAGAGGAATAAATTTCCGATAATAGGCGTGTGCGTTGCCGCGCGAGGCGGATAGCGCGGCGTGTGTGCAGTACCGCGCTTAATATGCGCATACTAAGGGACTGCGCTGCCGATGGGTCCGCTGATTTATTGAAAATCGATTCGGGACCGACGTTCCCGTTGCCACCGGCTGTTTCGCTGGCTGCGCTCGCCGACGCCGATTACATAATAATTACGGCTAATGAATTCGTCCGCTGCGGACCGTACGATAAGTTGGCGTTTGCACGTCGAATTCCTCGAGGGTTGTTGCGCTCCGTGTCCTTTACGGGAGCTCTCCGTGCACTTTGCGCATCATTTGGAAATGGATATAGTGGACGAGATTGAAGGAATATGGATTCGAACGTTTCTTATGCGAACTATAAATAGACTTTTTACTAGGATTCTTTATACAAATTCGGAAGTCTATAGATGGGATTGAAGAAATAGTAGAACCTAATTTGGAAGTTGCTTCATCCTCAAGTATCATAGTTTCTAGTATAGGTTTGGATATTTTGTACAATTTCGGAGATCATGTGTATTTTGCACATTTTTGCATCTTTAAGTTTCCGATAAATGTATAAAGATCCGCAGTCTAGTAATAATACTGAATTATTCGGTTGGCTAAACAGTTCTGTCGTATTTTACACCCTTATTACGCGATATACTTTTTACCCTTTTTAATAAGTTTCCGCTATACTAAACAGTTTCATCATCATGTTTAAATAATTATGCATTTGTTTTTCAACGGAGAATTCACTAAATCATGGGCGATACTGTATATACAGGCTGAGTCTCGTAACCTGATCACCCCAAATAACTTATACATTATTTGTTATAGAAAGAGATGTTTGAAATAAAAATTACACGATACCACGAGATATATAGCGTACCGTAATTAGCGTTTCGTTACTTTGCCTTTTTATTGTGTCGCTTTTTTTCCCCTGTAACAAACGATGCACAAGTTCCTTGAGGTGAACAAGTTTCGAGCCTCAGCCTGTATAATTTCTCAATTAAATTTCCTAATTACAGAAACGCTATGAACTTTCTTTCGAACTCGGCGTGTACAAAGCTCCATACTTCTCGAAGCCAAGATCTCTTCCCAAGTCTATAACTCTGCGATTTCTATTTTCGAGGCAACACGCGACGCGTTTCCAGACGGAGCGACCCACGCGTGCACTTGCGTCAGGCACGTGACGATTCGGCGGCGCGTGCGTTCCGCAAATAAACGGGCCCACGCACGCACGCACGGGAAAACACGGGATCTATAATAATCGCGTTGGCCTGGTCAGTGACACGCGGCGTACCTTGAAGCCTGTCACGATAAGAAATTATCCGCGCCTGCTTGCCAGCCACTCGGTGACAAACGGTACAAAGTGTGTTCGCGATTAAAATGGTCCGACCAGCAACCGCTTACTCCGCAACGTTTCCTGCTGATCGTAAAGTTCGATTCGTTTCGCGTGTCCAGCCTGGCTGTGTTTCTACAACTATATTAATTAGTCCTTGCTACTCTTTGTTCGGGTTATTCTTCGTTTGATTGAGAACAAACTTCGATCTATTTTGCGATGTTTGTTTATGGAAATTTTTGAGTGCGAAGCTTCGACAAAATTCAAGTTCGATTAAATTTTCTTGGGTGAGAAACGAGTGTATTGTTTCTGCAAGTATTATTATACTTAATAATAATTGTTTAGAGGTATTAGTGTTATAATTAGATGCTGTAATTTATGTTGCAAATTTTTATGCATTTATATGTAGAAATTTGAGAACCCGGATTATATGCAAGAATTTACGATTTCCAAAGTAGAATACGTATTATTTTATTTAAGGGGCGAAACAACCCCTTATAATTCTTAAGCCGTTCGCTGAGTCATACTTTATTCAGGATACATTTAGAGGAGAAAGTTGAAGATTAATTAGGGTAGATTAGTTTGTTTTGCTCGTGTAAAAGTGAATAGTGTAACTTGTTTTAATATAAATTATAATCCAGACATTAAAAAAAAACTTAACTTAATTATTAGGTCCAAAGTATTGGCAAAATAAATGACGAGTTAAATCATCCATCGCAGTTAAATGGCTAATATTTACAAAGACATGAATTTGTATAAAAATTCGCAGTCCAGTTAGTAACTGCACGTATGCAGATATCAATAATATTCTCGTATTCATTAACAAAATCATTTCTTTCCGAACTAATTTTTCATTTTAAAAAAGTCACCGCTTCATTCAATCCTCTTAAATGTACTTCCAATCATAACAATCAATCTTCTATCGTATTAAATGTCAAAAAATATCATACCAATTGTTTGAATAAATACAAGGTTATACTACGTGCTATAGGAAGAAATTAATTTCTACATACAACATACCAAAGTCTTATCGTCTATTTCACGTAACGCAACCACATTTGGAGTCCCATCGGATTAAAAAATTGATTTAAAAGGTATGATTAGCAAATTACCTTTTGCCACTGCGGATACTATAGAATTGATCGACGTCGCGGCGGTTAGCAACACGTAGCTCTGTCGTAGCTTTCCAAGAGAATGCCAACGATGGCTCTGTGACATAGTAGCAACAGGAATCCGAAGGAAAAGTCGCCCGATCCTCGTGTGCACCGTTTCTATTATCTATTGTCTTTTCTTGCGGACTATGTCTTACGAGGAGTCGCGCACGTGTAGCCCGGTATGCGACGCCGGCAGAGGCGGACACGAAGCCTTTCGTAGCGTTGGCGCCGATACCAAACCGGTACAAGCAGGTAGTCCATCTAAGTCCCCGTGGATCGGCGTCACGCCGCAGACCACGCATCTCGGAATCTATTTTGCGATTTTAGAAAAACGAGTCCCTCCGTCTGGTGCCTCTGTCGAGTTTCATCAAGTTCCACTAGCCTCAAGAGTCCCAGTTTAATTATTCAAAAGACGGCTTTTCTTGTTCCATTTGGATTTTATACTTAAATGAATAAGAAAAAGGAATTTTAAGTATTGAAATTCTGCTGGTATATTTTAACACTCGGTTTACGGAACTCGTCACGTTGACGTATTTCAGATTTCATACCTAAAATTATAGAGACCATAAATATTATTTTTCAGTACTTTATGTTAACTTTAATTAATACGATGGTACGAATATGTATTCTAATTGATTCTCTTCATCCTCAACCTTCTAATTTCGAATATTTATATGCAGTATACGTATTTTTCCGGAAGCCTGTCAAATTATGCACGTAACGTCCGTAAACCTAGTGTTAAGAATGATCTATGAATCCAATAGGGTTAGATCGATCACTTCTTTTCAATTGATGTCTGCCGAGAGCCTCTTCGAAGTTTCGTGAAATTTCACTAGCGTCAAGAGTCCCAGTTTAATTATTCAAAAGACTGCTTTTCTTGTTCGATTTGGATTTTATACTTAAATGAATAGGGGAAAGGAATTTTATGTATTGAAATTCTGCTGGTATAATTTTAAAAATGATCTATGAATCCAATGGGATTAGATCGATCACTTCTTTTCAATTGAGATCTGCCAAGAGCCTCTTTGAAGTTTCGTTAAGTTCGACTACTCACTTTAATTATTCAGTTTCCCGGTTCGATTCGAATTTTGTATCTAAATGCATCAGGAAGGGAAATTGTAAGTATTGAAGGTCTGTTCCTATGTTTTGCGAATGATCTACGGATTCAATTGGGTTAGGATTAGATTGATCGCTTCTCCTCAATTGAGATCTACCAAGAGTCCATTTTCATCAAGTTTCTAGTGTTGCACAGTAATTGAAACCATTCGAAGATGAAGTGGCCTATTGAGAAACTCATTAAAAAGCCCTACATTCGTTTGTTAGTAAACCTCATTGAATAATATTCGACGAGCACTCATTGATTTACAAACTTCATCCATAAACAAGCATCAATCTACAACAACGTAACAGGTGATCCACGAAAGATTAGCAATTTGCAACACGAGACACGTGTGCAATTCCCACACGATCGAGTTAATTTCAATCGTCTCTCGAATACATAATAAACGAGGCTCGGAATTCCACCGTTCCGAATTTGCATGGATTAACCTTCCTTCCCGCAACTCGTCTCGTTGTATATTCTTGTCAGGTTTCCAGAGGAATGTTTTATCTCGGTTTACTCCGATCATAGACGTACGAAGACCGCTTACAATTATTCCAACGACATAGATCTTTGTTGCAAGTAATGCTTCTGTGTTGCTTTTTCAAGCTTTTGGATCTTCGATCGTTTTAATTTCCAACTTTCTGGATCTTCATGCGTTTAAATTTCCAAAGTTTTGGAATCCCACGCGTTTCAGTTTCTACGCTTTCGAATTTCTAAGCTTTTGGATTACCAAGCGTTTCAATGTCCATGCTTTCGAATTTCTAAGCATCTGGATTTCCAAGCGTTTGAATTTCTAAGCTTTTGGATCTTCAATCGTTTTAATTTTCAACTTTCTGGATCTTCATGCGTTTAAATTTCCAAAGTTTTGGAATTCCACGCGTTTCAGTTTCTACGCTTTCGAATTTCTATGCTTTTGGATTACCAAGCGTTTCAATGTCCATGCTTTCGAATTTCTAAGCCTTTGGATTTCCAAGCGTTTGAATTTCTAAGCCTTTGAATTTCCAAGCGTTGCAATCTCCATTGCTTAGAATTTCTAAGCCTTTGAATTTCCAAGAGTTACAATTTCCATGTCTTAGAATTGCCAAGCCTTAGAATTTGAAAACTTTTCGATTTACCAAGCGTTGCAATTTCCATGCTTTCGTTTTTCGAAACCTTTGAATTCCCAAGCATTTATATTGCGTAAATGCTGCACTATATCGTAAGATGAATGCCACGGAAATGGCGAGTCGATCCCGATAGAGGCGACGATGAGTACTTTGCCATTGTTTCGACGTCGTTCTGACAGAACTCTTTCTCGTGAGTTAGGTATGCGAGCTCGTTAAACACGGTGAACCGTGGCCGAAGAGCAGAGCCGATACGAGGTCAATAGCACCGCGACGATAACGATTCTCGAGGACTCGTTCCACTGTTGCAGAGGAAAGAGCGAGAAACCGGTACTCTCGAATGCTCCTCGTCTATTTTAAATCGATGCGCCACTGGCGTTCATTGAGCTTTTATCTTCGACTGACGTCTTTTGATACTTCTGATCGAGAAACGAGGATAAGTCGGAGAAGCATTTTCGAGTTACGAACATCTGTGTGCTTGGAAACGAGAATGCTCTCGTGTTACATGGTTGTTACAGCTTGTAGTACAGAAGCATTACATAGTATACAGATACATTATACTGTTGCGTCTACCCACGATGGCCAAACTGCGGTTGACAAGCCGCATGCGGCTTTTCTAAACCATTACTGCAGCTATCATACACTTGCACGATTTATCTTTATTGTTGGAACCTGATATTTAAATTAATTGTGATACCTGCAAGGTCTAATAACAAAATCATTACCTCTGAAATTCATACGCAATGAATTTAGCTCTTCCTGTTTTGTAGCAAAAGCGATAAGATAATATCGCATATTTTATACAATTTGTCCCGATTATCCCGTTTCTTAAGAATGTAGGGAGTTCTCAATGTTTTAAAAATCCCATTTAAAATGTATTTTTCTTGATAAAGAAACCATGTCTTGGAATTAGTTGTATTCTGAGTGTGTGTAACATATTATGCATTGTGCAACACACGGATTTAGGAATAGAATCCATTCCTAAGTTCGTGGTGTGGCATATGCTGTACTCGAATTCATTAGACAGTATCACATCTCATTGGTTACTATTATACACATACGTACACATAATATGCGTTTATGTGTTATGTGTTTACAATCTACAGATAATCTAAATAATACCAGAAAACAATTTGATACAGTAACGAAAGAAAGTAATCATGCACTGCAAACTTTCGATTTCCATTGAAAACATCTCTTTTCCTATGGAACTTGAAAATTATGTGATTCATACTTGGACACATTTGGATTGAGAGCTAGATCCCTAGCAATTATTACGCGATAAATAGATTTTAACTTAATGTTGCATTGAAAAAGATATTTCCGATAAAAGTGAAAAATCCACAGTGTATGCATGCTGCTTTCAGTCACTGTGATATATTCCAAGCGTCTATCGTATTTTTTAGGCATCCTGCTTTGTCCCACACCTATTTCTTATGAAACGTGAAATGTCCCGCAATGCTAGCTTAGAAATCTACATACGACTAATCAAATATGACTAATTAATAGTTATTAACGCGTTATTGTATCTGGACGAGTAGTTTGTTAATTCGAATGAGGATCCAGAGCCTAATCGTCCATGGTCGTCGTACGAAAGTGTCGGTGGCAATTCGCAAAATTGCAAGTTCCTTTGTTCCTGGTTCCCGCGGGATGCAAGAGACGAAGAAGTGGAAGGGGACACAGGCAGCACGCGGCATCCTGTGTTCCGCGGGAACAGCAGAGAATTATGTCCTTATTGTATGTTAATAGGATCCCCTCGTGGGTCCCCTTAAAAATAGTCGCTGAACCCACAGCCCGCGTGTGTGTCTCTACTCTTCCCCCTTTTGATCGGTATTTTCTAGTTTCTGGAACTCGTATTTTAGATAACGCCGGTCACGAGCCGAGGCCTCTTTTGTGATGCTTCTGCGAAGCTCTTATTATGCGTCATTGTGAACCGGCCTCGTAGCTACCCGATAAATACACGCTGTGCACCCGCTCCGTACGGGAAACAGATGATATCGTCCCGTCAAAATTGTTTCATCTTCGCGCGTTGCCAGTGAACGATAATGGGTGGAGCTCAACACGGTCGTCCTTAAAATTTCCGCTACGTATAATCTGTATACAGTACCGCGTATAATTATTCGAACGACAGAGATTTCATTACGAAAGATATAAAATATAGCTTGTGTCCTTATCGGGATAATTAACGCAGGATTCTTCTTTTATTAAGTTTATATTAATTATATTATTGGTGATTTTCGTGCCCTCCAATTTTGATGGCTTTGAATTATTGAGCCTTTCTATTTCCAAGCTCTGGTATTTTTATGCGTTCGGATTTCCAAGCCTTCCAATTTCCAAGCTTTTGAATTTTCAAGTCTTCAAATTTCCAAGCTTTGGGATTTCCAAGCCATCCAATTTCCAAGCTTGTGGATTTCCAAGTCTTCAAATTTCCTAGCTTTGGGATTTCTATGTCTTCCAATTTCCAAGCCTTTAAACTTCCAAGCCTTCGAATTTTCAAGCTTTTGAATTCTTACGCCTTCAAATTCCCGAGCCTTTTAATTTCTAAGTCTTCGAATTCACGAACTCTTGCATTTGGATAAGTTACAAAATACAAGATAGAAACCTATATGTGGGATCCTAGAATAGCTTGGACCCGCATTCCCGCAATCTTTTCGCTTATCTGTCCTACCATACGCGTTGGAAGCTTCGCTTTTCCACGCTCCAACTATAATTCGAGCCTGCAAGTATTTTTAGCTACGGTACTCGTTGCACGAAGCTTTTATAGTTGCTTGTCTCCATCGGCATTTCTTTCGTTGTTTTCAGTGAAAACTTTGCAAGTGGCTGAAAATGTGGTTGACGGGGGAGGTTCAAAGGGTGCTTTTACGACTCGGCTGCGTTCGCAAATTAGGGGAGTCTGTTAAAACAAAGTCTGTGTTTTTTCGTCCAAACAACGTTGCTCGGCTTTTGCCAACCGAGTGAAAGAGGAACATGTGACGCGTTTCTCATAAACAGGTACAAGCATTAGCGTAAAACAGTGGTTCTTAATCTTCTCAAAGCCATGGAACACTTTTGGTTATTAGGAAAATGTTGCTGTGCAATGCAAAGGAACGTAAACGAAATGTAGGAAATAACCGAAGCCTATTTCTAGGCCATCGTATACATATATATACACATTTTATAAAAATACTCCATTTTTGTACTAAGATGCGAAAAGTGATAGGTTAATACGTTTAGATCTAGATAGTTTAAGATGAAAATTGTAACCGGAAGTCACCCTAAGTAAGGTAAGGATTATGTGCAATAAAAAGAGAAGAAAAAAATAAAAAAATATTAGGAAAATTTTGCGGAACATTAGAATCACCGAGTCCACAAATTTAACAACAGAAATAAGCATGTACAATGTAGAACAATAATAAATCTACGTATATTCTTAACCATGGAACTTGCAGCCATTGAATCGATATAATTAGATAACTTGAGTTAATCAAGTAAGACAGATGCACCGCGAAATTTCAATGATTTAGATGAATCACGTGAATCAGCTTCACCGATTGACCTTAATTATTCGGGCAAATTAAGTACACGGGGTGTAATAAATTTAATTAATCAGACACAACAAATATATCGGATGATTTAGATTAATCAAATAAGTCAAGGATAATCAGGCGAGTGAATCGAGTCCGGCTTATCTTACTAGATTGATTACATAAATCAAGTGCATCATCAGGTGGATGGAATGAATCAGATAAATCAACAAAATTATGAAACACCAGCGGATGATGAGATTTTAATAACGCGCGTCTATCTAAAGTAAAACAAAAAATAGTTTCGTAATAGCTACAATAGTAGCTGTTACAAAAATTCGCACGAGATTTCCTTATTTCAAGAAACGCGCAAAAAATGATTTATGTACTTGAAGAGCTCGACAGACTTTCGTGATATTGAAAGTTACACGTTACAAAGAGCCTACGAAGTAACACGAATTACAGGTTTCGCGTAATTCGCTCTGAAAACGAAATTCGAAAGAGAGACTCGATTTCTACGTTGAAACGCAGACCGGCCCAGGCGAGTTTCAATGTTTTCACTTGACGTTACTACATTACGCATGATTATGCTGTCCGTGCCACTTTTTTTCCACTAATCTAGGGTCATACTAATTTTATGACGTCTTCTCTAGTAAAACCGCGAAACTCTAAGCTAGTTATTCTTAACCCTTTCGCTACCAGGGCCTCAGGAGAAAATCCAACGCTAGAGCCTAAAGGTTTTATTACGTAAATATAGTACCAATTTTCATTAATTTTTCTGGGATGTATTTATAACGTTCTAAATAAATGAATTGGTAATGTCACAAGACCAATAACATTCTTTTGTTTCATATTTATGAATTACATTTAGAACTAGCTGTAAAGAGCCAATCAGCAAATTTGATGGCCAGTAACATGCTGTATCTATTTTATTGTTTTATAACATAGCCCACTTGTGTGCGGTATGATATGGTACAAACAATTATCGTAAACTCATAATGAACAGCCGTTACATATTTGTGACGCTGGACTAGGGCAAGAGAATTAAGTCGTCATATATGTGTGACGCTTGTAGCGAAAGGGTTAATGCACCTAACTTACCTGATTTAATATATGTAATATAGTCACTTCGTTGATCAAATTCATTTGATTCATTTCTCTGCTTTGATTAACCTGAGTCTATCTGGCTAGACTCAATTCGCCCGGTGTATTTACCTAGTCTAATTAATGGGGGAGACTCAAGTAACGGTCCAAAAAATCAATTTTTCTTTATTGCATATACAGAAGGGAAATCATATTAACAGCGAAATCACAGATCAGTCTCAAATACAAATAAGTTTGCAAAAATATTGACTTCTAATAAATTGTGACCAAACAAAAATTGTTATATCTCGAAATGTTAAAGAATATATATATATGGAAAGTAGCGAAAAATTAATCAAGGTTATACGTTATAAAAGGATTCACGAAAATCACTTTAATTTTAACGTTATACTTAAGTCGCCCCCTTAACGTGATTCATCCATCGTATTCGCGTTACTCGAATTCACCTGACTTCGCCTGACTCGCAAGCCTCGTCGACTGGTCCAGGAATATTCCGTTAAGGAGGCAGGGAATCTTGCAGTCCCATCAAGAATCTTTGCGCTCCCGTTCCCATCGTCGGCAAAAATCGGGGTCCCGGAGTCTCGATAAAAAATACAAGGTAGTCGAGGGGGCGTGTCGAAAGCCTGGCCCCGATTTCGGGTCCCTCGGACCGCGTTTACGAGCGGCTCGTAAACGCGGCCGATTCTCGCGACGCATCTCGTTAACGCTCCTCGTAATTTTATCGTACTCCATTGCGTCGTCGAACGCGTTCGCCAATGACGTTGCACAGTTCTCCACGGCAACACGGGTTAACACGTTCCGCGTCCTCTGCTCGCGCATCTGCTCGAAAAATTCGAGAGGCCAGGCCGAATTCTTTCGGCTGTATTTATCGCCTTGCGACGCCTCGAAGAGGAAACGCGATTTTACGGCGCCAAATGTTGCGTAACGCGATTGCTTTTGCGCGAATTTCTACAAGAGGATCTCGTACCGGGAGAGTGTCGCGCGAATGTACGACGCTCTTCGACTCGTATTTCGTTGTATAATGGGGGACCACCTGTGTAGAGTGTTCGCGCGAGATCCTCGTGAACTTGAGAGGCCAGGAGAGGGTGGTTTGACGAGTTTATATCGTAGGCTGAAAGTCGGTTTCTGGGTATGAAGAAAGAAGGGAAAAGGTGGATTTTAGTTGGAGAATACAAGTGTGAAGTGGCTGTTGTTGTTCTTTTATCGTTTCGCAAACCAATGGGACGGGAACTCTTTATAAGGATAAAAGAGAAATGAGCACTTTTAACGTTGCGCAATTTCATTTCCGCAAACAGAGTCCGTGTATAATTCGACGAATTATATTTCGTATCTCTTTCCACTTTATTACTCCTCTGGATTTTAGCCCTTTGCGGTCGGCTTTTGGCGAGTAGCCGCTCAAGCTTTTACGATCTACCGGACGCATTATATAGAGCGATTCTTAAAGCAAGAAATTTAGATTAGTATCGTTGGTAAACATTTTCGTTAATAATTGGGTTAAATTTCGTTAAGTGTTATCAATTACTGAATGCAATGAGTTAACGATTGGGCGTAGATTCGTTAAGCATTAGGTCGCCACATAAATTCATGCCGCGATATATTAGTGCCACATTCTCACAATATTTTTAAAATAGTGACCAACTAGGAATAAATGAATCTTAACGTGCCACTTTGAGTTCAGTTTAAGGAAAGCACTCGAGATAACAGGATGCCACAATCGCAACTATAAAATCAATAGTTGAAAAAGTATAAACATAGGCACTCGGAAACTTCATTAAAAAAGTCGAGGCTTTTGAATTTTCTAAAAATTGCTTCTGCAACGGTGACAAATCCGAAGAAATTCTCAGATACGAATCTCATTGACTGAAGTATCTTCAATGTTTTTCAAAATCTTTTTATGCGATTAAGCAAAAGAAATCAAAGGGTTAAGTTTATATTTCTACTATCGAAGTGTAGAAGTGCATAAAATTAAAAATTCAGAAGACGTATATATTTAAATTCGTCCGATTTCCATCCAGACAAATTGCACTGTCTTCGAGGACGTTTGCGGTGCAACCGAGGGTGCATCCAAGTTTCTAGTAACTTTGTTTCTCGTCAATTCCTCCCCAACGTTATTTCAGACTTGGCTGCTGGCCAAGACTACGCATTTACCAGTCGCTCTATTCGCGTGCTTGAATCGTACTCTCTATATATAACTCGCCACTTGCGCATATTGTAACTAAGAATGGTTCTTTTTGCTTTGTTTCAGGTATGTAGCCTGCAGATCCACGCACGAATATACTTAAGCTACCAGCACGTGAGTCAACAACATCGTATGAAAACGTAGTTTCCCGCAATTTAGCGCATTGATAGGTAAATGGCGGTGAACTTATGCGAATAGGGAAAAATAGGAGTGTGGAGATATGGAGATAAAATAGTTGAAGTATAGACGATAGGAGAAAGATGTAATAGAGAAGGGGAAACATTTAGAAGAGAAAACGGAGAAGAATAAATATTACACAAAGAGGAAGACAAGTGGTAAATTATTATATTGAGTTGAACGAAAGATTCGTGTCGCATTATATTTATATTGTATTTCACAATGTTTTTTAAATATCCAATGATTAGATCTGAATGTACATCATTTTACCTATTCAAGTTCAGATTAAGAAAAGTCTTTGGGGTAACAAAATGTTTCTATTGTAACTATAAAACTAACTATAGGAATATAAAAATAGTCACGTAAAAGTTTCAATAAAGAAATAGCTTTTCGATATTTTTCAAAATTTGGTTCTGCGGTTAAAAAAATTGGAAAAAATTTCAAGATGTATACGTGACTGGATAAAGTTTCCTCGATTTTACTAACAAATTTTTATGCGATAATAATAGGGGTTGAAACTTACCTGAAAAGATTGTATTTGGAAGACCTATTTATTAACGTATCACTAAGTGATACTATGCTTATTCGACTATACTTTTTCAATATAAAATTCGGCACGAACTTTCCGTTCAACTCAATATTATTCTTGACGTTGGGTAGTGGATTGAAAAATTCATAAAAATTCGATCACAATTATTGAGCAAGAGGCGCGTAAAAATGTTAAGTACGTCGGTACTGGTATCGCGTTCTTTTTGCGGCGGAATTTTTTAACGGTCGTCAGCGATGAACCGGTGGTACCACTTGGGCCTTAATTTGTTCTGCTGCACTTAGGTAGCCGCCTTAACAACCCTTAAGACAACGTCGGTAACTCGTGTGAACGCCCATTACGACCGTTAAATTGAACAATTGCCGTCGATGGGATCTCTCTTAAACACCTTCGATCTCACGCGGTTTTCTTCCCACGCGTCGCTGCCAAACGCGATAAAATCCTTCTGCGTTCCGTTATCTGAATTAAAAACTAAAAGAGATCTCGGTGAAACTTAAATACGGAGCGTTCGCTACGGTCGAAATTATTGGGGTTTCAAATATTAACATGATTTATGTCAATATACGAAAGATTTGTAATTCACTAGAATCGTATGTGACTAAATATTATAATATTATACCATTCGTGAGGTTCATTATTGAACTGCATATTTTTATGCAAATTCATATTTTTATTAAAAAAATGTAAACAATGGAGAATTTCTTCACCTTCGAAATACAATAATTTGTGCTTCGCATTGAATTGCACACCACATTCATTCAGTGACTTTTTGCACGCTTAAATTTCCCATAAATGCATAAAAATCCGCAGTCTACTTATTACATTCGGTATATCAATCCACTTATTTTCTTAAACATAATCTTGACTTGAAACAGCAAAATCAAACGCCCATCGTATATTCAATACAACGCTTCACAAAATATTCCAAGCCCGTCAAGAATCTGTGCTCGAAACAATGCTTCATCTTTCGACAAAACGAATTCTTCGATCCATTGAAAAATCCTGAATTACTTATCGGTACACCTAACGCTTAATTCCATTAATCCAACGGATAGCAAACGCGTACGTATCGAGTAAATACAAGAGGCAGGGAGAACAGATCGATGTTTACAGGGTTCCATGGTCACGTAGATGAAGCACGAATATACGTGGCGGTGTAATTCGAATGAAAATTCTTCCCTCATGTTTTATTCTGAGAACGGATGGGCGGTCCGCTTTGAAATCAATTGCTAGAGACGCGTTACATACTCGCCGGACAGAGAACCAGTCTCTCCCCCTTTCTTTCTCTGCTGATTGTGAGTTGATTCTATGTGAAACGTAATGAATAGAAGAGAGGCAACAGTCCACGAAGCAGCTGAACAACAGCAGAAAGAGAAGGAGTGGACCGCCGCGATGAGACGCTGCCCTCCCCGTCGTTCTCAGCAAATGAATTCAGTCATGAATATGTATCGGCCGCTCTCATAACAGAATTCATAGCGTACCGGGTCGCGGTGTACGACGAGCTCTCCGAGCGCATGACGAACGGAAGTCGTTGCTGGATCCTCCTTACACTGCCACTTCCGTCCATGAACTCCTGCCGAAGCTTCTGCAGTCCCTTGAAACCGCGGTTCAACGCGGATGAATTCGGGGATAGAGTAAGAAAAATGAGAAGCAACGCAGTGGGTGGCGTAAAGGAAAAAGTAAATTGTAAGGGAGGTTAGAGTGATGATAGAGGGTGCAAATAGAAGGGTGCAGGCTGGGAGAGGAAGCTAACTTTCGAAGAAAAGAAGAAGGAAATCTTGAGGTGAAGTTAAATGGGTTTTTTTATGAGGGAGTGGAAAAAATGGAGCAGAGAGGGCGATGAAAAGGAACTGAAAGAGTAAAGAAGGGACGAAACGAGGGATGAAAGGATGACGTGGAAAGAAGACTTAGGGATATTAAATGAGTAAAAGGGAAAATGGGGGGGGGGGGCAAAGTGGTATAGACTGAAAGATAAAAGAGAGGATGGAGTGGGAGCAAAGAGACGGTGAAGTGAACAAGTTGTAGAAAGAAGTTTGTGTTCCTTCGGATAATTTAATTCTTCTGTTACCCTCAGTAGTGACCTGTGACACTTTGCTGCTTTTACAGTTCTAAATTCTGTAATGCTATACTGTGTTTTTAGTTCCATCTCCTTAAACCAAACCAAATTCTACTAGTATTTTATATTTTACCAATTCATCGTCAATATTCCAATATCCAATATTCAGTACTTATTTCTCAATTCTCAATTTTCCATTCTAAATCATCGATACTTCATTTTTGATACTTAATACTCGATACTTGAACCTCGATACATAATCCTCGACACTCAAATCTCGATATTCAATTCTTAATTCTCGATTCTTCGTTCTCTATTCTCCATTATCAATTTTTCATTCTAAATTCTCGATACTTAATTCTTAATACTTGACCATTGCTCTATAGCCAATATTTAACACCATATATTTAAATCTACTTCAATTTTTCAACTGGATAATATTTCAGCCTTAAACTTTATCAGATCGATATAAATGATCCCAATACTCGATAAAATAACGCCAAAAACTTTAAAACTAGTTACCACACTCGCTACCCCTTTTCACCCCTTAAAATAACTTTCCATCGCCAAGCTAGGCAAAAGTGGCGTATGAAATAAATACTATGACCAGCGTAACGATTCGCGAGCTCGTCCTCGTGATCGTTTGGAGCTAGGCGAGCGCAGACTCTCCGGTTCGGTGCAGCTAGCAGACTTGGAGAAGGGGTCGTAGGGTCGTCGATGTCGTGTCTCTGTTTTGCAACGCGTAATTACCAACAACGGGCAGGCACGGCGTTCCCGTAGAGCACGGCTGCCAGTCGAGCGCGGCATTAGATGCATTTTTATGCGAACGCGTAACGAACGCCGTTTTGCATATTCTATGGCAGCCAGCGTGGCCGCCACGTCGCGTTCACCCGTTCTCGCGAATGCGCCCTTCTAAGTGCCGCCGGTGTTCTGTCACGCGCGGCGACCTGGAAACCGATAGTCCATTCGTCGTTCCTCAATTGTCCCTTTGCCACTATTGTCGGATTATGCTAATATCGCAATATAATCGGCACATCTGTGGTTACTTCGAGACAGGTAGAAATAGTAATTAGGCCAGCGCTGCGTAGGGGACGGTGGAATAAAACGCGAAACCGGTTATGTTTGCTTTCAGATGCGATTAAGTGTCGATACACTTGATTTCGCTTAGATCTCCGCTGTTCGATCCGAGTTTAGAGACTTGGGCGTTCTTTTTGCTTCGTATTTTTCTGGATTTTATTATAGATCGGTGGAAATATTAACACTTAAATATCCGGCAGCGGCATTTTTGTAATTTGGAATATGAGATATGGTTACTTAGTCTGTATCTTTATCAAATGAGTGCGTTGTAAATTTTCTCTTAGTAGCTTTTGCAAATGAATGTCTAAACGTAATATTTACAACGTTATCATAGCTTTTTGTATCTTTTAGTTACAGTTCGCGCTATAGTAGATGCTAAAACAGTTGTCGATTATGGGGATGGAAGGGAAGAGTACAAATTCTCAAAAATATTACTTACAATTTTAACAAGCTTTATGCTTCCTTTCCATCACCTGTAAATTTTAGATGCAAATAATGTATGGAAAAGACGTTGCATTGATTCTTCTTCTTAGAAATAAATTTTTAAAATTTGCAAATTATTGCTGGATGATTAAGCATAGTTGCAAAATAAATAGCCGAACGTTTGAGTGTTAATTAATAGACCCTACGAGTTTTCATGCATTTATGCGAATTTTAAGTTTGCAGAATAATTGCAGAATGCACGCGATATGCGACAATATGTAAAATATCCAAAACAAAGCACGCGTTGCATTTAGAAGGCGAAATAAATCTTTACCGAAGTCTCGTTTATTTAATTGTGCTTATAAGAATATGAATACGAATTCGCGTGAAAATCCGCGGTCTATTAAAAATAGGACAAAGTTTGCAAAATGTTCTCTCTCGTGATAATTAAGCAGGGGAAAGTGGGGTAAAGGCGGGTGACAAAATTTTCTGTGCATAGAATTCTCTCTCCACCTGTGGGAGAATATTTGGTACAATAGAATGGCATTAATAATGTCAGTGGGTTATTAGGATAAAAAGTGAAGAAGAATTTTTTCTTTGCCAATTGTTTAGAGAGTATATTGATAGGGAATAAGGATGAGTGAAAGGGGTTACTTTCGCTGAGTTAATGAGCTCGTCCAATGTGTATTAAGTGTTAAGAAAGTATATTCATCTGTCTGTTTAACTAGGACGTAATGCTGACACTCGCTTATTTGGAGCAGATTTATTCTGCTTAATTAAAGATGCCACGGAAAAAAGGAATTCAGATTGCTAATTGGAAGTTGGGTCGCTTTATCGATGAAACTCGTTCGAATGATCGATATGTTTCCATCCTCGATGCTCTCGATGACTGATGCGAAATAACGAGGTATTGCATATACATATAGATGTCACGATTATGGGACTTAATGATGATTAATGCCGCGTTTGTTCATACTAGTTTGCACAACGAAGCAACCAATGTGATGAAAATATTTATACGAACGACTATGCGTACTCGTTCGCTGTATGTAACGCAAAATTTAGTTTATTATCTAATTTCCTGCGCAATATTTATCGGCAGATCGCGGATGTTTATGCCAACGTATATTTTTGTAAACAAAATTAATACTAGACTTACGAAACCCGTCAATTTGACAGATGTTTTAACTTTGCGCTTTAAAGTTACAGAAATCTTAAATATTATTTTTTAGTAATATATGTTCACTTTATATATATATCGTAATTTATTCTGTCTTCCCTTTCAGACCAAAAACACAGATCAAATGATACGATAAAAGTTAGTAAAGCTAGTGTTAAAGTAATAGGAATTAGTTTCATCCTGTAAATATTATAATGCGTTCATTATTTCGAATCCTCTAATTTTGTTTGCGAGTAGCGTGGATCGTGTGCTTTTTTACATTTAACCCTTTATAGCCTGGATTTTATTTAACTTTTCTACAAAAGAAGTAATAACTGGTTATAATCTTCAGTTCAGTTTGCAAATTACGAGTTAATGAAAATCAGAATTCGGAGGTAAATTCGCAAATGTTTCATTTTTCGTTGATTGCCTACTGCATAGTTCATAAATGCATAAACACCCATAGTCTGTTTATTAAATATCGTCGAATCGCGATTCAACTGTAATCAGTTTTCAATTACGCCGGAGTTGACTGTGAAATTAAAATTCGCGAAATAAATGGAATAAAAATGGAGGATGAAAGGTTTCGCGATTGGAAGATGTTGGGCGATACCATAGCAAAGTTACGCATGGTCGATGCAGTAGGATGCATTCTCACGGGTATCCCTCCTGCGTCAGATAAATGTCGTGCCATCGGGACGTAGATAAATGATAATACTCGTCGGGATCTCCGTTCGCCGTGTGTATACTCCTGGAAAGACAACAGGATTGAAACAGGAATCCCCGGCATTACGATAACGTGTTTATTACAGCCTCGATATCAGCCGTTCAGCGTTTTTCAGCCACGCAGTTCCGCGAATCTTCACTGGATCGGATTCCGTAAAAATTGATTTCACGCTTGTTCATTCGGAACATGATCTTGCGCCTCGACAGACGTCCAAATTTAATCAAAATTTTATCTCCCGATGAAGAATGATCTTTGAGAAGAAATGCTAGAAAAATCAAAGTTTATGTATTACAGATCGAATGAATCGATATTTATTCGAATAATTTTGTATTGATTATTCGAATAAATCTATCCGAAAGCAGTAAGCTTTTTTATTCAATATTTGGATGAGAGTTTATTATAGAAACCAATACGTTGAGATTTCAAGGGGGAAGTTTGACAAAATATTTCACTTTCGCTACCCTCTACACATTCTTACTTCACTCATATTTGAAATATAATATAATATAAAGAATTTCTTACTCGGATAATTTCTTATTCGAATAGATATTACTCTACAATGATGAATAAAATATTATTCTATATTTTTATTCGTCGTTCGATTTCCGAATAAAATTTTGCTCATCTCCGCAACAATATCTGTTCCCTCTTCAAGCTCCAAATTTCTCTTTCTCCGGATAACTCTTAGAACCTAGGCTTGCTGCATCGAGAAATTCGCACGGACTTTATACTCGCGAGTATATTACTCAGCGCGCTGAATCGCCGCGAATGGCAGCTAATTCTCTAGGATTTTTGCCAAGTCTACTTCGATGTTGCAAGTACACGTTCGATACGTTCGTCGTCATCGTCGGCAACTGGAAAGCGTGGGTGTGCCAGCGCAGCGGAGCGAGCCAAGTCGTGAAACGCTCTCGAACTTGTCCGCTACGTGATTCCAGTTAAGTCGAGCAACGATCTTAAGTACGTGTTCACGCCGCGATGACGAAGGCGGCGAACTCTTTTCCGCTTTCCGGCCTCGTCACGATTCGCGACTAGTGGTCAAGCGCATGGGACACGTAGCGGGGACACACAGTTAGAAGTGGCCGATAATGAATCCTGGGATTGGGATTATTGGTCACGTTCCCAACGGATATCGATTCTCCGAGAGAACGAGGGGACGACTTGCTCGGCTAATGTCGCCACGCGATTTCACTCGCAACTTCTCGAAATCGGGATCGTGAAACTAACACATCTTCTTCCTGCCTTTCTATAATTTCCACGTCATTATTTGGATTCAAAAAGTTGTGTAGGCGACGTGCAGTCGCTCATGAAAGTCTTCGTGCTAGAGATTTACTTATTTCGTATTTATGGGTGAAAACCCATTGGTGTAAATCAGAATATACGAGAAAAACAGGCATTAGTCGCAAGATATCACACACGTATTGTTTGAGAGAGTTAATAAAATCACATTTAAAGGATGAAAATGAGGCGAAGAACTCGAGAAAGTCGTAGAATTTGTTCAGATTTGTGAAAATCTCTTTTTCGATAATCAACAAATCGGATGAGCCTCGGTGTACGTATAACGAGTGTGTAACTACGGGGGAAAAAGTAGCTGGTTATTCGGCGAGTTACCTCTTCTCTCTTTCTGATACCAGCAACCGACAATTACGATGATTGGCAGTAGCCGGAGTGGCGAGGCATTTAAATATCACCGGTTAAGGGTGAAACCCGCTAAAGTAGTAACGTAGCGCCGTTTTTCGTGGGAATGCAAGGCGTCTATTTACCGGCAACTTTACATTCACGGATGTTTAGACTTGTAAAACAGTCGGGGGGGGGGGGAGGGAAAAGCGACGTTTACGTTCGGCGTATTAATGTCCTCTCCTCGTGTCACTTTGCGCTGTGCTCCACATTCGAAGAGAAACCGGGTAAGATGCATCGGATGCGGTGAATCATAGAACGGTGGTGTGAACGCGGCCTAAGGTAGATGCTTTTGGTCCCGGCGGGGTCTTAGACCGTGACCGGTCGACACGAGGCCCGTCACACGATCGCACGGTTCCCGATCTGCCGATCCTCGTGGCCGATTCTACCTCCTTTCCTCGCCGTCTAAACTGTCCTTGGGCTTCGCACATACTAGGTGTCCTCGAAGATTAGTACGCCCTTGGTGTGGAATATTCAACGATTTCGCAATCGGGTTTCTTAACGCGTCGCATCGCCTCTAGTTTGCCGATGATTAATTGGATTCGGAGGTGTGTACAAAAAGGCACCTGGTTCCAGAGACACGTCTCGCGTGATGTAATTACAACGCGATACATTAATAATCTCGCCGGTGTAATTAAAACGTAAATGGGTAGATGCCGGATCAGATACGGTAATCTTCTTGCAACCTTGATGCCGGAGATCCAATTGCTCGGCTCAACGCGGATAAATGACGTTCAAATTTTTCCAATTGTAAGAGTTAAGTTTTAACTACTTTCGAAGAAAGGAATAAATATTTTCCTTTTATAGGTTCTTGGAATTTGCAACATCAGTTGCATCAGCGAATGGTTGGTTTCAACTTTTGTGAGGCTGTTGTGGTTTCAGTATTTCTTAAAAGGGTTGCAAATTATCATCTGCGATAGAACTTAATCTAAAATTTCTTTTCTTAATCCTTAATTGGTACTGCGTCGTCACGCACGATATATTCTACTTGTCTTTTGCTTTATGATTGTCTTCGTAATTAATAATCGTATCATTGTACATGGAAGAAATTAATTTTGAAATCATTTTCAATGCACGTTAGAAATTTGCACCAGCCCCACAAAACAGTACGCGATACCTAAACTTTCCTCAACCCCCAATTCACAAAAGAACTTAATGTCGATGCTGTCGCAAACGCTACGAATTTTCCAAACAACCCAGTACAGTTAGCTCAGTTTTGTAACAACCATTTTATTGATCATCCGTACAATTTATAGTAGGAGCCAAGATATACCAAAAGCGTAATTCTTTTTTTATCCAGCCAAAACAATGTAACACGGATAGAATTTCAAAGAATCAACACTCGTTAACTCTTTGCCCTACAATAACGAGTTACACTCGTTCCATAAATTATGACTTAAACTCAACAAAAACAAATATTACTAATGGTAATATTTAAGTTGAACTGTAATTTTTAACTTTGTTTTATAAGATCGGGGTTTATTAAATAAAAATAGCCGCGAATATTTCAATTATTTGTGCGTGAAATAATATAAAAGTAGCAAAAAGCTATCGCCGACATACGTTAGTGATAAAATAATCGTAGGACAAGGGGTTAATGTTTGCAGTAGGCGTTTTCAACCCTAACTAAAGTGCCGCGATGTTAGTCGGTGTCGATTCTTCAAAATTCTATCTACTATGTTATATTGTTTTGGCCAGATGAACAAAATGTAATTTACAAGTTCGCTATATCTTGGTCCCTACTATAGCATACTTGAAAAGCCACCGTGTATAGCATAGCCACGAGGCCGTGGCACTATTATGGGATCGTCACGCCGATAGCGAGGCAAGCTGCACGGTTCTCGTCGTCTCCCCGGTTGTCGTCGGCGTCGATAGTCGTCTTCGTCGTGTCACCGTTCCATGGCTCTGCTGCACTAGTTTCCCTGACCGATTTCGTGGCACCTCGGGCCCTCGTTTTCTGCACGAGCCTCGTGAGAAACGCGAGGAAACGGAGACACGCCGCGCCGTCGCGTTGGATACGATCAGTCGCGGAACATTTTCGTTAGATCGTTAGGCACCTCGCCTCTCTAGGGTTTGGCCTCGGTTCTCGGTTCTCGATTCTCAGTTCTCGGTTCTCGGTTCTCGGTTCGGGCCTTGCAGCTGGATTCTCTAATTAGCCGCAGACAATGCCACGGATCGTAGATCGTGGAGGAATTTTCTCTAAACCTTGTTTTACCTTTCGGGGAAAATTTCCCCTCCCTCATTTCATTCGCATGGCTTGCACACAGGCGACTTTTTTTCGATTATGCAAGTGAAAGGATCGCCGGTGAAAAATGGAGTGTCGGAAAGATTTCGATTTAGATATCGCGTAATTCGTTCTTCCTTGGGAATTGCTTTATGTGGAAGTATTTGGGAAAGGGCGCGACGACATTCCTTTATTGTCGATTGCGGAATAATACGACAGCGTCTTGGGAGAAGTAAGTGAAAAAGCTCGTTGTTTTTTGGTGCATCACCAGCAAGTTTATAATTGTTAATCGGTCCTTAATGGTAGATTGGTATTGCTAATGTAAATTTGGATTAAAACTGGAAATAAAAATAAAGTCGAAGCTTGATAACTCGAATCTCAAGGGAAGAACTAAAATCTTTAGGTTATAGAGGCTACGACTTATCAATGTTATTAAATAACGGAGATTTAACATACGAAAATTGGACTCACTAGAGGTGTAGACACAGTCCTGCTATAAATTGTACTCACAGAAGCAACGATGATAAAAGTTTGTCTTATAGAGTTAAAATTTTAGAGGTCTGGCTATTCTAAATTCGAGCTACAGAGATAGAAAGTGCATCTAAATATCTGGCAAATAATTCGAGTTAAAGTTGCATTTCGATTAATGGAGGTTTTCGTAGCGGAGGGGAAGAAGGGAATGAACAAAATTTTCAGCTTATAGGGGTTTTCAAATTAAAGTGGTTCGACTTATCGAGATTCAAAACTGTATCGATATACGGCGATACTACCCTACCGTTAGCTGAGAGTCTCTAGATTTACAAGATTGATCGCGTATTCAGAGCTATCATGAAAATAGGTTAATGGGTTAACCCTTTGACTGCGGGTCGATATTTGCATGACTCGATAATCAAAAATGCACACGAAGTTTACGCGTGCAAAACAGTTACTTGCATATAAATTAATATGAAATTTAACACGATAAAATGTTAACATTGTTGTTAACTCGAGCCTCCAAATATTTCCACGAAACCATAAATTAGGAAATTAATCTGCATATGTTATATCATACAAAATCAATGGAGCGTATATGTACAAATATGTATTTCGCAGTCGAATGGGTTAATACAGCCCACGTCTGCGTTGACGCGACGATATTTCCACATCCGTGATTACGGGTTAAACAAAACGTTTAACCGCTTCCACTCCTTTCTCCCATAGAACCGTCGGGTAGATCCGTTTCCGCGTAAAATATTTCACGAAGATTCGAATCTGCTCCCCTAAGGGGGAGAGCGCAGGAATTGTTTTGCTACTTTTCCGCCGCGTCGTTGCACCGTCGCGCTCCTTTTTCCTTTTGTTTAACCGGCGCACGGTGTCCTTCCCTCATAAGACATTCATATATTCGAACGATCTCGACGTTCCACGGGTTCCTGGAAGACTGGCATTAGAAACCGGACGGGGAACCGGAGACCGGCTCTCCTTCCTTCCCGATTTGCTCTCCGGAGCCGGTGTTTATCTCACACCGGGATCCCACGGTGGTGGCTTTCGTCCTTTGACCCTCTTCCCTGTCCACGAGAACGAGCCGCATCGCACGATCGAACCTGGGCTACGCGCAGCAGCATCCTGACCGCGGATTTATCGCGTTTCGATCATCGCCGTCCCATTGATATACCGTTCGTGGATGGTTGTCTCTTTTTTCGAGCCGGTGAAACCGAGAGCGTTTCAGAAGAAATCGAAAGCGAGAAGGTGGCTTACGGCGGCCACGTGGGCGAGGAGAATTCCTTACGCGCCGCTGCCAACAGCTATTGTAAGCGAGAAATCAATTGCCTGCTCAAGGACGTTCCCCCACTCCGACGCGATATGAATAATGGCTTCTTCGGACGATTAACGCTATAGAATTACCAAGGTTCTCAAAATGAGCCATTTACTAAATTCATACAGCAGTTGCGTAAGCTCACTACACTGCAATGTTTGATTTTGCGAGATTTTCTGTAAATCTTTTCTCCGAATGAAGATTTAGTTTTCTCGAATTGTGTATTTTTACAGACGTGCTACTATATTAATCACATTGGAGCTAATAAGTATACTCTAATCGTTGGTAGTTCTAGGGTTAAGATATGGACACGTTGATATCAGGTCACGTAAAATCACATATTATGCTATATGTTTTTAATATATATTATGTAGACAACGGAGTTTTATGCATTTATTGGATATTTGAAGGTGTAAAAAAGTGCACAATGTATATAATCTGCAAGGTTATCCAAAATATCCAAAATACTGAAAAATTATGAGACTTAGAGGGTGAATGTGTTAGGGATTATGAAAGTAGTGCAAGTCAAAGATCTGAAACAATCCAATTTATCTCTCATATGGTGTTAGATTGATTTAACAAAGATATGAAAATTTTTATTCCTCTTTTGTTTTTGACTTACACCACTTTCGTATTTACCGACGTATTTATAGCAATACGAATTTGCATAAAGATCCTCGACGTGATTATAATTAGTTTTCAATAGATTTAAAGCAACGCTAATTCATTGATTCACGCTTTTCCAATGTCACATCGATTCATGCCCTAGCATATGATTTTATGTGACTTTATATGGTACCTAGCGTATGATTTATGTGACTCTACTTCTAGAAGAATTTTCAATGGGGGGATTTCTAAGAAAATGCTTAAGAATCGAAGGTTGTTATTTTTGTAAAGCATTCCGTTGCAGCAGGAAATTTTTATCTTTCTCTGTGATATTTTATCATTCGAGTTAAAATTTGTATATAAAACTCGGCAAGGAAAGTATCGACAAGGTAGACCACTCGATTAAAGGTGTTAATAAGGAGCTCAGCCAACGGAAAGCATTATTTATGCGGTAGGGATATCTGCAATCTTAATACCGAAACAGGATTGCATTTTTGCATGGATCAGAGGAGCATTCCTTTTGTCGAGGGCAACGATTCAGTTTGCGTAATTACTTTCCACGAACGCGATACACGCGGCGCTTTTAAATAAATCAGGATACACGTCGCGCATTAACGTACAAAAGAGCGTTCGTCGTATATTATCGCATGTATAGACGCCGTGACAACCAGGATACACTACTGTGTCTTTGTCGAGCACGATGCACTGCATCCCAGTGTATAATTCATCGTGTCACCTTTATCGTTTCCGCGACGGTTTATTGAATAATGAACAAGTGTAGTAGGAGTGTTCCCGAAACTCACCCCTTCGTTGGACGAGTCCCATTTTTGTCGCTTCGTAGTCCGTCTATTTTACACCAAAATAATTATATGATTCTAAAAGATCGCTTGCCCTATTTTACAACTATATTTGGTGTCACAGTTTTGTGTCAGTTTACAGTAACTACAAAAAGTTTTTGTACATCACTGTATTTATTTTGTTATATAAAACATTACTAATGAATTAGGTCCAACTAAATTAAATTTCTCAGTAGTCTTACGTGCCTATACAAATATGTTGTGGAGAGATTAAGATAATTAATAGAATCTGATTTGAAAGTGCCTAATTAAATAGATGTGTGCAAATAGTTTTTGGAGCTACTGTAAGTAAATGATATTACAGAAAGGGCATGTTACTTTAAATGCAACTTAAAGGCCAAAAGTTTGGCATTATGTTGTGGTCTATACCTATGATTTTATCCTCTAATAATTTTTTTATTAATTCAAATTTAATATCCTGCAAGTTAGAAGTAACAAGAAAATTTTCTAAGATAACATATTTCTAAGTTCTCCTGCTTTTTAATTCTTGTGGCCCTCGGAATGTGTAGTGATTCCAAACTCTTGATCAGTATCTCATAATCATATAATGATTAGACTGCGGATCTCTACCCAAATTTATATGTTTATAAACACGACAAAGGGGTTAAAATATATAGTGATTGATCAAGTTTTACGAATAGTTTTCTTAATGCAAGAACTTACATGACGCATTAAATACGTGTGCAACGCTATATAGTTCGAAATAACATTCTGACTGAATAAGAAATACAATGAGTGAGAATATTTGATCAATTTCGTGAGTCACTGTGAGTAGAGCTCTGTGTTTCGCCGTCCACTTATTATAACGCGTACATTACCGTAGAATCATACGGATTCCGTGAATCTTTGAGAGTTGAAATTTCCCACAAATTCCTAAAAATCCAGAATTATGAGCTTTTCCATTTGAACGAATCGCGAGGCACGTTTACCCGATTCACCCTATCGGAATTCAATTATCGAAATGGACATCCGGAACCCGTGTATCTTTCGCGGCAAAATATTCAGTGAACTTTCCACTACTAGAGATCTCGGTATCTTCCCCATATTTTAACACGAGCTCGCTAACAACTGTGTCCCGCTACGCGGCTGCACAACGCCGCAGCGTTCGGTAAATAAGTGCCAATAAACATGCAACTCTCGACACCGGTGTTCGGATGCAGAAATCGAAATCTCGTCCGCCGGCTTGGCGAAATAAGTCAGAGAAAGCTTAATTATCTGTTGGATCGCGCGTGCGCGCGGTCAGGTCGGCACGAAGACCGCGAAATTTAAACTCTGAACCTGGCTCGTTTAATGGGACAATAAGAGCGATGGAGGGAAGATTCGACGAGTGCAACGGACCTCGTCACGGAAACCGCTCGTCGAGAGAGTAGAGGTGCGATCCGGCGTGTTTTAATGTCACCGCTGCGCATACACTCGATCGTCCAATAAAGATGCGATAGGAGAATCGCGGAGAAAGCGGCTTGTCGCGAATAACGTTGCGCATAAGCCGTAGGGGGCCTAGTGACGAGAAAATGGAGGAATCGGCCCGGCGAAATGGCTGCTGATCAAGCTTCAAACATTCGCGACGCGAATCATTTTTTCCCCTTTCCGCTGCGAACCTCAATGGGAAAATAAGGGAAGTGAATGGCAAAGGAAAAGGAAGTAATTGATGATAATTGTGGTGGTTACGGATAGTTTGAAGTTCCTGCGGAAAAATTTGCAAGATTGTGTAATTTGTTCCCGAGTCTGCGGAGTACTGATGAAAGGAAATGAAGGAAGTTGATAATTGGAATGTGGTGCTTGAGAAGCTCGAAGATAAAGTTGCCAAGACTATGCAACTTAGTCTTCGCTGCCTGACAAGCGTCGATGGGAAAATAGAGGAAGTACGTCGACAAGATTGCGTTTACGAATAAAGCTAAAGTTTAACCGTTTGACTGCGGAGCGATATTTGCATGATCGTTGCCGCAAAACATTAGTATAACAAGAAATGCGGACATATCTTACATCTGCAAAGTAGTTACTTGCGAATATATTAATCGGAGGTGTCAAATAATAGAACGATATATTGTTGTTTAAATTAACTTCCAAATTTTTTGTAGGATAGGAAATTAACGGTTGTTATATTATAAACAACTTCTCGGCGTATATATACGCGTGTCGTAGATATTGATAAGGGTTTAAAGCGTACATATTCGCCTTTCGCAGTCAAAGGGTTAAGAATCAGAATTATACAACGAAGGAGAGAGACTAACCCTCGCTATACTTAAGGATTTCAGGCATCATACTTTACTAAAATTAAACGAATTTACTACTATTCATAAATTTCATAATAATTTGATTTTATAAGAATGAAACCAAATCAAGTTCAGGAATATATTTCCTACGCAGAAAAGATTACTTGGCTTCAGTTGCTGAAACACAATTTCGTGATTTCATTTGGAATTTAGTAATTTCATCTAATACTTACTGTTTCTGTTAGAATTTAGTAATTTCATCTGGTATATACTGTTTTAGTTAGAATTGTGTAATTCCATCTATTTGTTGATTGGGTTATTAACGTATAATGCGTCTTACTTCTTCTGCGTGTCAATTTGCATGTTGGTTAACGTTGATCTTATTTGGGGATGCTTACGATACATCTTTTGATCGGAATAGTATTCCAATATTTAGATTTATGAACGGTCGTGTACGTGCTCGTTACACGAATTACATGAAACTGTAGTTTCATTTACTTTGTCGTATTTCATACGTTTAGAATATGAAGGGACCAAAGAATGCCCCTCTTGGTATAGCGATGATTAATAAACATAAGCTTGGATCGATTGCATTATGCGACATTATAATTCGTGCTCAAGGAAACGTACGACTGAATGCTGCAGAACAATCCAGCAAAACGAAAGAATAAGAAAGTAGTAAAAGGAAGGTTTCTACTGGCTCTGGCACGACAACTGCCGGATTCCGGCGGGACTATCGTAAAGATCGCAAAACTCCGTTGTTGCCGTTTCCACGAACCAGTTTCCAGGTGTCCAGCGCGAATTCGAGCGCTCGTATTTCGCGGGTCGGAGAGCGGAAAAGTGTCGCCGCCCACGTGAGATCCCGTAATTCAACGACACATGTGAAAGCGCCTCATACGCGAGAGCATAGAAAATCGTCCAACGACCGCGCACCAGCCATATTCTTCTTTTATTTATTCCGTTCACGTTTACGTTCTCGCGAGATTCATAGTGCACCCATAAATCTTACCTTCGCACCGGAGCAAACAGTATTTTTCTTCTTAACGCATTCGCTGCCTACTAGAATGCACTGCTATCCCTTTCTCGAAGCCATACCTTTAATTGATAACGTTAATTGTGCAATATCCTCCTATTAACTTTAATAACGTGAAAACAATGCTATTAATATTGGGGGTGTATTGATAACTCTTGATCAGTAGTAGCAAATATGTTAATATATTCTCAGTCTCTTGTGAAAGGATACTCCACCACGTCCTGGTAGTATTATTATACTATGCATATTATACATAATGTAAATTCTTCAAAGAATTTATCTTTAGACCTTACAATTAGTAGTTACCATTGGATCCTGTCTATGATTAATTCGACGATTAAAAATTCCCCAAAGGAGAACGTAATAGGTGCGAAAAGGTGGCGACTCGTTCGGACAAATAGGCATAATTTCACTGCTCCGAATCTCGAATCGCTGACACGGTCAATTTGTAAACAAGCGACGCCGCCAATCGTTGCACGACGGTAAAAAAAAGCCGGCTTGGACGAGTCGTCCAGCAGGTAAAAACGAGTTGCGTTTCCACGGTTCATTACTCGAGCCGCTCTGTCTCCGATCGATCGATACATACATATTGCATGATTCGTGTCGATCGCTAGGAAGTGGCGACCGATCGCAAACCTATCGACGCTCTTCCGTCGCGTCGAGGAATTCCCCGAGGACGTCGAACGCGTTCGCTTGGTCCCTTGAAAATTCACGGACGCTTTCAATTCGATGGATCGATATGTTCTCGTCTATGGACAGTTGGACTGTTTGCCAATACCCTCGAGAAGGAAGATGTATCAGACAGCTGATTTTCATTGCAAATTTCAGCAGACTTTGCGATTCCTGAAATCGATTCGTATTAGATTCAACCGATTTGATTTACTGTTAGGAGTGGAATTTTTATCGAAGTTCGCGTTATCAAATTGATTACGTTTATTTGCGTTACTAGTTGGTTCAAACGTTGATTCATAATCAACCCTTTGCACTCCGGTGGCGTTGCGATGGAAACACGCATGAATTACTTCAAAAGTTAAGAGTTAAGATTTGTATTTATTTTCGACGGTTTAATACTTATTTCTTTCAAGAGGAAGCAAATTAGAGGCGACTCTTGCACCTTCTGAAATACGAGATACTTTAAATTTTGATTAGAGTCATAAAAACGTGTTAGAATTGCTACTAGACTATACCATTGAAAGGGTTTAATTTTATTTAAGTAAAAAATAAAACAACTTGCATAGGCTTCGAATCAATGTATTTATATGAAATGGTTATATTCTAGTAACATATACTCTAACATTATTCCATTGTAAAAAGTAGTCGAATATGACATCGGAAACGTCATTGTAAGGAAAAGGGTTAATCGTAAGATTTTTGTTTAAGTTTGAATTATCAATTTCGCTATGCTTCACAGTAGCAAAAATGCTGATTGTAGTTAGACAAAATTATTATAGAATAACTGTGGCTTTTTACGATTTAATAATTACAATTTCGTTGTCCAAATTTAATTCTTTTGTAACAACAGAGAACTAGAGTTGAAAATTGTAAAATAAAAGCTACTATTTTCCTCGAGTTTCTTTCTTTATTAATTTGAAGCCATGAAAAGTAAATCTTCAAAATTAAGATGCATTAGGATCATCGTTACATATTGATAAAAGAATAAAGTAAACGAGATATATTATTTAGAGTCGTTCAGTTTGATACGTCTATTAACAGAATCTTTCAAATTAACTAGGATATTAGAATTTCTGAAGTAAATCGTTTTTCTCCAGCTAGAAACAACATTTTACCACTGCGCTCTGCGCCGAGATTTTCCAAGAACTAATTCTATCCGCCTTATTATATTTCGTAGCAATTTCTTCATAAGCTGTCGCAGGATCATCTAAGCACCCCCTACTTACTGTCATCCTCGTATAAAATCGTATCCATCCTTTTCAAAAATCTCCGATCTCCACGAATTCGCTGCAAACAAGGAAACACCTACTCTTTTCCATCGTGAAATCAGTCATTAACGCGACGGCCGGAGTTTTTAAAAGTTAAAGGGTAGAAGATTCCATAGCTTCCGGCGAAACCGCCAAACGCCGCTGACGAGGGTCTTCCCCGATTCGAGTTTAATTGCTGTCGGAGAACCGGTAATTTTCTTCGATCCCCCGCTCGAGATCCGCCTTTTTTTCCCTTCCTTTTTCGATCGATTCGTGGAGCACGCATCATTCCGTGCACGTCGAAGGCCACGCGACCCGCTGCCTCGAAGACACGTTGATGCATCCAGTATCCGCTGGCCTCCCTTCTTTTCTTTCTCCCATCTTCCTCTTGTATTTCTTGGAGACCGCTCGGCCGTCTTCATAGTTGTCGTTCGTTGCCGTCGTCTTCCTCTCTTCCTTTTCCTTCTTTTTCCCCATGCGTGTCGCGAAGGGCAATACGGGTTCCTGGAAAACACGCTCACTCCGGATGCCGATATCTGACGATCGGAAATAATAGTCTGTGTCGATGTTTGACTTTCGGTTAGGTAGCGAGCAGCTTCCTTTAGAAGCGCGGACAATGGGAATCCGATTGGCTGGTACTTCGACTACGTAACGTCCAATGATGCGAAGAGAAAATAGCGTGAAATCGGGAGGAAAGAGTTACGATGTTTCAGGGAAATTCGAAAAGTGAGCTCGGATCAGAAGAAAGTAAATTCGATGGAAATTTTTTTCCCCTTCTTTTTGGTAACTTAAGGCTTCCTGTAATATTTCTACCTTATTGCATTTTATGAAAGATTTGCGACTATTGTTATTTCGCAAATATTCTTCATTTATACTTTATCGCAACGGTATTATAGTCTGTAGATATTCTTCATTTCTACTTGATTCATCTTTCTTTCATTACGGCATTTCGCAATAGTTTTTTCGTTGCCAACATCTGCATCCCTTATTGTAGCATTATTATTATTGTACATCCCAATAATTCTATTATCCGTTCCAAAAAGCTGCTCGCGAACCTGAACCCGAGTAATGTAGTCAAATTAAATGCGAATGTACAAGTTGAAGGACATTGGAAACGCGGTAGGTTAAGCGTAGAATCCGTGGAGTTCTCAGAGAATCCGGTTGACAGCGTTAACAATGCGATTCATTATTCCGTGTTGCACCTGTACCGCTACGCGCCGCGTTCTTCCGCAAGTAGACTTACGTAACGTACTCCGCGCAGAAAATTTACGCCGGGAAACGAGAATACCAATTAGTCCGCGACCACGCGGAGATTTGTCTTCATGACGATTTATCTGCCTACTTGTCTCTGCTGGAAACTCGCGATAGTCGCTTTATTCATCCTGCAAAATTCTCCTTTGAATATCGGTTCCTAATTTCCCTTCCGAATTTCTCTATTAACCCTTTCCTTAGGACGAAACAAGATAATATTGACCGAGTTTACGCCCAATTATTAACCTTTTAGGACGAGACTTAACTAATCATTGTGTAAATTGCATTTACACGCAAACATTCGCTGTGTATGTTACAGTGGAATTCGATTACTATAATCATGGATATTGTTATCACGCGGCTGTTATTATTATAATGTGTCTCTGTTACGGAACGGGCCGTAACTGTTGAGGTTGTCTTCCGCCGGTTTGGGAAAAATAGATTTGTCTATTGATTTTCGTGGATGCTCTTTTTATTTTATTGAAATGTTGAACGAAGTGTCCTTGTAGGTATTTTCTGGTGCGTGTACAAAACGTGTCTATCTTGTTTTCGCCGGTTGCAGGAATATATATACCCTTTTGGTACCTTGCTTCCGACCAATGGGCGGTCAGGAAACGGGGCTGGAGTCGAGCGTCGCTTCGTGGGTTTTCCCCGACTTCGGTCCCTTTTTACCTGTGGCGCGTGTTCGTCTTTCTGTCCGGTTTACTTATTGTAATTTATTATAACTTATTAATAACTTATTAATATCTTATTAATATTACTTATTATTAATGGTAAATTATATTGATTAATAATCGTGATTTAAATGTAATTGGTATGCGTGGGGAAAGTGTAGTTGGTTCGTAACAGTCTCATAACGTTTTATGTAAAATTGGGTACAAATAATCCGCCTATTCTAATTAAGCTTCGGTTATTGGTATCGAGTCTGCCAATTATATTTGGAGACGAACGATAAGAATTCGTTTGAGAACGTTTTCATTGAAGACTACTTTTAATCGAAGCTTATATTTTATCTTTTATATAAATGCATCGGAAGAATGATTAGAAAATACGTAAATAAAATGAAGGAGAAGCTCGAAAAGATTATGACAACTTGAATATTCTTAAAAGAGATAGTGTATCCATGAAGCTATGTACAAACGTGATAACCAGTGTCTACCTATCTAAAATTGAAAGAATGGACTTTAAATAGAGATTTTTTTCATCCTCTAAATGTCGTAATTTGTACTTTCCTTTAAACATTTCGTATATTTTTATATATCACATGGAATCTGTTCCCTTTACCAATTTGAATTTGCCATAACTGCATAAAAATGTACAGTTTAGTCAACTACTTGCAATAAAATGAGTTCAATAGTGAAAATTCGGTATCTTCCACCTAATATTATCAGTCGATTATTCTTATAAAAAATCGTGAGTCCCAAAGTGATTATAATAACCGGATTCCACTGTATTTCTATTTGTAGATAGATAAATATTTATTGCTTTCCCCGAGGACAACAACTGGATTCCGTTTCTTTACGTATTTACATTTCTGACTACTTAACTAATACCTAACAGTAACATAATCCACCCTATCGCTCTGTTATACAAAATAAACTATACGATGCATTATTTCTACTCGTGCTCCTCTTATCTTCTTCCACCGCGAAGAGGAATTCCATCAGGGAAATAATTGAACGGCACGCTTCTTTTAAATTTCTCTCGCACGCTTCTTAAGCTTCTGCGAAAGAGAAGTCACCAGAGGACGACGGAGGCTGCATTTTTCTACGCGGGGCAAAAATAACTTCTGTGACAAGATTACCACTGCGGCAGCAATTGCACAATACCCTGGATAATTCCGTGACCGGTCTTCACTCTCGCCTCGTTACCAGCGATCTTCGCGGCGAACAGGCCTCCGGTGTCCTCTCTTTTGCAGCTTCTGCCGTCGCTGGTTCCTGTTCTGTAGCAGGTCAGAAGAACTGGAATCACGGTCCCCGTGGTTTCTTGCCCGGCCCGACCGATGATTATCGCGCTAACTGGAGAAGATCCCGTCGCCTTTTATTCGCGGTGACGTTTCAAGGGACGAAGTTCATGACGAACCTGCCACGGAGACAGAAACGAGGAAGCGATACGATGTTTTTGATGGCGGAAAGATCGTTCGGTATGAGGAAACGTCGCCGAGTATCGCGGGGAATGTAGGAATCAGCAGCGCAGTGAGATATTATGCTTTGGTACCGTGTTCCTGTTAATTGGCATAGTTACTTGGTTACTTGCTTCCTGTGTCGTCTAGGAAACGGGGGTTAGAAGAATCGAGCAGTGTAGACGTAGTTGGGAATTGATTGCGGTAGTTTAGGCGAATTCGTATCCGCTTAGGTGAACGTAAAAGAAGGGATCAATGTTATATTATAACTTTGCAACGATGCATTTTTTTTAGTGGCATATTTCTTACTTTTTTGTACTAAATAGAAATGGAGGTATATTGTACTTAAATCACATAGGATTTGGAAATGTTTACCATTTTTATTCCTTTGGTACAAATAAGCATATTTTAATCGTCGGTAGTTCCAGGGTTAACCCTTTCAGACTTGATTTTGTTGCATGAAAAAGGTTGTGTACATTATAATGTAAATCAGATCTGAAAGAGCTAAATAGAGATCTGGTTGACCCCATAAATATTGTAATTTATATATTTTTGGATATTATATACAGCCTGTTCTCTTTTGCAAATTTAAATTCCCCATAAATGCATAAAAATCTGCGGTGTAGTTATGACATATTATATTTAGAGATTTGTAAAAGTAATAGTAAAAGGAAATTCCTTTTCACTTCTCGACTTCAATAATATATAAAAGATATACAGATTCTCACGCATAGAAACATTGAAAACTTTACCAAGAAACTACGCAGAACCGAGCAACTCGATAAAACGACCGATTGATTTTCGAGAAACTAAACCCTGACCTGGATAATAAAATTGCTCAGTTTCCAAAAAAAAAAAAAAAAAAATAGTATCGATCAGTTTATAATAGTTTCTAGGAGGGTCGCCATAACGATAGCCGTATAAAAACATTGAAGTAGCACATAACGAAACCACGTTTCTAAGAGCCGGGCATGGCGAATTGCACAAGCGAGGGACGCGAAGACACGCGCGCGATTGTTTCGCGGAACACGTTTAAAGGCACGTAAAGGTAGAATTAATAGACGCTTGTTCGGGTCGTATCAGATTCACTCCATTAACAGTTGCCGATGAACGAAAAGGTCGTTACGAGTAAATGCCAGGTAGTTCCTCAATGAATTCACGATCCCCGCCGGATGGTTGTTGCCGGTTGGATTCTCCGCAAGCTCTCCGCCGACTGGAACCATTAGTCATCGAGCTGTTCCCCGGCTATCATGCGACCGTTGATGTGCTTTCCATTCGTCTGGGTGGTCCGAGATACCTCGGGCAAATCGGATTAGAACCGTGCGTTCCTTCCTTTCCTCTTATTCCTTCTTTAAATTCGTCTGTCAAGACTAAGAGTGTCGTTTAATGCCGAAGGAGAAATTGCAGAATGTAGATAAGAGGTATTGGTTTGTGGTCTGGGTGAAATTGATCGATAGTTCAAGGTCATTTTTTGAAGGGGAAGTATCAGGTTTATATTAGGTCATTGCGTATCGAGTGACCGATTTTACGTGACTTACGGTTCTCCAGCCACTAATTAATTAAACGTTGATTAGTATCGTTTTACGATGTGGTTTATTTGTTGGCTTGATCTACGACATCGCGAGTACGCGTTGACATAGCATATCAGGTTTTAGTAATATTTTTAGTTCATTGTCGATCTTTTAGATGACTATAAGGAATTTTTTTAAGGCACGTTTGTACTACGAAATTGTTCGAACTATCGTTGAATTGTTCATTCGTAAGCTTTTTCAATGCATAAATAATATTAATATTAAGGGAGCTTCCACTGCATTATGGCATCTCGAATTTTGGCTTCTGTCCATGGTTTATTTTAGTTTTACTATCTGCTATTTTTTTATATAGTATGTTTAGTATGTAAAGCAATTAATTACAATCGGTTGCATAAATGTTCATTTATCTATCTCACTTGTCGTGTGTTAATAATCAGACTGTGGTTTTTTATGTATTTACAAGAAATTGAGATTTTCAAAGAAGTATATTTTAGACGAAATGCGTAAAAATATGTAAAATACCCAAACCAAAGCACGCGTTATAATACGTAAAGAGTGAAGCACATCGTTACCGAACTCTCATTCTTTCAGTTACGCTTATAAAAACAGAAAATTGCATAAAAAATCCACAAGCTGGTAACAATAGCTATTCATACGGATGGAATCGATAATTCCTGAGAATATCAGTTTATTCTACATTAATAACCAGTAACTTCTGCGCTTTTACGTAGGCGTGTATATTCTTTTGTCTGCTCATATCCTATGCCAAACACGATAAGCAAACGAATATTTATGCGACCGACTGCAGCTTCAATTACACTCGTCCTCCAATAGTATTTATTCTGCTCGTTTGTACGTGGCCCCACAAAAGCGACGTGATTCCACGGCAAAGCGTTAAAGAGTCAGCAAGGAATCGCGAGTCGGGTTTCGTGGCTCGACTCGCTCCGAACGTTGTAATTCTATGGAGATAATGATGCATCGGGATCCGTTTAATTTACTACCGTGATTAACGATGGAAAGCGAGGCCAGTAACCGAACATGTATATTTCCTTGGGCAGCATCTACTCGCTCGCGCTTCTCCCTCTCTTGACCTTTTCGATGCTCACGTATCGCTGCGGCTGCCGCGGCGTCCAGAAGAATAATCTCGCCTGGCTTCCGGGAGGAAGACGTTTTTAGTGATGGATTGTTCGCCGTTTTGTCCAGTTTACAGCTGGATTAAGATTTATCGTTATCGGAGGGGGGGAAGCAACGGGTACGATGTTCACAATCGAAAACACGTTGCGTGGTAGGAGAGATGAGATGTTGAACTCGATAACGATCGTCGTTCGTTGCGCGAGATACGCCGGTTTTTAGTGGCAGCGTGGGACGCCTCGTTTGAAACGTCCTGGCTGATTGCTTGTATTGCTTCGATTTATCGCTCGCCGTCGGTTGCTTCAGATTTGCTATTGAATTTATAGGTCACTTATAGGAGAAGGTCTCTCAGTGCCACTCTAACAATAAGTAACTTTAGTGGTGGTTCAAATATAGGCTAGTTGAAGTATATGTCGAAATCAAACGTTTCGTTGTAATGCGTAGAAAATTCCACATCTTGAAATATTGGTAGAAGCGAGTTCTTTCAGTGCTTGACCATGGAACGTCGGCTAAGTAGGGTTTGGGGATGCCTGCGAATACCCCAGGTATGAATATACAAATTGTCGCCACGTTTTGTAGGCAGTTCTAATCGTGCGCCCGTCTCGTGAACATCACCGATACTACTTCCACCGTGTTAAATATAATTATTTACACACTTTATTCCACACGAAAATATGACCCTTCAACAGTATAGATCTTATTAACACGTTCAGTGCCGCGTCGAATTTTTTAACTTTATTCGTTTTCGTAGTTTTCAATTCACATCGTATGGACCACTAATGGTTCGCGTTATCGTGACTATTAAATATATTTAAGGGGTGTATTACAATATTAATAAAGCCAAGAAAATAAGTGTTAGGAAGAAGGCAAGGAAAGGAAAAGAAATAAAATAATGTGAACAGAAAGTTCGACGTGGTTCATTGATGGCCTTGTGTCAGGGACAGTGCAGAGCAACGACTAAAGAACGAATAAAGTTGCACAGAAGAAATAGTAACCATAGTTTGTTATATTAATGTGTTCTGTTACAAATAGCATTCACTGTTACGAATATCGCGTTCATAAAGGTTTTCACATGCACGTTTGTTTCATTGTTCTAATAATTATCCGTTGAAGTAAGGATTAATTCGTTTACGTAACGTTTACCTTATACATCCAGCAAATTTATAGTACAGTATAAGTAAATATCCAAGTTAAAGAATGATACAATACAAGTTGTCGATTTATTCGCCTAAAGGTCTTATTATCACTGTCAAAGTTCGTTTTCGTTGAAAATTCGCAGCGATACCCACGCTTAACTTACATATTCCTTCATTTTCACACCAACCCTTCCTTCTGGAAAAATACCAAACATATTTGCAAGTCTTCGACAGTCGCGATCGAACGGTCCATTCGGCTACCACCTTCCTCCATCCAATCATCTTCTAATTCAATCTCCAAGGGAGTGGCGAACTGCTTGGCGAAGATTAATGTTCGCAAGTTGTTCAGCTTCGAGGAATCCTATGATCGCATCATGAACACTCGTTAAACGGTCGTTATATAGTGGAAAGCGAGCTCCTCGCCTCTTTGGAATCGGTTCGCGTAAACAGAGGATCGGTCGTGTAGCGTTTAGTCACGCGACGTGAACGCTGAAAGGGGGCCATCGTTCGCGAAGCACGCGACAGCTTCTGAAACGCAATCTCGGTTTCGTTCTCGAGCGATTCCGCGTCGATCTGCCCGGTAATCGGATTAAGCGCAGGTGTGTCGTACGCCTGGTTCGCCGGAGAAGGGACTCGTGACACTTGCCGCGATGGAGAAACGCCGAGAGTCTCTCGCGCGCTCGCCTTAAGCGAGAGAGACGATTACGCGTTCGATGGAAAAACAGGCTCACCCTTTTTGATCGAAGAAGAGAAGAAACGCGGGCTCGTTGACCCGTATGAAGACCTGTACGGCTTCTCTCGCGTGCCTACTAGGAGCTTCCTTGCCCGGAACAAGTGGGGTGTGAAGCGTGAACGACAAATCGGATGCTTGTTGCAGCCTGTCCAGAGTGACGTGATTTAGGTGTATTATAAAGCGTAATTGGAGGTTTTGCTGTGGGATTGTTTGTTTCTATTGGGAATGTTTTCGAAGACTTGGAACTTGAGACATCGAGTTGATATTGAGACGTGGCGACTTGAGTTGGAATATTGTTTGAGGATCAGTTAACGATAAATAGATCGTGCATTGCAATGTGCAAGACTTGAAACTGGAGACATCGACTTGAAATTGAGACGTGGTGATTTTAGGTCGAGTAGTGTTTGGGAATTAGTTAACGATAAGTGGATTGCAATATGGAAGGCTTGAAATTTGGGACATTGACTTGAAATTGGGACGTGACTTGACTTGAAACATTGTTTGAAACTTTAAACATTAACTATTAACCCTTTGCGGACGTGTGTCGACAAATAGTCGCCTAATTATTTTTTGGCTTTCCGAAACCATGTCGTTTTTTAAAGCACAAAACTTAATGTAATGAATACTTAAAATCTATAATGAATACTCGAAATCGTTGGAAATTAAATGGTTTGGAGCTCAAAAGCCTGAAAACTCAAAGTCGTAGAATTCAAAACTTAAGTATGTACTTCCACAAGTTTCATTACTTCTCGTTCGCAAAGGGTTAATATGCATATTGATGCATATTACTGGAATTCAAAATTAAATTGTCCATTGCTTGATTCTCCAAATTTGACTTCAAATATTTTGCATATTACATGGATTTTATGCCACCTTACATATTTACATTTTCTATAAATGCATAAAGATCCGTAGTTTAATAACAAGTAATTGAAATGCATAAAGATATGTAGTATTTTATTTGTGGAATAGTTCGTGTTTATTGGAATCGCGTGTTAGACTTTGTTTAAGGACTAGTCGTTCAGGAACTTAATTAAAAAGGTTTCGTTTGACTATTCCAGTTTGATAATAAAATAAAAAAATCAATGATAAATACGCACAGAATTGGTTGTTGTTAACGTGAAAGTTATCGATACCATCTAAACTTAATCTCGCTGAGGAAGCAGTAGTACGAATAGATATATAACACAGTCCGCCTCCTACTGCTGACTCCACTCTGTCAGTCTTCGAACAGCCGAATCTACTGTCCCGTGCAAATCAACGTTCATCGCTGCTCCTCACGTTTCCTCGTCACTTTCGACCAGATTCATGCCATTGTGTCTGTATGTTATTCCTTGCTTTCAATTGCAAACAACGTGGATAGATAATACAGGCCTTCGTATGTCTATCTGCGTTGTTTTCACTTAGAAACAACGTAAACCATACAAACCCAACTGTGATGCATCGCTCGCGTGCATTTAGCTTTGAACACATTAATTTTAACAATGACTCGAGGACAAATGAGTCGATATTACAATAAGGAAGCTGCAAAATCAGAAGCTGTTTTATTTATCGGCGCGATGAACGCGTTTCAATTTCCAAGCCCGATCGAGTATAGAACTCTGTCGCTTTGCAAGCCTTTTCCCAATCACATAAATTAACAACGCCAGTACCGAACGATTTCTTGCAGCACTAAGGAGTGCAATATCTCGAAGCATATATCTGGAAGAGAACGCGGGGCTACTGACGCGATTAAGTGGTAATCAAGGCTAATTAGGCGAAAGCGCGACAGACACGCGCGGGTTCCGATCGCGGGGGCGAGGTAATCCCATCGAGAGAGAGAAAGAGAGGAGAGGAGAGGTGCACGCCCACGCGTTTTCTCCTTCGTGAAGCGAGCAGCGGTCCATTAGCCACGGCGTGTCCGCGCGAGCATTCTCGCGGCACGATGCGTGGGTGTGCGCGCATTATTCACGCGCGTGCGTGCCGGCGGATTCACGCGCGCGAAGCGAATCGCGACCAGTGGCATTAGACCGCCATTAGATCGTCGAGGGCTTGGCTCTCCTTCTGCTAAACCGAGGGCAAAGTTAATAATTATCCTGCGGTCCCGTTAGGGACTCGCCCTGCGTTTGTTTGTCGACATTAGAAATGGATTTATTAACCCTTTAATTCACCGTGATGAGGCTTGCTCGACGGATTTATGCCCCGTGCTTGCGGGACACTTGATTTTTGTGGGGGTTGAAATGGGTGGGGGAGATTAGAATCGTTGGATGGGATGGGAATTCTTTGTAGCGCGATTTGTATTGGGTAACTAGGCTCGTTAACGTGCCTACCATCAATTACCAGGCAATGAATATGTTTCTTAAAAATTAAACGAAAAACGTGCAGGAATTAAAGTGTCTTTTTTATGAATTTTTTTGTGGATATATTTGCGAACGGAGATAAAAAGCGTTGCAGTAACTTTTGCTTTTTGTTTAATTTTTAAGAATAATATTCATCGTTTGGCGATTGGGCCAATTACCCTATTTTAAGTTTAAAAGTTTGTTTATTTGATGTTAGGAATAATTGAGTGGTTCGTGGTAGAAACGTTTCCAAGCAAAGTTAATAATGTTGTTTACGATTTATACCATGATTTAATCACAACTTAATCATAATATGTATGTATAGTATAATTCAATACAAGTACGTTGATTTTTATCAAGTCGAGTTTTCGGTTTATATACGTTTTCTTGCAAGCAATTGGAAAAAAACATTACATTTTTTAGTAAAGTTTATAATTCTGATTTAAAAGTGAATTAATATATTTAGCTTCTTGCCATAAAACCAAGAGTCGCACTCGGGACGCATATTATAGATAAAACAGTACAAGTACTTAAGATATTTATAACAAAATTTAATTTACACTCTTTAATTTCCTTTGGAACTTTTATAATTACTATAGCAAATACAAATACTGTACAATATTTTCATATGTCGTACATGGCACAATATCGAAGTAGGTAATAACTTCAACTACTACGTGCACCTACTAAAAAAAATTCATAAGGCAAAGAGTTAGAATGATCCAAGATTTCGTAGAATGTAAAATACTAAAAAATATTGGGCGTATATGGTACGTAGACTTTTGCAACTGACTGTAATATAAGTCTGCCGAATATTGCACGCATATTTTTCCCGTATCTTCGCTCAATTTAGGGTGAATTTAGTAGGGCTACCTGTTTTGGGACACCCTGTATATGGGAACGAATATAAAGCGTTGTTATGGAATCTTTTCTTCCACGACGCAAGTGGCCACGATTCTCGACTGACTCTCTTTTGCATACATTTTGTCGCCTCGACTACTAAGATAAACAAGAAGCTTAATGTTTCCAGGACAACGGCGATATTCATTCGAGCTCGTAAAGCTCGAAAGAAGTGCATTCTCGCGCAGCGGACGTTTCCCAGGTTTAAAATTCCGATTTTGACGAGGGCGCGTTGAATTATGCAAAGAACTCGTTCCTCTTCTTCACGAAGACTTCTTGAAACCCTCTTCTAACATCCGCTACCATTTTCATTCATGAATCCGCGTCTCTGTGACCGAGTAGAAAATCCATATAGTCACTTCGAAGTGTATTGTAGAGTTTAGTAACCTGGAACCGTGGATAAAGAAAAATCTTCCGATGGAAAAAGTTTAACACTTTAACTGCGGATGACGAGTTAACTCGTCCTACAAATTTCGTAATAATGTCAGTCCAACGTGCAATTTAACGAATTTCACTGTGGCGGATTTTAATCAAAGAATTCGCAAGACTTGCCAAAACACAGAATTGCGTTGCATTAAATTTATACCTACTCTACTATCAATTCTTTCCTATTCTTCAGATAACGAAGAATTTCAAGTATTTCGCTTTGACACTAATTGTAATGAAAGAGTTAAATGATTCAAATCTTCCACTGAGGTCTCTGCAATAAAATAAAAGGAATAAATAAGTCAAGGAAAAGCTAAGGAAACCAAAATAAAGAATAGAAAACATATCGTTCCCTTCTTACCTAATTTTGGAAAGAATCTTCTTACTGTTCCGATAGCTGCAAAAGGGTAGAACAACTGGAATACAGAATTCGCTGGATAAACACTTCATTCTTGGACTGCTTTCGGTTCTCTCTATCTCGAGTGGTGCGTGTGGACGCGAGGAGAACTGGTATCGCGATATCTCACGGCGGCTGCCGCCATTAAGCGCAGATTGCGCTTTCGTGGTGGTCTACCTATGGGGTTATTACCAACGACCTGCCACCCAGGATCGAGGTGGGTGTGCCAAGTTCTCTGGCCTGCGTCGTCGCTCCGTTATGCTAAGCAGTCAAGTCACTGTCCCTTCTTTGACGTCACCCACCCCTTTCCCAACGAAAAAATACTCCAAACTAGACGATTCTCAACGAACTGTCGAAGATTAACCCTTAAATGTTGTGGATGGGTCGAGAAACGTCCGGAAAGTTTTCATCTTAAATTCGTTCATAAAATAATCTTCGTGTGGGCCACCCATAAGCCAATTTTTTAGACAGAGTGTAATTGTACTTAATGGTTTAGGCAAGTGAATTAACCCTTTGCAGTCGTATTTCTAGAAAGCCACCGAAGCGAAGAAATAAAATCATATTACTGTGTTGGATATATATGGATAAAAGAATCTTGCATTGTATTATTAGTAGACTGCGGATTTTTATGCAAATTCGAAGTTTTAGTAACGAAATTAAACAAGTGAAGTTTAAGTAGGGAGCGGTTTCGTCCTGGAAATAAAATAACTAGCATTTCATTACGAAATAACTAACATTCTTGTATGTTACGCGTGTTCTCTAATTGTATGAGTATTTCAGTTTCCCATGAATGCATAAAAGTCCGCCTTCTAGTTATTAGCGTGCCCGTTAATTACTATTTATTTGTGCTCGTTCAATGCAAATTAATTATAACCAGTATATGACACCTATATCTAAAATTAATACGACTGCAAGGGGTTAAATATTGTGCTTCCTTCTCTGAAATTCGTAACCAACTTTGATGTAATTGCAACACTCTTCCGGACAACCTAAATCTTCTAATCTCTCGGGGAATCTTAGGGTTAACACGCAAGGGATGATGCTAGTATGCAAGAAGAAAGCAGCGTAATATCGAAGGCGGCTTCACGAAGATAAAGATGCTGTGCGTGCGCTTTTTCTCAACGAATTGTTTGAAATTAATTAAGAAGCTAATTCGCGCCACTAGATTTGAAGATTTAATTAACGTAGCTCGAAGATTCATTACTATGATTGCTAGTTGAAGACTGCTTCTATATCCGTGGTTTATTTTGATTGATTAATAGCCATGGCTATTCTAACTGCTAGCTGCTAGCTTCTCCGACTTCTGATTGCTGACTACCTTAAATAACAGCTCGTAATCGAATATTAACCCTCGGATGGCCGACCTTCGACCACGACGCAAGACTAAAAGTCTTTTCGGACTCTCGCCTATGTTATTATGCAGCTAAAGGATGGTTAGACGATAATACGAATGCATCATACAAAACAGTTATTCTTTATTCTTCATTTGCACAGTGTATACACGAAATACTATGATAAAGGTGTATAAGACAGTGATTAACCAATTGCCCTGCGATTATTTTATTACCTACGCATGTCGAGGTTAGCTGATCACTGTTTTCATATTATGGCACACGTAAATCATTTGAATATTGCAGGCAATTTTTATTCAATACATTGTTTATACATATATTCTAATTCAGTGTGAAATATTTCATCGTAACACATTTATTTTAACATTGCTTCAAAATTTGTTTCTTTAACAATATATTATAATTTCTCTTTTCGTTTAATTGTATTGATTTATAAAGATAGTAACGATTAAAAGTCATCTACGAAATTATTAGGGAAAAGCAAATTTTGGGAGATTCAAAGTTCCCCTTGCCGTACTTTAAGGGTTAAAGATTTAAACGTTAACTCGAAGAAGCGATCACTCCTATTCCTCGAATAGGACTCGAATTCCACTGCACCGCACCTCGTCGATTCATTCACCATCCAACACAACATTCATTTAAAATTGCTAACGACCATTCCCACAGCATTACTCACCGCATTAATTCCCGCCTCGAAATCGCGCTTCCCTTTCCACCGCGCAGAAGAATCAAAGGCGTCACGTTGCAAAGAAGTACCTACATACGTATGTACGTTGAAAGGCGAGATATCGCGTACAAGCGAAGTGTGCATATGCGAGGCACGTGTTCCGACGTGCGTTTACTCATGTTCCCCACGTAAAGGGAAAAAAGGAGACGGAAAGAAAGGGGACTGGGGACTCGGCTCACGTTGTCCGGGAGAAAAATACGCGCACGTCCCAACGAGGGAAACGAGCGTAAACGCGGCCGTCGAATCGCGCCAGCACGCAATCTTATTAGGGACGTGACGTTGTCGAGCAGGAAGTTGCCCCCACGACGATACTGTTTGGTCGATAAGGATAACGAGGCAGGTCAGTGAGCGGCCGGGCCACGAAGCACGCTTAATAAATCACGTTTTCCCATGGCCCGCCGATAATCGACGTGATCGACGATAACTGTCTGTCGATGCTGGATATAACAGGATCGCGAAGTGGTCGGATTTTGTTGGGCCACTTGTTTTAATCCCTTCTCACACTCGTCTTAGAAATTTTGCTGTAGATTCAACAAAAATTGATATTATTGTGGGTGATATTAATTTTGTTTTATAAGAATAGGGGTTGTAAAATACAAATTTCGTATAATATTCAAATGATTTGAACGTGGCATGGTATTGTGGCAGCTCTCCTGCACCCACCACTGGAGGGACATACGAAATATGCTTTCTCGAAAGTACACGCTCCAACTACCTCGTCCATATATATACCGCCTTTAACCTTCCTTCAAGTATCTCAAGTCTAAGGCAGGGCCTGCTAGGTAGCCGCACTGATGAGTCCACTAGCAGGCCCAGGACGAAACGCAACACCCTTCCTTTTCCTATTCTATCCCCTCTCTACAGCTCCACAGTATTAAAGCAGTGGTCGGCTAATACTAGCACACGTAGCCTTAATAGCAACACATTGCCTTACAATAATGATTCTAACTCGTTCTATAAATTATGGTGTAAATTCAACAAAAATTGATATCATTTGGGATTAAATTTAATTTGAACTCTAGTTTTAGCATTGTTTTATAAGAATAGGGGTTTCTCGCGCTCGGGAATGTTCGGGTGAAAGAAATCAATATAGGCCGAAAGATCGTCATTTCGGCGGTCTACGTTTAACAATAAGATAAGGAATGAGTCAGTCGATGAGAAACAGCGTGCGGAGACGCATGGGTACGGACACTAAGGTTATAAAATACAAATTTCGTATAATATTCAAATGATTTGAACGTGGCATGATATGGAATCAGTGGTCGGCTAATACTACCACACGTAGCTTTAATAGCAACACCTTGCCTTACAATAATGATTCTAACTCGTTCTATAAATTATGGTGTAAATTCAACAAAAATTGATATCATTTGGGATCGAATTTAATTTGAACTCTAGTTTTAGCATTGTTTTATAAGAATAGGTGTTATAAAATATAAATTTCCTATAATATTCAAATGATTTGAACGTGGCATGATATGCAAGCAGTGATCGGCTAATACTAGCATACGTAGGTAATAAAATAATCCTAGGGCAAGGGGTTAACGATTAAACGTACAACGTTTATTTATCAACGGAACGCAAACGGGACATCAGTTCGACATTCACATTTTCACACCTATTTTTAATTTATCAGAACGAATAGGTCATTGTAATTTCAGTTTTATTATAAAAGAATAGTTCTTTCATTTTTAGAGTAGGAAATTACATCAATAAGTGATGAATCATACGTGCAACTAGGATTAGGATAAATGTTATGCAATCAAGGTTATTAATAATTAATTATTAGGTGAAAAGTACAAAAGAGCAGAGGGTGAAGTGCGAGAATGAGAAAACGAAGCAATTTAAGCAAAGAAATGTATACCAGGTCCACATTTCTTGGCTGTGGAGCCGAAAATAAAGATTATCTATTTATAAAAGAATAGTTTCTAGCGTATGATCATCGTGCAAACCGTTTCGTCGTCGCCTAATCAGCGAAACATTCGTTTCGTTATCGAAACGACGAGAAAGAGTATCGATGCTATTGTCAAGTGAACGCATTCCTATTAAAATATACGTGATATTGTGAATTTGTCGGTGGTGGTTTGATGATGTCCATGAGTTGTACAGAAGAGTAGTTGTGTAAGTTGTTCACGAGGTGTGAAATTTTTCTTAAAGTCCAAGGAGATATTCCAGGGTGGTGGTAAATGCGGAAAAATGAATGGCATTACACGTTGCAGCGTTTGAGATAAATTAACGTTGGATAAGGGGATATTAAGTGCTTTTACTTTTGATATCTTGGTATTATGGCTGGTCTATATTTATCCACTTATAGAATTCCTCTTAATGAAAATGTATTTATGATCAGCGTTTGCTTGTTTGACTCTCAGCTGGTGTGGTAATATGTCAGCCACCTAACTGGTATCATTAAGCAATTTGTGATCTGTTCAGTTTTTTGCAAATACTCTGCAGACGTTTGTGTGTTTACGGGATATTAAACGGTGGAAAAGAGTAGAGTTATTATATTTAGAGGGTGCGACTAATTTCTGCGTAGGTTCTATGCGGGTAGAATTAGCATAAACAGCTGGAGACTAATTGCGAGTGCAATTAAATGGTACACGCATAAAAAGCAGGAAATAGAAAGTTACTTAAATATATTAACTCTTTCGCTACGACACTTCAAAATTAAAAGCATCCTCGGTGTATTAATAAGCAATATTTTAATTAATAGCGATATTTAGCTACTAAATAATTAATTATGACAATACAAACTAATTAAACACTAGATTACGGACTTTCCATGCACCTATGGGAAAATTAAATCGCTAAAAAGTTCAGAATATACGCAACGTATAAAAATATATGAAATAATCGAATTGGAGAAGATATTGTAATACTTATTATTAGAGAATAACTACCCTCTATTTAGCTTCCACTTATTTCCTTTTCGTTTACAAAGAACTAAATTTGCATAAAAATCCGAGGTCTGGTAACAAAGTAAAACCGAACGAACTTTCCGTTTAACCTAATGGTAAAGTTAAACAAAGTCCAGAAACAATCTACAGTGATACCATCGACGAAAGTAAAAGTGAAAATTCATCAATAACATCAACCCATCCTCCACGACGCTTGTATTAATACGTCCATTAATCTTGCTTAATTAAACCGCCCCAACGAACGTTCCAATTAAACGTGCAAAGGCAACCATGTTTCAATTTTCCCTGTGAAATTGATAATCGATATTCTTTAACAAGCTGGGACACTCATCTCGCGAAGTACACCGGTTATTGCCGCCGATTGCAACATAGTTGCAACAATTCAGCGAGGCGAGTTGAGATCTCTTTGGCCACGCCTTTACGCGGCTCGTGTGTAATTAAGACGAGATAGGAAAGCAGGCTCCACGGTATCGCATGAAATAGTCGATATATAATCGGCAATCGCGTAACCGATATTAACCGGCGCGAATATTCGCCGATCGCCGCACGATTCCCGCTCTTATTAATTAGAATTATGTGCTCTGGGCGTTTCTTACCCCTTCGCTGTTCGCTCGTGCGTGATGATTCGCCTGTGTTCTCGCTTCTCTCCGACCAGTTTCTACGATTAACATTTCACGCTGCGGCTACGATATTGGCCGGCCGCTTCGGGGCGACGTTTACTAATCGGTTACTATACCACAGATAGAGACGCTTTCTTTCTCTATGCAAGGATGAAGACAGTTCCCGATTGGCTGCAGATTGTGTCCGATAGTTTTATCTGATCGTCGTTAAGATAGATTTTTTTTCGCGATTGGAATTAATGAATCGAATCGGAGTTGCGTTCGGCGCTGTTCGAAATGGTACGAGATCGGTTAGGTCGGGAAAAAAGGGGTCAAAAGGGTAACGAAATTTTGTAGAGCAAACGTTAGATTGTTTGGAGAGAAGAAAGGGTGGAATTGTTTCAGAAACGAATTTGTAGAATGCTTTAATATAATTATTAGGAGATAGGCCCCGCGTAGATTCAAATTCAGCAGGCTTTAATGGATGTTGATATAATTATTCGAAAAATTGTCTCATTCTATGTCACTGTAATAAAGAAACAATTGAACTGTGAATTAAACTTGGAAGTTCGAAGAAGAGTTAAAGTTACAAAAGTTGATTGCTAATTTTCACGGTGAAAAATAATTCTGCCTATTATCTCGTGCCATTTTTGGGTTCCACCGTGCATTTTAAAATATGTATCTGCTCGCCAGCAAGATTTAACCGGAACTAAATGCGAATTACAACGACGTGTCCGTTCAAACGCGTGCGTTATTCGTTCATTGTACGGTTAATCGCCATACGATATTCCACTGTATTAGCTTTTATCGTTTGCAAATGAATAACGTTACTCTGCAAGGCTACTAAATACGCCAAGATATCGTAACAACGAAGCTAACTTAATTTTCTATCTACAAACGTCTCGACCGTCTGGTTAGGATTAGACTAAACGCATCCAGAGTCGTGTCTCTTAAGAAAATGATTCTTCTCGGTTCGATGGGCGCGCGATCTTAATTACAAGCACGAACGCGTGGTTCTTTGTCGTCGCTGTTACTAGACACGCGTTCGGGTGCGGATCCTGCCAAACGAGTTCTGCGTGAAAACGTAACAGCGTATACCTGCTACCGGCGGAACGAGCGTAATTAATTGCGAGCGTCGCGACGTTCTATCGGACTACCGGGCGATGGCTATTCGATTCGCGTTAGAGGACGTTAGCCAATCGTTTCGCACACCTTCGCAGCCGGAAATCGAGTGGAAGCGTGTATCGGTCGGGTTAATTTACGCGAGGAAAGTAAAGTGGACTGTTGGTTAATAATTAAGCAGTTGAACGCTCGAGAGGCTCGTTAATTATCGAGTTTTTCGATCGCCTCCGCGATTCCTTCGCCACTTTCCCGCTTCTGGTCGCCGGTATTATCGAGAAAGCAGCGATTCTGAATGGATTAATTCACGCTTGTTTAATTCGACAAAGCGGCGAAGAAGAGAACTCCACGGTTTGATCGAAATTTGTTACGTTTTTTTTTTTTGTTTCGTGTGTTAAAGTGTTCATCGCGTGGCAGTACACTCTGATAATTTATTTATAGAAATTGGTTAGCCTTGTTCCTCCTTTTGTGAGTTTTGTGGGTTAGTGGGACAGATGGGGAAAGACAAGTGCAACTGAAATGCGAAATTACGCGCGAGTTGTAATATAAACCTTTATTATGCGTCGTAAAGCCTTCCTCTTATATTTGTACGTATGCGAGATTATGGTTTTTACAATAGATGCTCGTCGTTGCGACGAGTAATCGATTTCCACTCGTCACACGAGCACGATTCGAAGAGCGATGTTCGAGCACCCGTACGAAAGAAAAATGGAAATTATCTGATGACCTGTACAGTTACTCGCGTAGCAGAGAAAATCGCTATTCGTGGTTCAAAGTTCGCGTCTGGAGACAAACTCGAAAACACGTAGTTAAGTCACATTCCCATGGGTGCAATCATTCCTACAGTGATCAAAACCACAACACACCAACGTTTTGCTCCGTAATTTTTCATATTTCGAAAGATAAATCGAATATTTCCCCCTTCCTTCAAATTTATTTCTATATTTCATACCTACGGATTAATGTAATTCGAAGTTTCAGAGGATAAGCTCTAAACACGTGTCTATTAGGTATGCAAATTAATTCAAAGCCATAATTAAGCTGTTGGTATCTTTATCCATTAAAAAATCACTCGTTCTCTATTTTTTCGAACGACGAATTTAATTCATAAAAATGCAAAATTACCGACAGTGTTGAATATTAAAACTGCATTTGATTTTCTCTGAATAGATACTAAATCTTATAAAGTCCTGAAGATTTAAAATTCATTTCTGCTAATTTGTACGAAATAAAAACAAATTAGGTAATTTGTACATAATGGACCACGTTTCCATAGTAACGATTCCCACGATAATACAAATCGCAAGAAATCACCTTTGGGTTCCGTAATTTTCCCTGTTTCAAAAATTCAAACGAACGTCTCGTGTTTCGTAGAATTTAATTTTATATCCTACGAATCAATCCGTGCATGAATTTCGCTCGACTTACCCTGAATACTCGCAGCGAAGATTGCACGCGACGTTTCAGACCTACTGCAAGGCGATTCGCGTTTCAGCCTGCTAAACGTATTAATGAGTCCCGAGGTGGTTCATGCCATGCGAGTTACTCCCCTCGACGCGAGCATTTTTCCAAACTCGTCCATTGAATGCAGCGGGATATTCCGCACGTCGAGTGGGCCGAGCCGCTTGACAATTTAAGCTGCTTAGGTGGTGCACACCACCACGAAGAATTACCATCCCTGGATTAACACGTTAACTATCTGTTCCGCCCAGTGAAGTCGCCGCTTCCCGTCTACCAACGATCTTCATCGACGTCCGCTACAAATCTCCCCAGACAACCTACGCTCTTGTTTAGTATGAGACTAGAAGTAGGTTCAATTTGTACGTTACACGCGATAACTTTTTAATTTTTCATTTAATTTAAAAGAATTTTGTATCCAGTTTCGGTTTCATTCCAATTCTATTAAAGCTTTCGCCTACTTTCGGTATAGTTAACTTCGAGTCTTTCACGTTTATTAATAGTAGTAGTAATAAACTTTATTTCGGCGTCAGAGCCATGAAATGTGGACTTGGTGTACAAATTATCCTCTTGTCTCACCCACTCGTTCCTCTCACTCGTTCCAAAACTATTAAACATTATATAACTTTGACTATATACACTACGAAAATTAGACAACTATATAAATTAATAAATAACTTAATTTTAGAGCTGCACTATGTACCGTAAACATTTTAACTATTTTCTTATCTATTTATTTTAGTCTTAGTTTATCCTTATTTGCTTTTGCACCTTCCTCTTTTGGTACATATCTTCTTATGGCCTTCTATCTCTTGCCAATTCCCTCTTTTTTTACCATCTTCAGCCATCTTTCTACTTTCTCATCTTTCCTACCACTAACCACATCCTCTATTCACGTTATTAATATTTCTATCCAGTTTCGGTTAATTTGTAAGAATTTGGAAAACTTATAAATGATTTTTAAGTTTTATGTTGCTTTGAATCTAGCCGAAGTATAAAATTTTAATGCATCGTCGTTTTAGTAGGCATCGAATGGGTTAGTTCTGAAACCTCAGAAACCTATATGGATTTAACACTAAAAGGGTTAAGACGGATGCTGGGAATGTTTATTATGAAATATTTAAGAGGCTTTTGTTGGAATTCATCGAGTAAGTTTAATTTATTAGATATTTGGAGAATACAAGTATAGTGATTAGACTACGGATTCTTATGAATTTGTAGGAAATTTAGTTGTACAAAAAAATACTGAGTACGCATAATGAGCAAAATTTCATAAAATATTCAAAGTAAACCACGCATTATTATATTTAGAGGGTGAAAGTAATATTGATTTAGATTGCGCTCTTTTGATCGTACTTCAATAAATATGAATTTGCTTGAAAATTTGCAGCCGAATAATAACACAATAGAAATGTATTTGAGAATTCCAAATTTATTATTTGTGAATTCATTATTGTTAAAAGATCCCGTAAATTTATTAAGTTACTCGAAATCTACGAATACTCTACCGTACAAAATGCACTTCATTTTATCTTCCTCTATCTTTTATTCCCTTCATTATGCACCTTATTCATTATTCAATCTCTGCAATCTTTTCAATTACCCAACAACCGCACACTCTCTGTATATAAGTTTCTACATACCTTCGATTAATATAAACAATATTTCTTCGCGAAAGGGGCATTCAAGCCATTTCCTAATCTCCGTTGCATCATAATCCTAATATATTCCACGTTTATCTTACCATTCGCCTTATCGTTCGTTTTATCGATCGTACAATTCCAATACCGGAGCAGCAAGCACGCTCGTCAGGCGTGCAAGGTGACACGTTATTAGGGTATGTTAATGATTTCCTGTTTCGCGTTGGTCGCCACCTGCGACCGCCTCGAGACCGCTTAATCGCGTATCAAGCCGCGTAGAGGGCGTAATGCCGAGAATAATTGGCCGTGGATCGCAAGTTAAGAGGTAACAAACGATCAGCCGGGATTAACGAGAGACGAATAAGCTGGCAACGGCAATTGAATGCACACGCTCGCCCAGCAGTCCGTACCCGCAGGCGATGATAAATCTGAGAAGCATCGAGCCAACCCGCTCCGTCTTCCTCCCTCGTCTTCTTTATCTTTCTTTCTCTCTCTCTCTCACTCTCTCACTCTTTCCCTTCTATTGGTCCTGGGGAGATAACTGATTAATCGTCGCGTTGATACCGGATTCCTGCGGAAGTTGGGACCACAGGACCCTAGCTCCTTAACACATTCACCGGTGTACGTCAGTGAACTTTCCGTTTACGCCTCGTCGGCCACCGGTGACCGACATGCGATAAGTGCCTTAAAATGCGTCTAACGCTTAATTACTCGCGATCGTAGGATTATTATTGTAAGGTAGATCGGATGACTTCCGAGTGGTTAAATAAAAACTCAATAGGGCGTTTTAAAACTCGATTTACTCTACTGACTGTTCGCTGCGACAGCTCGTACAAGAGTGCGTCTCCTTCGACAATTCGTTAGTTCTGAGGACGCCTTCGCCAGCATGGGTTGTTTACAACCGACGATACGAATATCCCGAAGAAAACTACCCTTGAGAGGGGAATGCGCGTTGACAAAACGCATATGGCCCACCTCGACCGCTTACCGACTTCGACATTTCTAACATTATTAGCTTTTGATAAGCGTGTAAAAGGATTGATACCGCTTTTTAAGGGTAATAATTAAGGGGGTGCGGGATCTTGGTTGGGATAGGTATTTCTTTCGGGATCAGAATGGGATCACGAGATTTTCAAGATTTCTGAAAATATCTAGGATTTTTGACATTTTTTGGATTCTCGATACTTTCTATACTTTCGGTACTTTCCGGTATCCGAATGCCAATTGTTTCGTTATCTTTTAATGGTTATTTAATTCAGAAATATGAAGAACGTGAAAAGATGCTGATTAATTTGGAATTGAGATTAAGAAATGGATATTATATTAAACTACATGAAACAGTGGTTCACATTGGACTCATTATTAAATTAATGCTTCATTGTACATATTTCACGGAATTCTATACAGCAAATTAATTTTCACGAAAGTATCATAGCCACGCTTTTATTAGACAACCTGCGTTTTGTGCATAATACATATTTTGTACATACAGCAGGAAGCATGCGTTGATACTAAAAAAAATGGTACGACAAGGGTTTAAAAAATATTGGACCACGAGAGGGTTACAATTCTTCTATAATTAATACGACTTAAAACTTTCTGAAAACATCTAACGAGTTAATGGGACTTACGCCGAAACCTTGGCAGGCAAACAACTTCTCGCGAGATGTAATACAATGACTGTCAATGAACTTTCACATCCAAGATACGTAGAATAAACTTCAATTATACTTCGTCACATTCGCACCAACACCAAAATCTTACCATCCCGACGCACGCGTCGAGTCATCTACCATACGTACAATGTACGCGTATGTAAAGAATGTAGAAGCGAATCTTTCGCCTGTTCGAGGACTTCATATGCGAACGAGGCTCGCACGGTCGCGATATTCCAAGAGAGATAAGAGCCGAGAAGGTCTCGTTCGTTACGCCGAGTAATTAGCGGAGGTTGTACGCTCTCGTCAGAGGAGTGGCGCTAGTCATTTGTTGCAGTCTCTGCGGGTTGCACTCTGCTATCTGCGAATGCAACGACTCGCGAGCTGAAATATCGCGCCTAAAACCGCGTTAATTTAAAACTCTCCGAAGCTCACGTGAACGGGTTGGATGAAAGGGAGTGCTTTCGAAGCGTTGCGCGTCCGGTGAAATTATGATCTCGTTATTGTACGGCGGCGTTTACACGAAGAGGATTTCGAGCTAGTGTTCATCTTGTGTCCTCGTGCAAATTGCGCGCATCGAGATTGGCGTCGCGGATACACCGGTTGCCACTCGAGGACGACGGGTTCTCCCGTGGACGACAGCTGTTTGGATGGCGGAGCAGAAGTGTCCGTTGGTAATGCGAATGGCTCAATTAGTTGGGACGTCTACCGATGAAAATTCCATTGGATCGGTCCAAGCGTGATCGTACTCTGCGAATATTTAAAATGTTTCGAGAATTCGACATTTTCCGCTGATTTGTGCTCGTAATTATGGAAGTGGTCTAAGTCATATACATATTTCTTGTTTCGAGATACAGACCACTTTCATTATTACCGCTAAATGAATTCCATATAATGTTGAACGAACAAGCAATATCTAACGGTTCGTTTTTGACAGTATCGTAAAAATTACATTGAATTAACGTAGCTGAAAATAATGTGTACGACGCAGTGAAAGGGTTAAAAGAAGTGTAATTAAACCGCGCTACTTATGAAATGGCCTAATAGTTTAACTTCTGCCACGACATTTCGCATTATTCACCGACGTAATACTTGAAATGCAAGATTTGTATGAGATACGAGATTTATTTTCGCTTCGAGATAAAAATATGATACAGGACATGAGTCAATCTGGTTCTGACGTACAGCATTCTATTTTTTGAGATAGGAATCTACATAAATATCCGCGGTCTAATCATCGATGCTTCCTTCATTTTGACTATTTTTGGTTACGCTCGGCACGTTAGGAAGTTACGGTGATTAGAAAGTTCCCAACGCGCCGCCGCGAAATTCTATATTTGGTTTACGTTTAACCAAGTTATACGAATGATCTAATTTTTGTTGGTACGGTTTCAGCGGTTCTATGTATAGAATACAGGTTTGGTTGGTTGTTAATATTCGCGAAAAAATGTGCTCTTGATAGCACGTTTCAATAAGCAGTACTGAAACGACTTTGTCGTTCGATAAGATAAACGGGATGTTAAAAACTCGACATGATTTACAAGTTAATAACAACTCATAACATTCCTTTCATTCCTATAATTCCGCTGCACCTTCAAATCTCAGCCAAATAGGTGTACGTATTATTTAAGACCGATAAACGTCGTCGAACGACGACGGTCTCTTATGGAAGAACATTCGAGAGCGCGAATGGAGACTCGATTCGCTGTGTAGAAGTTGGCTAGACGAATAAAGTAACTCGAGTACGGGAATAGCAGACGTCCCGAGGGAAGAAACGACGCGAAACACGCGAAATCCAAAGGAAGAAGTCGTCGCGATGACCGGTTCGAGATTAATCGATTAGATAATCGCGCGCAACATTTGTTGTAGGATAGAAACTAATGAACAATCGCACAAGCAGCTTGATTTATAAGGATAGATGAGATTATTACGATGCATCTCATGAATACAAGCAAATAGATGAGCTCGAATTTTTATCGAGTATCAAATATGATCGGACATCTTTTTCATTAATAATTACGTACGCATACTAGAATCGAACGAGGCCTTCAATCGTGAGATCTAAAGAAGTAACTATATTTATAGCTAGTATGTTATAAAATACAGCGGCTAGAAAGAGTATTTGCACACCACTATATTTAGTTGAACATTTAAATAGCATTAAGCGTACTGGTAAGTAATCCACTATTTCTGTTCAATACGTTGTTCAAATTTAAAATATGCCACCCAAATATAAAAATAGGTTAATGCGTTTATTTCGTCGAATAATCAAGCTTTTATTTTAGTAGGAATTTTTAAGACGGATATTTTATCGCGTTACAAATAAACGCTGAATCAAATGAAAAAGTGGATTATTTATTGGTACACTTAATACATCTGGGATACACTTTCGAAATTTTGCATCTTATGGGTATTCTGCTGCTTTCTGCATATTTAAATTTTCCATAAATGCATAAACATTCGCAGTCTAGTAATAAATAAACGTTAGACGCTCACCGCGAGGCAGTAGTAATCAGTAATGGATGTCTGACCAAAGTCGTCTTATTTCACTTTCGGCGCTTCCGCAGCCACTTTCCTTCAAATAAAAGTAAAACGTGCCTACACATTTTTTTCTCCAGAATTCATTACACGTTTTACCGTTTTGCGCGTGTTTAAAAGGCGCGCGGTATTTTTATTTCGCCACGTTATTAAAAACCAGTGTACTCTTAATTAGATGAAGAAGATAGGAAGTTTTTGCGCGTGTAATAATGTACGAAGAGTGGGTACACGAACGATAAGCCAGTCACGAGTCTACGGCTTCTTTGAATGACAGAAAATGGAATAGAAGTGGACGAACAACTTACTCTCGAACTTCTCCAATCAATTTCTCCCTTCTTTTCTTTTTCCAGTAAACTCTTCACGCTTAAATTCAAACGCGTAACTTCGCTAACACCACGCGCACATCTGTTTCATTTGTTATTAAATTTTTCTCGTCTGCAATTAGCTTATCGTCGGCTCAATTGCATCCGAAAATAACTTCCGATATATTTGTTGCGATTCAACGTAATCTCCCCTACAAAGAAATCACTTGCCTCAATGATAGCTTCAATCATCTCGTTTCGCGTTTCACTAAGCGAAGAAAAACGAAGTTAAGGAATAACAAATTATAGTACGTATCTCGATGTTGCCTTTACTCCGCACCGTCAACACGTTCGCCTGTGCAAAGATTCATCCCTGTCATAGAGGAACATCCCCCCCGAAAACTTTCACGTTGCCGCAATTATATACTCCTGCGAGAACGCGAATCCCAATTATAACCTTGCTTACCCCAACATATCGGGATAAAAATTAATACCGCGATGATGGATCGACGGGACCACTTCTGCAACATTGTATCAGTTCGTGTAGCAAGGCCGTAATTTGCCCATAAATCGCCGGATAATTATCGACAATATCCAATGGCAGCGAGCGAATTTTCCAGGCCTCGCGCATTTATTAAGAGGCGGACGCGCGATTTATCAGCGCGCTGCCGGACAACGCTCACTACGCGTCGGTGAAACAATTAAGAAATTGTTTCGGCCGTTAACCCGCGAGGTCACAACGATGATTCATCGTCAGCGACGCCTTCCGACTACGAACACACAGCTCCTCTAATGCGATTCTAATAGCAGCATGCCAACGCGACTGCGCCACGGGATCCTCTACTTCCGCCTGCAGTTTCGCGCTTCCTCTTGCTCTCGATGCACCGGTTACACGCCGATTATGCGCTCTTCTCGTGTTCGTTCCTCTTCCTTGTCTCCGATTACGAGCGTTACTTTCAGTTCGGCTCGTTTCCATTCGGAGTGGATTAATGACACGTAAATTACACATTGACTCTATAACCATGCTGTTCTCCTTGGATCTATGCGACCCAATACGAAGATTACGTGTTATTTGGTGTTATATTTCCAAATTCAATGTATTTGAAATTTGTATAAGTTGTTGTATTCCGCTGAGGTTGTTGGTTTATTATATGTAATAAGTACAACGTCGAGCGAAATAAAGGCGAAGTTCACTGTATAGCAGAGTGTATTCGCGTTTTACAAGCGTAGTTGCGCGTCCTAAGACGGTTCGGACTGTTCCGTCGTGTCAAGGGAAAACTGTGTTTTTGGAGACTCGGAAAATAGAGAGGTATGGGTTATCTGGGGCTCGATGGTCGGTAAGGGATGAGATAGCAGGATCGAGGTTCGGAGACGACTAACTAGGATGATATCATCAGCTATCGAAGGATTTTGGAATGTTTGCTGCTGGAGTTTGGTTTATCGTGTTTGCAGGAGGATGAGAAGGCCGCGTTGTCTTAACTAAAAATAATATAGTAATGATTACGTTGGCATACAACAAAGTTCTATATATAAACAATAATATTCCTGAATTGTGGTATATTCGTTCGTCATTTCAGTGTAAATCGAAATAGTGTAAGTGTGAAAAGTAAGTAAGGAGAACAGCAGGAATAATGTTATAGATTAATATTGATAATATCGACATGTTATCGATAATGCGATAGATCGATATATCGTTAAGATATCGATTAGACGAACATGAGCAACCGAAATATATACGAAAGTTTAGTTTGAAAGTGGCTTAATTCCATTTATTTTTAGATTGAGATACTTAAGGGCTGGCATCTGAATTAATATAAAAATATTAGTAACTGGTAAGTTATCAGTGGTAACATGGTAGTATAATATTTTTCTGCTTTTAAAAGTGTGTAATTCACTAAACCATTCGCCTTATTTATTAATTATCATTACTTAAAAAGGAAGACGTTTTCGATGGTCATAAATGTACTTAAACTACATTCAAAATAAACGGCTCGTATTTTATGCCGAATTAAAATACATTTTCCTATTTTAACATATTCTTCAGAATTGAAAGCAGTATCTTTATATCGCGTATCAAAAGATGTGCTTATTTATTTATTTATTTCTTGACGGGCAAAAAGTGAATTACCGATATGAATATATATTAATAATTTTCAACACGGGGCTGAAACGTTGCTAGAATTTGTTATCGTTTCACTTAGAATTTAGCAACTTCATCCCTTTGTTGATTATATTAGCATATAATGCATCGTAATTCTTCTGCGCGTCAATTTGCGTGTTGATCGATACACGCCGAATAATCTTATATGCAGATGTTTACAGTACATCCAAAGACATAAACATTTTAATAGGATTGCGTCAGGCGTCCGATTACTTAATGACCCTCGAAGGGTTAATTACGTAGAGTTCCGTGAAATTACGTTCATTTTTACGAAAACGCGTTCGACGTTAAAGGATAATAATTCTCCTAATAAGTAAATTACACGAACGTCATCCGACAAACTGTTTTTACGTGTACGGCAATGTCTGAAAGATCGAAGCGATTGTCGCCCGCAGCGGGATCGTTATTCGCGCGTTCGTTGCTCGTTCTCGCGAGAAACGCACTTGACCTGCTCTCCATACTCAACTGCCCGCTGTATACTTAGCCGAGACGTCCTGGCTATTATGAATATCACGCGTGATGTACGACGCTCCCGAAGCCGGCCTTTCGCCGATGTTGATTGCGAGATTTTATCGGAGTGGAAAGTTGACAAGCGAACGCGCGAGTCTTCCCCACGCGTCTCCATCCTTTTGTTTCTGCCGAGATACTCGGCGAACAACTTCGGAGCCTTCGTTTCGCAATCATTCGATATCGCGTGGCATGCAATTATCGAAATTTCCGCCTCGTGCTTAATTAGGGTTCCCCGAAGGATACAAATTCGGAGCTCTTTTGCAATATTTGTGAAATTTAAGAGAAAAGCACAAATTTCAACCGTTCGGAGATATCATTATTAATTTAATATTCTGAGATTATGTTTGAAGGCAATTAGAGTCATGACTTGCGCAAGACCAGTTTAATTTCAGTTATGGTTTCTTTATATGTATTAATTGACGTCAAATATCGTTTCCATTCGGCGTTATTAACTTTATATGACTGCATAAAATAAGAACAATGAAGAAAACTACATTTTAAAGTATTACTTAAGGTATATTTTATTTCTGGGAACATTTGTGGGAATACGTGTCTAACCTGTTAAGGACCAACGCGATCTGTCAAAGAATTTCATTTGCATTTTTGCCAGCCATTTTACATCGCTGAATTTCATTTTATACTAATGTGGCTACAGGAAGGTATTCCAAAGATTTGTAAAATTATTTTTTCATTACTATTTCTTCTTCCACGTGGGTTGCACAATTCTATAAAGATTGAAGAAGCTACGTACAAAATGCAACATTGGGCCTTAACCCTTTAGTAACTGGAAATCGTTGGGTCTTAACCCTTTAGTAACTGGAACTGTGGTTTTGTGCTCCTCTTGACGAAACCAGCTTTTAGAATGTTCCATTACCTTTATCATGTTCCTTCGTCTTCCATATCAATACATATAATAAAATATATATATATACACACGCACCGAAAACATTTTTATATTACAAAACAAAATCCTGTTGTCGTCAAAGAGTTAATCATCTCAACGCCTCGATATTTCTCTCCTCGGTAGGAGAAAAGTGGGGGGTGGGTCGCGTGAATTTAACCGTGCATTATCGCAATGTGAAAGTGTCGAAATACTTGAATACAGACGATAGTATACCTGGAACGTTCGTGAAACGTCGAATCTTGATTCTGCCGAAGCTCGTCATAGAAGTTTTATTATGGTGTCGCGCGCGTTGGCACATGTGTCTCGCAGGTTTTCAGTGTGGCGTGGCGGAAATCGACTAGGCGCGCTATAATCAGACCAACCGGCGATTATTATTCATGCGGTACGCGTGACTTTGTGCGCGATAATGTATTCACAATGCAGCCGCGGGGATGGGAGCTGAAATATTGGCCGGAAGAGAAATTCCGCACGCGACCGTAATTGCGTTTTCGCGGGGGACAACGACGACGACGACGACGACGACGACGACGACGACGACGACGACAACGACGACGATGACGATGGCGGATCGATTTATCGATCGATCGCCGGGATCTCTTTCGCTTTCTAGCTCCTTTTTATTCTCTTTCGAGCAATCGAAGATTATACGCGTGTATCGATACGTTCTATGATCTCTGCACTTCGGTATTAACTTTCAAGTGCATAAGAACAAGCTTTACTGCGTATCGTAGGAGAAAAAGGAACCTTTCGGTGTCGGCATTCGAAGCGGCGATCTTTGCCGACTTTCTTTAACCCTTTCAATTCGATATTTATTGCGGACTGCATACTTGGTAGATTGTGGCAAAAAGTTCGAGAGAAAACGAAATGTTTCGATCGCTAAGGGGTTAACTCAAGCTTTTACCTGTTTCTTGTGCTTTTGCGTGTCTTTGAAATGTCGTTTCCATTCGAGGCGAGGAGACGAGGCTTTAGATGCAAGTAACTATAAGTGGTGGCATTTTTCAAATATCACAGAGGGTCGACCCTGTTTCTTGATGGCTCTGACTTTATGTGAACTTACATACACGTTATTATGAACTTAATTTAACTTAATTTCATATCATAGATTTTAACATTCTTACAGTCGAAATTTAAGACAAGATTCGGTTGCATAAAAATATTGGGCTAATCAATAGTCAAAAAAACGATTTGGTTAATCAACTTAAACCTATTTGAGCTCATAAGTACGCTCACTAGCTACGCGAACCTTATCAGGATTTTTCAGCATAGTCAAACGTCAACCCTTAAGTATCTCAAAACAGAAGAAAATAGACTTACGTTACTTTCAAAATAAACGGTCCATTTGAACATCTTTTGACAATCGTCACCAATCAAGGATTGTGTCCCCTTTCCCTGTAATTCGCTTTGCCACGCGAATCCTTAGCGCATTGTTCGGAATGTAATATTCCAATGAAACAATCTCCGTACTCCAACTGCACCTTCTCGACAAATATCCCCGACTATAGGGGATATTATTATATAGGAACATTGCCCATAAAATTATTTCCAATCCCATTCGACCGCGTCTCCAACACCTGCCTCGTAAAACCCTTGCCACCCATATCGTTTAACTCCCCAATGAATCTCCCCGCGCTACGGACTATCGGAGGCAATAATGACCAAAAGCGCGCGAAGCCCCGAGAACGGAGTAACACGCGGCGCAGCGTTTCCCACAGTCGTAAACCGAGGGGCACTTAATTTACAGCCGAACATTTGCCCCCGGCCGCGGCCGTGTCGAAAAGTTACGCATCGTCGGTGTGGCCGCGCGTTGTCGCGTCCGAATCCCGTTAAATCTGAGGTCTCAATCGGCGCCAGCCAGTTTTCCCCGATTTAAACGGGTTCCGTTGGCGACGCGGACGATTTGCCAGCGTTCCATGGACGAGGCGCATTAAATCTCCTCGGATGCCGAAGGAGGGAGGGGGCGTGAGATCCTTCCGGGCTCTCGCGGCGCTCGCACCACCCACGTGGTGCAGAGCTGTCGAGCCACCGATCCTTTTCATCCTAAACGAGCGATTCAAACGCTGGACGTAAGGTAAATCCCTGGGCATAGTCACGGAGAAGTCGTATATATTTCGCCTGTACCACATGCTTGCGCAGTCCGAGCCTCCTTGCCCCCTCTTGTGCACCGTGTGTGGTCCTTTTATATAATTTGTTCCCGGCCTCCTCCTCCTCCTCCTCCTCTTCTTTCTTCTGCTTCTTCTTCCTCTTCTTCGTACGCTCTTCTGGTTCTTTCTTCTTTGGTCGCTGCCCCACGTCCGTTCCTCTTCCCGGACTATTGCGTTACGCCACTTCTGGGAACGTTTCGCTGGTTCCCCCCTTCCCTTGAACGTGAGAAGACGTTTCCACCGGCGACGGGAAAAATGGTGGTTGGCTGCATTGTTGCTGGAAGATCGTTTACACTGTGATGGAAAGTTATCGGAAGTAGCAGGGGATATATGGAACGAGTGCTTTGGAATGCTTGAAGTGGGTGTTACTCGCGAGCGAGCGGCTTTGAAATTGTAGACAGGACATTGTTTAAGGGCAACGAGCGGTTAGGTTAGGTTTAATGAAGTCGAGTACGCGCTTGGATTGGTTGAATACAGTTCTGGATTGTTTAGGGAACGTACGTAGGATTAGAAGGTTTATTGGCATTTACAATTATGGTTTAGGGGTAGTTAAGTCTAGATTTAATGATATTGAGTACGTAGATCACTTGGATACAGTTCTAGAATGTTTAGGACACGTACATGAAATTATAAGGATTATTATACATTTTAGGGGTAGTTAAGTTTAGATTTAATGAAATGGAGTTTAGATAGATTAAACATAGTTTTAGGATGTTTAGGGAATGTACGTAAGATTAGAAGGTTTATTGGCATTTACAATTATGGTTTAGGGGTGCTAAGTCTAGATTTAATGATACTGAGTACGTAGAATAGATCACTTGGACACAGTTCTAGAATGTTTAGAACCAGTACATGGAGTTATAAGGATTATTATACATTTTAGGGGTAGTTAAGTTTAGATTTAATGAAATGGAGTTTAGATAGATTGAACATAGTTTTATGATGTTTAGGGAACGTACGTAAGATTAGAAGGTTTATCGGCATTTACAATTATGGTTTAGGGGTGCTAAGTTTAGATTTAATGATACTGAGTACGTAGAATAGATCACTTGGACACAGTTCTAGAATGTTTAGAACAAGTACATGGAATTATAAGGATTATTATACATTTTAGGGGTAGTTAAGTTTAGATTTAATGAAATGGAGTTTAGATAGATTGAACATAGTTTTAGTATGTTTAGGGGACGTACGTAAGAGTAGAAGGCTCATTGGCATTTACAATTATGATTCAGGGGTAGTTACGTCTAGATTTAATGATATTGAGTGCGTAGATCACTTGGACACAGTTCTAGAATGTTTGGGACACGTACATAAAACTATAAGGATTATTAGGACCAAAATTAGGATTAAGGGATAGTTAAGTCCAGATTTAATGAAATTATGTACTTAGATGGTTTAAATACAGCTCTAGAACGTTTACAGAACATATTCAAGATTATGAGGTTTATTGAGACTCAGAATAATAATTTAAGGGATGCGTTTGCTAGGATTTGCTTTACTAAAATTAGGTATTTGTTACTACGTAATTTAAAAGGTTCTAAAATGTTTAAACCAAACGGACAACGTATTAACTTTGTTCTTGCTCTCTTGGGATTCAAACTGATAATTTGGAGGTAGTGTGTGTAGCTCAGGTTTAATGAAGTTGTATGCTTAGATAGTTTGAACAATCTTAGAATGCATAGAGAACACAGTGAACGCGCTAAGATTTATTCTTGACATCTGCAAGTGTTGAAGAGATGATTTGGTAATTCATGAACTATTGAATGTTGCGTCGATTGTCGGGGAATTTGCACCGTGAAATCAAGAGACTTCAAGAAGAAACATTGCGGCATCGATCGATTCGAAAGCGTTTCGTCGCATGAAACGAGATAACGAGGGAAATAATGGCTCGCTGAATTGCACTTTAGACGGTTGCGTACTTTGGAATTCCTTCGCGTTTGTCGATAGGTAAATGCAATGTTTAAGCATCGATCGTCGATCTCAATGTACCCGTAGATGATTTATTGCCCAACGATATAAATTCCAGAGCGTGTAACCACGCTTAAACGAGTTATATTGCCCGACCCCAATGCCTGTAATCTATGGGTAATTTAAATAAGTTAACAACATTGGAGAAGCCCTATCGAGTAAACCTGGGAAACTCGAGATTGGCGGCTGATTCTGAAAGAACTTTATTAGCATCCGGATGACAGACGAATGTGGATAACTTAGATGACTCGACAAATTTAGATTCTTGAACCAATTCATTGTTTCGTGTGATTTAATCGAAACAATTAAATCGTTTGTTCAATTGAAGACTTCGTATTAAAAACAGCTCTTGTCAAAATTAACAGTCTTAGTTATAATCTAACGCGTAATTTAATTGGATGCATTTGGTTCTGCAACGTAAGTACGAGTAATATCACCAATTTACTACAAATATTATCCATGATTTTTCGTACAGTAGTATGGATAAATATTCATTTGGCTGCATCATATATTTTTTTCAATCGTCTATTATCCGTATTTCTTTGGTACAAATACAGTCAACCATGAAAATCTACATACAATATTTTAAATGTCGAATATTTACATATATATTAGAACACATGTTGGAATAATGACACTAGTCCGAAAATTAAAAAGAAAATTTAATTATAAACGAGAAAGATTCTTAAGTGACGTTCCATAAAGTGAGTGCCATTGATTACGCGAATAAAATTGCACCTAATAGTGTAAAAGCTGTTACTTTTTTATGCCAAACAAATTACGACGCGTCAGAGATTCACTACAAATTTCAATAACACAAAGATATAGCTATAACGATAAGTTTTGTATGCTTTTTATAAACAAGTGGAAAAAGTATAATCAATTTTTTAAAACCCATCCAATTTTAAATAATGTATAAATTGATGTTCTCCAAATGGACGAAAGTCTCGTATTTTGTTAAATATTCCAAATTCGAAGATGCACATAGATTTTCACGTTCAACTTTAAGTATATTTTAGCAGCCGGTTATTTAAGCGTTAAAGGATCCATCGAGAGATGATCGAAAGCATCCCTTTCCCGAACAAAAATTCCATATGCAAACTAACTCTTCTGGTTCCCACGTGATCCTTAACCAAAGCTTTCATTACGCTTTCTACTTCTGGTAGCCGGTGCAAGGAACGCACGATTCACCTCGCGTCGTTAACACGCGAATACCAATCAAAGCAAGAATAATTACGAATCGATGGATCACGGGTTAACACAATCCACTAACGCAATTTTCTTCTAATCTATTCGGCACCGATAGGGACACAGCTTTCTCTGTGTACGCGCTTCGGTTGTTTTGCAACAACTTCTCCACCTCTCCCTCCCCATTACGCTTCTTTTTTATTTACCTCGCCACCTCGGGCCAACTTGCAAAAACCGTAGCCGTGAAACGAACTCATGGCCAGTTTGTAATAGCCCGTAATTGTAGGTGTTCCCTGTGGGAACCCGCGTTCGACGCGAGATACTTTTAAGCGCCATTACGCTGCCGCTTAACGTCGAAGCTTACGAGCCCGGCGGATTTAAAGAAACATCGTTACGCTTCGATCTTGCATGCCACCACCGCACTGGAGGAGTCATTGCTCGCGGGAGAGAATAACGACGGACGTCACCGTGATAATCGATACTCTTCGCGATATTGTGCCATAAATCACGCACGGTAACTCTAAAACGGTCCCATGGTATTTTTCCCTCTGACAAGACTCAGCCCTAGAAAGCGTCATAAATCTCTGGGTTATCGCGCGAGCTTTAAAAGTTCGAGGGTGAACGGATCACCTCGAAAAAGTCAATTGCGCTGGGAGTTTTTTTTTTTTAAAAAAATCCGGATTTAGTCGTTGGGGAATTTTATTTCGCATCCAAACCTGTAATCTTTGGGTAAAATATGTACCATATGTAAAGCGCACGTAACAAGTCGCACGATTTATCAAATGCAAATTTGAAGCCATGCCTTAGTTATTATTTCGTTCGATCAGTTATGAATTATATTACGAATTGATTTTCTTGTAAGGAGAATTTTATTTGCTTGGGTGAAAAATATATAATTGTTGTAAATAATTCACTTGCTGTTAGTATAATATTAGGTGCTGGAAAAACTTTGAACAATTTTTGTATCGCAAATAAACTCGAATTTAATCAAATCGAATTTCTTACAGCGTTTAGTAAAAATGATATAAAAGCGATGGCGTAATTAGAAGGTTTTATCACTTCTTATTTTGCCAAATTCAATTATTTTTGGAAAATGTTAGGATTACTTGCTCCTAATAATATACTAATAAAATATGGCAGGGCAAAAATAACTAGACTGCAAATTTTATGCATATATACAATTTTTACCTGTAGTAAAAGCTACAGGATGAACATAATCACCAAAAATATACGAAACATCTAAAGTAAAGTACACATTAGTATACTCAGGGAGTGAAACAAATTTCTATTTAAAATTCTATTCAAAATTTAAAATTAAAACATAAGAATTTGCATAAAAATCCGCACTCTAACGATAACAAAATGAAAAGTATCGCAATATTATTTCCAAATTGCCCGACTTCATTAACGATTAATCCACGTACAGATAAAGCGATACTCGACGCGTTCAGAAACAATCTATTCCAAAAAAGAAAAAAGAAAGAAAAATTAAATTCTAGTCCTCCCCGAAATGTCAAAGTTTCCAATCGCGTAATAAACAGAAATTACGTATCCCAAACGTTTTCGTACACGAAGGGATTAATATGTAAGCACGAATTAATAGTATTACGCAAGCTATTGAATAACACGTTATCGTAATCCACTCGACGAGAAAATTATTGTGAATTCTTCATTTTTCTCCAGACCACGCACGCTATTGAATAACACGTTATCCGCTCCGCAAGAGAGTTACGGTGAATTTTTCCACTTTTCAACAGCACACGCAACAATCGATCAATTGTGTAAGTTGCTGTAAAACATACAATCGATGTTGTACACGCTCGATGAACAAACTACCGCTTTCTAGCGGCGGTATCATTTGAAGCCATAAAATGATGACAAGGGGAACTCGTCGGCGCGTGTGTCTAAAGCGGGTTTGAGCAGCGCCGCGCTTAAACGCGATGATCCTGTGACCGGTGGTTATCGATGCACTTATCGAAGGCATTTCACCGGTCGATTCGTAAGGAGCGAATCGGCCGCTTAACGATCGCCTGTATTCATCCACGTCGTACCATTCAATTTTCCACTAGGAAAAGAAGGGCGGGAGAGCCAGCGAGTTCCCACGCGACCGTTTCTTGCCGCTGCCTCTCACGTTCTTCGCTAAAGTGAAAGATCGAACGCCGATTTCTGTCCTTCCACGCGTTATCGATCAGCGAAATAGATGCTAGGGGTTGTTCGAAGCGTGTAAAGTATAAAGTATCATCTTTATAGCTAGAAAATATTAGGTTGTTGCGTATGAAACGGCCGACTTTATACAGCCCAAAGTGTTTTAACCACCGGTCATTTAAAAGTAATATTAAACCGTGTTTACTTTGCGCATATAGAAATCTTGAAGCTTGCTGCAATAATAGATAGACTAAATTAATCTCCTTTTGTGGACGGAAAATAGTAATACTTAAGGAATTTTTGTCCAATTGTTAACTGCTTATGGGAGAAACTTAATAAATTGTCGTTTAATTATTTAACGAACGTTTATAGTAATAATATTCGTTTAAATTTATTTTTTTTTTCTTTAAAAATCGACACGAGTCCGGAAAATTCAGCAAAGTTAGGCAACTATTTTCCAACAGTCGTCTACAATGAGTTAAACATGAAAATGTTCCAAAGAATGAGTTCGGATATTTTGAATCATTATCTTATAATTTTATTCTAATTTTGTCCTAGAGTCTGTCTCAAAGATGCAACAAAAAATCGTAGTACAACGACAATCGAATTTAAAGCGAAATAGAAACATCGTACTATTAAAAACGAATGGTGAATTGCGCAAAAAAGTTGGATTATTCATTGGCACACCTAATAATAGTTTGCATCACGAGTGCAACTCGTCGCCATAAAGCAAAATGGTTGAGATAGAAATCTACTTTTGCGTACAATTACACCACGCTCGCCAAGCAATTTTCGAAGTATCCGATCTCACGGTAATAAGTCCTATAAACTCCACTCTCGTTTCAGTCGCTATTTAATTCCCCCAAAGACACAGTTTCCACATCACAGTCGATTCGTTCAACCATTTCAAAGCGCCAACTTTCGAGCTTCGACGAGTACGCGGCAGTGGCGCGTGCAAATAAACCAATTACCGCGTCGACCTCCGACAGATATATAAATTTAAAACTGTAATTACGCGGACCGCTAGTTGCCGCTGCGACGTTATCGGTGGAAAATGATCTCGGCGGCTTTACGGGACGAGAAAGCGAAAGATCGTGTGTCAAAGGTGGAGGGAAGGGCGCGTCGAAATGAAAGAATCGGGGCCGGAAATTGAATCGAGTGACCCGATGCAGTGGAAGGTCCCGACGCGAGTGGGCCATCGAGGAAAACCTGGCAGCAGGCGCGAAATTATAGGTCTTCTCCGAAGAAATCACCGTCTTTTACGTGTTCCTCGTGTGCACATGTTGTTTGCGCGCGCGTGTTCGCGCGCGTCTCTGTGTCGCGCGATCAAATTATCGGTCGTGGCATCGAGTCCCATGGTTTTCTAACGACACGACAATGAAAGTGCACGGTGAGCGAACGATTTTCGCGCGGAAACCACCGTCGGAGGAGAAGGAAGTTGGCTGGATCAGGAGGTCGACGACGCGCGATTAACCTCTTCCCATTAAAGTGTAAATATTGCCGGCGATAAACACGACACGAGTGAAATCCAGCTTCGAAAATCGAGTATCCGTCGGGGAACGTTCCGTCGAATTATGTCGGGTGCGCGCAAAAGCATGGATCGTGTTATTTTACCAAAAGGCAGTATTTAGGGTTGATGTTCCGATTACTGTCAGTGTTCCTATAATCGTTATTTTAATTATTTTATTTAATAGTGAACGAATGTACGAAGAATCGTGACTGAAAAAATTGCAATACCAAGTTTGGACTTCATTTTTATGCAATAACTCAATGGACATTGCATATGTGTTTATATTTAATATTTAGGGATCAACATTAGCAGGTGAGTTGTGTCTTTTGCGCATAAAACGAGACTAATGTAGTGGAAGTAGAAAGTATGGAAATTCTTCTAACGCAGTAAAGGCGATGCGTTTACGATTTATCTTCTATCTGTCATACAAACTGACATTGCTAATATATGAAAGGATTATTTCTATTTAAGTTACAACTTTCGAAATGACAGTGCGAGGGACATTGGATTTTCGTATATACTTTTAATGAATTAGCAATTAATACATCATATTTAACGTACACAAAAATCACCATAAATAAAAGAGATGTTAATTAATGTAGCACTCCAAACCGGAACGATTGTTAGGTTAAATAACTTCTAAAATAATTAAATGAAGTTGCGCGACAAGCTTAAAGTGGCACTAATTGCGACATCTACCCTAATTTTACACGCGAACAGTGAAAAGCCGTCGAAACATTTGCCCGCATCTAATGTCGTACCGATTAGAAGCGCATGGTTTGCTCGGCGAAATTAGGTGCCGTTCAGCTGCAGCTTTTTTTGATTAATATGCATAAAAATGATTACAATTCTTGTTCCCCGGCGTTGGGTATTAAATTAATAAATGGTTGGATCATTCGTCGGATGAATCAGCTTGATCACCGCGGATCAGGATCATCAAGAGCGTAATTGCGGCGCGGATGATCGATTTTCGAGAACAATCAGCGCGGATGGAAAAAGTTTGAGAACACGTGGCCGGCGTTGGATCGGTGTATATGCAAACCGGTCGTATTTCATGCGGCGAGTCGGCGCTTATGAGCGCCCCCCGCGGCTTTTATGCGCGCGGCGTTTGAACAATGAAAACGGCTCTACTGAAATATTGTAATGGCGGAGCGTGATGCATCGACGCGGTGCCCTCTGTTCTCACGCGTACCAGGATCCACCGTGTCCGCGTGTCTTACCGGAAGTATCGCTTCTCCTGCGCTCAGATGTCATTGCTTATGCCACGCGGTAAATAGAAAAGTTTCGAAAGCGTTAACGTTCGTTTCACCCTTCAGCGACGGGTTTTTTTTGGACTTAGTAGTCGGACCGTTGCTGCGTGTTTTAAACTTTTGATCGCGGCATCCGATTAGAATTTACTATACTTCGGAGAAGAAAGCACGAACACTTTTTAACTAAAACTGAACCACCCCTGTTAGGACTTTAAGAACTTGTAAAGTTTACGAGACGGACGAATATTACTGTTATTTTTGAGGATTTCAACGTCCGCACCTTTTGGCACATAATTTAGTTTACAACCAGGAAAGCGTCGAAGTCCTAATTGCACTTTGGGACTTCGACCTTTCCTGCTCGATAGCAATGACGTGTAATAATCTTGATCCGTAGGCTAAGGACTAGATAGACTAAGAACCGATGCTCCCCCGATCAGCACGTGGACACCAGGACAGTTTTTTGACAACCGTGACGGACTACTCCTTCGAGGGAGTGTTTAAACTAATTCGTAAAGACGCCCTCGAATTGACAACTTCTCCCTGATAGGACTTGACAATTTTCCCACCCTTACGAACTCGAACTATGACACACCTCGAGACGGACAGACGTCTATATATATGACACGCACTGGGACTTGAAAGAACTTTTTGATCAGAACTTGGAAGAACGGCGCAAGAACCTTTAATAGAACTTTCGAACTTGTACGCGAACGAACATTCCTAACCATACAGTACAAGTAGAGCTTTGGAATATAAACACAAATTGTGCTTGTAAATAAATACAATTATTTGCTATATTTTCACTGGCTCTAATTACCTTGGAGCCAACACAACCCCTTTGTAACGTATGCAACGAACAAATCTCGACTAAACATCTCGTATAGGTTGCAGAAAATTTCTAGTTCGAAGAAAGAAATATAGATTATGTCCAAGCACCGCTGTGACCTCTCAAAATCACATTAACGGTATATTTAATTATCCGAAGGAAACTCAACTCTTCGACAAGATGTAGACGAAAAAATGACCCTGATATCAATGCGACTTTAAACTCGATTTAAAAGAAACAAGAATTCCAATTGTTGCAAGATGCCGATAGTGTGTTTAATTGCCAAAATTAATCCGCAAAAGTCATCGATAACGCCCTATTGGCGCCGATGGTAATGAAAAGTGTAACAACGCGAATCGTCCGCAAGTCATGATTTACTTCAAATTAGTATAAAAACGCCAAACACCGAAAGCAATTATTGAAGAAACCCGCGCTTTCTCCCGGACGTTCTCTTATCGATGCTTAATTAAGGGAGGCGCGAACGCTGCATTAACGATGCATCCGCGGTTGCATAATTACTCGATCGCCCGGAATCGATTTCTTCTTCCGACCAACGCGAACGCGGCGTGTTCGTTCACAACAGATGTTGCACAACACAATTTCGCGGCACCGTTGCATTTCTCCTCGATAACACACATAGCTAGGAAGGTAGCCATCGTCACGGAGGCGGTTTCTTTCGTCGCACCGGAGCCATCTCGATTATGCAAAAACAATTATGTCGATGCACGTATAAGGAGCGCAATTATTAAGCCGGTTAAACGGCAGCCGGATCGCTCGCGTTGCGAAAGCCGCGTAAAAGCGCGCCATTGCGCCAGAATCCTGCCGGCTTCTCGTTTCATCCCTGCTTTTTTTCGCGACCGGTTTTTCTCGCCGCGATGAAAAAGATGCCAGAAGTATTTCTGACACGGTTCTCGAGAATTGCGGGCATCGGGTGACTCGAATCCGTCAAAAGGAAGAAAAACGTAGATAATTATTTGGTAACGGTGGAATTCGCGGTTAGAGTTACAAATGGCGGACGTTGTTGATAGTTCTTTAACCCTGCTACGGACACCTTATTTACTTTTCTACTTGCATTTGTACTTCTTCGATTCACACTGAAACGATGAACAAATGTTTATATTGTTTGTGCGAGACTCATAAAAATGTCGAATACATTGAATATCAAGAAGATATATTTAGACATGTGATATTAAATACAACATAATATAGATACGTAACAAAATAATAAAACGTAACGTAATAAAAGATAGATCCAAAGGGAACAGCAGGGTTAATTATTATACAGGATGTTAAACTTAAAAGAAACCACCTAATTGTTTTTTTTAAGTTGGGATAGTGCAACAAGTATTTAATACACGATATAAGTTGTATTACAAAATAAATTCCCTGTGAAAAGCATTTCTATCCGAAGATCATGGTTTTTTAAGTTTTTAATTTTCTACACGAGCACATAGTATGGAAGATAATTAGCTGAGACGTCGTGTGTAATTACTAAAATAATTTGCAGTTACGCAAACAAAATGTATTGACCTCCGTACAACATATGGACTCTAGTTTCTTTTTCGCAGAAAGGTTAATAATTCTTTAGAACAGATAGAACTGTTTATTGGCAACTATGGTAACATATACCTAGTCTCTACGTTTAAACATTGGTGGAACGTAATAACATAATGTATAAAATTTGTTTTAAAATACGGGAATTTCTTCCATTTGCACGGGCAGAACGGAAAATATAACAACAACTTCCAGTGGTTATGTAACTTCTGTGCCAATTACGATAAAAATACACTATATTTTTTTAATAAACTTTAACCAACTCCATTTAATAAACTTCTACTATTATAAGATTGAGGACTACTATGTACAAATTAACTATAACATTTTAGTGTTTTGCATTCGACTCGATATTCTACTAAAGAATAACTAACATTCCAGTAAATAATCTTCGAAAAATTCGTAAGTCAAGCAGATGAGAAGCATTTCGCTAAAAAGTACGCCTATGTGCCGACACTTTTTGTAACCGCTGTAATAGCAGACGCAAAAAAAGCAGGAATCAAGAGAAATACTTGCAATTAGGTTGCTTATCCACGTCAGAGATCTGTCAACGACCATAATGGTCGAGCACACCGTATCCGAGAAATGATTTTCCTTAAAGCTCGTAGGAATGCAGAGTAGCATCAGCACGCAACAGTGCTGCAAGCGTTTGTAATGATCGTGTGCACTTGAGAAGCATGCGTGCACCTGGAGGAGATAGGCGGTGGTCTCAGAGAGTGGATGATGGCGGAAGGTTTCTATGGCGTTCACCATTATGTCGCTCAGAAACGGCACCAAACGACTCGTTTCCACTCGGGGCAGCTCCTCTAGCCATACGTCGCGAGAGCGCTATAAAGATCGAGTAATAGGCTGTTTAGTGTTTGTCTTGCAAAGACAAACGGGGACTGATGGAGTCTCGGTACTTCCTGGACATCCACCACGCGCATTAGTTTCCTTTTTCTTCCATTTTATGGATCTTAAAAGTGCTTTTGCTTTATCAGTGGTCGAATTTACGATTGGTCGCGTTGAATCGACGACGGAAATTCGTAATATTGGACGAGTGCAAGAGTTTTAATGGTAAATATTTATTTTTATGGCAAATATAAGTGGCTTTGGAATGTTAGACGAGGGTTGTGAAACAATAGTAACTATCTGGTTTATTAGATTAATTATTTTTAATAGGACAATGCAATTTATTCGTTTACGACCCGTGAAAAGCTTCGTATTTGGCTAATAAGAAAGATTTACGATGGAAATTCGTGTTTATTGGAAGAAAGTTGGTAATAAGTAAACTGTGGGTTTTTATGAATTTATGGGAAACTTAACCCTTGACTGCTATTTGCGGTCTGTAAGATCACTTATAATAATTACTTGTTCATCTCTATTTTACTTTCAGCATGATTTACGAGTTCCTTAATCTGGATACTTTTCAATTGTAGTATAACGTTCAATTACTGAAATCGATCCTGGAAAATAGAGATAAATAAGGAATTATTCGCGATTTTATAGACGTAAGTTTTAATAGACATAGGAGTTAAGGGTTAGATGTATGGAAAGGTATAAGTTTGAAATAGTATCTGTTCAAAAATGTAGGAAATATTGTAAGTAAAATACAAATTGTAGTATTTGAAGAGTGAAATAACCATCAATTTATATCTGGTTTCTTTAGTTTTCTTTATGAAGGTATGAATTTGCAATATAAATCCACAATCCAGTGATAAGTATTACAACTTTAATACTCAAAATTTAAATTATTACAAATCAAGTTATTCTATAACAATTGTTTTTGAAGCGTTAATAATAGAAATCAAATCAACTGTTGAGTGTACTGTAAAAAAATTCAAATACCTTTTCAATAGTAATTATTAGACTGCGGATTTTTATGCATTTATGTTAAATTTCGTCGTGACGCATAAAAATGTACAAAATACATAAAGTAAAGTGCATTTTTATTGCTCTTAAAAGGTGAAACAAAACCGTGCTTGTGTACGATTTCATACCCTGCGTCTATAATAAAGATCCGCAGTCTAGCAATTATGCACCAATTCATCGTACGAAACTCATAATTACGAGTATAGGCATGACAACTGTGTTAGATACTTAATGCACAATTTATTGTAACGCAGCGTTCAACAAACTATTTTTCCTGTCCGAAGGGTCAGACATTAGATAACGCTTAAGAAACAATTTTTTTCCGATTAACTTGATTTACAAAAGGTTGAATTCGGACCGCGAAACCTGTACAGCGTGCCATTAAATGATAAATGGAGTCACTTATGGCGCAAGCTGTCATTAGCATATCTCACTTTAGGATTATCAACGCTAATTCTCGGAACTTAAGCTCCAAACTACCAATTATTATCATTTTTCCATCAATTAGCTATAATTAATAACCGGCTATAATTCAACCGTGTGATCTATTTCTGTACACAACGTTAAAATCGTGTAAATATCACGTCACGGATTACGAAGGTATTGTAACTATTAGAGCGCGATTTCGCGGATTTCTCTAAAGTTGGTTCCGCTTTGGGAGCAATTAGTTCGGTCCACGGTTTGATTGTCACGAATCGACTGGTGACCGCAAGTTCCTCGGAAACGTCGTCATTAATTACGGGTAGAGAAAGAGATAGGCTCATGGTACAATTATCATAATTACATAGGTGCGTGCACCTGAAAGATATCGATGCTCCTCTGGCGGTTGCCCGACCAACTGAACGACCACGATAAACGAGAGCCGGCTCCAGATCGAGTATCGCTGCATCTAGATCGCTCTACGATCCTATTATGTCCGTAATGAATTTATGGTCGCGATTACGGTCGGTCAGTTCAAATGTGGATCACCTTGTCGAACTCGTGGATAATTGGAATGGAAGTATTGCAGGAGGTTTGCAAAACTGTCGCGGAAGAAAGTGGTGAGCTCGATGCCTGGTGAGGACACCTAACTCGTAGGATCTTTAACCCTTTGCGGACCAGACGTAATAACACCTATGGGAGTACTTTAGTTTTGAATTCTACGTCTTCGAATTTTCAGGCTTTCGAGTTCCGAATCATATAATTACTAACGATTTCAAATGTTTATTATTGTGTTAAGTTTTCTGCTTTAAAAGTCGACATGGGTTCAGAAAGCCAAAAAATGATTAGGCGACTATTTGTCGACACTCGTCCGCAAAGGGTTAACCCTCTCTCTAGGGCTCCTTAAAATTGAAACTAGTATCGGATACACGAATTGGAGAATAGAGTTCTATTAATTTGGAAATAGCACGCGGGAAAATACTTAGATGTTTGGTATTGTTAATTAAAGTGTATTATATACTAACAAGAATAGAAATTCGACTATGATTAAAAAGAAAATGGCAGCGTATTTAAACAAATGATTATTCATGTTCTTAGGACGCATATAGACTATACGTGTTTCTCTTGATGCCATGCAACTTTTATTTGAAACGTTTCTTATCTATTACAAATGATTCCAACGGGTCAGAGAAGCCAGAAAACTACCCTAGTTTGTCCGAGGATGTCCTTGACTTAACCTCGGGAGGTTAAAGTCATCGCATCGTGAACTTAGGTTGGCAGAGAGGATGCAGACGATTCGATAATCAAAGACAGGATGCGGCTGTCTAGGGGGAGACTCGGCTGGTTGTTCGCGAACAAAGAATGTCGATAACGAAATGATTGGCAGTCTGCTAATTAGACGACGCAATTTACTTGCGCGCTCTATATTTAGCCGCTGCAATCTCCGGGCCAGGGTGCGAGCTGCTTCTGTGGAAACGGGTTCAAGCCTCCATCATCGTCACTCGTTCTCACGTCACTTCTAATCTTCGTGACATTAGCGAACAGTCTTCAACCCTTCCGAGAATGAACTTGTAAAGCTTGACCAAACTCAACTTTTTATAGGTATTAACTTTGTAAAATAATGCGGTTGGAATTGTAAGTGCTCGGTTTATTTGAAGATTAAACGAAACTGGGGGTTGCTAGATATTTTTAAGAAAAGCTACTTTTGTATTTATTAATTATCACCTTAAAACCGAATTGAATTCGTAAACTCGACGTATCACATTCAAAATTAACCACATTATATGCGGCCATACCATTGGAAGGGTTAAATTTTGAAGCAAGAAATTGTTTCTATTGCAATGTTTAGGGACGCTAATTTACGATATTGTCACAAGATAATAGTTATGTATTGTCTTGAGATGTTAGTAATTATATAGGTAAATTTAGACGAATATGAAGAAGATGCATTTTAGAATTAATTTCCCTATATTTTCAAGTGCTCTGAACGGTTGGGTCTAGTAATTCCTTAACATTCGTTGAACTATAACTAAACTACGAATGCTTATGCATTTATGGGAAATTCAAATATGTTCCAACAAGTGGAGAATGCCATGACATAAAAAAAGTATAGGTACAAAATACACGAATTACATTACAAGAAATAGTCGCAGAATCCCTCATTCCAATTATCAATTACAAATTAAGGACCATTCTTTAATTTTATCCTTCGATATAGAAGAATTGCAAGCGTAAATCGTGGATGAAATGCAACTTGGACGATACACAGCACGCGTCGTTTGTATTATATTTGACCCGGTTGGCCTCGCCCCGCGGATAACAATCGCGATAATTACACCGTGAGAACGATAATTGCCTGGCGGCACGGCGCTGGCGGGCAGGCGAGCTAATAACGAACGATCCCCGTCATATTTTCATGAAATGTCACATCAGATAATGGCGGGTTGCGAGAGAGCCGGAAAAGAATCGCGTCCCGCCGGCCAGGACGGTGAAGTGAAATTGCGAGCCGATCGCGATTCCCTCGGTCTCGATCGCTCGAGCAGACACAGGCCACGGTGTCAGATAGGATCTGCTCGGACAACGACGACAATGTTGAAAGTTGGGTCAATTTTCTTTCGAGCGCCGCCGGAACTCGTGTCCGCAGCGTTATCTGTCGCGTACGGGAACGCTGTTTAACGATATCTGATCGACCGACGACGCGGTGTCGCTGTCGCGTTCGCCGTTTATCTATGCGAATGATGGATGAACGTGGATGTCCTAATGCTCCTAAGTTGTCTGGAGCCTGTGAGAAAGTTGCATGCGGCGTTTACTGTGGTTACGGTCATTTTTAATCGCTTGCCGGAGAGTTGAGATCGGTTGGTCGTGCAGGTTGTCTTCCAGGCGATCGGCTCGAGGAATCTTTTCGAAGGAGATTCGTCGCGAATCTACGGTATCCTTTGATCGTTGCGTAATAACGAAGGGGAGAATTGTGTGAACTCTCACGTGCTGCAAGAAGGACGCGTAAGATAAGAATAACGGGAGAGGAATGCCGTGGAGAACGAGATTAGAGAATAAGCGTCTCCGTTGCTCGATGCTTGTTACCTCGAGTCGCATTCTTTAAGAATATAGAGTGGATATTCTAAACGCTGAGTTTGTAGTTTAATTATCTACGGATTTCATTCTCCACTGTAGCAAACCTGGGCAGGTTTTATTTGAAATAAAAATAAGAAGTAACTATTTGAAATAATTTATTTTAAACTGTTATTTGGGAATAAAGATAATATCGATTCGTTTGAAATAAAGATACCATTCAACTAATGAGTTACTCGGTTACTTCTTAATTTCAAACTTGCTAAAAGAAATAATCCCCTTAAAATAATATTATTTCTATTTCTATTCTATTCCTATTCTATTTCTCACAGAAAACCCAAGAAAAGGGACACTGAATGTTCGCATAAAAAAATACAGTCCGCCATCCTGTTAGCGACTTTCCATATATAGAAAAACCGCGCTCCCCTTTTTACTAGCTCGAACGACTTCATTAACCAATCCAGGAGGCACGTGTGGCTCGCGATCCCCCGAGGCCACTGGAAACGACGCTCCCTAAGCGCGAGTAAGCTTCGATGGAGAAGGAGGGTTCGTTTAAGGCGACGATGCAATTCATTATCGCAGTATCTGCGATCACGTGCGTAGCTAAGGCTACTACTCCGCGAGCATTCGTCTCGTGAATTACGATCGATTCATCGGGCCTCTGCTATCGAGTTAATAAGTCCGAGTCCCGTTCGTAGTGATCGCGGATGCCGATTAACACGTCGCTTTATCGCGATCCCCGTGTCGTACGATTGCCTGTCGGATCGCGATGCGTCTACCTTGTTTCACCCTCGTCGACCATGCCAGCTTTTCCCTCTGATGCGCGCTTTAATCCTTAGGCGCTCGGGTTTTAGGAGTGTAGGCTGTCGTCCCGTGTCGAGGATCTGGTCACGACCAGCGTGATGCGTGTCGGATTTGGGTTTTAAGAGGGATTAAGCGTTGGAATGCTCGCTTTCGTTTGGATTTGTGGCGTCCTCGTTAACCCTTGCACTCGAGAGTTAATAAAATCGGCTTGCTTTTGGCGACTGCGAATCACCTTTTAAGTGCATATGGTTAAGTTTGGCGATTTAGAGCAATTATTCAAACGTAGAATAATTAGATACAATAATTGTTACGGTAGAAAGTTAGGTCGTTGAATCGAGCCACTCATTATAGAAATAATAACGTAACTTGTATTTATATTTGTTTAATTTAATTATATATATATAAAGCAAAAGGTATTCTCGTCTTCTCGGTTCTCGTCATGTTAAATATCGTAAGAGTAGAGAGGCATCGCATGGTGTTTTCGTCCTTTCGTAAACGACTTCATCTCTCTGGATCGCTTTCTCGCGTCGAAGCGCGTGGCTGGTGGATCGGCGAGTAGAAAAGAGGCAGAAACGGAAAACGATGAGCCTAATGAACGGTTCGCGTGCGCGCACGTTTCTCTCACCTGGTGTCGCGTGTGTACGCGCGGACTAATTAAGCGGGGAATGATAAAAGAGAAAGTGCTGTGGCGCCTTCTTATTTTTTTTTCAACCTCCACGTTTTCGTTCCTGTCCAGCAGCGTATTAATTCGTATAATCCGTTGATGGACGAGGATTAGCCGTGAACAGAAAATAAGACCGGCGAAACAAATGGAGGAACCATGGAAGCTTTTGCAGCTCATCCAATGCCTACATGCGAAAGTTTAATATATGGAAGACGGTTTACACGTTACGTGATAGTAGCGGGCAAGCGTGACGACTCGGAAACGTTGACAGCAATTTAGCAGTGGTTTTAAAGAGGGAACGGATTCCTTCCGCGATTAGCGAGCCCCGCTATTCTCGTTCAGTTGCGGAAGGAAAGGTTAAGCGATGATTAATTGGACACCAGAGATGCTGCGTTTCGCGACCACCGTCAGCTGCTCGTGTTTCTCTCCCGCATAAACTTGTTCCGGTGGTTTCTTCGGAGAATTGATTTTTCTTCTGCACGCTTAAGTGAGTTCGCGGGAATTTTTCAAGATTTATACTGGTTCAGGTAGAGATTAGGGGATGGAAGTGGAAGGTGTGAAGTTGTGGAACTCGCGAACTTGGAAACTCGGGGATTTGGAAACTGAGGGATTTGGGAAATCTAGAATTTGAGAGCTGAGGGATTTGGGAACTAGGGAATTTAGAAACTGGGGGAGTTTGAAACTCGAATATTCAGGAAGTCGGAGATATAGGAACTCGAGGATTTGCGAATTCTGGAATTTGGGATCTCGGAGATTTATTGAAACCCGCAATTTATAGAAGTGGACTTACAGAGTGGAACAGCGATGGAATTTCGAAACTTTCGTAACTCTGTCGCTGCGAACTTCCATTCTGGTCGTCTAGATCTCCTATTTTTTTTCTCCTATCTGCATAGTGAACTAATAAACAATTCAAGCCTAAAACCTAGCTCGATTCGAGCGGCGCCAGTCGACTCGTAAAATCATCGTATTCTACTACTAACCGCCCGATCGTGTCATATTACTCATATCGCTTCGCAATCCGTATCCAGCCGCAGAAAACGCCTTCTCAACGCTTTATAGCCGAACTCCTCGCGAAATTGGCGCCGAGCGGCGTTTTAACGATCCGGAGCATAGTCCGGTTGAACGGGTTGATTTACACGCTTCCTATCTCTCCACGTATCCGGCGTAACGTTGGTTTCGTGGCCGGGGTGCGACGTAAATTGAAGGGCGCTGCATCGGTAAATCAGCGGCGCGAGTGAAAGCCTAGGCTAGTTTCGGCGCTAGATACATCTCTCTGGCCGACTGTTTACCACTAATGAGACACGCGGTGACAGCCACGGGCCTCGTTTCTTATCGCGTCTATCATAAACGTCCAGCGCGTTGTCGACACGTTGATTCCGCTCTCGAGGTTGTCGCGCGGACTCTCGATTGCTCGCGACCCGGCCACCTCGTCGCCTTATATACCCATTCGCGATGAAATTACGCGATATTACCTCTATCGCGCGCTCACCTTTTCCCTGGCTGTTTGTCTTCTACCTTGCGAGTGTGAATTGTACGTTCCACTTGGGATACTTGCTGTATCGGTGCCTTTTAACCCATTTGCATCCGCTTATTGATATTACCGATATTTGCGATGCATCGCTATATATCGATCGCATTAAAGCGTATCATACTAATTAGTAAAAAGTAGATTACCCATTCTAGGTTTATTTACCGTACATATGTATAACAATCGACTAAGTACAGGATATTTATAAGAATTCATTGGCAAAGGGTTAGAATATTTTAAAGCAGAGCTCTTTAAAGCCGAGGGGATAGCAATGATTCTGGCAATCGTGAATAAAGACTATTCCTTCAATTTATAACGTGTATCCGTTAAATCCTCAAATATTGGTAAGCAAAGATCATTACGAATCGCGTTTTGATTTAAGCCAATCACTGTTTCATTTGTCTATTTATTTTACGCACCCGGGGTAGCAAACGAGTTGTAACTAAAAAAACTTTAACAAACTCTGCTTTAAAGTATATGCGTACACAATGTTTACCAAACGAATTTTCTATCCAAGTGCCCACAGTATTCAAATAAAATAAAGCGCAATACTTCTTCTCGCGACAAATTTGCGCCAAATCCATCGCAATCCTTTGGTCTCTTGGCATTCCTCTCTTCCTCCCCTCTTCTCTATCAGATTCGCGAGTTGCAGTGGAATCCGGGCCGGTTCCAACCAGGCTACCGTCCGATAAACACGCAAAGAAACCGCAACACGCGGCACGCGACACGCTCTGCACTTAATTAAGCCGCATTCCCAATTCGATTGCGCAACCTTTTCCCTCGCGATATGATCTGCGGACAGGAGCATTGATCGCCGCGTGGGAAACGCTTTTTCACGATTCGTATCGCTCACTCGATGGAATTCGACTGTCAACCGATTCGCGCAATTTTTCCCCGCCTCTGCGAGTTTATTATCACTGGTTATTTATGGCGTAGCCTGAGAGAGAGAGAGAGAGAGAAAAAAAAAGATAGTTGGTATCGATGCTATGCGAGCTTGGGGAGCGCGATAGCGGACACAATGGACGGCGATGGAAATGTTCGATGTGTATAATGGTCGCGGTTATATGGTGAATTAATGGGTGTAATGAATTCCTAAATGACTTGGCCGATTAGAAGATAAAGTCTCTGCTAGGTGTTGGGTAATTGATGGATATACGCTAGTGGCTGGAGGTGGCGAGCGTGGAATGGTTTTCTTGTCAGATCAGGTTACTCGTGTCTTTTCAGACTGCTACGAGATTTTCTTGCCATGTTGATGGAGCTTGGAATTCATAGAGCAAGGTAGCCCGTTAGTAACAATAGGATCTATACATCTGTGCAAATTATCTATACAAAGAGAGATTTATTACGGTGCAATTAATTTCAATCGCTATCACTTTCCTTCGTGGAATTAAGAGATACGGTGTTCGTATTGACCTACACTCTGTATCATACGAGACGTCGAAGATAGTAAGCAGAGGCGGATTTAGGTACAGGCTAAGTAGGCTATAGCTTATTATTAAATATATTTCTACGGGCTGACGATCTTGCGAGGGAAAGTTCGCTTTTGGTTTTTCTATACGCAGTACAAAATCATGCAGTTTCGTTAACCCCTTAAATGAGGCTAGAATTATTCTGGATTCTAATATGCTGAGATTCATATTTAATCCTTTCGCTACCGGCACTTTGGAACTGAAAACGTAAAGCGTAGATTAACGCAACATTTATTAATATCGAAATAATATAGGTATAAATATTTTAATACTCTATATAACTAATTGTTCGGTAACATTGATGTACGAATGATACTGGAAATTATATTGTGTTATAAAAAAAGTATACGTATGCTTTAACAAATATCAGTTCAATTTTTTAAGGCGTATATATACGTTCATGGTAACGAAAGGATTAACAAGTAAAATATATTGGAATAATATAAACATGGTACAAAGTTTATATAGAACATAATTTACGTGATTTCGTGATTATAGAAAAGTGAACTTAAACTGGATCAAATTAACTTTTCGCCTTATAACAACGAGTTACACTCGCGCTGAAAATTATGCTTCGATTACAACAAGGCAGACTATAATTTTTAATAAACACGAATTCTAATCCTAAGTGTAGTTGCAGTTTATAAGATTCAGGATTGCCAAGTATAAATTACGTATAATGTTTTAAAGTTTCATATTTTGCATAGTGTAGAGTAGTAAATAGCTATAAATATAGTGAATAATCCTAATTTAAGGGGTTGATAGATATTCGAATTGCGTCATAATAAATTCGCTCTTCCTACTTCACGAGTTAATGTTACGATAGTTGCTCATGACGAGTTGAACAAATATTCATTGTTTCTTAAATACCGTATTATTTTAATTGAAATGAGCATTTAGTTGGCTCATATTTGGATGACAATTTTCCCAGTACCCAGAATTCACCTTTGAGTTTTGTAAAATTTGCATCCTTCGCGGCGTTTAATTTCCAAGCGAATGGTATTCAGGCGAGGTGTGAACATTCTATTCTTCTAGCTGCTTTTATTCGCCCGTTGCATCGTCTAATTGCTTACATCTTGGGTTGTGCATCGACACACGTGGGCGAAACTCAAGATTCTAGGAGTAGCATTGCAACGCTGCCCTTTTACTCATTCTGACAAAGAGAATTTGATTACAATAACAGTTGAAATCATTCTTCAAATTTTTCGGTTTCTCTTTTCTCATCCTCCACGTATATTCATTCTCATTAACACCAGAATTATCAACGACTAAAGTATATTAATTGTACCAAAGAAATAAAAAATGGTAGACGTTTGCAAAGTTCAATAAATCTCCATTTATATTTTGCACAGAAAGACACGACATGTCCTAAAAAATTCACCGTTGCAAAATTATACAATTTTTATCGCAAATTTCCAACCAGTCATTTTGATCGTTTTGATAGTTCCAGTGTTAATAAAACGTGTCTATTAAAAGCAACGTTAATCATTCGAAAATTTCAATTTGGGGAGACACGAATAGTTCCGACAAGACTCGTTGCATTTCATTCTCGACTCGCAAACATAATTCGAATCTCCTAAGGCACTTCCAACGAAATTCTGACCGCATTCTTGTCCATCAGAAATGGGAGAAACCGTGGGACAGCTATGATAGAGCATCATTCGCGTGATTCGTGGAGCGCACGTCTGCTCAATTTTGGGCGTATCCGCGTGTAGCGTTGATTACCCTCTAATCAGCGGTGATTAACGTTCCCCTTGCGAGGGCTTGGCTCTGCAATTACCCTCCCTTTCGCGTGTAACTTATTTAGAGGAATTTCATTAACCGCGAAGCTTCCGGCTTGCTTTTAATTAATCGTCCCGATTGTCGGGGCCCTTTTCATCGCCCCCTCGAACGCGCCACGTGATGATCGAATTGATGTGGGAAATGAGGGGAACGGGAATCACTGTTTCGTGCGTTTACGAGCCTCGTAAAAGCGTTGTGGGCTTGCTTCTTTAGTATATGGGGTAATTGGAACGAGTTTGTGGGTGTTTTATGTTACGACGAATTACGGGGCAAATAAATAGCGCTGGCTTCATTTATGATAACAACTATGTGGGTTTAGGGAAGCTTGTTTTAGCATACAAACGTTCATCATCGTTTTTCTCCTTCCGGATTATTTTGTTCATTTTCTTTCCCTTTTTTGTTATATATTATGCAGAACGTCTCATTTAACGCGAGACACTTAATATAATATCTACGCTTTTGTTGCAGTGGTATAATAGATGTTTCACGTGTAATTTAAATTGTAATTATTAGGCTGCTTCGTGGATTAAATATTATGCGTGCAAAAATGTATTCGCGTAAATTTATGCAATTCCTATAAGGAATTGGGAATGAGATATTTCAGTCCCTTTGATAGTTCTAGCGTTAATTAGCATAGTACATCCATTTAATTAGTATTAGTATTAATTCGTTTGGATACCCAAACTAATTCATGCGTTGGACGGTACAATTTTATACTCGATTCCTCATTTTATTTCCGATCATTCAATTATCTTATTGTCCATCTATTTATATCGCTTTCTCGCCACAATATATCAAATAGAAGATAATTAGCATATACGTAATACAAAAGCAAGTTGTAGAAAAGTATGTACCTATGTATAATATAGAAAACAAATTTCTTTTCACCTGCCTAGTCACAATGCATAACATAGGCATAATGCATAACAATGCATTACAAGCTAGTTAGTGTGCAATATACTAATAAAATATAACAGAACCACAGATATAATGTACAAGATAAAATTGACCCGCTTTAAGCAAAATACCTATACACCATATATATTCTTATTACTTCCCTTCTATTCTTTTCTTTTTTGCGGGTAATTCGGAGTGGCGTTGAATGATCTTAACTAGCTAAGTTGCGAATATTAGCATAATAACGAGGCTGATTCCGTTGCAGGGAAACGAAGCAGTGGTACCGCAAGGCTGGCCTCTGACGTTAGGCAGACGTGGCCTCGTCCTGCAGCTAGGAGAGCTCGAAGCCTCCGCGCTACGTCTCGGGGAATGTTACCTCTGCATACGCAGCGCAGCTGCAGTTGCAACCACCTCGGGGAGCGGCGAAGTTGCCGCTGGTGAAACCGTCGAACGGAATACCGTCGAGGTGAGTCACGTTCCTTTGTTGCTTTTTTCCCTTATTTATTCACCAATATCCGTAGAATGTCGCACGGCATTGATTATTCCCCTTAAGGCAAAATCAAAATATTCCGATGGCATTAGGTATAATAAGGGATCTAAGACTGCGATTGGTTAACCCTCGAACAGCGGACGTTGGGATATTTGCAGATGCAGGGTTAAATGTGATCCAACAACGATATTGTCTCAACACATTCGCTACGGATAATTTCACTTGTTTCGTGTTTTATTACTAATACTTATTCTGCGCATTAATGAAAGAAGTATTGTAAGTAATTTAGAGAAAGCTTCAGCAAAAGTGAAAATACAAAAGAAAAGAATATTGCAGTAATTTTAGTATCATAATATTCTATATATATATATATATATAATAGTCATTCATAGCAATTCGCAGCGAATGTGTTGATACGTCTGAGAAGCAGTTTTCATTATGATATGTAGCAAATTATTTCAAACACGCAGAAGGTGAAATAAATATCTATCTACTCCTTTTCTTCACAATTGCTGCATATAATTTTCTTTTGCATTGTGGCATCATTATTACGATTTGGGAACGATCACTTCAGTTATTGCTGCATTTATTATTGTTCCCTATACAAATACATCTGGAACGTTATTCTTTCGTAGGAGTTGCAATGCCTATTTTTCTCAATACTCGATTTTCTTTCGACATTTTCGACAGTTGTTGCAACTTCTTTCTGCAGTATCAAATATCCCAATGTTCAAATGCACCGTGCTCTCGTAATAAAAATTTCACTCTAAATTTGACTGACCTGCTCCGAAACGCCAAAACGGCAAACATAAAATAGGAAAAAATGAAGCGTACTTGTCTCACGCGTCATAATTGAAAAAACTAAACAACTTCAACTCGCAAATGCCGCAAAAACATTGCGTCCACCGACGGAAAGTTAAATATAATACATAGCTCGAATTTGAAATCGTTAATGTTCTTGGAAAATATGTCGATTTTATCGATGGGATCAATAAAAAAGAACTTTCATAAACTCTTGAAAATTCTCCAATATATAAAGGATTAAAAATATCAACGAATCCACGTGTAAACCCCCTCTCCGCTCAAAGATCCCCACCACGTTTACCGATGTCGTACAACTACCCTTCCCACCACTGATTCGGCCTTCGCCGGCACGCAACCTTCGGTTGTACACGAAAACCAATGATCCTGTGCGCAGATCGCAGTAGTTTGGCGAACGACGTCGATGAGGGCCCCAGGGTTCCTCGGCTGGGACCGCGAGGAGAAGTTCATGGACTGGCGGGAGGTGTCTCGAAAGGGGCAGGGGAGCTCGGGTGCGGCGAGTGGCAGCTTAACAGGGCCGCAATCGTCGAGCACGACGAAAAACATGAGGCCCCGGCGACGATCCCGCGAGGAAACCCGCTCGAGGACACGCGAGCAAGGATTCATATTCGATCATCGTCGCGAGGAAACTCGATCGATCGATCGACTCGAGTGCAAAACATCGAACGAGGATCGTGACGTGGATAGCGAGATGGATGCCGGTCACGCGGTGATGAAGTCCAGGTCGACGTCGAGCGTGGGTACGTGGAAGGCGGAGTTGGAGGCCGCAGAATTGAACGGGACGCGGGCCAGCTCGAACCACTCTTCTAGTCTTTCCAGCGACGATAGTCGCGCCAAAGTGAAGAGGTGCGCCAAGGTCGTGTCCTCGACGACCATGGAGAAGTGGAAGGAAACGACCAGGTGCGAAACCAGGAGCAAAGCACTGGCGCCGGACGACCTGAAGAACCCCCTGCGACTAGACGAAGTCGTCCTTGAGCAGAAGAAGGATGGAAACACCGCTGGTGATAGCGTGGATAGGTTGCAGAGTCAAAGACACGTGGACGAGATTGGCGATGATGAGCTGCCTGCGTTTATCGGCAATCTTTTGGTTTCCGTGGAGAGGAAAATCGAGAGGGTTTCGCTGGACGATTTGACGTTCCCCTGCCCCGCGTGCAGGAATATCGATACGGATGATCCGTTGCTGGGGTGCAGGTGCGCTGGAGACGATTGCGGCTGCGGGGCTGGCGAAGATACTTGCGATTGTTCGTCCTCGACGAAGACGAGGAAGGAACAGTCGGCGAGGAGCTTCGAGATCGCGGGGATTAAGCATATTGATAGCGACGATGAGGAGGAGGTGCGGATGGGATTCGGTGAGTACATTTTATTTATTTATTTATTCATGGGTGGACCCAGGATAAGTGGAACATAGAATTAGCGTACCCATCTCCAATTTATCGGACAGTGAATACGTATCTTAAAAATTAAACGGAAAACATGCGGTAGTTAAATTAATATACATTCTTAATAAGTTTTATGTAGGATTTATTTACGATTGCAAGTTAACAGCGTTGCAGTAACTTTGGTTCCTTATTTAATTTTCACGAAATGTGTTCAACGTTCGGTAATCGGGTTAGTTACTCTATTTAACGCAAGAGGAGGTAGATTTAATAATACAGGTTTAGTTCGCAAAAAGGATGATCATAAAATCAACCGAACGAAAGCAATAACAATGAACGTAGAGTCTTGATTCAAATATTTTAATACCGATCATTTGATCGGGCGTGGCAGGGTTCGCGTTAACGAGCGTAGGCTAGAGAAAAATTCGTAAGACAAGGAGTTTAACCCTTTGCGGACGAGTGTCTGCAAATAATCGCCACTTTTTCTGGTTTTCTGGACGCACGTTCACTGTTAAAACAGAAAGTTTCAATTAATATCGTTGATAAACGCTTGAAAGTTTTGAGAATTTGTTAACCTGGAATTCGAAAGCTTAGAAATTTAAAGGCTTGGAATTCAAAGGCGAAATACTCTATTAAGTTTTACTATTCGTCGTCCGCAAAGGGTTAAACTCGAGCGTCTCGCGAGCGCGCATCAACCGTTCCCTCCACGCATCGAAGTCTCCGCGCGTATTTCCGTAGAGTTTATCGTCCCACGGTGCAGGGGGCTCCGTTCTAGCGCACAAAGTATCGGATTCGCGTTTCGCGAAAAGTCCTCATCGCCCACGGGTATCGCGACAACTTTATACAGACCTGTTCTTATGATTTATCGAGGGCCTCGATGAACTTGAAATTCTGTCGGAAGCGGCGCGTAGGCGGCGCCCGACTATAAAGTGGCTACTTCACGTCACGTTGGCCATTGAAGAGCTTCCACATTGGCTCGATTCATGCTAGCAATTTACGAGAAAACTTTTGACGTCGAGGACGTGTTTCTCGATGCAACGTTTCTCAATTGTCCGCTCGAGGAAACCTCGATTCCTCGAGCTTCGGCTGTTCGCAATAGCGGATGAGCCAGCGTTTCCCTTTAAACTCGCTCGAGACGAAGATAAACACGCAGAGCAGCGATACGAAACGCGTTCCATGGCGTCGCGTTTGCGTTTCGAGAGAGCTCGGGTTTAATTAGAGACGCCTTCTGACGGCGTTGCGGAATCTCGACAGCTGCGCGAGACTATTTCCGTACCTCACCGATTTAGCATTCCGACGAAACGGATTAATTTCCTTGGCCCCGAGGAACGAACGCTGCCGTTTTGCTATTGGATCGATACTATATCGAACCTCGTACATCACCGAGGTTTGTTTGAAGTAGCGATGCAAGAATAATACTTGAACTTGTATCTCGATGTCAGACATAGCGTATCCTTAATACGTGTCATTCAACTTGAACTTCCAATACGGAACATGTGAATAATGTATTAGGTGGTTTGGAAGATTCGTAGGGTTTTGAACAAATAGCTGTATTATTTCAAATTTCGTTATGCGTCTAATGGGATTTGAAAAGGGTTATTTATGAAATTTTATTATCAAGTGGACTACTTAAATGTGATTAAAGAGCAACATTTGGAATTGGTTACAGAGAAAAGTGATTGGTAACGAGACATTTAAAAGTCGGTAGAAATTATTAAATTGTTGAGGTGTTATGTTAACTATCATAGTGTATACTATGACGCATTGTAAGTTTCACATAACATTCGTGATAGCCAGAATTAGAACAAGCTGGTGATTCAGGTAAATTGCTTGGAAAAACTGATTGTAGAGATCGATGAGAACTACATGAAACTACTGAACAGATTACTAAAAGTAACCAAAACTAATACCTATATTCACTGTTCAATAAAATTATAATTATATATACTTCGGATATTGTTGCGAACTTTTCGAACAACCTAATAGCTAAACTATGCTACAGATTCCAAACCAAATGTGATTAATATTATAATATTTTCAATTTGATCACCAGACTGCGAAACTTTATGCAAGTTTATTGTTTTATAAAGAAGCGAAATCTAAATAGGAGATAGTTCCACCCTTTAGGTATTATGTCTCTTTTCCTTTGAATATTTTATATTTTTCTTTTTTTCATTACGTATATTAAACTCTTCTTTGCGCACAAATTTATACTAACTAGTCGAGGCTCAAATCATAGGTAATTGTACGCTCACGACCAAAATTAAGGTGTCAAAAAATGTTGATCGAGAAATTACCAATCTTTAAACATCCGCAACTTCAAGTACAAAGACGGACAATATTATCGAACCTCTATAGATCTCGCTGAAAATCCAACTTAATTTACAGCTACATATTTACCCCAACCACATATTTAGCCACGGTACTTCTCTCATCAACCTTTCGTGGACTCGCAAATTATCCAACTTCATACATACTTGCATCGTTATCACAAATCCAGCAGCATCTTCCGATGCTTCTGGATGCAACCATCCTCCTCTTATCGAGCTCATTGCGTCCCATAAACTCCCATAAAGTTGTCCAACGGATCCACAGGAACTCGCAGAAAAGAACGTGGTCCGCGTCTGGAGCTCGCAAATTGTCGGCCGATCTTTCGGCGAGGAGATAAAACGAGACTGAAACGTGGCGAAGTTCCGTGACTCGTCCGATCTCTTTTCGCGTGTCCTCCCACGCGTCGCGTTCGCGTTCGCGTCTTCCGGTGCTCTTTGGTGCCGCCGCCGACAGGTTTGCGGAGCGCCGAAAACGTTTCGCCACCCACCAGCTCGGTTTGCCATTAGCGGCGTGTTTGCACCGTGGTAACGCAGACTTATGGTATTTGTCTCCCTTCGTGCAACGGGCTTACGTAACACGGCTGGGGCTCTGCCCGCGTAGGTGAACGGGAATCGCCGCGTGATTTCTGCCTTTAATTCCTCCGCGTCGCGTCGTCGCGGCCCCGCACGATGAAAGGGATTCCTCGCATTGCTCGCATTCAAACGTAATTGTTGCACAGATATCGCCGACGAAATATTCGGGGAGACATGCGGCGATTGGTCAATAGTTGTGGATCGTAGTGGCGACGATTTTGGGACGCTTTGTAATAGTCGATCGATGTTAATTTGGAGCGGAGGTTTTGGTGCTGTGCAATTATTCAGGTTAAAGGTAATTTCATTGCAGTAACTCGAATCAGAGTTTGCGACAATCCATTGATATTAAAATTGTATTAATTGCAGAGGTTTATGCCAACTCATGTTTTTAGTAGCAACCTTTAATACTGTAACTATCGACAATCAAGGTGTACTTATTCGTGTGAAAGAAAGTGAGGCAGTAGATATTTGAAGAAATATATAATGCAATGGAAATAAAACTTCATTCATCCCCTTTATATAAACTGCTAAAATGCATCGGTGTAAGTTTATACAGTTTTTATAAGAAATTGCAAGCAAGTCATTTTGACTATTTTTGTTGTAACAAGAGCCTTCTTTTTTATATTTAATGTTTTTTCTTTACACATTATGTGCTCGTTACACATTATTACACAAATATGCATTGTCTACCCTTTTGCATATTTGAATTCTCCATAAATACGTAAAGATCCGCAGTCTAGTGATTATTGTCCAAAATTTATCAACAATTCTAGATATTAGAATTTAATCGATCTGCTTTTTAGGATTTGTTAAATACATTTTACAATGCGACAATATTGCAAAATATAACTTTTGTGTTACAAGAGGTTTACTTATACAATAAATGAGAATATTTCATTACTTTCGTGAGTCGCTGTATCTTGGCATAATTTTCATTAGATATTTGTAAGATTTTATCGTAGTTATTCAAATGATTTCTCTGCTGCAGTCACATGGTACCTTAATGTTTATTCCTCTCGTTCGCGATTCGTTAGTAAATCCTTCGTTTGCATTCGCAAATTAAGAAGCAGGCGACCCGTTAATAGAACAGAGAGTAACCACTTCGTCAATGAACGTCCACGCGATAATGAAACGCGACAATACTTCACCGGAAGTTCCCACCCACGTTCATTTATATCGGCGAGGCTCCTGGTTTCACGCTAACAACCCGCTAATTCCCCTGCTTTACTCTTCCATTAGAAGAAACTTCTTCCAGAAACCAGAAACAGATACGTGCCGCGATATATTAATCCTACATCGACCTGAGATTTCTCGACGCAATGTAAACATTTATAGATTCGAGCAAATCGAGGCTACGAATATTTATCATAATCATTTTCACCTTATTAATGTATACTTGGATTTTTTCAATTAATAACAAGAGGAAATGAATTGATTAACATTATTATTATTAAAAAATATAAGTAGCGAAAAATAGAATTACAAGTTTACAGGGAACTATCGTTTTGACAAATATTAATATTTATTTATTCATTCATAAACCGGCTGGTAGCTCTTTTTATACGTAATACTATAAACATAGCTACACTAAATTGCATGCAGTATATGCATAAAAAGAATGAATTATAGAACGCTTAGAAGATTGCAAAATTACTATATAATTCCATTTCTAAACGATCTAATTATTTGCACGACTGTGCCACTAGAAGTTGGAAACATATTTGATCAATCTTACCAGACAAGAGCAACAAACAAGAACATATTCGTCAAAACGTAGTTCATACGAACATTCGCTACAATTGCAACCCAATACGGTTAACAATTTCGTGGACGTATAATAGATCGGCCATTGTTCTCCGGACTTCGAGATTTCTCAGATTTGGCCTGTATAGAACGGGCGTGTATAATCATGGTGAAAAATATCTGTGCGCAGATCTTATCGAGAATCAGACCTAAATAACCCGAAATAAAAAAAAAGCGGCGAATAATCGGCAAAAATGCCAACGCGCAGCGTCAAAGAATGTCTTTCAAAGTCCGGGACGTGCAAAGCGGAAACCGGTCGCGAACCGTCCGAATGTCAGTCGTGCTGTCATCGTGGAAGAAGTTGCGTCGTGGCTCGTCCGTCTAACACCATAGGATCGGACGTGACTTCGCGCCGGCCGTCGCGTTTCATTAGCGCGCGCCCTATTGTGCCGGTACGGCTTCCCGTACATCCGCGATCGCAACGGCCCACTCATTCCCGCGCGATTCGTCTTCGCTTAAGGACATAAATGTCCGAGCATGCTTGATCTGAACGGAACGTGCTTGGCCCCAGCGAAACGCCCACGTTCTTTGCGTTCAACTAGCGAAACGAATCGTTCTTCGAGTCGATGAGCGTTTAGGGTGACTTTCGAAGCAAGGGGTGAGTTTCCCACGCAAATACAAAACGGCTGCTACGTAATAATTAGAAATTCAGCTGTTATTACAGTAATTTACAGTATTTTAATTCCAGTAATTTATGCAAATTCGGAGTTTTATATATACTTTTGAAGGAATAGAACATAAGCAGAGATTTGTATTTATATGACCCTGTATGGGTTTTAAAATTCACTTTGCATTGTGCGTTTCGCATATTAGTATGTATTATGGGGATTTTGTTTTCCTTAGCACGGAGTAATTTCTTATAAATGCATAAAAATATGCGGTCTAGTAGTAATGAAGATTAATATAAAGACGGTGAAAACTTTTGTATACCTACTTCTAATACCTATCTGATGTGAATAAGAAATATTGCCTTCTATCATTTACACGCTAACCTATTAACATCTTCGCGTAGGGAACGAATCTTAGTCTCAATTCGATGTAATAACAAGTGGTAATTTTTTAGTTGATGCTCTTCGATTTGCAATTTAATACGCGACTCGCAAATATGCGTCACCGGACTCGAACATGTTAATATAAATTTACAAACCATAGTCTTTCAACTAGTACTACTACTATAGTCTATCCATAACTACAGTCTTCCACAGAATTAGCTAGACTTTCACGCCCTCGAAATATCAACTTTCCTGCGCTACAAAAATCCCTACCACCGCCATTGATAATTTATAACGGAGGAATCGTATAATCCCGTGCAAGAATTCTACCCGCGACCTTCTATCGTTAAGCTCGCCATTGTAAACCGAAACTCGGGGAGGCGAGGAAAATACAATCAATTCGTTTAACGTTGCTTTATTCGTTCGACGGGCGATAGACACAGACAGCCTTTCGTTGACCGGCGTACCATTTTATATTTTCCATATCCAAATGGTGGGGAAAAGTCCCGATGGAGAGAGCTAAGGGGTATGTTACCCCTTAGAATTTCCCACTTCCCCGTCAACGGTCATTTGGTCTTTCCCGTTACCTACCCGGAACTCGGCAGCCAGCAATAAAAACCAAGGATCGTCTCGACTTTGAAATCACATGCGGAAATAGCGAAATTACAACTATCCCAAATCTTGGGTTCACGTGCTGACCAGCTGCAAAATTAACAAATACTGGTTCCTTGGGCTTTATTGTTGCCACGGCAGGCTCTCACCCTCTAACATTCGCTACGCGACCATATAATTAAGCCTACGGGTCTACACCATGAAGCGTCAATAGATTAAGAAATCACAGTGTCCAGACCCGATGTTAACTACCTGCAGCTGCGACGCCTCTCGCGTACACCATCACTCTTCCCGCAAAATCCGCCGAATAACTTTCTACCTAGGAATGAAAAACGATTAGCGTAACACCGCACCAAGTGGTGGCCATATTCAATCACTCATCGACGCGAATCGCGTAACATCGTCGTGTCCCGATGCATCATACAATTTCCCGAAGATAAGGCTGCCAATGCGGGAGGTTGTATCGCTATGTCATCGTCGCCGGGGTTTCGCCGTGAAACGCGGCGACCGTACTCGAGGGAACTACGTCGCGGACTCGTGCGCCGTTTAGCGAAGCATGAAGCTGGGGGCTTCTGCGGACGGACTATTATGCATGCATACCTCTGTGCGGCTGGAAGTTCGATCGAATTAAAGTGTTTCGGTGTAGGAGGCCGTGTAACGCGCGCGGCCTGATTGAACGTTCGCCTCCACCAGCTGACTATACTTAGTAGCTCATTGATCGTCTCTATGGCGGTCCTCAATCATATCTGCTTAAGCGGGGAACCAAGCTACCACAACGGAGGCTGTTCACCTCTGCCCGCCCGCTCTCCATGCTGTACATAATGGACGCTGTTAAACGCCACGATAAAATAGTGTCTGCGTTTCATGCTTCGCCGATCGAGCCTTTCGGCCCCGCGCTGACGCCACTTTCTTTGCTTCTTCCAATTGCTTTGGTGTAGGTGGTGGTTTGTTTGGAGATCGCTGGAGCACGTAGTGATCAGTCGCTAATTTACTTGTTGTGGACAGGGAGGGTGGTAATTGGACGGTGAGAGTTTCTATCATTTACGAGGCGACTGATCCTCGGCACTGTGCGTACGCAACGAAAGCGTGTAATAGTGTTACGATGGGCGATGATGGAGAAATTATCTTTTTATTAGCAAGCGTATATGTATGTATATGTTTATTATACGTATCAGTGTAAATTATGTTTTTATTAGCGTGTACGTTGTATCTGCGGTCGGATGATAAAATGTCATATATGCGATGGTTTAATTTTACAATGTGGCAAGTTTAAAGGTTGCTTAGCCGGGATAAATCACAATTATTTCTTTTATTGGTAATTCAGGTGTAGTAACTCGTTCCTATTGTTTATTAAGCAAATTTACGCAACTAATACTGTAATAAAAGTTGAATATATCGTATTGTGTTATCTGATCACAGATATATTAGGTTATAACGTATATTCATCCTATTTGGAGCAGTTTTACATTAACGTGTCTTAGGAATTCTCTAAACAAAGAATTCCTTGCTTTCCAGAATGGTGCAAAATGTCACTGACTAAATATACAAACAAATTATTTTAAAAGTACTAAAGAATGAGACGAATATATGTTACAATCTTCTTCTTATTACACGCCCAGTGGTCTTGATATTCAGTACAATAATCAGTAGTCAGAAGAGTCTGAAAGAATCCAACAGAGTCGCTCTTTTGATACTTGATGAGCTTTTATAGTCGATTCTCCTCTTGTTTTGCTTATTAATCATCCGTCTACCTTCTTTCTCACGTGCTTTCGCTATTCTCCAGTCACAATAGTTAACGAATTATGAGATTCCTCTTTTGCTCGTTATTTTCATAGATTCACCTGAGCTATGAGTATCGTATAATGGGATGCAGGTAGTTTTTTATACAAAATCTGGTTTCTGGTATATGCTTACCAGGCTCTACTTCCTTTGTACACAGTGCAAAATAATGCGATTTTAATTAACCTCCCAAGTGGAGAGAGAATTATCACGGATTCTGCTGTGCTAAGATTCATATGTACATAGCATAAATTGGATCAATATAAACACGGTACAAAAGTTTATATCCTTAAGTAAATAGGCAGCGGATAGCAGTTTCGTTTTTTAATCGTCACACCAACTTTTCTGTATTCCAAATTTATTAACCCTTTGCCATAAAACCACGAGTCGCACTCGTAGATTATACACAAAACAGAACGAATACTTGCGATATTTGTAACAAAATTAAAGTTACCCCCTTTAATTTCCTCCGCAATTTTTCAAATTACTACAGCAAATACAACGCCCTGTGTAATATTTCAATGTCTCGTACATGTCACACCTTTAAACTAGGCAACAGCTTTTGATATCACGCGCAGCTGCTGAAAAATTCGTTACGCAAAGGGTTAAGTGTCCGGATGAATTATGGAGGGGGAGTGTACGAACGTTCCCGCCCAATTTCCACAAAAAATGAACGGAGATCGAATGTCGCGCGCGTCCGGGCAAATAGCGATTCTCACGTTCCCGTGCCGCCGTTGAAAGCAGAGCGTAGATCGTCGGTCTGACAGGATTCATCCATCGTTGCGAATGTTCGGAAGCGAGTCCTCGAAACGATCGGTAACTCGATCGAAGGGTTTCTCTCCTAATTGGAGGAAGCGCGTAATGGTCTTCCGCCCCGTTGTTCTTCGCGTCCTGTGGGATCCGCGTTCGCTGGCAAACAAACTCATAGAGTAATGGCCCGTGTAATTCGAGGGTATTTATTCGCTTGAGTGGAGTCTGCCTGGGCAACGGCTTTATTCTAACGGGGAGAATTTCACTGTTTATCTCGCGGTTCGATCGGTCATCAACGTCTGGCCACTGGCCGCGAAACAAACCGTGGAACAACGTCGTCGTTCCGTGGAGATGCGCCTTTGTCCTTAATGCCCGGATACTTAATACGCCCGCACGGACGGGCGGAGCAAATAGCGTGCGGAATCAAGCCATCTAACTCAATTGTCGGGAGCAAGGGAATTAAGAGGCTGAATTAATCCAATTGTCCTCCTGCCGGATAATTGAATTGCCTGGGAAATGAAAAATCAATAGGTTGTAGGCGATTACAAGCTACGCACCGTGGCGCTTCTAAATGGTGCGTTGTAGCTATGATGGTTCAATAGGATTGACCGGTGTTGAAGTTACGTACAGGAAAAGTGGGGAACATGCAGTGGTTGTGGAAAGTATTTGCACGTAGCTGTAATTTTTAGCGAGAGAATTTTCGACATGGCAATTTTCGGCGAGACAATTTTTAACGAGACAATTTCCAATCAGACAGTTTTCGATGAGATAATTTTCAACGAGACAATTTTCAGTGGGACAATTTTCAATGAGATCATTTTCTACAAGGCAATTTTCATTAAGATAATTTTCAACGAGGCAATTTTCAATTAGATCATTTCCAATAAGACAATTTTCAAGTACACAATTTTTCACGTGACAATTTTCACTCAAACTTTACATTTTGATTCTACAATACCAGAATATACCTTTACAATATATTACAATACCTTTGTATATCAGAATAAAACATTTAATAATGGGAATTAATTATCTATGTACCTTGCTATTAAATGATGTCAAACTTAATATACTTAAGCATACAAATAATGTATTGACACTTAAATTATTAAAATGGATACCGTGATATGCAGATACTTTCTGTAATCATTATATTTCACTATTTGTCGAGTATTAAGAATCTGTAAATTTCCAATGCATCTTCTTAACTCGAGTAGAAAAGTTTGAACCGTAATATTCCTTACTTTCCAACTACGTTACTTAATCCAAATAATTGTCGTCAGCTCGCGTGCACATATTTCAGTGAAGAATTAGGTCCTCGTTTATTTTTCGAGTCAAACTGATCACGAAAACCCAAAGGATTAATATAAAGTGGCCGTAGCGAAAGGGCTAAACCGTTACGCTATGCAAGAAAGTCTCGCTATTAGTTTCCACGAACGCGATTAACTTCCGTGTTCATGGAAACTGTCAAGCGCGACTTCCAGACGATGCATCAGAATTTCCATAACTTGTCTTTCTTTAACTTGAAATTAGGGAAAGGGAAAGGGAAGGGGAAAGGACCTTCTTTGAAATGACTACGGGAAAATGTAAAAAAAGCAGTCAAATCTCTGTTAATTAACAATATCACATTAATATTATTATTATTATTATTATTTTATTTAATCCCTGCCTATACGGCTTAGGATGACTCCTTGTTTACAATGCTTACATACATTTTCTTGTTTCTATTTCTATTTCTATAACTTATTCCTACTTTATCCTTAGTTATTAATATTTACATCTTATTAACTACTTTATGTACTTTATATGCTCTTGTAATTCTGTACTCTATATTGCTTTTCCTTTGGTATTGTTTTGTGTTTCTGCTTCTTCTTTATTTTCCTTGTTTTTTTTTCCTTCCCTTCCCCTCTCCCCCTCTCTGGCCGCTTCCTTTCAACATGCACGTTTTCCTCTTCTTCGATTTTCCTTTTCCTTTCCCGCTGGATCTTCTTCATCACCTCCAGCCCGTCTCCTGTCCCTCTCAAAACTTTTTCCACTCTCATATTTCCTCTCGTGGCCTCGCATTTTTCAATCACATGCCATATTGTCTCTTCTTCCACTTTGCATATTCTACACTTTCTCTCTTCCTCTTCTCTCCAGTATTGCCTTCCTCTGGTTTCATTGCCACATCTAAATCTTGCTATCATGCTCCTTTCTTTCATTTTCATTCTCTGTTTTAGATATTCCGGCCTTTCTTTTATTGCAAGTTCTTTGTAGTATGCGTTGTACTTCGACTCTTCTATCTTTCTTCCCCTGCTTTCCCCTTCCACTTCATCTATTCTTTCCTTTACTCTCCTTGCAATTTTCTGTACCTCTCCCTCTTCCTCCCCCCTGATCCTTTCCATCCAGTCCTTGCCGATTCCCAATATCACATTAATATAGAGAGCGAGTAATTCTTGTTTAGAAAATTAGCTTCTTTTTCACTGTGTAGGGATCCGGATATTAAGTTTCGGCCCTTTTCTGATCACGTGTCGCTCGCACGCAACTGTTTATATTTCCTGCCAGTTCTCGTTGGACGGAGTATAGAGCGCACGATGGTCGTGTAGCAGTTACGTTAACGCACGCTTCCTTGAACCTGACCGATTTATCCAACAATCCTCTCGTCGCCATTATCCGCCACGTTTTCCATTCGCAGTTACTGAAATCTGGCGCGACTGGCTGCTGGCGGAAGCGGTTACGCTCGCAAATGGAAACTGGAAATGATCTTGCAGTGTCGGGACTGTTAGCTTTCAGCTTCGGGGCAACCACCACCGAGCGCCTCTTCGTTCTCTGAATATCAAACGACCTAGCTGCGCGCGTTACCTCGGGTAATTGCCGAATCGTTTCGCGTGCAAATTCTATTTGCGAGCAGAAATCGGCCGTAACGAAACCCGGCTGCTTGGCACAAGTACTCGCGATGCATATACAGTACTGTCTTCGATATTGGCCGGGGTTTTGCCTTGGATATTGGCCGGTCGCTATCCCCACCCATTCTTGGAACTGGCTTCGGAACTATCCCGATGGCCAAGTACATATTGTAGGGATTATTTTAAAGTAAATCCCTCGTGTGTTGTTGTAAGGTGCGAGACGGGAAAGAAAAAAGAAACTCAGCCTTTGCAATAATTGCTAGTTTATTACTAATACTGTTAACGCACAATCTCACAGAAAAAAGTCTCGCTCTCCACTCGCAACGTCCTCTCGCACTCGACTCTTTTTCTCGACCCCCTCACCCACGCATTCTCTACCCTTGCACGCATTCATTCTTTCTCCTTATCTCCCTCTGCTTCTCTCACTCGTCTCAGACAGTCGTAGAACCCAAACAGTCACGTTCACACGAAACCTAGCGCGACCACGCACTTTTCGACCACACGTCAACTCAATTCGCTCTATCCCAAACACTTCTCATTCACGCCTCAGCCAATCTTACCCAAATACAACACCGTTCGCTCAGCAATCGCTCTGGTCCAAACATTCACACGACATTCTGTCTTCCACAATATGTTCTTACACCTACCGTGAAATCTCGATGAGCCCTGGTGTGTATATTAATCGCACTCGCTCTCTATGAACAAGGAGACACTCAGGAGTTCCCGAAAGATATACCTCCCTTCAACTTTGGCCAGATTCGGTTCGGAACCTCGGCCAATATCCAAGGCAACACTGTAGTCGTGTTCGCGTGCGGAAACCCACTGCTCTTCGGTTTCAGAGCGCCGGGTTCACCGGTCTCGATGATAGAACGCGTTATAACTACAAGAAGCGGATGCAAGTTACATAGGTGATTGATTTAGAGTACGAGAAAAAGGGGAGGTGATTCGAGATGAGCGGATTGTAATGATACGTGGTGCCAGGTGTTGATTGAGCGCTGTACGAATGCCGTTTTATTTTATGTAACTTGCGCCTCGTATTTAATTGTAAGTGGCTCTTACGGTGAAAGTTCAGCGATCTCCGTGGGATATCGTTCGCTGGAAACATTTTAACGCCGTTATTTAAGCTTGTGAATTATTACGAATTTAACCCTTTAACGCCAGGCTGCCTGTTTCGATGTGACTATGCACCAACGGTAAAAGTTTTGATATCGGTAGATTTAGATTTTGTTATCGTTAGACTGCAGATCTTTAAGCACATTCATACGTTTGCAATTGTGAGTAGAGAAATGGGACATGAATATAGATTGGTTCCATTCTTTAACCCTGCTGATTCCCTTGGGTTTATATAACTCAATATGAAGATTATATTTTATTCGGTATTATGTTTCTATACGTTTCTTTTCGATATCCAATGCGTTTGAAATTTTTATAAGCTTCATACAAACAATAATATTCTTGAGGTATCGTTCATTTGTTCATTGTTTCATTGTAAATCGAAGAAGTATAAACGTGACAAATAAGTAAGCAGAACAGCAGAATTAAATACACTCAGTTTCATATTTAATGGATAGGGGAAAAACAAGCATTGCTATATTGATTTTTATTACTCTTAATTCACCATTGAAGAAACAAAGTTCGATGAATTTAACTGCATTGTTCATAACACGAAGTATACAGCTTATAGTTTAATCAGGCATGAGGAAAAAATGACTACTAAGATAAGTGTTTTATATTATTTCAATTTTCTGTCCAAGTTGAACAGTGCAGAATAAAAATGGCTATACGTTTCAAAATTTCAATTGTTTCATAGTTTCCATCAATTATGGCCTTCTGATATTTTTCCTAAATTTTGGAGTGGCAGTGAACGTTTAATTGCGCTGGTAAAAGTATGAATTTACATAAGAATCCTTAGTCTACTTATGAAAACGGGTATCTTACATTAATTTTGCTTCGAAAAGAATTGTAAGCTTAAAGTACATTCGATACATGCAATATTTATTACGCACTGCATATAATTTTGAAGATTGGTTATCGCGAACACTTAAAAAATGCTTCGCTGTCACGCGAGTTTTGCACGATATCGAATGAAATTATTGTAACAATTGGGGAACGCTTTCTTAAGATGCACCGATCTCCCAAATTTGCATAAAAGAGACGTGAAATTGTTTCGTCGCTGAGGGGTGAATCAATAGTTGCAAGCGCGTAAAAAATTGCTTTCTAGAGGAAACGAGTGGCTGGAAAAAGATTATGGGTGGCAAATGGACGAGTTTAAATTGCGAAGAACATGGCATAAAGCGATCCAATCAACGTTCGATTACTAGAAGACCATCGCGTAACGACGATCGCTTTATGCTAATACGCGCCGTTTCGTCGAAGCCTGCGCGCAACTATCGATTTCCAACGCGAAGTTTCGCACTTTAAAGTAACGCGCGATGAATTTTCAAACATTCGAAGCAACAGTTACCTCGTATAGGATCGAAACCCACGGCTACTCCAAACAACGTTAACCCAGATTCTCTATTTCCCTTGCCTCTAGTTAAAACCGTATCACGCGAATAGAAACTTCAGAAAATCGACGTAACGAGGTGGAAATTGCGAAGGATTTCAACGTTCTCAACGTTCCTTTCCACAATTTACCGGCGTTCTTTACGGCAGCGGGGCAATTGAATTAATTTAAAGAGTACAATTTGACGTATAAAGTACAGCTCGTTAAATAGTCGCGTTTTTACAGTGCATCGAATAGCTGAAAGTGTAAAATGCTAAACCGGATGCGCTATGTTGTTGTGAAAAGTTTACAAATACTGCAACGCAAACAAGATAATAAGGAATCAAATTTATTTGTTGCGCTTTCGATGGCGAGCCGAATGCCTCCGAATAACAATTTCTGCTCCAGTTTCACGAAACGCTGATTTTACCGCGTTCACTTCGCAATATTCGCGGATTTTTTCAACCGGTGACCGTCGTTAGGCTGTCTCTGGCGCGCATTTGCATGAAACAAGTTATTTGCGGTAATGTTATATCGGGAAAGCAACGCGGCTAAGTGACCGTTTCTCGCCGCCACGTTTCACGTTTAATCGACGCAAATTATTCCGCGGCACGACCGACCGTAAAGGAACGGAACATGAAAAATTCCTTTTGTAAATAGTCGTTACGGTTCGGTACATTATGCACCGCGCGTTTTTGGAAAATCATTACCTATTCGGACTTCAATATCGTCAGGAGGTTTCTTTCATAGTTGGTAAAAATGAATTGTACAGTCTTGCCGTGTTAAAATTCTTGCGCGCATTTAATTCGAATGACTCGTGCATTCGTTATTCCAATAATCATCTCACGATAATGGAAAGAAGACTCTTAGAAGATTAGCCATGAATTTGCATTTAAACTTGAATGTGGATCGCTCTGAATTTGTGTTTAAGTCTGAATCAGATTTGATTTGAATTTGAATCTCAGATTGAATTAGAATTGAACTAAATTTGAATTGAATTTATATTAGAATTGCTCTGTATCAGAATTCAAATTTGAATCAGAATTGACCTGAATTTGGATTTATTTATCTGATAGAAATGTATAGAAATAATTATGTCATTATAGGATTTCCGATTCGAATGAGATTTGTTAGGATTGTAGAACTTTGATAAGAAATTAGAATTAGAATCGAATTAAATTTTAACTAAATTTAAATTACAATTACTTTGAATTTGAATTTAAGTTTGAATAAGAGTGGCTCTGAATCTGAATCAAAATTTAAATTAAAATTGAATTGAATTAGAATTAAATTCGAATTAGCATTGATCTAAGTATGAATTCACAGTTGAACGAGCATTATTCTGACTATGAATTGAATTTGCCTGAGAATTGTTTCGAATTTACTTTAAATTTGAAGAAGTTATTGATCTGGACTGAAATTTTAAAATTCAATAAGAATTGCTCTGAATTTTAAATTAAATTTGAATTAGAATTTCTCTGAATTTGAACAGATACGTTTAATATACCCACCGCATCATTTAGAACCGTAAATACCCCAAGAAAAGAAACAAAATGAAAGGGAAGAACACAATAATGCCAAATTAACGTCTCCTCCCTTTCTACCTTCTTCTTCCCCCAGAATTCCTTTCAATCGTCCGCTCCTTAACCTTAACTGGTCCATTGTCGAATCGACGAATACAAAATTGCGAGGCGAACCTGTTCGCCACGAACAGCACAGCCTCGCGTGATTAATACGTAACGACTACAAATGACTGCAACGAAACGGGACGTGCAGAATCGACGGTTGAGGAACGACACCCATGAAGAACCGGTTCCAGCTTTGATGCATTAACGTGCATTAACCCAAATTCGATGGTGCCCACGGCACGCGGAACGAAGCTGTTTCGTTCCTCCGACCAATCTTGGCCCTGATTGACTCGATGCCAAGCGAACCGGTAGCTCTACGGACAAAGTACCGTGAAATGAAGCGATTAGGTCCACCTGATCGTTGCTCTCTGTCTGCAAAAACCATTGAATCTCCGCGGTTGCAGACTCCTTACGAGTACTACTTGTCAGCGTATTTCTTCGTCAACCTATTCACTATTATTTGCGCCCCTTAAGTGTTTATAGTGCAGCAGCAAAAAGGATGATAGTGCTATTTCAGGCGATCTTTATTGGGAATCTGCCTCGATGAAGATTCAATGTCGCGTGAAATCATTCGTTACCGATCAAACGATAAACGGTTTCGATAATATGCCGCAGAAAATAATTAGGGGTTCGCAATTCTTAAGTCGGGTTTACTAGGTTTTGTCTGCGGCAAGCGATGCTAAGCGAATAAGGCGGTAAATTGATATGCTATTCATACGATATAATAAGAAAGATTCGAATTTAAGGCTAAAATTCAAGGAACACGGAAATGGCAGCTAAAATATGTAGTGATCTTTTATATGTATATTTCAAGCAGTATATAATTCTGTGCTTAAATGGCAAAACCAGATACGTCAGACGATCTTTAGAAAAGTCAATACGATCGCGTTTATAGAAGAAACAAGATGAACACACCAATTAAACAACGATTAAGAAATACATTTTACTATAGATACTAAAACAAATGTGATTTCTAAAAATATACTAATTTTTCACGCCTCATAAAACTTTCGACTCGCTGTTACCGAAACATTAAGGAAACACGACATATTAGGGTTTGCTAGTTAACCACAGAATTATCGAGTTGGCACCAAAGGTTTCGTCGTCGTATTTTAAAGTTAGTTACGTTGCTCGTGTTCCGAGAGGCACGGCGCTATAACGCGAGGTTGATAAAAGCTTCCTCCGGAATCGGGCTTCGGTCTCGTTTCTATGAACACAGCAGTCGCATCGCAGCAGCTGCATCCGCGACACCGTGTGCAGCAGCATCCGATTGCGTATCAGCGACCTCGATCGTCCCCCGTGCATTCCCCTTTCCCTCTCTTGTCCTCCCCCTCCCTTCCATTCAGATCATTATGTCAATGATCCCGGGGAGATCCGAGAGGAGGAAGTTCTGCAACGCGAAGCTTCATCCGCATGCATCGAGCGTGAACTTCCTGATTCCCTTCGTAGTTCTCGCTAATTCGTCGCCAACTGCGACTAGAAACGATCTCATTACTCTTCCTAAACGTTCTACGTTTTCGTATAAGAATAATTCTTGGGGTTGAAAGCATTCTCTAATTAATTTATGCGCGGAGCGTTTGTAAACGGACGCAGAGGAATGGAAAATTGTAAACCAAAGATATACGTATGTACATTTTTATTTTCCTGGAAATGAGGGAAGTATTGGCGAAAGTTTATTATTAAATAGAAAGTTCGCGCGTTCATTATCTCCTACGAGTCATTTCTGTGACATTCTGTTGTATAATTCGGTAGTGGTTATTTTTTCTAGTGAACTGAATAACTTTATTCTTAAGAACTTCATTTCGATTGTAATGATAACTTTAGTTTGCGGAGATCCCAGAATGTGTAATGTACAATGTACTTACATATCGCTTATCTACTTCAATAGCGATGCAAGTTAAAAGAATACGACTTCCGATTCGCGATCATAAAGCAAATTTGTAAACAGTTTAAATTCCCTATTCATCTTTTTTAATGTAGGATGGCTAAGGTAGGGCGTGACGAAAAAGAACAATTCTTGGTTTAACGAGATATATATTTACGTATATTTGGCAACTAACAGCGAGACGCTTCAGGACAGACTTGCTTTTCTAATCGTCCCTTCGCGTATTTTCCGTTGGAAAAATGGTGGGGTATCCTTTTTAACAGGACGTGTCCCAAGCGCATTTATACCTTCCCACGTCTGGTTCTCTTCGCGTAAAACTAAGCAGATGCTTAGGGAAGGTTAGCCTACCCGTGAAGAGGCCAGACGCAAAAACGCTGCAATTCACGCTTACATTAAGTAGTATCATTATTGCAGCTAATGAGTATTTACGTTATCGTCAGGAAATCGGATAATTGAGGGATTAGTGTATTTCCAACTGGTAATCAGAAAGTAATAGCTATCAGTTGAAATTAATTTCTACAAACAATTCCTATAAAGTATTATTACAAAAAATCATCAGAAAATTAAGAAACCATAAACTATATTGGAACCACAGCCCTTTAAAATTAAAAGTTTTCATTACAGATCATCTGATTTTACAGTTTACACTTTTCAGCGTGACTTGTTAACAGTTTAACGGTGAAAGGGTTAAACTATAAGAATTCTAAAATTTTTAGTATAAAATTTCCCCAGCTGTGAATTCATTTTTTTCATGCGTCAAGGAAATTTTTGTGTTTCCTTTAAGGAGGATGCAAAAACTTCCAAGCTAGGAATTTTACAATTCCTCAACTGAAATTATCGATCGGGAATTCGCCTTCGCCAAGAAAGGAACTCGATCTTTCGAACAATCGAGCTGGCGACTGCTGTTTGAACGTAAAATATCGTCTTAATAGGGAAGATCGCGTGTTCCGGGGCCGTTTCTCTGCAAGAAGCCTCCCTCGAAACCGTTCGCTATCACAGGCAGCAAGGTTTGCATCGAAAGCAAGCGCATCAGCTGTTTCCTTCGCGTGACGTCGCGCAATCGGCTCAGCTTATACGTTCATCCGGAAAACCGAACGATCGTTGACCCACGCGAAACCTTGGTCTCAACAATTTCTCTGTACCTGTATGCGTGTCGTTGTTGGAAATTAGAAATTCCAGTACCGACTATCGAACGGACACGATGAATCCCCTCGTGCCCAGCGTACTTTGCATATCTGCAGAACGAGAATTCGTATTGCTTGGTAATTAGATTAGTAGTAACTAATTGGCGGCTAACTGGCGATAAAATACTCACTAAGGGTAGGCAAAGACCGAAGTTAGATAGAAGCATCGATTAACTACACGATAGACTTACTCATTTATAGGAAACACAACGTGCGTGCCTAGTTAAACTAGAACCAAATCTATATACAAAATTTGTACAAAAGTTTACCAACTCCAATGCGTGAAGTAGTACCAAATTAAGGGGGGGTCTACTCATTATTAACATTCGGAGAAAATTGAAACCCACTTTTGATTAGTTATATATATATTTTTTTTTAATTATCAAAGACAGTGTCTTATAATTTTGTCCAAGCGAACGCGTATTCGTTTGATTTCACATGGATATTTGTTTAATTTACGAAGGTATCGGTTAACAATAAGTAGCTTTACTTCACATGCTACGCTCTTTAATATAAATAGAAAATTAAGCCCTGATTTCAGGAATTTTCAAGGTATCTCATACGTTTGATACGTTTACAGATTTGAATTTTACAAATCACGTATGTCGAAAACAACTGCGTCGCACAATATTTAGTTATTATTCCGTTGTTGTCTTCATCCACCGTAAATTATTATAGTAATGTCGCATGTAACACTAAAATGGTACGGAAGTCAAGTAGCTCTTAATGATTTTATATAGGAATGGATAGTCTATCTTATGCTTCGTCAACGATAGGATTGAGGTAGTAAATTTTAAACATCGCGATTTTGAACTGCTCGCGCGCCGCTGGTGGTCATTGCTTCGCTTTGTTTACCACTGGAGAGTCATCCCCTCCAAAACCGTTTGACTTCAACGCCGAGCAATTCCACGCGATGTAAACATTAAAGGAAAGTAAACGCATGGAGTAGTGGTTAATTAGTCGATGATAGGAAAACCCGCAGGCTTAGAATAGAGCTATGTGACCCGCGATGGGGAAGATCGCCAGTTCTGCTCCACACGTGGACGATGTTTCATTGAAATCGAGGTTTTCTTGTTTGGTGAATATCGCTGTAAGTGTCGGAATATTAGTGCTAGTGGCTGTAGAAGTTCTCAATATTCTGGGTGGAAGACTGCTTCAACTCTTAACCAAAAACGGTACGAACTTTTCATTCAACGCAATACGTATGTCGATGATTTAATGCGCACATGTTGTACGTCCACTTTTGGTCAAGGTTGAATTATGATGTGCATTAAATAGATCTTGATTGTCTCTTGCGTCGTATAAACATCATATACATCTAGCTGCTGTGCAAAATATGTTAAAATAGAATTTTTATTCATCGGATGTCCTTGCATCCGTCATTTTTGGCGCACAAAAAAGACACGTATGACATGTGCTTTTGTTATGAAAATTTAAACGCCATTATTTATTACTTTATTTCCTTTATATTAACTTACATATCAAAATTGACTCCTATTCATCTGGATAATAAATGTAAATGTCAAAGCTTATTTTTTTTTGTATTATGTAGCTTTAAAGATGCTAGTTTGTTACTAATTTCATTTTTGTAATGCACGTATAAATGCCAAAGTTTATTGCTTTATTTTATTACTGCGAAGTAGTGATACACCAAAAGTGGACTTATTTCATTACCATATTACCATATTAATTTTTAAATAGAACAACAGCCATACATATATTTTTTAACTCGTCATTAAAATTCATCCAATAGTGGGTTAAATACATTCTTTTACATTTGTTGCATAACTATAATATCGTACTTGCAACAAAAAAAGTGTTTAATCAATTATAAAGTACTGTTTTTCTCTAAATCACTAATTGTAATAATTCACATATAACATACCCCTTATATTATATTAACCCCTTGTCTTACTCATTGTTGCACACTCAAAATTCCCCATAAACGTATAAAAATCCTTACTCTAGATGTGAATCACAGAATAGCTAGCTGTAGAATTTAATTTCACGTCTAGCTTTTGCCTCGCAATGTTCATCGTCGAAGGGTTAACGATTCCCCACCAGCAAACTTAAATCCACACTACTTACGGGCAATTTTTCTCCCGCTCGAGTAAATTTCCCTCGATTCTCTTAATTACAATCATCAAGCAACCCTACCATTACACGTCGAAAGAGCGTTTGTAAATAGACTCGGAAATAAGGTTCATTCGCGCGAACAAGCGACAAGTGATTGGTGTCTAGGAGTAAATTAGGATGTTAAACGGCCGCTAATCAACGGCGTGGCGGATTGACGGTAGAGGAAAGCCGTTTGTATGCCGTTCAATAGCAATTCGATCATCGCAATCGCGTGTGCGTCTGGTTTTCTCGCCCTTTCTCTTTTCCCCGGCTTGTTTTCTATTTCACTTTCATCCTCGATCGCCTTGCGAGCTTGCCCATTTTTCCGATCGCTTTGCCACTTTCAGTTTTACGATCCCGCTCCTCTTACACGGATTCTACTATGCCGTAAGCGAAAGCCTTCACCTACGACTATTTATTTCATCGGGTTTAAGAGCTTCATAAATTGCGACAGTCCTAATTGTCGAGTTTATCTTTCGTAGCGGCAACTCGAAGAATTGCTGCAACTTTTCGTTAGTTTCTGCTATCGCGTTCTTTCATCCCCCATTTCTTACAATAGTAGTCGTTCTTAATTTCTTTTCTAAGCTCACTCGTTCGTTCTTCTAGTATTTCTTTCTTTTTCCGCTACATCTTCTTTCCGATTTTCATCTTCATTCGCCGGTTTAATGTCTGATTCCCTCGTTGCTCCCCTAAAAGGCGGGGAGATAAATGATAGGACAGAGAGAAGATTTCACGAGACTGTTAGTAACGATGATCGACGACTTCCACGAAAACGCCGACGATAAATCACTGATAAGACCCGTGATTCCTTCTACCCTTATCGTTTGCGTTAGCCCCCTTTGTTTACGAGCCCAGGTCCAAGCACACCATCGCGGTGATGCGGCGACCCCATTGTCTCGCGAAACCGTGCACCAGCCTTGTTATCGCGCAATTAACGCCTCCGCGTAACGAGTTCGAGCGGTCGAATTTGCGTGATTATTTGGAGATCCTACGAAGCGTCGCATTAACCCCTTAAAGGTATTCTCGTCTAGATATTCTTTGTCATATTTTTAAAAATAAATCGCAGACTATTTTACGTTAAGGTCCCACATATATATTTACTAATACTTCCAGTGTACTCAGTATTTTTCGCAAGTAAAAATAACGCGAGTTATGCGAGCTACAGGCGATCGAAGTAAATCTCATTTTTTTCGATTGCATTCTTATCCTTTTTGAACCGCAGTTTTCTTTTTATATTCCGTAGCTGAATTAATTTATCATGTGAAATTTTTTGAAAACGCGGTTCGACTCGTTTTGCCTTACAGGCACAGATATTCGTGAAAGGTTCCTTAAACACTATTCACCTCAGTTTTCCATTACAGAATATTTATTCTCCTTTAAGCAACAATTTTTTACCTCCCACGAATCGCAACGAAAAAATATAGAAAAGCGTATATAAATTTGGCTTTTAATTCACTTTCGAATTTCTCCTAGGATTTCTCAGTTATTAAGCTAAAGAGCATCAAATGAAATGCTGAATAGGCAACATAAAGATCAAAGTGTTCCCCTTCCACCAACAATTTATCGACTACGCGATCACGAAAGCACAATAAAATACCAGCATCGAAATTCAATAGCAATTCGCCGGTTCATAAACAACTACGAAACCCTTAAATCATCGACGCGATGTTGGTTCGTTTGGCGCGTTCCTATTCCGCGATTCGAATCTCGCCGCGTAGCGGTACTTTCCTAGAGATTTTTTTTTTTGCACGGCCACGTTTAACCGTGAAGCGAGCCACAATAAACCATAAACCGTGCGCGCGCCGGCCGTCTTAATTGCCTGCAATTAATTTGTCCACGTCGCGCGATAGAAAGTGCATCCCGACCGGAGGAATGATTATTGGAAGGCGAAAAAGAGTTGCGTGTACCACGACGTTCACCTTCGCTCGCTTAATCCCCGGATGATGGTGACATTCGGGGTTAAAAGGTGAGGAAAGGGTAGCCGACGGGTCAAATCAGCGAAATCCATACCGGAATACGCGTAAACATGGGACTTGAGTTCCTTAAAAGGGAATGGATTGCTCGACCATTTTTATCGAAGCATTTGAAACCCCATACGAAGTTTCAAATAAACAATATTTGCTCGGTACATACATTTGTATAGCTATACATTACACTTCTAAACTACAGTCTTTCAAGAAGGTAAACATACATGTGCAAGCTCAAATATTTTAGCGAGCAATTATAGATTCTACATTTAGAGGGGGGAATATTTTTTTTTTTTAATTGCGAATAAACCAATTAATTCAGGGGCACTTTAGATGCATCAGCTGAGGACGCGAAGGGAATCGGTTGAGTTGGTATTTTGCGATAGGTCAGTTGGCATTGAGAGCAGCGTACACGGTTCGAACACTTCCTCTGGTTTTTGAATCGGGGTTGGGAAAGTTATCCGATATCCTTTCACGGGTGGATCGCGGTCATATTTGTGCAACTGTCACGAAGGGACACTTTACGCAAACCCCGCGGTACGATATTATATCAGATTACCGAAATCTGCTGGTGTACGATTCCGTTCGTCGATTGAGATACAAACGCGAGCTCGGAGATCGGATTCGTAAAGGATGCGGGAGTAACGAGATCCCTGTTGTCTCTTGTTTCAGGAACGAAAAAGAGAGTGGACGACGTGGTAGCGCCCAGGACCATTCACGACATACCGGAACACGTTCTCACGTGCGGCCTCACGCTTCCTGGTGAGTTTCGATATCTATTTTTTACCCTACCTCGTTCGTACCGACTGTCTACTTTTCGGACAGTCGTTAAGTCATTTCTGTGAAAAAAAATTGCTACGTCGTAAGTTACAAGTTGACCCATGAGAAAATCGACTTATTCTTGTACGTATGTAATTTGGCTCCAAATTGATAATATCTAAGACAGACTGACCCAAGTCCTGTATGGTATATATATACAGTAGAGCGAAAACAAAAGTTAAATCTACATAAAGCGACGTTGTATATAACGTAGCTCCTAATGGCTCCGATAAAGTTAAAAAAGAGTAATAAGATGGTGTATGTGACTCTATTTTGACAGAACTGGATTTGGGTTGGTCTTACTCTCGTGTATAGATGTTGTCTGTTTATTGTGTTTAATTATATACAAATCATTGAAATAATGATGGGAGGTAGAACTACGTGCATACGTGTATAACACGACGCTAGTTATTAGATACTGGATAAAGTTAGGCAAACGGTTGTTATAGTTTCCCCTATTCCAATTGTCGACCCCAAATTAACTCCCCAATTCCCAACGAAACATCATTCCCCTTGTAATCATAGAATCGTATTACTTTTCCAATCTATCTGAAACCGATCACAAATCGTTGCATCTTGATTACTTCTAAAAGAATACGAAGTCATCATAGTACTGAATTGCATTCCGTTAAATTCATTCTCCGCCGATTCATTCGTATTCCATAAATGGCAAAGAAATTCAAGAATCTCAAGGCTCCAATAATATTTTTGATATCCGAAATAAACCTTGTTATGGTCTTTGTATCATCTTTAACCCATTCATGTTTCCTCGTTTGAAAATGATTCCTTAATTCCGAGAAAAGTACAAAATGATCGCCCCTAATACGTAACGCAATCCTCAGATTCAATTTTACATACTAAAGATCCGTTTCTCTTGAACTAAAGGAAACATTTGTACGGAAACAAGCGTATATGCAAATTTCGAAGACCTTAACAGGGTTAATTGGCAAGGAACGTTAATACCACGCTGCGCGCGAATTTCTTAAGCGCCTACAGGCGTCGATAGCATTGAAAGGGTTAAGCGAAGAAGGCTGCGACACGCTGTCTTCGCGAGAAGATAACGCGCGTTGACCGCGGAGGAGTATGCGGAAGCCAGGACACACCCACATCCACGTGGGCCTCTTAAGCTTGGTTCACACGCCCCCGCATCCTCGCCAACCGCGTCTATTTACGTGTTTCAGGACGCTTCTATCCATTGCCGCACGATAACGCGTCCTTTCTTCTTTTCCCTCTTTCAACGATCCTCTTCCATCTGCGTCCTGCCACTGCTTTCTTCCGAGCTCTCAGCTGGCTCGCGGGTGTCTCTAACTGTATTCCTCCGCCGGTGCTTTGTCAACGATTAACCGACCGCGGAATAAAGGTGTTTGCGCGCGATCCTTGAAAGCACGCTATTGTGTCGCGAGTGAGATATGTGGGTCGCGGTGAAAAGGTACGCGTTGAGTTTCGGCGAGGAAGTTGACTTAGGCTGGGGTATAGGATGCTTTGTGTTCGAAGGTTGAACGTTGCACTCTGGAACGTAGGTAGGGTTGTAACCGAGGGAATAAGAGGGGTGGTCTTTTCGAGACGAGAGGGTTTAACCCTTTTGGTGTGAAGGGTGTATATACTACTCTTGGTAAACAGTTTTCGGTGAAACACGAGAACGGGGAGCTAAGTAAGAATGGTAGTTTTGTGGTGCTAAATATTGTTCAATAAGTAAAACGCATATGGGAATATTACATAAATATAACGGGAAATAAATGGGGAAAGTTAATTGAGAGTTTCAATTTACCCAATTCACTATTTTGTCTTATGGATCCATTTTCCAGAAAGCTCCTCAATTGCACGCACGTTTTCAATTCTGAATACGTTAACAGCTCTCCATTTTCGCAAGAATCAACAGCGAATAACTATTAAGTCCATATTCCTAGTTACGTAGAACTCCGTGTGCTTCGGAAACCTTTTTTCATGGATTTTTACTCATTCGACGAAGTTATTTGCCCACCTTATTGTTCCTCTTATTGACTCAGCGTTTAGTTAAACCGCTACACGCTCCTCCATCCGTGTTTAAAAATCGTCGTTCCATCCATTTGCACACATTGTCGATTTCAATAACGTTGCTTTCAGTTCCTGTTTATACGCGCGCAAGCCATTTCGAACCATTTCACGCGCGCGCATTCATTCTCTTCCCCTTTTGGAGCGCATAATTTTCCCGCATTCCGATTCGCGTTCACCTAGGATCGTTTCCAGTAAATCTTGTAGCCGAAGATGAAGAATCGTTGGAATTGCCTACTAATGCGACTAATTTAAAAAGAAAGCACCGTCTCCGTACTTTCTCGCAATTTTATTAAACGTCCCATCGATCGAATCTCTCCCATTCGTCGTTTCATTGGCTCTGCCTGAAAATATCCCAGAGAGACGCTTCTTTTTTTTTGCCCTCTCCCCCTCCCCCCCATCCGAGCATCCGCTTTCTCTTTGTAGATGCCTCCTCTACGTTTTTTTTTTTTTTTTTTCCTCTTCCTGTGTAAAAGCACTTCCCGTTTCTCGTTCGCGAAACCCATGCCAGCCGATTGTCTGCTCGTCGCGCGTTTCGTCGTCGTCGTCGACGTTAAATGGCAAACAAGATGAAAACGGCTCTCTCGCCTCGAGAGAGGAAAGAGACGGGAATATAGAAGGAACAAAGAGGTTCTTGGCGTGGAATTCAATTTTAACGAAACACCCGTGAAACGATTTCTGTGTTTCCTTTGAGGAGTGGCAGCCCCTCCGTGCGTGCCGAGATGAAACTCATTGGAAATGCTCGTACATTCGCAGCGGAATCCTTCGTTGTACGTTTACTAGGCTAAGCGTGGATATTAATGCTGTTCTTCGACGAAGGCGAACTTTGACGGAGAAAATAACACTTTTACGCGAATAAATCGACAACTTGTACCGTGTCCTTCTTTAAATCTTTTGCCACGAGTCTTTTTCTATTCGGATTTTGGTTACTTTTACATTAGAAATCAGTAATACTATGTTAGGGATAGCCACGTATCGATTTTGAAAGCTGTACGACGATTTTGGAACGATTGCACCGATATTTTATCGTAGTTAACGTTTCCAATGATTTCCAAATACCAAGCTACAATAAACAATAAAATCATTTATTCATTATCAGTAGCAAACATTTAATAAATCCTGTGATTTATTATCGTGCAGCTCTACGCCGTGAAATGTTAATTGTATAAGTTACACCAGCAATTAGGACCTCCATAGTAATGCACACGCTTGCCTTATTCCACATCTTTACGTGCATTCAATGTGCGCCGTGATTTGTATCGAAAGAGTTTGCAAAGTGTTTTTTTTTTTTCCGGCCGTTGAAAACGTTAGGCCTGTAATCTTCCATCATTCGTATTTTACCGTGTTATTAATCAATCTCCGAATGGTGTAGTAAAAAGGAAACTATGTGTTCGACTGGTGGGGCGTTTTTTAAACGCACGAATAATTATACTGTCGCCGTCAGCGTAGAAAGTAAAAGACAACATGCCCCCAAAATCCGCGGACGAGTGAAAGGAAAAGCTGTGCTCCGATATTAGCCTCTAAATCAAGCTGATTACTATTCCGACACGTGTTCTACAATGTACTTACATTGTAGGGGTACGATTGTAATATCGCAACAAAGATCGTAAAATAGATTACAGTCGTTTTTCGAATGCTCAAGAATTATTATCAGTGAACGCTGATTTATTGAATTGAAATGCTTGAGGCTTTGAAGATGACTCAATCCATTTTGGATTGGTGAAGTTTAAATCCGTGGATCATAGATTAATGGTGTATTGAATTTCGATTTGGTGAAATTGCCATCGCACACTTTAGATTTATGAATTATTTCCACTGGTTGATTTTGAACTCACGAATTTTCTATTCATTAAGTTCAAATTTGTGGACTTTTGGCTTATGTAGTTTGGACTTGTGGATCTTCGACTTATTCACTCATAGATCTTGGACTCGTGTAATTTGAATTCACAAATCTTTGCCCTACTGGCTTTGAATTCGAGGACTAAAAATTCTTACAATTAGGTTTCCAACCCTTTAACTTTGGACACGTGAATATTGAACCATTTAATTTTTAACCTATTGACTTTGAAACCATGGATTTTCCACTTATTATCTTTGAATTAGTAGATCTTTGGCATATTGATACTGTATTCATAGTTTTTCTATTCATCGACTTTGAACTTATAAATTTTGAGTCAATGAATCATCACCCTATTAACTTTGGACTTGGGAATCTTAAACAATTAGAATTAGATTTGTAACCAATTTGATTTTCTCTCATTAGTTTCGGACTCGTTGATCTTCGATTTATTAATTTTGAAATCATCAATATTCGACTCATTGACATTGAGCTCGCAAATTTTCGACTCATTTACCTCAGATTCATGAATCGTAATCTTATGGATCCTTAACCCATTTATCTTTCTCAATCTATTAACTTTAGACTTATAAATTTTGAATTTATGAACTCCATCATTCTTGCCATTAATAAAACTATTGAGTCAGGATACCTTTTGATTCGATTCATCCAAAATTATTCACGCATATTGAATTCTACCTACAGTAACATTGAATTCTACGAGTTAAGGATTACACGTACCGAGTTAAAATTCATTATAATTGTCCCGTTAAGGTAACCTCGAACACCTGCTGCCACAGTAGATTACACGTCGTTTATTTTTTAATCCTTTGTGAAAACGCGATTCTATTCATCGTTGTTGCATGAGTAATGGGACAATTAATTAGCCAACTTTGTGTCAATTACGGGTGGTTGTGAATAAACGGTTTACTTCCTATTTTGTTACGCGTTCTTGCATATTCTTCCGGCAACCGAGCGACTCTTCTTCTGTGTACTTTTTTTTTTCCTCTAATCGCGTCTTCCCAAGTTAATTAAACGCGAGCATTTCCGCCACTCGCCGATTTCGCACGACTTATTTGTCATCATACGATCACGTTCGCACGATTCTTCGTTCTCAAGCAAAAATTATCGCGCAGTTACACGCTATTTTCATCTCCGCTATCCCATTATATTCTTTACGAGACTGTTATTACATTCTAACGTTAGACACAGCTAGAAACTGGGAATATTTACATTCATGCCCATCTCTAAAATGAAATATGCATCTACCATTGAATTATCTACTATTCCTTGCAATTCTCTTTGCAAGCTTAACAAGATCCGTCGGATTCTTCTTACATTCATCTTCACGTTTCGCTGTCTCGTTTTCAATTGATACGAATCTTTCGATTGGAATGTTCAATTCACACGGAACTTTACATTAAATCCTAATGAACGATTTTAAAATATCCCTGGAAGCAATACTACGTTCAAATCTACATGTATGTGGTAGATTCTTCTCAAGTTAATCTCCTGATCTCAATTATTTTCAATTTCGACTATCACGTGTAGTCTATTAAAGAAAATGCAGTTTTTACGAATACTTTATAATAAGGTACACTTTAACGCGAAATCTTGAATATTGTAGAAATAAATAATTTTCCAGATTTATAAATTCCTCGTATCATTTTCTAAGAAAGGGAATATACAATTCTTATCGATTACTGCAACGAATTAGTTTAATAAAAAATCTTGCACTCACAACTTAAACAAAGATCTTTGCAAATTTATAAAACTCTTTCTTCATTTATCTTATCTTCTCAATATTTCAATGTTGACTATTTTGCAATAAAAAGAGCTTAGCATTTATATCGCAAAATCCCCTCCAAAAAGTATTCGTAAAATCACTCTGCGAACAAACGTCTTTCCAAACTTATCAAAATCATTCGTAATTCACCTCGCCATCTCAGTAATTCAACTTCGTCTATTTTCCACTAAAAAAAACGCTCAGCATTTCCGACTTTTTGTATTACATAAGCCGAGGGAAAATGACTGAAACGAATGTAGGAACAAGTGCACGTGTGCGTTGATCGTCGTTTCCCCCCAAGCTTTCCCCCAGGAGCGGAAAGAGCCTTACTAGTTAACTGTAATCCCATAGTTGGCAAAGGCAGCCGCTTTGTCGTCGATTAGCCAATTGAAACTGCACGTTCGTCCAAAAGAGGCGGGTCAAGCAGGAAGAGGAAGAAGCGGACTCTTCGTGGTCTGCCGAAGACGGTTCGACAGGGAGAATCGATCGGGGTTTCGAACGATCGACTCGAAAGTTGACCGCGTCCAACCTATTCCAGGAACGTTTCCTCGCTCGAAGGCGATCGAAGGATCGCGAAATCCACCTATACACGCCTTCCTTCCTTCATCCGCTCTGATTTCCTCTCCATAAGGCAAAATACAGCCTTTCGTCGCGCGATTAAATCAAATCGGCCGGCTAAACCGTCGAGTTATAAGTATTTCGCTGTTTCCTGCTCAATTAGGGATGCGGTCGCAAATTGCAACTCGTCGCCGGAGAAATCGTTGAATATACGCGTCGATCGCAGAGAGACGATTGAAGATGACGGGTTGGTAGAGGAATACGTTGCAGGAATAACGATAGTGATTACGGTGATAAGGAACGTGGACGAAGTTAGGCGATTAGATAGGGGAGGGGGTAATTTATAATGCGAGCTATTAACCCATTCGCAACCGATGACGTATTACTACCCCTGGCAATATGTCGTTCGCCAAACGTGAGAATGTGGAATCGAAGAAGCACGTTAAACTTTTTAAGGTGCGAAATGCTGCTCTAGAAATTAAAAAAACATATCGGAAGATTGAATAAATATAATGTGTAAAAGGAAAAGAATAGAAATAATCGTTTACCGTGAAAAATGAAACAAAGAGGAAAATAAATCTACTTAATAATAAAACGATACTTTACCTAATATTTGTATTATCTAATATTTTCTAATATTTCTAAATTCACGTATGATTGTAGCATTGATGCTACGAGATTTTCATTTAAAGCAAAGTGTGATAGAACACATTACGCGATGGATCATTATTATCAATATCGTCATCCCTATTAATCACTGCAATGTTTTTAAATTTACATTCAGTGAACATTTCGTACCGATTATTCGCCGTTTTAAAAGGAAGAAGAAGATAATTTTTACGCGTCGTATTAAAAATTGCGCGCGCATACGCGATCATAGCACTGAAAGGGTCGATCCGAATATTAATTGAGTGGTAGATCATTTGTTCGTCGCGTGGATCATCGCTGTTTTCACTTTTCGTTTGAAATATTACCGCAATTACACCGAATATTAATTATCGTCTATGAAAATTCGAAGCACGTTAGTCCGCAATTTTAAACCCATTTTCATTATTGAATTCTCGATTTACAGCCTTACGATTTCGTAATACGCAGTGACGATAAAATATTATAACGAATAGAGCTGCTAAGAGAGACGTTTACTCGTGGAACTACTGGCGTAATTAGCAGCCTCATTTTCCCCATTCCGTCGGCAGAACATAATTTTCAAGCGTCCATTAAGCTGTTGATTATCCGTGAACTTTTCACAGAACGATAGAATATCGTGCAGAGCGGGGAAGATTATCGAAGCCGCCGGGTCAATGGCTCCGCAAACATCTTTATTGTCGAACGAGTGAGCGCAAAGAGCTGATCGCTTTCACGTTTAAGCTCCTTCGGCTAAATTACGCGCTCGTGTGCCCTAGCATGAGTTAGATCATGCCAGTGAAGCGACATGCACACCTGGTTCTACCCCTTTCAGAGCTAGCTTCCGCCATCGCTCCCAAATTAACACTAGAACTACCAAGCTAGCCAAAATTATCGCAAAAATTATACAGGGTTATCCAAAATAGACTATAGCAACACTTACTTTCACTTTTTTTCTTTACCTTTCTGCTTTAACCTTTTCTAATCTGTTTTTTATTTCTATTATCTTCGTTCGTTTTCGTTTCAATTTTTATTTTTTCCCACCTCTATTTTACTAACAAACGTGGCGTTTGACAGATATTCTTATTCAACATCCTAAAGGTACTTTTGGATAACCCTTTATAGGTAAGCTATTATATACTTATTATATACATATATTATATATATTATATACATATATATTATAGATATTTAATATATACATATATATTATATATATTTAATAGATACATATTTTATTGCACCATCCATACATAGAGTCTTTGAATATACAGCTCAAGTTGAGTAAATAACGTACGCAATAAATGATCTTAATTAATAACATCAACATTTCTTTGGCGATTTTCCTTATCAATATTTCTTACACGGTCTAATTATTAATGATAAAACACTGTGAAGAAGTAGTATATAAGTAATTCGAAGCCAAACCCGAGACGAAACCCCTTTTCTTCGCAACAAGGCGTAACAGAAAAGAAATTATGAACGTACTACGGTACTTATACTAAATCATCTTGCACACAGCGAAACCTTCGAAGGTATGCATGTCGCCTTGCAATACTAACCAAGATGAATCGCGCTGAAAGACATTCTTGGTATCTCCCAGTCAGGTCTTCGCGGTATTTCGCGTGGGTGAACCACATAGTCCGCGATGCCGTATAAAAAGTTTGTTGGTCGCGACAATTTATCACGCGTGGAGATCGACGAAAATTTACGTCCACGTTGCGGATAAAGACGAGTTATGATAATGACCGCGTTTATGCAATGGGCAGGTATTAGGCTAATTACTTATGGTTCGCGGTATGTACTTTGTCCATTGTGCCGATCGTTGACAGCGGTAATTAAGAACCTTTTCTCGATATGCTCCTTGTTAGTCGTTGCTTGTTATCGTTCAATTTATAACCACAAGCGGAACGATTATGTACGTAAAAGATTTTGTAGCCTAAATTTATGCAAAAGCGTTAATAATCGGTTTGCCGTAGGAAAGAGCAAACAAATGTATGCAGTTCTTAAGTTAACTCGATTATTCGCGTATAATTGATACGTTGCAATTGCATTTCATTTCCCGCGGATACGCATTGAATTTTATACACCTTTAGGAGGGAGTGAATTCATTTCTATAACTATGCTGTATCCATGTTAATAAAAATTGTCCTCTTCTTGGTATCGAGAACGTTTTTAACTTTAAAGGGTTTGTAAAGCAAAATTCGCCATCGTCGCTTGATAAATGAAACATCGAAGAGTAATTGGAATCGGGAACGCGGTTAGCAATGAAAAGGCGAAGGAAGGACCAAAAAGTTGGATTCGAATCGCGGAATAACAGGTTGCCGATTAAAAACGATAAATGCACGGTTGAAACGGAACATTGTAATTTTCGATACTCGATAATCACACGGATTCGGGTATCGTTTTAGGTGGCGCACGCTTCGGCTACGTGAGCAATTACGCGTAGAGCAACGCTCTCGGATATCGTGCACGCAGTCAGAATTCAGGGTACGACCCAGATCCCAAGCAACTGTCTGGCTAAGGTTTCGCCGAGGCCAATCGATAATTCCTTCGCCGATCGATCGATGCACATCGCCCGTTTCGCGAGCCATTATTCGTCGCGCACATTTTCCACGCCGCTAATTATCGACCGCGGATTCTAGTTACTTCTGTGGGAATTTTCACCGTGAAAGCAGCAATTTTACAGTCACAAGGTTAATCTACATCACAGATTTATGATTCGCCGTGCGATATTTTCGTACGATTGATAATTTTGTCAGGTTTATCGATAGCAATTGAATGGTTTCAATTAGAATACAAAAGAGTTAATCGGTTCGGGTTGAAATGCGATTTTCTAAGATACTTCTAAGTTGGAATTAGAATATTTGGAGTACTGTTGTGATGCAATTAAATGTAGTTGGCAATCTGCTGGAATTTCATTCAAATAATCGGTCAATATTTGTAGAGTTGATCGTTTATTAATAGACAACGAATTTGTACGCATTTATCAATATTGTAGGATGGGAAATTCACGGGTGATGTACGAGTCGGCGTATGGATTAAATAATATAATTATTTAATAACAAAAACTATTATAAAGGAGATCGTGATATTGCTACTACACTAAATTGAAATTTCCACGCTATTTTCTACGCTACACTTTATGACCTGCCTTCTCGGCGTCTCACGATGCTCTCTCGATCTCCAAGCCCTTCGACTTCGGTATGCAATCCTTAAAACTGAACTTAAACCTAGGGGGGGTAAGGGAAAACTGTCCTGCACGCTCACATCGGGACGCGTCTGCACAGCGTCGGCTCAAGGGGTCCTGTCATAAATCGTAAGGAACGAAAGTCTAAACTAAAACTACGTCCTTTCGTCCGTTCTCACTCCTACAATATGAAATCAAAATACGCAAAAAGCCACTGAATCCACGTTAGGTGCGGAAATATGCAGAATATACAAAGTAAAGTACACACTATTGATTAAAAGTTAAAAGGCAAACGATTAATTTTTGTTAGGAAAAAAATTGGGTTATGCGAGGGAATTCATTTTAACTAAACGAAAATCCCGTTGAATAGGTTAATTACTTTAAAATCATTTACTTCAACGCTTAACCCTTTAATCGAAGCAGAGATCGATTTGCATCACCGTTGCAGATTATCGCTTGATTAATTACCCACCCAATTACAGCGTTTTGCACGCGCTTTCATTCAATTATTCACGTTTCTCGAGGAAGTATCGAAAGGCGTCGAGCTCTCGAGTGGCTCGCCCCTTCTAAATGCCAGAGAAATTATTATCTGATCAATCAACGGCGCGATATAGTGTACGGATCAATCGGAGCCTGGTGTGTTTTGTAGTGAACCGATCGAGGAATAATCGGTGAATTAATCAAACGGCGAATTATCGCGCGATCGGGGATTCCATTAATCAGACGATCGCGGTCATGGTGATCGTCTTGTTGCCTCGTTACGGGGACTTATTGTCGGCAGGTCGATCTCTCTAATCGACCGGATGAAAGATGAAATCGCCAACCTTGAACCTCTTAATAGGACAGAATCTATATTAATAACGCGTACACGTGAATTCTTTCGTGAAATAAAAGTTACTATCGATTGAAAACATTCTTATCCCAATTCAATTCTGTGATTCTACATTTGCTATTGATTTTTATATATTTTTACAAATTTTCTGGCGACCAGTTGGCGATGAGACTGCAGATTTTTAAGCAAATTTTTCTTTTTATAAATAAGAGCGAAGAAACGGGGTTTAAATGCGAGATTGTTTCTCTACACGAAATATGATAATTTCTATTGCAATTTGAATATTTCTTGTTAAAACTCGAAAGTTACGAATCGCGACATCTTACATTATTGGTATATTAATCTTCTATTAAAAAACATTCCAAAACTTCTATTATTAATCTTCTATTTGCTAGTGTCAAACATTCTTAGCTTAGATATAAACACATGTATGTGGGTGCAAAGTATAACTCATTTTGCCGAAAAAAAAACGTTGTTCTTTGTATATCACGACTAATCAGTTAATTATAAAGTGGTGTCGAACTAAAGTATTATTTTTACCCTTCATCCAAATCTCCAGTAGAATTCCGTCATTTCTAATATCTTTGCATATTTTGTGCTTGACGAATGCACGTAATAAGATATTAAACGAAAACAAAAGCGTTGTAATACACCGCGCTTATAATTAGCGTCATCAATTTTCATTTACTGTTCTCTTTGTACCAGTAACACAAATCGAGTATAGTAGGAATCGCGTTATTATTGCTGCAAATGTACGGTGAGATCAAAGAGGGGTAGTTCAGTAAAACAGAACTAGTTCGCAGCGGGTTAACTAGTGTAACCTAACTAATTCGTGGAAGTAATTTGTCGAAGAACGACGTGGAATACGTAACCGGTCTTCGGGTCAGGGACCGTAGTTGTAAACACTTACGATCAGCTGACCAGACGTCTGTCTTTATGATCCCGAGTGTTCCAAGAAAGACATTACGACACTCATAAGTGACACCTATAAACGTACAAATGTGAACCAAATCTCTTTATCGTCTTCGTTTTTGCAATTAGATCAATACTATTAATAAGGGAGAAGAATTCCAGATAAAATATATTGCGAAATTTTTTTGCAAGTTTATGTGGTTTACAATTAATGTGTGAATAATAATTTATGTGTTTACAAGAAATACAATTTTGCTGTTACAATTAACTTCATTTTCTAATTGTAAGTAGTTTAACTCTGCACCGATCTTTCCGATTGTTTTCCCGTTTTTTTTTTAACCCCTTGCCATATAACGACGAGCTACACTCGTGGTGAATATTATAATTCAAGTAAAATGAAAACACACGGTGTCTATAATAAAGTTCAGTTTCAATAGCACGTTTCTGTTCCAATATGCAAGCTAGGGGATTTGTGAGTCCAAATTAATTACAGTATTTCAATGTCATGTATTTGACACAGTATTGAAGTAACAAGTAGCTAATGGTACAAGATATAGTCTCTGAAAAATTCGTAGGGCAAGGGGTTAAGGAAGCTTTCTAATTTTGAGAATAACAACTGTCCGTTATCAAAGTAGCGTTACAATAGCAAAACTGGAACAAACTACGATATATATTCGAAACTGGAACGATTTTTGGGTGAAACGATTTCTAAAATAGTTAAATAAGGTTACGCGATAAGTTTAAAATGGCAGTAATAATTGATACGTCTACCCTATCCCTTATTCTGCATATTTTGTACAATTTTCCACGTTTCGTGCACAGTTTTCGCTTTAGAATGTTCAATAAATGTACAAAAGTGCACGAGTCCGCTTATTACAAATCAATTCTGCAAGCGGCGGCAGTTCTGCGTTGCCTCGCAACTCACGCTTGCCAATCTAAGGAACGACGTACCATGCGATCGTAAAGACTCGAATTAATTTTTCGATTTTCTCCGGGGATCAGTCCGGGCTAGCGGTAGACGTTTACGAGGCGCACGGCGACGAACAATAATAATTGGTACGTGCGTCCCGGCGAGACATGGCGCGTTTGCGTGGTAGCATTTACTGCTTCCCTGCGTGGCACCACGCTTTTAGTATCGCGTGGTTCAATTAGCGTACACCAGCGATTCGTGGCAGGTTAATAAATTAGAAGGTCACAGAAACGCACGGGGATCAGAAGCGCGTTGATCACAGATGCAACGTCCGATATAAATTTCGTTTTATGGAATTTCCAATGAAGTTTTTATCAGTTCAGACCTGTGGAGCTGTAGAGAGGGGATAGAATAGGAAAAGGAAGGGTGTTGCGTTTCGTCCTGGGCCTGCTAGTGGACTCATCAGTAAGGCTACCTAGCAGGCCCTGCCTTAGACGTTGGGATATTGGAAGGAAGGTTAAAGGCGGTATATATATGGACGAGGTAGTTGGAGTGAGTGCTTTCGAGAAAGCCTATTTCGTATGTCCCTCTAGTGATGGGCGCAGGAGAGCCGCCACAGACCTATCTATTATTTCGCTCTTGCGTTTATATAATACTTCTTTTTTTTTGTTGGTATATCGCTCTCGCGTAAATATCATATTTTAACAACCGCGGCTGAAGAAGCGCAAGGGAATAATACAGGGAAGACAATTAAACGTTGAACAGGTGGCTTTTATTTCTTTTTTCTGCTCGAGAGGAAAAGTTTAACACTTTCATGCTTCGCGTTGCGTGCACGCAACGCTGTGGTAGTCAACCCTTTTGCTATGGTACTAAAAAATGGAAAGCATTTTCAATGTATAAATGAGGGCAATTTTTATTAATATGAACATAAATATTTAGATTGAACAAATAATTATAGTGTAATAAAATACGAATGTTAACCCTTTGCACTCGAGTGTCGACTGTAAGTAGTCAAAATGAATTAGTTTTGAAAGTTCTCGAGTGATATTGAATTTTTAAATCTCGCTCCTATTTTTGCTGTAACTCGGGGTGTAACTATTTCACTAAGAATTCATAATTAATGTTATTAACCCTTTGCACTCCAGAGGCGACTCTAAGTCTCCAAAATGAATTAGTTTTGAAAGCTATCGAGTGCACAGGGTTAATAGAAATGATACTAAATGATAAAAAAGATACACGTGTATAGTTTTAGCGAATAACGGCTTAATTAGTGAGGGTGTATATACACGTCCTTCGTAGCGAAAGGGTTAAAGGGTGAAGCAACCCTTAATTTAGATCGCATTTCGTTAAACTTATTTACAAAAATATGACGTTGGATAAAAATACGCAGTTTACTCACGAGCAAAATTAAAATATCGAGAAATCTTAATTGAAAAATTGTCAGTATTTCAACTGCTGTAACTTCGAAAAGAAACATCACTCGGTACTCAATTTAGGCTCATTTTAAAGCTTGAAGTTTCTACTTTCGCACAAGTAAAGGGACATTCTTCGAAAATTTTGTTGCATCAAAGAGCAGAGTGAGAAACTGGAGGTAGTCCTTTTTAAAAAGTTCAGTAATTTTGGATAATTCTACGGATCTCAATAATTCTCTTTGCGATTCTTTTTACAATAAGTTTGTACAGCAAAGTCTCCCCTTCGTAACTGTTAAGGGGTTATGCTTTGATGGAAGCAGGTTCTTCTTATTTCGGTTTTTAAATAAAAAGACACGGGTTTAGGAAAAAAGTAACTGATATATATTTGATTATATGTGAAAATGTAATGTACCAGGACTTTCTATGTCCTGTCCGCACCGACTCTTCACGTCGAACTGTCGAGAAAACGACAGCCTTCGACACTTACAGTTTCACAAAACAATGGTCAACCTTTTCAGGTATGCTTAACCTTCGACAAGACCAGTCGCTGCGACTCCGAAGTCTTGGGTTTTTTCCTATTACTTTGTTACGCCTGTAGAAGCGACACTCTAATATTTTTGAATAGGAAGTTTTTCTACAGAAGCGCTGTTTTACTTCAACAGTAACGATCCCCTAAAAGTCGATGCAAAAAGTGTTTATAGTCCTTGGCGTCGACGCTGACCGAGGATGACTAACTTGTTTTAAACGCACGCGGTTATCGATGATCAAATCGTTAGGGTGGTCATCCAACGTGATGAATTACTATTGATACGCCTAATAGCAAAGCTACACTCTTAGTCTGAAATGTAGCACAGCCCAAGGCCATTTCCTCCCCTCCTTTCCACGATCCCTTTCATGCGCCTCGATATACGCGTTCATCTCCTCGGGTTAAATTCTTCTTAAGAGAATCACAGTCGTTGATCATGCAGCATACCAGCCACTAAAACGTTTCAATGACGCACAAAGTGCAAAAACAGAAGGAAACGCGTTCCGACTACTCGAAGGATCGAATCGATATAGATACCATCGGAGCATCTCCAATCGACTGAATAATTATCGCCCTCTTAGATCTTCGCGTCACGACAATTCATGGGGCTCGATTGCCTAGCAATGACTTATTCGCGGTGTTAATTGCGCCGATAAGCGGGAGCACGCGAACGTGCGCCGATCCGATTGTTTCCAGCGAACTTCGCGCTCGTAAAATACGCTACGTTCCGCTTTACACACCTGTATGCCGTTCTTCAACGTCGTTCCCCGATGTATCGCGAATAGACTGCGCACGGCATCGGGGATCTTCGGGTGAAAGGGAGCTGTTGTATTTTTGGAAATGGTCGCGATTAGATTCGTATCGGTCTGCGCGGTGCTCTATAAATAACGGGTAGACTGCGGATTTTCATTTCCAAGTTTATATCATTGCAAATGAAATCGAAGGGATTGGACTTAACCCTTTAAACGGTTATTAACCCTTGGGTTAGCTACGAACGCGTATGTGCGTTCGAATCTAAATATGAGACACAGAGTTTAAAAAATTGGATCATTTGAAACGGTGAAGAGTTAATACGAAATATCCGCCAACGAAGCATTTAGGAACAGTGTAAGAAGTAGGAATTGATATTAAAATGATATATACTATATTTTATTTATGAAATTATATAGGAAGTGAATCGTTAATCGCGATTAATGATTGAAATAAAATTCGTTGATCAAATTTCTTTTCGACTCTGACAAATTTATTATCGTTTCATTTACGTTTACTTTACATTGAAATTATCTGAAAGTAATTTTCGGTCCTTTGTCGTCTCTCGCATCGGAGAATGGTGAATTCAGTGTCTTCGTTCTATTCTGTTTCTGGTGTTTTTCTTCCATCTTGCTTGAGAATATTCTTCCGCTACGCCTCCGACATCGTTTTTCTTTCTACTCCAATAAGTCGCTCGGGGAGGAGAATATCGAGCAGTCGAGGTCCGATTCTCGATCGACGATCAATATAACTGGAAGAGATACTTTCGATCGCTGCTGCGAGCGCAACGTACGCCCACCCGTCGAAGACCCGTTATCGGCTTCTCTTATCACCGATCTGCGCTCCTGGAACGAGCAGTTCCACGAAACGTCACGGCGATCTCATTTCCTCGGAAAACCGTGGCGATACGTGAAAAATGCTCAACCTGATCGTGCCTCGAACAGATTGAAAACGTTTCACTCCGCAAAGATTCCGCGATCTATTGTACTTGGAACGGACAACTCTTCCAATTCTGATATCGAAGCCTTACATTTAAGAAATTGAAATCTTTCGACTGCTGTCGTTTTCGTTTAGAAACGAAGAATTAACGTTTATAAAAGATACGATGAATACATCAGACGTTTCGCGATACAAAAGGATTCACGGTTACACAGAGAGATTCAGGAATTCATCTTACACGTCGAATACCAATAATTTTGCAACATAGATCAACTGTTACAAATTCTCACAATTGTTCCTAGCGCAAAGAAGAGGCAGCGAAAAGTATCCAACTATCGCGGTGGAAATCCCATACATAGGCTTCGAACGAATGTAGAACAGTCGCTTTCCCATAGTTGAATCGAACGAGGCGCTCTGCATCGAGAGTGGCGCGTAGCACGATTAAAATTCGCTCACCAATTAGTAGTTTGATCCCATTCACGTTCAGACAACCCGGTCCGCCCTCGACCCTCCGTTTCTACTCGTAAATAACGAAGATCGCGCGGGCGTGGGACCCGCCAAGGGGGCTTCGTCGATGCAACGACCAAGCAACAGGACGTCCGAAGGCGAAAAAAGCCTGCCAGCTCTCGAGAAAACGGAGAAAGGCGGATCCTCGTTTGTTCGATCCTTGCTGTATCCACGACAGCTCGTATCGTCGCCTCGGATTATTCAACAAACTACTTAATACGATGCTTGGCAAAATTGATCGAACGATACCACTGTTATATGATTATTTGATGGATAGTTATCGTAGGATAATCGAGTCTCGAGCTAAGTCGGTATAAGAACCAGGGACTTAATATCGAAATGTATAGTACCGAGATATTATACTGGTATTATTCGATTATGTCGGCGTAACCCTTATAGAAACGAAACTACAGAAATACTGGTATGTTTGTCGCTGATTTTTTTCGGTTGTCTTTATTTCGTTGTAAGTTTCGCCGGATTAGTTTCAGCAGAGAGCTAAAATCGGTAATATTGAATTGGCCAAAAAGTCTTTTATCTTAAAATGTAACGTTAGAACAATGAAATTGAATATCGCCTCTAACGCTATAGCACGTGACAATGTAAGAAAAAGAAAACTGCATCACCACGTTTCGTTTACATTATACTAAAATAATTAAAAAACGATCCTCGCATTCAACAGTGAGACCATAAACGTTTGTCAAAGTAATATTTTTCTTTCAATCAAGACTACCGACTACGTTAGCAATGCGTCTTTTTGGTACCAGCACCAAAATCGACATACATTACCAATGCAAACCAACAAATCGCTACACTACGGATTATAGTGCATTTACGAGGAATTGAAACGCGCAAAAAGGCACAGAATTCACGTAACACGTCAAGGTATACAAAACATTCGAAGTAAAGTGCGAATTAGTGTATTTTGCGCGTGAAATAGCCGCGCGTTTAGCTCCGCTTTCCATTGCTTTAATTTTCGTTCACGAAAAAATACGAAGTTGCACAAAGCTCCGTAGTCTGTTAATCGCAAACATAAGGCCCGAAAGAAAAAGCGACCGTTGTATATGTGTTTCATAAGCGTGTACACCGTAGAAGCTGCCAACCATGAAGCATAGTCAAGAGGCGCGATGCACACGGTGCACGCGGACACGTTCGGTACACCAAGCCGCTACGTGATTATGGTTATCACCCGGCCGATTGGATCGAGCGCATTAGCCACGCACGAACTCGCCGCGCGCATTCTAGACCACACTGGCGAGCGGCCGAGCAAGCGTATATGTATGTACGTATGGAATACTTTCGGACGAGATCGAGATGAGGATTTCTGAGAAAGTTTTCCGCGGCGCTTCTAGTGGCACACGCTCAAACCCGTGCGAACTATTCTCCCAACTCTATTCCCTCTTTCATCTCCGCTTCTTACGAAGTCTATTCCGCCAACGGATCTCGTTGGATCAACTGCGAGAATGCTGTGCACGTCAGCTGATGAACGGTTTATGATTCGTCCGGAATTTTACAGCGAATTCATTTACGAAGATTACAGGTTCTCAAATATTTAACCCTTTCGCTACCGGCGCATTGGAGCCGAAGACTAAAATCGTTGGTAATGAGAATGTTTATTAATATAAAAATGATACAGGGCAGATGTCCCAATTGCTACCATTTTAAGATTATCGCGCAACTTCATTTAATTATTTTAGAAGTTATTTAACCTAATAATGGTTCCAATTCGGAGCACAACATTAGTTAACATCTGTTTTATTTACGATGATTTTTTTGTATGTTAAATATGATGTATTAATTACTGATTCATTGAAAATATATAACAAAGTCCATGTGTTAAGTAATGTATAAAATAAGGAGAATTAAAAGTTGTTAAAAGTCTGTGGGAATTTTTAAATGAAGGAGAAATAAATTGATTCCAACAAGACGATGAAGACATCATTGGGAATGCAAAATGATTTAAAGTTGAATTATGTTTTCTCCAACATTATAGATACCTTTAAATATTATATAAATATCATACGCAATAGAACAAAGTTTACTGTATTTTTGTATTTTATGTAAGAAGGATCTGAGTTCGCCACAATTAAAATTAAAGCTACCAATTCACCTATTACGCAATTCATATTATGTCAATAAAGACGCGAAGGAGAAATGCTGCATTTCAAATGTCCCAAATAGTTCCAAAACAATTTTACCGTCTACAAGAAATATTTAACCGCAAAATGTTCGAAAACACTTTCCCCTAAATTCAATTTCGTTGCGCAGACTCTTCTTGCATCCAACGGTAGAAACGGTATGCGAAACTTGTGCCAAGAACGTTGCCACTGCAAACATAATTCATAATTCATCTGCTTCCAGAAGTGATCAAAACGGCAGTCTAAAAGTCGTCATTATCTCGTTTCCAAGAATCGTAGAACATCTATGACTCACTCAAGAGAGAACTCGAATCCGGATTCGCCATTTGCCGGACGATTGACCCATCCAATTGAGCTATCCAGGCCGCCGACAAATTACTTCTTCCTAAGTCTAATGTTTCAAACGTCTGCCGCCCACAATTTCATCTTCTCGCGCCACGATCCGCTCTTTCTCGCAAATTGCCTCCGCGGGTTTTCATCTTCTCGATGTTCGCGAAGGTTAATCATATGGTCTATGAGTTTCCCAGCTCTCGACTTCCTCCTCGCCTCGATTTTTTCATCGCTGTTTTCCCTTTCGCGGTCTCGTTCGCCGGACACACGATACAGAATTCGTTTACCGTTCAACCACTTGCGCTGGCAATTATTTAGCGAGTACCTACGATAAAATCCATCTATAACAATTTGCAGCGATTCGACACTTGCAATTATTTCTACAAAATTTTCACACCGATTTTTACGGTTAATGCGTATAAACCGTACTCGTGACAATTCGTGATTCACTGCATATTTATTCGTTTGCGAAATTTCACGATTTTAAGATTCCTTTAACGAACCGCGTTCGGTAGCTCGTTTCCAAGAGATTCCCCCCCCCCCCCCCCCCCTCGATCTCTCGATTTCTCGGGAACGATCGAAAGATAAAGTCGAGGCGTGGTAACGCGTCATTTGAGCGTCGCGATGCGCGAACGGGTCAAGCGTTGAAACGTTTTCCTTGTTGCAAACCGATGGAAAGTTTCGATAGAAAATTGCTGCCTCGCATGGAAGAAGCCGATAAATATTGGAACTCTGGTATAGATCCTTCCGAGTTGGGCTTTTTATCGCTGTTGAGGGAGATTTATGGGAGTTGTTTTTGGACGAGTGGAAAAGATTTGCAACGCGTATACGTGCATGGTTACTATTATTTACGATTTTCTGTTTCTCGCGAAGTGTACACATTGTTAGCGTGCAGATCCTCCTGTAAAGTTTCTCGAAGACCGTGGGACCTTAACCCTTTCACTGCTCAACAGTGACGATAACCATTCACCTTAGCTGCGTACAACCGTGATCACTTATTAAAATATCTTCGCGTGACAGAAATTCGTAAGAATAAATTTCCTTTATCTTTTATGAAAGGCTCCATGAACACGTTCTCTGCCACGCGAGTTTTGTCAGCTTTCCTATGGAGGTCACAATAGAGTTTCACGTGTTTCCATACAGTGCACAGTAATACTTAACCCTTTCGCTACCATGCACGTATATATACGCCTTCGAAAATTGAACCGACATTTGCTAAAAGCATACGTGTATTTTTTCTATAATACAATATAATTTCTAGTACAATCATTCGTATATCAATATTACGAAACAAGTAGTTATGTTGTTTCTATATTAATAAACGCTACTGTTAATGTAAGCTTTTAGTTTTCAGTTCCAAAGTGCCGGTAGCGAAAGGGTTAATTCGTGTAAAATATTATGGTTTAGTAGAAATGTTTAATTGTCAGATAATGCACTTTTTATTTCACTATATTGTCTAGCTGTCTTCAATAGTGGCCACAGAAATTCCACAATCTTAGAAGTATCGATATGATTGGTTTAACTCACACATACGTATTGTCGTTTGCTAGATTTCTTTAAAAATTTATCGAACATTTTTTTGAAATCGGAAGAATCGTAGATTCTTTATCGAACAGTGTTCGCTGAAACAATGGTTGAAAGCGAATCTAAGTGCATACGGATAATTTCTGCACGTGAAATTAAATGGAGAGATGATATTATTTATAGGACGACTTAATATTAAGTTTTACTGATAAATGACTCAACTATTCTTACATTTGTGGATGAATTTGTTGGATCAAATGATCAAGTTATCTCTCAAGCAAGATTTCACAGCTTGTATCAAAAGTAATATTAAACATTGCACAATAATAGACATTATGACGTGAAATTCTGACAAATAAATGCACAATTTAACACAAAAATTGATACACCTAATAATAACCATCTCTCTGCTGTTGGCCATTAAATGTTCGATTTGCATTAAGATATCTTTAAGAGAAGCTCAAGTTTCACGGGGAAAAACGATTACTGAACGGGTGAAGCAACTTGTGTGGTAATTTTCAGTCAATTCTCGGAAGCTTCGATATATTTTCGCGTAGTTTGAAACACGGAAAGAGCAGATGGAGACCTTGCGAGACGCTGTTCACGCTTTGCACGTCGCGCATGATCGACGAGCGGTACGCAGAAGTCGATAGTCTGTCGAAAGGTGAAAGATTGAAGGCTAATAGAGGTCAAAGGTTTTTTTCGTATTATCGCGAACATTCGAGCATAAGTAGCGAACACGCGTTTCGTCTTTGCGCAAAGACTTTCCACAAATAAGATGTTCCCCTCGGTATTAATTAACACTTAATGCGTCCCCTTTCTTACTATCCTCGGATTCGATTCGTGTAAGCAATTTCCGTGAGATCGGCGTATTAGAAGAACTATGACGTGGTGTGGAACACGGAAAGATCGTGGTTTGCCTTAGATTGGTTCAAATTAGCAGACGTGTTTGCTAACGAATCATTAGCCTGCACGGTTGGAAGATCCAATACTTAATTAACTTTCGAAGAAACCTTTTCCGGTGTTTAAATGTTCGAGTGTACAGTTTAATACTTATAATTAATAAGAATCTCGAGGGATCTGTGAGTTTTATTCTTTGAAATTATTCAAGTGAACCAAAGACCCATACAGGAATTCCTAATTGCAAGGATTTTTGTAAAAAGGAACAATTAAAACGCCAAAACGTTGCGGCGTCATTTACGAGTTACTGATTCATGTATAGACTACGGATCTTTATGCAAATGAAGAATAGAGAAGAGGATTTTAGACACAACTTGATTTCATCCCTTAAATATCACAAGGTGTATTCTACTTTGATTATATCTGTGCATATGTTTGCATATCGTATGCATTCTATACTATTTTGCACATTTGAATTTCTCATAAATGCGTAAAGAATCGCAGCCTATATTTATGTAGTAAAAGTATTCTTACATTAAGAAATATGTAACTTGCATCAATTTGTTGAATCACGTGTATGTAAATTAATAAAATGGCTGATAAACATATTAACAGCATTTATCCTGAAATTAGCATCGCTCATTAATGTAAAGAAAACCCGGAAAAACTTACTAAATGCACGCGTATCGAGATAATATTGAATATTAATTTTCTCGTAAACAAAGTGTCGTACAAAAAAATTCCACTGTATATTTTCTATTTATTTTTTCACGTAATCAATTTTCTAACTTTGTGGTTGCGCCATGATATGAACCAAAATATTCCGCCAAAAAATCTCCACCGTTTCGTAAAAGTTGCCGCCTTAGGCCACAACTTAATCAGCTTATACCTGAATCCGGATCCGGTAGCGTGTTTAAGGATCCATTCGTTAAAGCTATCGGACGAATAAAAGCGCGAGTCCAACTACCTGTCCAGTCGCGATTATAATTGCAGATCTTTGGGTTAGCATCGGCATTAGCGTGGTGAAACCTCCGTCGCGAATCGCCATGAGAAACGTACTTACTTACTTACGAAGTACCGATTATTCGGAGAGAGAAGCGTGTCGGTGCCGTTCAGCGACTAATTAAGCGATTATAGCGTCTCTAGCGAGCTAACGAGTGTTAATCCAGAGCCAAGTCGTGGCCGATTGAGCGGCTAAGGTCAACTTGCCGCACGCTCGCGCTAGCATCGCGATAATTTTACTTATCAACGTGTTTAGTGTCTCCTCTGTGTGCAATGAAAATGATGATCGTACTGTTTCTCTTTCCTGTTAGCCGGCCGCCAATTAAAATCAATTTCTTCGACGCGATGAAACGGAGTTAGGCATTTGTACCCGTGATGGCATTTGGAATCGATGAGCCGATGAATTGGGAATAGGGATAATGACGGTTCTTAGAAGAAATATTGAACGTGCCTTTCTGTGCACGGTAATCGATATAATAATGGTTGAGTGTACAGATACATCGTAATTGAGTTTGCATTCGTTTGTATCTCCTTGAATGCGAACATGGGTCCTTGAATTAAAAACTTCTTGGGGGACTAAAGTGGTTATTTTTAGAGAACCTAAGTGATATCGCATTAACCCCTTGCTTTACAATTTTTAGGCTACTGTACTTACATAAGTTATCAATAACAGGTTACAGTTTCCTTATTTCTTCAAAATACTAAAATATTTTACACAATTTGTATTTAGCGATCCTCAATCTTCCGAAGTGAAACTAAAACTGCAATAAAAATAACACTGTACAGCAAGCAGAAGTTACGTTTAATAATTTTGTTTATAATTCGTGCCACGAGTGTGACTCGTCATTGTAAGCCAAGGGGTTAATGACTAGATTGCGTAGATTTATGCTAATTCATTAAAAGTTTATAAAGGCAATCAAGAAAAAGGATATTGAAATATTTTGTTAACACTCATCCTATGTATAATATGTAAATTATTCATATATTAGCGGAATTTTGTATATTCTTTGAGGTTCTGGCAATTTCCCCTAATTTATAATATGTATTAATATTATTAATAATATTCTTCAAAGACTAATATCGCTGCGAGACAAACGAATTTATTATTCGATCTAAAACTTTCTATTTCAACGTTGCGTCGAATGCGAAGTACTAAAATATTATACGCGATTTGTATTTGCTAATCCTCGAACTTACAAATTGCAATGCTAGTAAGGAATAAACTCAGCGTTTATTAAAAAGTGCAGCATGTTTTTATCGCAATTAGGCCACGGTTTAGACTACGAGTATAGCTGGCCATTATAAGGTCATTAAAGGGTTAATGACATTTTATTACCGCATGAATTATGTATCACATTTTTCACCATTTTAAATGCTTCTCTAACTACCAATATTACATCTAAATATTACCTTGTAACTGTTAACCAACACACTCATTTGTCTTTCGTCGAGGAATCCACAAGCCTCCGAAACCGAATGAAAAAGTTGCAGAAAAGAACCGACTTATTAAACTTCGCGCGCATTCTATCCACCGTAGATCCCATGAATTTTTCCCCGCAAAGGACATCGATTTCCCAGCTTATTCAAATTACCGTTAAACGGAGTTGTTCGAGGAATCCTTGGTAGCGCGTGGATCGTCGGAACGATGGACGAGCGAGTCGCGAGGTTGGATCCTCGTGTCCATAGTAACAACGAAGCGCGACTAATTAACCGATTAGCGGCTCGCTATCTCGTCCAAGGTATTAATCCGAAGCGTGGTCCCACTGAAAGCCATCGTCCCTACGTTTTCCTCTATTAAAGTGGGATTTCCTATTAACGCCAGACGCGTGCAACTGAATTCATAAAGCTCATCTACGCAGACGTTTTTGTACGGTGCACAGTGCATCGATTAGAGACAAGAGTAAAAAAGTCAACTTGCTTGTCATTAATAATGCAATTCGTGAAATAATATTATAGCTTGTTCACGCTATACAGTTTTTGGACGAATACAAATTGCCAACGCTTGAAATCTTTAAAGCGCCGAATTTCCAATACTTTCGATACGCAAAACTTTCAATTCTTAACTGTCAAAACCCGGACTTGAGAATACTTCGAATTTCCAAAGCTTATGAATCTCATTGCTTTAAACTCCTAATGCTTTGAATCCTCAAAGTTTGGAATCCCCTTAATTATTAATCTTTAATTATCTTTCAATTTCTTATTTCAAACTTTTACCAATCGGTATTTACCAAAATGATTTGGTAAAACTCCGAAGTGAAATGGTGTACGAAATGTCTTCAAACTTTCATCACCTCGCTATGGTAAATGCGATAGGATTGACAAGGTAAAATCTAAGATTTACCAACTTTGGAGCTTGTACAGTAACGGTTGAATTTCGTTAGTCGAAAGGAACGAAAACAACGAAGAGGAAGAGGAAGAAGCCTTCTCTCTCGTAGATCTTTCTCTGTGTTAGCGAATGATCAGCATCTGGCTCGATCGACGCCAATAATTCAACCGGGTGTCGGTGAATTACACGTTCCGCTACGCCCTGCAGCCCCTTTTCACGGCGCGGCGCGTCTCTCGACGTTTTCATTTTAATAGAAATCGATCGGAGCCTGGTCTCGAGAGTAGTCTTCCACGCGCACGCTTAGGCGATGGGAACTGGTGAGCTGAAGTTGGAAAAGAAAGGTGGCTCTGGCTGGATAGAATGAATATGAAGTAAGGAAGGATCTCCCGAGTGTGCAATTAGAAATCAGGGATTTACGGGGCGGCAATAAATCCAAAAAGCAACGCGCCTAATGGCGCACGCGTATTGACGTATCCATCCGACTATCGTTCATCTTTCTCACGAGTCTCCGCGGCACGCAGCGGCCGCTCGCGGCTACTCGCGATTCTCTCCACACTTTTCCTCTTCAACTACCCCTTTTCTTCGTCTACGTCTTCTTTTACTTCTTCTCCTTTTGTACTCTTCCTCCTCTATCTTTATTTATCTGTTTATTTGAGAGGAACCTTTGCGGTACAATCAACCTTTTTGTAACGCGTTGCAAAAATTTGCGACTTCCTTTAACACCCCTTTGCGTATAATTTCTTCATCGGCTGCAATAAGTCGACTCAGGTATTCGCTTCTTTAATACTGTGTGACATGCGAAACACCGTAATACCACAAATAAGATACAGAATAGACCTATCGTCTTATGGGACTTCGTTGTCGCATTGTTTGAAATGTCGACATCTTAAAAAGGAGGAAAAGGAATTATCTATTCTATATATCTGTAAAATCTGTATCTATTATTTGTGAACACATCTTAAGTATTGCAATATGCAAATTGTAGAAGCAAACGCAAAATCTATAGGGTTTACGCAATCTAAATAGGTATAATAAAAATGTTAATGGGATCTCGAGTGCCCAAAACCATGCAACAAAAAACATCATTGAATGATAGTCTTATTCCGTACCTCATCTATGGTAACACTATAATTAGTTTGTACCTAATAATCTTCGATCTCGTATACCAAAGCAGCAATTAAAGTTTCCATTTGACGTTAATATAGCACGCAGGTTCCGTCAATGCTGTAACATTGTAAATTACTGGAATTTCAACAAAATCCTTTTATAGCAATATTCTATACATACGAAACTTTAATAAAATGTATAAAAAAGAGATATTCAGCTTTTTAAAACCGTTTGGGTAGTGCATCCATTTAAAGGTTCAACTCCTTTTCCCCGTTACTTTTTTGTTTTACTATTCCTCTATTTTTTCTCGCTACCTGTTTCCCTTCTCTTTTTCTATCAATGCCAATGGTAACTCGCAGCGTGGAAACGATAGCGGATGAAGCGGATTCCTGTCGTGGCGGCGTCGGCTCGCGAGGCGGAGAAGAGACGCCCGTCGTAAGTACGCTTGATTTACGCTAAAAGCCGAGTGCCCAGCCCCGGTTCGTTCAATCTTTATCGAGGGGGTAATGCGATGATGATGGACGAGCGACGATTTGTAGAGGCGGAATGCGCGCTACGATATATGCGCCTCCGCATAACCGTGGAACGGTTATTATTGTAACTCGATCCCGGGACGCGGCTCGTCGAGAGGCCAGGTAGAAAGCGATGGAATTTCGTAGGCCTCGGGAACACCATCGGGGAAATTCTCCTCTGGAATTGTTTTGGAGGGGGCGAGACAGGATTTTATCGCGTTTCGTGGGAATCGAAAGCGCGCGATGAAGTCATTTCGCGCGGGGGTTCTTGCGTTCTTCAGCACCGGCAAGTAGTACGATCTATCATTTCACAGCCTGTCATTCTTGGTGAAAGTGACCATTTGCAGCGAAAAAATAATCTATCGCAGCGAGTTACTCGTTGGGTAATAATCAAAGTGATTTAAAAAAACACCCCACGATAATGTACCCTTTGTCGAATTCCAAACGAAATCATGGAATAATTATTAATCGTGAGAGAAGATGAAGAAAGGAACATTTAGGGTAGATGTACCATGTACTGCCACTTTAAGGTTCGCGCGTAACTTTATTTAACTATTTTAGAACGTCGTTAACATAAAGATCGTTCCAGTTTGCAGCGTAACATTGTTCAACATCTCTTTTTACTTATAAACATTTTTTTATATGTTCAATATAGTAAATTCATTACTACGTAATTGAAAATGAACATCAAAGTCCAATGTCCTTCGTACTGTCGCTTGAAAACTTTTCATTTAAATAGAAACTCGTTTTTACATATATATTAACACGTCAGTTTTTGTAACAGATATAAGATATATAGTAAACGTCGCGCCTTACTGAATTATCACACGATCCATACTTTATAATTGTATTGGTCACGTTTCAATGTTCAACAGCACATTTACCTCCCAATATTTATTTACAAATATCAAGTGTAAACGAGTATACAATGTCTATGCGTTGTTACGTAAACTAAAGTCTAAATTTAGTATGAAAATTTGTTTACTTACGATTCTTTATACATTATTTTGCTATTAAATGAAACGAATTCAAGTGGCAGTTACAGGAAGAGTGACAGTACGTGTGTCGTTTACCCTAATCATGTGAATTACTTCAAATGTAATATATTGTCTTATATAGTTTCAATTTTTGTTTTCGCTCTACAATAAATTTACAAATTACAGGACTTACGTCAGTCTTACTCCGAGGTACAGAATTCTTCTTCCCAGCAGAAGTTTGCAACATTGTAACAGGCGCTTGTTTCCCCCTACTTCATTTAATTCCAGAGTTCAGCACGCCTCGCGCCTGCCACCGTTAAACGCTTATTGTTAGAAAGTTGCTTTTCCGATATCGCTACATCTCGACAGCCAAAGCCCAGTTCCTATCCATTATCCGAAGTTTAACTCGCTAAACTCCCCTAATCAACCCCCCCTGGAAACTTTCTCCGGCTGGAATACCCTCAATAAACGTCTATCTACGTTACTCTAAATGAACGTGTTTCCATGGAAATACGCGAACGCTCGCCGAAGGCTGCATAGAAAATCGGGAAGCGGCCAAGGGAGAACGGAGCACGGCTAATCGTGTCGTAAACATCGAGAACGCTGTCGGCCGGCGTGATTTCTCGAAGCAAGGAAATGCAGGATCGCGTTGGCTGCCGCGACCTTTTTTAACGATCCAACCGCTCGGATTACCATAACCGATCGATTACCAAGCCTTCTACAAGCGGTTTCACCGCGAGATGAAGATGTTAAGGCACTAGGACTGCCTGCAGCGGGAGACTGGCTTCGTCGCTGTCACGAGGAGCTCGATAGAAGTCTTCGCACATCGCACCTGGACATTATATTCATGAAGGCGACTTCCCCCCCCCCTCCCCCCCCCCGCGTTGGAATAGGCAAACGTGTCCGTCACTTCCGGGGAAATGGGCGGAAAGAGCTGATCGATTACGGCTGCCGCAGAAGCAGATAGTTGCGTGTTTGTGTGAAAGCACGACGTGCTTCTGAAGATGCGTTTCAAAGATAATTGGATAGTAGGAAATTGGCAAGGGTATTAGGAAAAAATTTGCAAGCAATTAGTGGACTATCGTGGGTACTATTAGGTCATCTCGTGTTGCTGTATGTTAATGGTACGTCTCGCAATATTTTTTACATACTTAATGAATAAGAGTGAATGACTGTTAACGTAGAGGAAGCGATGGAAATATTGGCTACCACTTTTATTTTAACGTTTATTGCTTAACCTGTTGAAGATATCGTTTACGTGCCAATGCATATCTGTACCATGTTAGCTTTCTGGTGTAGAGTTGAAATATGTTGAACAAAAGTTGAAAAACAAATTGCAAATTTAAAGTAACAACGAAAATTTTCATTTTTGAAACTGTGGACCAAACATGGACCACTCATAAAACAATTTAAACTCAAATTGAAAGTTATTGTTTTCTTTTCAGAAAACTGCTCTTTGTATTGAAAGTGGGTAAAGAAGCTCTCAGTGTTAGTAGCGTAGTGCTCTTAGTAAATTAATTCTTATTCAACAGATAATTATTAAAACAATGAAAGAAACATAGCTGTGAAAACTTATATAAATTCAATTGTGACTTGGAAGTACTTTTACTGTTCTTATTTTAATATCGAAGTTGACGTATAAAAAGAATCGCCTTTGTTCCTCGGAACGAATCCTGGAAGTAAGTCTCGGATAAAGATTAATAAGAAAGATTTTGTTAATACGTAACGTTAAAGATTTCCCGAAGGCTGGTTGGGTCACCTGGAGGGAAACTTTGAGGGTGAAAGTATGTTCTGCATGGCACAAATCGGGGTAATAAATTTTCCTCTGCTAATCGAATTATAAATCAAACTCTCCGAGCCGAAAAAAGCACTCTGCTTTTAAGTGTAAACGTATTATTGGAAGATAAGAGGATAATAAACTGTATAAAGCGTTCGACGGAGAGCAAAGGCGTATTAATACTGGCACCCTGAGAATTCGCAAGCGTGCATGAGTTTGCCCACTGGCATTGAGCATTATTATCGCGTTACCACGTAATCGCCCATATAACTTACGCCGCTATGAATTATCATTAACGCTCTGGGCGATCGCCTTTGGGCAAATTTCGAGACGTTGCCCGTATATTCGCTGCAACGTCGCAACGGCACGTGTCAGATTCACTTAATTACGCGTGTCAGTCATCATTCAAACCCTTCGTATTTTGTAAACAGAACATTTTATATTCAACGCTGTCAATTTTAAATTACACGTAACCCTTTCGTGACCAGTAACCACGCACGCGTCTCGTTTTTCGAATACCCAAAAATTAATCTCGATTAAAACCCCTTTCGCAGTTTAGTGCGAGAGAGATTTGGGAAAGCTGTCGAATAGGGCACTATAAATTTCAGATCATAAATTTTATTCTACATAGTTACTAATTTTGTAATCTATATAAATGTGAATAGTAACTACGGTTGCCAATGACCTTTCAAGGTTGATGGAACCTTAACAATTCAATGAAAAGAAAAAACTAATACAACGTTGTATATTAGTAAGAACGAGCATGAAATGGTTAACTACCAAAAACAACAAAATACGAATTTCTTCTACCAATTTTCATCGACTGCTTCCGCATTCGATTGCTCGACAATCGTCATCATCGGGCAACGAAAGCCTTAAGCCCTAAGCAACTCGAAAGAAGAATATATATCCACTTTCCAGCGCTAGAAGATCGTATCGTTCATATATCGTCTAATCGATGAACAACGTCGAGATCGCGAGCTTACATCGGTCGTGCGTCAATCGAACGATCCGATCCCGAACGATAGCGTTGTTGCACCGACATCCGATTCCTACGCCGCGGTCACGATTAAGACAATAAGATTTTACGATGTCCCCTATTTCAACTGACGCTGCTTATCCCGAAGAACGATCTCCATGTTTGGTTATTACATTTTCATCGATACAAGAGTGAATAGTGGGGCGAAGGAAGATTTTACCGGAAGATGACCTACTCCGGTGGCGCAGATAGGCACGGCTAAAAGCCGATCATTTAATAACTTATACGCCGGCTAAAGATTACGATCGTCCGTGGTACCAGGCCGAATCGGATCACGGTCTGTAATCAAATGCTGTTACCGACTTTTATTACGCCGTTAATGCGCTACGATCTGTTCGTGCTTGCTTGCTGCGAGTCTTGCGTTTCTTTCTGCTTTTTCAACTACACGCCTCGGTGTGGTGTGTCTCAGTGTATGTTGATTGTGCCGGGGGCGTTTAATCGACCAAATAAATTCGCCCGATTTCGATGCGAATCGTTTTAAGCCCGGGGAATAAGGGTTACGGGTTTGGGAGTAAGAGTTTCATGCGGGTAATTAACTTTTTCGGACTTCTGTGTTGCAGGTTGCACGGATGCCCACGGCAGACCTGTTCTCGAGTTCGAAGACGAGCCGTCCAGAAGGGAGGCTCTTGCTGTTAAGGAGGTGTCGTCGTTTCTACTCTACCTCGCACGTTTGCCCAGGTAATTAGTCCGATACTTTTTGGTCGTTTGGATCACCAGTGATACGCAGGGTGTCTCGTTTTTAAGCGAGTACAGTTGGATATCTCGTAACAGATTGATGTTACACAAAAAGTGTTCACACAAAAGTTGTTTGGTGCAATGGGGCACATTACACGGGATTAATGTTTTTTTAATGATAGAATAAAGGGGGGGAATTTGAAGGTAAAGTTAATTTTTTTAAATGGGTATGCTCCCTGCGTTAACCCTTCAGCGACGGCGCGATTTTTTGTTCCTCTCACGCGAATTGGAAAAGATTTTTGTACATCAATAAATATACTCCATTATGCTATTAATTTAATCCACTATTTGTAAAATATGGAAACTATTTAAGCGTCCCATAATCACCAATAAATAATTCTTTCTGTGTTAAATAATTATTAATCGTTTTATAGTAAGTGTAAAAAGAAACTAAAGCGAATATATCGTACAGATGCCGTGGCTGAAGGATTAATTAAACTTTAGAATATAAAATCTTGCGCTTTACTTATCTCGATTCACCTATTTTCTATTCGTCCAAAAAAGAACGCATGCAAACAAATGTCTTCGACCCCAAAAAGAAAAAAAAAAAAGAAAAGCAATCCAAGCGAAATGGAATATTTAATAATCGTATTCGAAACTTCAAACACGGCACTGAATGTATCTAAAGTGAAAACGTTGTGACTTATGTCGTTTCGCCTTAGAAGTACAGATGTAACCAGCGCAATTTCTCATTTTAATAGCTCATAACCAATTGCAATCGCGCCAGGCCAGATATATGTTATAAAATTACGATATATTTCTCCTTAAATAACATCATCACGTTCGTATCTAACGTTCCAAATCAGCGATTTATCACGGCGTCCACTTTTCCCGGCAATCACCGTGGAATAATAACGGCGATTCATTAATCCTCACCGGTAGGAAGGAGATTTTCAGGGAACGAACGTGATCGACGACGGTTTCCCTAATAATTATAATTTTCCACGGCCGTGACATCGGCGACACGCCCTCCGTAATCACCGACGAGGTGCAAAATCACGGCTTGTATATCGTTCCATGGTTATTCGTAACTACGAATTTCCTAGCGGACGTCTGGTCTGCCTTCGCGAGACAGACGGTCTACGATGGCTATTAATTAGCCAGGGCGCGACGTTTTTCTAATTAGTCCACGGGGCAGGCTAATCGGAATTTAGCTGAAAAATTGCTATCGCCGGTAATTACCGTGCTCGCCACGATAATTCAATTACGGTGATAAACGAGCTTATTAGGAATTTCAATTAATTCTCGTAAACAGTTAACGAGATACAGACGTACTATTCGCGTACTTCTCCAACATTTTTATTTCATCCGCCATTCTATTCTGAACATCTCTGACGGCTACAAATGGAGATGGAATCTTGAAATTCTTTGTAACTGCAAAAGTTTCGAGGTTTGAGAATTCAAAACTTCGTTCTATCTAGGTGAACAATAATTTGTACAATAAATAGCGAGGATATTTAAATGACGTTAATTTAGTAGACTAATAATTACACTGAGGATTTGTATGTGTTTACGGGAATTTGAAGTATCGCAAAAAGCAATATGCAAAATTATATAGAATCTCGAAATATTTGGATGGTAAAGTTAGTTTCTATTTAAGTTCTATTCCGTAACTCGCGTTTTGAAAAATACGAATCTGCATACAAATCTGCAGTCTTCTAATAATTCAGGTCAGTTTGCGTTTAAATTTCAGACTCATTTTAGTCTGCTACGACTTTACCCCAATTCATTACAAAAATCTAATTTTCGTAAGCTAAAATGATGACTATTCTCACTATTGAATTCCGTACATTTCCATAACTTATATCAACGTAGAATATATTGGTAATAATTATCCCTAAATCATAAATCTTAAATCATAAACACACTTAAGTTTTATTTAATTACACGTGTCGAAAATTATGAAAGTGGTGTACGTTAAAAAATTAGAAGATTCGAGCTTTGATTCATATCGCAAATATATAAAAGCTCTTGACTTTGACTTTCATAATCATGGCCACACATTAAATAAAAAAATTCGTTAAAATTTTAACCGTCGGCAAAATGAATTTAATGAAACAACAGTGAAAATAAATAAGCGGAGTTTCGAAAGTTTCAATGTCTTCGAGACCCCACAAAGTTTCGGATTCGATTTTTGCGAATCAAAAAATTCCATTTCGATTCGTCTCTGTTTAGAGAAAGCTTCGTTTGTCGCCATTGACTTTAATGGTGTCATTAATATTTCCACGCAAGCTTCGCGTCACCTGTATTGTTTGCATAAATTCTGTACGGTGAAACTTTGCCTACGCATCTCGCGGGAATAATTCATTTGCACGGTTCCCCTTGTGTAGCCATATTCTATTCTTATTGTCGCGTCAACCTTCGAGCATTCTGAGTTATTATACCGCGTATTTCACGCCGCGCGTGTACATATCGCACTAATCACGCGTAATTAAGTTAACGACGCATAAATACTCGCGGTGCCCGTATCAAGCGCAATAAATAATACAAACAGAAACAGGTGTCGCCCTTTCTCTCCGGGCGAATTCTTTGCCGGCGAATTTTCGATCGTATCGATGGCAGCATTAAAACGGTGTTCACGCAGTGTTCCGAGTAGGTGAATAAAGGCCGGTGGAACGGGAAAGGCGGTAAATCATGCGCCACTTAACGCGTCGGGGAATAGAATTTTGAATAACGATCGTCCATTATCGCGGTGTATCGAGGAAAGCGTGCAACACGAGGAAACTGAATATATTTCACATTACATAATATGTCTATTGTTCGGAGAAAGTGCATATTTCATTGATAAGAATCAGGCATAAGGCCAATTTATTTTATTGCTATCCTTGCCGTGCCGTTTAACCGAGCCGCCTCGACGCTCCCTCCGATCGATCGAGAACTCTGCCGGATCCCTGCCAATTCTGCTATTGGAGCACCTCCAATAGCCTGCCGTGCAATTTCCTGATCCAGAATCGGCGTACACCGCGCCACGATATTCTCTGTACCCCTGCCAAGCGCCACTTTTTCATTTCGCAGCGTTCCTTTAATGGCCACTTCGAAAATTACGGTCCAGTTTCGATGCTGCTTTCAGAGCGGATTCATTTCGTGCGCTTTTTTTTTGGAGGGAACTTTGGGTACGTCGAAGATTAGGAAGCTTAGATTGAATGCAGTATTTGAGCCTAGTTTACGATACTTCGTTACGAATTACCTACGTTATTGCTAAACTTTTTGTAAAATTTAGTATTCGAAGAAAGCCTTGTGTAATTCGAAGGAAGAATATTTCTATTGCTATTTTAATATAAGGCATATATATATGTAATGCATTTCAGACGAAATGTAAGATAAAATTCGGTTGCATGAAAATGTACGAAATGAATTCATACATTAGTTTCGAACTTGATGAACGGTAACGTAAAGTTGTCTAATATGAGACTCACTTTATTTCTTAACCTATTGTTATATATATTATTATAAGTTTCTTCATAATCACTTGCATCATTTAGAGCACTGATTTAACCACTAATGCCATCTAAATCTTGTTTCTCTGTGTCCGATTTTTTAGCGGAATCCACCTAAAACTATATCGAGTACTGTTGGAATAATATTACTTAGCAGATACAAAAATGTTTCTTTACATTGAGAAGCACTGCTTATTAAACAACAGGCCTAGCTCAGTCACTGGAGCCGATGGTCCTTTAACCGTACCAGACCTAAGGGTCTGGTGCAATAAACATATGGAAGGCCCGGGGCCGTCTTTTCTAAATATCGGCTTCAGTTTTCCACGCGTACTCTCAAGAGCGTTCGAAGCGTTCATTCCTTGCAATAGCACAGCGGAGTAAAGACGTATTCCTCTAGCCTTTGAAAATAAAATCACTCCATTAAAAGTAAAAAGAGCATTCTTACTCAACACACAACCCCAATATTCCATCAAGTATCTAATATAAGATCGGTCTCATAATAAAATCTTCCAAGGATTCCTCATATTAGACAATTTTATTGCGTCGTGTACAAATGCCATGCCTGATGTGTTAAACATACGAATTGCATAAAAATCGACAATCTATCGATGAATTACCTCGCGTATTTCAAATTCCACGTTCGCTCCTTTGCATCCCCTATTTCCAGCCTCGAAGTATGTACCTATCATAAGGACGACCCTGGACCTGCGATCCTGATCCTCCATATTACATTTCCCTTCGAGATCGCAAATTCCAGAAACAAGATTCAAAGCTTGGAAGGTGAAACGAGCAACAAAACAGTCCCACCCCATAAGCTGCGCTGCAAAGGCAGCAGCCCGATGAATTATTTAGTACCAGGCCGGCAAACGAGCACGATCCCCCGGCAGCGAGCTAAGGCACGACCGTAAACGCCCGGACGCGTGTTTTTTCTCGTCGGTCGATCGCGATTAAGAACCGTTTCGATCGGGATGGGGTCTAGCCTTCTGTTCGATTGTCAGCTGGCCGGAGGAGTCGAAAGGCGATCGTAAAGGATGCGGCCAAGGGAGGACTCGCGAGCAGAATCGTCCTCTCTCGACTTGCACGCTCGTTTAGCCGCGTTCGCATGCTGGCCGGCTCGTAAAACATATCACGTACGATAGCCACGGCAGCCTATTGCGGTATCGTTGATCGCACGGCTTTATGGTGCTCCGTGCAACCGTGCTGTTCACTTCCACAGAGAGAACGAGAGAGAGAGAAAACGCTCCAAGATATCCTCAAGAGAGAAATCTTCTTCTGTATTTTGGTTTCGAGTCTGGAGTGTTCAAACATTCCTCTTGCAAATAGTGAAATTTGTAAAAATAACGAATAGCTTTTGCTTCGCTTCAGCGAACGATGATTGGATGAAGATTCGGCAGCTTTTTAATCGAGTTCGACTAATTTTGTATTGATAACAGGTTTCTTCGTCAAATAGAGAAATTTGTAAATGTAGAGAATAACTTCTGAATTAATTCAGCGAACGAAATTCGGGAACTAATTTTTTGAGTGAGTTTGATTAAATTTCTATTTTGGTAATCGATTTCTCCTGCAAATGGAAAATTCTGCAAATAATTTTTCAGCTGAATTTGTTCAACCCTTTGATACGCGAAAACGTCTGGAATACGTTATTTGTTTATTACATCATGGCAAATATTCACATCTCTGAAATGACAAGAATTTTACGCCAATTAAATTTGCTTTTATTGCGCCTATCGCATCAACCTTCATTTTATTGGTATGTCAAAGGGTTAATTTTTGAATGGTAATACATTTTTCTAAATAAAGGAATTTCTTCTATTTTGTTTAATGGAGATTTTGGAGATAATTTTTCGGCAGAGTTTGGTTAATTTTCTTTTCGTAATAGATAGTGGTAACGTGTTAGTCAATTTTTGAGAAGAAGGGGAGTAGTAGGCAATTACTTTTATAATACGCCGAGGAGAGAAATTCTATGTTACGAGACCTACTTTATTCAAGAGCGGAATTATGCGGAAAAGACGAGGATAGTTTGAGTCACGAGACAATCATTACGGGAGAATTCCTAAGAGCGAGGTCTAGCATGACTAGACATAATAAACATTTAATAATGTGTGTTTTAACTGCGAGGTATATTTAATTCATTGCTCGCGACGAGATTTTCCCATGGCGGCCCGCGAAATTTCAAATATTAGGTCTGCAACACGTCGCTGCGAAAATATTCTACCGATGTACATAAATATTGTTCGAAGCAATTTTCCCATGACTCGTTGGAAGATTCTTTACGAGAGAACCAAGTTCCGCTTGAAAAGAGTTCGATTTAAATTAAGTAGAAATCTCCTTGCTAACATTAGTGCGCCAATGCTTCGATGTAAAAATACTTTGATATACGAAAGATACTTCTACGAAAGAACACGAATTAATGATAAAATTACGAAGATGAAGAGGTACTGCTTTAAGCCTTTAACTGCGGGTGTCTTTAATAGATGACAAAGCGAAATTTTCTTAAAATACGAGTGTCGCCCATAAGCGATTTTAAGATTTTACTCCAGTTTATTTTTGATGTATATCTATATATATGTTTATATCTTAAATTAGATTCATTTGTCGATATATATTAATTTTGTCATGTTTTACGTTTCGGGAGCACGAGTTCTCAAAATATACCTAACTAAAGGGTTAAATACGATTAACATCCATAATTAATAAATAATACATATATATATATATATATATATATATATATAATAATATATAAATTATAAATATACCTAATTAAAGGGATAAATACAATTGCTCTTTACAGCAACCATCTTTGCGGTAATCTATAGATTCCTGTTAAAGCAGCAAGCTTAATTTTTTGATGAAACAATTGCATCATCGAATTACAAAATATTGTATTATTTATTGACACACCTAATAAATATTTACAAACTTTGCATAATTAATTGTGGTGAAATAAGTATGAATTGTAACGAAAATAGTGCTGTGTTATAAAGAAACGTATACTTGTACACGTGAATAGTATACCTCTACTAAGTAATTGTTTAATCTTTAAGCGCACGTACATAAGTCATTCGTAACGAAAGGGTTAATCTAAAAGCACCTTAATCGAAGGTGTTCTTAATCCAACCACACCTGCTTACAAAAATTACAATTTTCAAAATCACCTCATCGCTAACCTATTAAAAATTATACATACTTGACGCAAAATACAGCCAATCAAGTATTAGATATTTCTCATTACCATAAATAGAACAATCAAGCAAACTCAGAATCTCGAATCGAACGTTTCCCACGATTGGCCAAGACAATCGGTGGCCGAGGAACGTTTTCACCTGGCGCATCCCCGAAAGGGGTACGCGGAAGGTCACAGGGGTTGCGAAAGCTCATGGTCGTTACGCGTGTCCATTATTGCTTGCTCGTCGATATTTTCCAGTAGCAAAGAGGAAAGCCGCGAGAGCCAGGCGCCTAGCCGCGCCGCTGGAATCTGCCGACGAAAGCTAACAGTGTCATAATGATCCCCTGAGCGGAACACGATCGCCATAAATCAGCGTACCGGTTACGCGGGATTCATTAGCGTTTTTCCCAGTTTGTCAGTGTTTTTTTTCTTTTTTTTTTTTTGTTCGTCCGGCGCTTGCTCAGTGGGAAAGCGCAAAACCGACGTTGACATAGTGGTAAACCGGCCTATCGGTGGCGAATTACTCGCGGATGGAGGCTGCTGGTTATTTATCGATTACGCGACCACAAAAACACTGACCTCGGAATTTTCACACGACGAGTTTCACTATAACGCGGCTTGCAATTTCTTTTTTTTTTTTTTTTTTATTTAGGGTTGCTCCGCGTTGCAATACGATGCAAGTCGTTGCATGTATTAAGAGATTTTTGTTTTTGTACAGGCGATGAGATTGGGAAATGTTGCAAACGGTTAAAGTGGAATGGTAATCAAAATAATAGGTAATAGTTAAGTAAGGATTTTTTATCGTACGTAATTAAGGTTTCGTGTTTACGGTGACACACTTGTTATTTGATTGATGAATTATTGAAAACTTTGTCCTCGTTGAGACGCATAGAATATTGCAAGAGGAAAATCTCTCTCGTTAACAAAGTCAGTTAAATTCCATTGAAAAACATGATTGATAAACACGAAATGATAAATCGCTGAAAGTTTTCTTCCTGCTGACGTAGACAAAGTTCAATCTGTCGAATTGCAGGTACCGGTGTAGCTGCGTATTAGTTAAAATTTCTCAGATTCTTAATACCAGTAGGAGGATACTTTCGGTAATTAATCAATAACAAAGCCAGTCATTAATTCGTCGATAAGAAAAACGTTAAATTCCTCTTTTACAAAAAAGTTCCACTGAAAATTTCCTCTCCAAAGTTGAGTTCCCACAGGCAATTAGCGATTACTGGCGTCAGTAATTCAAATTTAACTGAAAAAACAAAGACTTCCAAAGTCGAAAGAAATCCAAATTTCTGAATGTAGAAGTAAAGGGTTTTAAAAACATCTACATACAAAGAAAACGAACGAATAGATACATATATCGTAACCCAATACACGGGGCTATTTTTTTTTATTTTTCAAATAAGGGTTTCTTTAAAAGCACCTAACAGAAAGGGTGTCCTAGATATTCTTCGCAAAACTATATGTTCTGTGATTGTAAGTGAAGAAAAAATGTTACACAAACATTGGTCGTTTGATACCGCGTTAAAAAGTTGTAATAAAAATATGAAATATAAAAGGAAATATAATACAAGAGAAGAATAAGTTGACAACTAATATAAGTATTAATTATTAATACTCCATTTTAAAACATTCATTGTTCTTGTCAACATAATACCGATTGAGTTAGAAAGTTGAATTTGTTACTTTACGAGATTCATTCTGATTTCACTTTATTTCAATGAATAAGTCGACTTATTATGTTTCCATTATTTTATCGTGGAACGTCTAGTTTTTCTACAATATTACTCTAATTCAGCGTCTTGAGAGTGTATTAATGCCATTCTTATAGAAACGTGAATAAGTTAGAACTTATCAACGGATGATTAGTATTATTAAGAATTACTACTTCCCGACATCGACCAAATATTTTTATCATAATTCTCTAACTCGACTTCGAACGACCTATACTTATATAACATTTTCCGCTTATCTAGAACTAGAAAATATACCGACAAAGTTTTGCCGAAACAATCTAGAATCCCCTGTATATTACGATCCAACACAATAGCGTATAACAAAGTCGCTTACTTTAGCCAATCAAATCTTTGCATCATTATTGCGTTACGATCTCGGCAATTAATAATTCCCTCCCCTTTACGCGGCAGCATATCAATCTTAGGTGTTGGGAGAAAACGAAACAATTATATAGTTAGCGAGATAATAGACTCAGCATAGAGTTCGCAAGACGAAAGCAGCAGAAAGTTGAAACTATCCCATGCAGCTGGCACCTCGTCGTGTATCGCGTATCGCTCGAGAGGGAGTCACGACGCGCTGAGATCAGAAGACGATAGGATCGCGGGGGATCTCTGGTCGATCCAGTTGTGCACCTGACCGCATTTCTGCATGAGTTATGGACGTGCATCAATCCTTTTAGCCGGGCCCCTTCCACGTCGATCGTCCCTCCCGCGTCTCTCTCAGCCACCCTCCTGTTCGATGGTAACGGGTAACGGGTTCGGCGAAACGTCCCTCGGTGCTATCTTGCTTTTCCCCGCGGGACCAAGATCTGGAACTGCAGTTTGTCGACCCACTTCCAAGATCGTATCTCCCGCTAGTACCTCTCTTTTCCTCTCGTTTACTCGTTTTCCTGCTTCGTCCACCTCTATCGTGTTGTTAGCTCCTTTTTGCTTCTGTCGGTTTGATTCTGTTTAGCCGGATTGTTAAGCACCCCTGTCGTTACTGGAGATCCCGAGATACCGAGTTCTTTCTGTTCTCCGACTCCGCTGGTAGGATGGTGATTTCTTAACCCGTTTGCATCGTACGAAAGAATGAAAAATATACTGCTATTACCGATTCTTGTTCTTTTATTATTATTATTATTATTATTATATGAACGTATTTGAAGATGGTCGTCTGGATCTAATATGAAATTTAAATAATACGAATTTTGCTTAGAATAAAATTGTAATTAAGAAAATAAATAGTAGATAAAATCTTGTAACGATATTAGCATTGTTGCATTGTGTTTTTTAAGGATTACTAAGGATGCGGTTTCAATTTATTTTTCATTGAAAAATTGCACAGATTTTTTTTTTTTTTTGGTACTTTTGAATTTTGCGAATACTTCACTTTGCAAACTTTTTAATTTTCAAGCCTTCAATTTCTAAGGTATTACATTTGCAAGCCTTAGAAGTTTCAAGCTTTCGATTTCTAAGTTATTACATTTGCAAGCCATAAAATTTCCAAGCTTTCGAATTTCAAGCTTCTGAATTTTTAAACGCTTTATTTTTCAAGCTTATGAATCGTCAAGCTTCCATATTTCAAGCTGTTACATTTGCAAGCTTTAAAATTTCCAAGCTTTCGAATTAGTAGAAATATCGAGGATAGCATCGCGTTTGTGTGTATGTACTTATCCTTAGAACGTTAAGTACAGTACGCAAGCGGTGTTTAATTAATTAAGAAAAAAATTTAGGAGAATATAATTTGCGCTACGAGGAAGCAAATTATAAATCATTATATCATTGTCCGCGCTCTGAGAAATTGCCGGTGCTTCTCGGAATCTTCTTAACATTCAAAGTACTTCGCGTGTACTGCGCGATGTTATTGCGTGTATGCGCTCGCATGAAGTACAGTGGCTGTGGGTACGAAGTTCTTCTCCTTTTTATCGAGGTGTCTGCAATTTCAATGGAGAGATTTGTATGCTGATCGGTCGCTGCGGGTATATTAGCAGTATAGTAAAACGTTTCGCCTGACAGTCGTCGTGTCAAGGCATGAATGCTCTCTTATCGGAATTTTAAATGAGTACAACTCGTACGAACGACAGGTTGCATAAATGGTGTTTTTATCAAAGTTGAATTACACGTGGCGTACGATAACCGTGCAAGCAGATACAGCTCTTAGCCTGCATTTCTTTTTCTTCCTGTCGCTGTAAAAGTTCGATTACTGAAAATATCCGCGCAAAACATACTTTTATAGCGTATAAATACGTATAGAAATGGAATAAACATCGAGGGATATTATTTATTAATGGAGTAAGTGCACATTCAGGCGAATGTACACGTGTATACAGGGTGCCTCAGATTTCTTCCGTTGGTCTTTAGATTAAGTTGTCGTAGTTTGACGAAAAAAAAAGCTCCGGACACCTTGTGCACCGGCTTCAATTTTTACCTGCACTCATTCGTTCGTTTATTCCGAACCGACTATCGTATTAAATATTTTAATAGGTGTTTAACAACTTGATGTTTAATGGGGTATAATTCTCTGATTCTGGCACGCTCGATGCGTTCCACGATGGCTTGGCAATTCATTTGTCCACGTATTAATCGAATGCGTCAGCAACGATCCTTAATTGAATTCTACTTTCACTTGCAATATAATAGTTTTAGTATTATGAGAAAACTCGAATAGAGTGACGTAAATGTCTATTATTCGTGTCGCATATTTTCTCGGATAGGAAATGCAGATATATCCAAAGCTGGATAATGTACTATTTTAATTTGTAAATAGTAAATCAATGTTTTATTTCAAATCGTAACATGTACTCTTAAAAATATAATGTTTTATTCGCTGGAAAAATTCTTTTAAATACTATTTTATTTAAGGGCTATTGAAAACATTTGAGTGACTGTAATTTGTGTAAGCAAATCAAATATTTGTACTTTAATAAACCGAAGCGTGAAAAATCTTCATTTTGTACCTGAAGCGTAAAACGAAGTACCTTTCTTTCCACGGTACTTAAAAGGATGCAAGTAGCTTGCAATTGTTAATTCTTCAGCCATTTCTTTTCACAATTTATTTTCGAATAAAGAATTCCTTTAAACTATCGCATAAAATATTTTATTTTATATCGCGGATACTAAAAATAAAGACATTTTATTCTCTGAAATTTTGCTTCCTATTAGAAATACTACTTTATTCGAATCATAAAGAATGTATTATGTAAAATAACGTTTGAAATATTTTCGCTGTAAATTTCACCTAACTCTGAAAGTTTCTAACGATATTTCACGCTAATGTTTCCTCTCATGCTAATAGACCATTGTCCCGTCATAATGATTGACAAATTTCTCTGCAAAGACGATACTTATTTGCATACACCGAATGACACCGAGGCAATTACAAACTCGCCCTGAGAACTAAAAGTATCTTTTTACCGGGTGTCGTATTATTTCCTTTGATTGTTTTTACCGTTGAATAGAAACCGAAAGATCTTTACGGTTGGCGATGTTCTAAAAGCGTTAATAGTTCTTTAACGACCAACGGCCGAAGTGTAATGTTCTAACGACGCTAATCGGCTTACTACGAAACACTAGGATTGCCTATTCAAGCACTCGTAAACTGGAGCATCTCGAATTGCTTCACACTTTCTTACAGACGCCATTAGAAACCGAAACCGACGTGATTACGGTACATCAATGCTACCACCGAAATTAATTGCTCCCTCGAGGCCATTGCAACGTAAACTCCTCCACTTCAATTTGTTCTCCAACTTCGCTCCGCCCCGAAATTTCTCTAAAAGATACACGTTACAAATTTATGTGCTCGGTGCGACTGTATTTGATGCATCGGAGATGTAAAATACAACTTTGCTTAAAATTTGCAGTGGAAGTACTTTAGATGCACTATACACTGGCTGCTGAAAGTACCCAGATAAAGTATAATGTTACTATATCAATAAGATATTAATATTATATGAGTAATATATAATATTAATATTATACATTATATTAATATTACATGAGTATACTTAAGAATCAAGAGCCATGACAAAAATGTATTGTATATTATACAGTAGTTCATAAAACATCATCTTACTACATTGTCCATAGAAAATTTTCTTCAACGTGCAACAAATTTTATACAGATCGAAAATACATCTAAAACACCAGAAATAATAACAATGATGTCCAATTTCCATTGTTGCTAATCTAGCTGTTTAACCATAGGACAACCAAGCCGATCAAAATGATTCATTCCATAATTTCTCACAAAAGTTGCCCAAATTCTCACGGACGCATTTTTGCAAGTTTCCCGTAACTTTCTATTAATAGAATGAATAAGGATTCTGCAAACCCATCGATTCGCCGTAGCATGAATATAATTTACGAACGCTACGGTAAATCGGTTGTTTCGTATGTTCGATAGCTGAACGCGTGACAAAAATGCAGAAGCTGCGCGAACGCTGCCTTCGGTCATTATCGATACCACAATATAATCGAATCTGTCAAAAATCTGTGTCGCTTAAACGAGCCGCGTCACTTCTCTCGGAAACTTCAGTTTTGCCGTTTCGAGCTGTAGTCGAACTCGAGGCATATATCCAGAATAGGAACGGCGCGCATCCTAACAGACTTCGAATCGCAAGGAACGGTCCGGTCGTGACGAGGTCTTTGCTCGACAACCTTTGCCCACCCAGGTCGCGGCTGCGGTTTTAGGTATACACACGATGGGCTGTCGCGATACCGAACACACTGCTTCCACTGCAACCTCTCTAGCTTTACAATGCCGCTAATGCATGAGTTTCTTCGACGGGAGTGGGCAGTGGCGTAGCTTGGCAGACAGTTACGATCGAATTGTAAATCCACGCGCGTCACGGTTATGGTGACTCGTTTGAGCGGCGTAACAGCCAGGGGGTTAATTGAGAACGACTCCTCTTACGCTGCCAGCGACAGGATTTTCTGCGCAAATCGCGGCGGAGAATGCGTAAATGTCGTGGCGACGTTTGCGGTCTCTGTTTCGATACCACGCGGAATGCCTTGGGTTAAATTCTTCGGGACTTCCGTGGTTTCCTGGTTCTAAGATTCTTCTTTCGAACGCGGCAGTTATGTTAGACGAGTGACGTTTGTTTAAGATGGACGCGAGTTATGGGTCGTAAATTTTCTGGTAGCGGATCGTTCTTCGATTCGTCTGCGTAGCTTCAATCGTGCGGGTAATTGACAATTATATTTGTTGAATATCGATTTACAAGATAACTCCGATACCTGTATGATATTAACCCTTTGAGCTTTTATTAACCCTTTGAAGACTAAGCTTCGCGTAGAATGAATTTCGTTGGCAGCTGTTTTACAACTAATACAGAAGTGAAATGTTGTATCCCTGATAACACGAATAAAACAGCCGTAGAAGCGTTTCGCTATCTCGATTTTAGATTGGCGAGTTACGAAATTAATTGGACTAACAGCTTGCGTTATTGTCAACCCTTTGACTGCGGCGCGATATTAGAGTAATCCCCATCGCTACGAAGAATTGGTATAATTAAACGATGCATACATAGTTTACGTCTACAAATTAGTTAACGTGAGGTGCAAAAGAATAAAATGATTTCATTGATGTTAAAATAAACCTCCTAAAATATTGTTGCACGATAAATTTTTAAAGTTCTCATAGACACTTGAGAATCATATTAAAGAATCGCAGTTGAATGCAACAAGTAACAAAGCACGGTTCTTCGTTTCTAGCACATCGAACGTCGAGGAGCTTTAATTATCGTTCAATTAATCCTTCGAAACGCTGAATGCAAGAAACGCCTTGAACGGAGCTTCGAGTATCGTCTGAACGAGTTAATTCCACTGGAAATTAAAATAAGGCCGTCTTATGTTAGCGGCTGCAAGGTTTTCGTTTGTCGATCGAAAGGAGCATGAAAGCTGGTACTGCAAAAGCGAGGCTCGAGGCGGATTAAAGCGATCGCAAGTACAAAGAAGGGCATTGTAAGCGGTGCATACGCCACTGTGAAGTGGATGCATGATTGCAGTGTGTATAAAAGGGGTCGAGGGACGCGGGGTGCGAGGGAAGGGTGCCACTGGAGCCGCGTGAGAAACGCTGCATACTTACGCGAACCACCCACGTGTCACAGCTTAATGCAGGATCGTGATACGCTTTTCCTTCATTCGATACTCTAATATGATCCCCGTACCTCGAGTGAAACGTTCCCTCTCGTAAGTACACACGTGGATGACAGGAATAAAAATCGCAGAACCGTGTGGGTTAATTGCAAGTCTGGCCGAGGAGTTGCTCTCGTGGGAAAATGTCAAAAAGTTGCTCGGAAAACGACGATCTAAATTTCATGCAGCGAGATTAGACGTTTAGAGAGCAGGTAAAGGTTCTTAACCCTTTCGTTGCGGCATTATAGATGCATAGACGAGGACGATTTTTATTAATAAAGGGAACGGTATGAGTATAAAGGTTTAGATACCGTGTATCGATAATTATAGCGTGACTTATGGTGATTCACGAAGTTAATCGAACGACACCATTGTTGTAGGATTATTCTGCGTGTCGTTTTCTCAGGAGAATTAAATCTCGAACAAGATCGACATAATAACGAAGTATGTTCCCAAAGTTTTATAATTAATAGATGTTGATCTTTATGCAAATTCAGATTTGTACAAATTAAGTTAATGAAAAGATATCTAAACCCTTGTTTATTTATATATTTTTTATTTTACTTTCAATACTTTGTGTATTGTTTAATACCATTTATTTTTTTAATAGCATTTTGTATCTTTTTACATATTTAAATTTCCTATAGATGCATAAAAATCCGCAGTCTAATAATTAGCAATTGCATTTTTATTAAATAAAACATATAAAGTATGGAAATATTCGATCAATTCCGTGAGTCACTGCACGTAAACGATAACAGAAGTAATGCTAAATTTAAAAAAAACAATATGCACATGCATTTAGCAAATGGTGACCTAATTTATGAGAACGTATACCCACGTCCTTCGTAGTGAAAGGGTTGAGCTGTCGGAGAAAGGAAATAAACCATTACCTGGAATATTTTAATTAACCCCTTGCCTGACGATTTTTTAATAGCCTGTGGTAGTAATCTCAGCTACTCGCCGCTTTAAGACTATCAAATATGAAACTCTGATATGTTATGCATAATTTATACTTGAGAATTCTCAGTTTCATAAAAGGAAACTATAATTGGAGTTAAAATTAGTCTTCGTTACAAATGAGCTGCGTTTTTTGTATTTATTTCTTTCGCTACGGTTCTTTGCAACTAAGAACTGAAAGTGTAGATAAGCACGGTTGCTATTAACACGAAATTAGAGTAACTATACAGCGAGTCGCGAACATATTTGAACACTTGTAGAGAATTTTTACGAATAGTAGGGTCTTTTTACAAAAGTCAATTCGTATTTACAGGAAGTGAAATACAATTTTAATGCTGGAAATAATCTCCATAAATTTTATTTTAACAAAAAAAGATGACGGTATCAAGGGAATAAAATCTTCAAAACTTCGATCGTAAAGTCTGCAAACATGCATTACATAAACAAATTTTGGAATATTATTAGCTTACATTCACTGAACTCAATACTGATTATCTTTCGCAATATCAAAGACACGGGATTAAATTTGATTTGCTATCGAAAGATTGACAATATTATTCCGCGCTATCTATAATGACATAGTAAGGATCACGTCGGGTAAAAGAAACGCGTTCGAGGGAATTATTCAATTATCCGGCGCGAAGGTCAAAGTGAAACGATTTAGCGCCCCATCGTCGTCGTCGTCGGAGGATCAGGTCTTATCCTCGAGCGCGCATAATCGGCGCGCGAACGTGTCGACACGACGAATGACTCGTTTCACTCTCGGAGCATGACTCGGAGGTGAAATCGCGGCGACACGCCGCTTCACGTGGGAGATCTTGTCAAGCATCGGACTACCGTATCACGGTGACTCATGCGTATGCACGGAATGTCTCGCGAATTTATCCCGTACGATATATCGTTATATTATTAAAGGATCGCTCGAACCGACGCGAATCATTCACGGCGAACTTGTGACGAATTAGGCAACGAGACACACAAATTGGTGGTGCGAAGAGGATGCTACGAAGAATTTGCTGCATCCCCCCCAATAAACGAAAATCAACCCATTGCACTTCTTTGGAAATCAAGATTTAAAATTTTTATTTACTTTTGCTAGTTCAATTCTCATTTCTTTCAAAACGATGGAAATTGAAGACAAGTTTTCACTTTAAATTCTCGCAAGTGCTACAGAAATGCGTTAGAATTATTGTTAGATCAAAGTATTAATCCTTTGCACTCGAATGTACTCGTAACAGGCATTGCCAAAGTTTAGCATTGTACTCAAAGTGTGCCTCTGATATAATTAATCATCTTTGGTTCGAATGCAAAAAAAGAAACGACCTAATGTTTCTGTAGCTAATTGAGATATTTTCTGGTTTCAGCTACGACAGTGTAAAGAATGGATTCACCCTTCTGGTCCGAGGGCACGCTCCCGAGTGCCCGGAGTTCCTGGACAAAGTACTGACTCTTGTGCAGGTAACACACAGAACTGTTTTTAATAATCTTACGTACTCAAATTGCTGATTAATTATTCCGAGTTCTATTAAATGTATGCAAAAGTTGTAGTCTTGACTCGACGGTTTCATTGCCCCCAAACATTGCCATAATCCAAATTTGATTCTTCCACGACGGAATTCGAAACTGGGCAAAATTATGGAAAGAAAAATACTCTGGAGATTAATTTGTGATATCGTTATTGTAAATAAGTAAACTTCTGCATACGTGTAATAGTTGCGTAATCATATTTTAAATGGTTCTATTGGAAGAAGAATTAGTATGAAGGGGATGATTGTTGCTTTGCAGGGACGAGTGTATATTTCTCAGGCATTGCTTCTGCAAAGTTCTGTCGCCGAAGACTCGATCGATGCCCAGTTACCTTTGAGCCGCGTTAAGGTAAGCTTGAATAACCGTCTTTTTGTTCAATATTTACTAGATAAATAGAAAAGGATAAATTACAAAATACTCATAATTAACATACTTAAACTTTAACAACTGACACTTATCCTCACTCGTGGTTTTAAGCTAAGGGGTCAATAAGAATAGATTTCAACCGTACAGAAAGTATTTGTACACACTTACATATTTCAATTAATCGTTTTTTTAGTTGGGTTCTAAATTCTAATTCTGCTACGATCAATTTTTATAATCACATGCGACTACCATTAAACGATGCGAAATTTAATTTAGTTAAGCCTAGGTAATTAGCCTCTAAGTGACAAAATAAATACGTTGATGTACAAATACGTTTTGTAACCACTGCATATGTTACAAGCCAACAATATTCTCTTTATTCTATAACATTACAGATCTATGAACTATCTACCTACTTTATAGTACTATAAATCTATCCAGCCATTCTATAGTATTCTCGCTATATATTCTATAACATAGTGCCATTTTTATTTTCATTTATTCGTATTACATTACAATTATTTACATAAAATATCTAACCGATTATATTTATTCTATACTCATTCTAATAAAAATTTAAGGAAAAGAGTTAATTCTATTTATTCCAAGTATAGAAAGGGTTAATGGGTTGAAGTAAGTACAGTTGCACAATATTCCCTTTCGATTCCAAGGATCCATACACACATCATTTAATGGCTAACACGTATGAATGGTAATAGAAACATTCCCCTACATATACTTTTCGCCAACGATTGTCCACCAATAGCATACACGTACGTCCTTCGCAGCGAAAGGGTTAAGCAACTGGCTTCAATGCCTTCCTCTCCCTTCACCATCCCCAAACACGATCATTGTTCGCTCGCTCCCAATTCCACGCTGGAAACATTACTACTCGAGCTCGCCTCGTCTATTGGTAACGCGTTTCGTCTCGATTGCTCGCTTCTCGACGAGAAGAAAGGGAATCGTTCCTTTCGAACGCGATTTTCGAAGACGCCGTGCAACGACCATTCGTTTTGTCTTTCGAGCGTTAAAAGCGTCCGCGATTTTGCTTTCAGGCGACTGTCGTGGACGAGGACGCTTTGAGAGAGCAGATTCCCAGGCTGGAGCAAAGCCACGACCAGATGCAGTGGATCGCGTTTTATAAGGTAACCGTTGTAACTTCGTCGCGTTCGCCTCGTGTTTTCAAGGCCCTTTCCTCTTCCTCCACCTGACATTTCTTTCGCCACTCGTTCGGATAAAATATGAATACGAGTCCCTTAGCTTTGAAGCCCCGTAAATTTCTCAACCCTTCGAAGTATCTCGATCCTCGATGAAACTTAAGAGAATTGAAGTGAACCTAAGATGCATCTTAAATTGGGTTTCAAGTTCAGGTGGTTTCTTTTCTTTTTTAAAAAGAACTTGCTCATCTCGAAGAAAAGGAGTGTTCGGCAAATGTTCAAAGCCAACCTCCGTCTCAAATCGATATCTCGGCGAACTCGCCTAACGAGCTCGCAATTCCCCGAATGACAAGTCGCTTTGACTGGTCCATCTGTGAATCGAAAGTCGCGACAAATTGCTTCCGAAAACGATCGCGCCTCCGCGGTGTTCGCAGGCGAAGAATCGAATCGAAAAAAAGATTAAAGAAAGTCCGGGGGCAAAAGGAATTTCGGCGAGGCCGGTTGACTGAATGTCACGGCGGTGATTCGGCAGGTTCGATGAAAAATGAACGGGCGACCGTGAGCGGAATAACTGTGTCGGTCCGGCCTCTTGAATCGCGGCGCAATTATTGTGGGGGAATTTATCCCGCGACGGTGGCACTGACCGATGTTACCAATTTATCCCGCGGCTCTCGACCAACGGCCATGCGCGTAATGGCGTTTTAATGGGTCCCGTTAAAGGTAGAGAGAAAAAAAAAAGAGACGCGTGGCGTCGTCTTCGTCGCGCCGATATCGCGATTGCAATTCGTCACGGTGCTCGCAATTTTTTCGCCGGCGACCGTGCATTCGAATTGCCCCGTGGATGAGAGTTTTGACATGAATTAAGCATTCGTCCGGGTAATTGGGTAGCGAGGGACCGAGAGGGCCGTGTTCCAAACGGAAAGCTAAAAATTTTGTAGAATTTAGGGTGGATTTTGGATAGGGTGAATTATATGGCGAGTATCGAAAGATTTATTAGTTCTTTGTTTTTCGATCTACCGTGGGTGATTCGTGCTGGAGATTTTTTATCGAGTTAACCCTTTGAGGGATTACGTCGGATATGTACGTCATGGTCGAAGTCCATTCATAGAGGAAATGATGGATCGGATAAGCGTAGGTAATGTGAAACGGTATGTGATATAGAAGTTTGTAAAATCTGGATAATTCGATAGCGAATTTTATTAGTTAATTAAGAGTAGTTAAATGGGACTTTACATTAATTATTGAAAATTAAATAGGTTAGTAGGATGCAAATATTTATGGAGATTCATATTTTTATTAACAAAATTGAAGAAATGGATCCTAAGCAGGGGATCGTTTCACCCTTAAAATACAATAATTTGTACTTTGTTCATAAGTATTTTGTACGTTTTTACGTGTTACGTGAATTTTGTACCCTTTTGCGCATTTTAGTTTCCCATAAATGCATAAAAATCCCCAGTCTAATTATTAAGTTTGTCGAATTATTTTGTACCAAATTAGGGGCGTTGTTAACTCTTTCGTAATTGAATTACGTTTTTCTTCTAGAATTTGTTCTTCATTCGTCAATCGTCCACTTTGTAACGAATGATAAATTCACAGTTTTGAAATATTCTAGTAAAGCATATGGGTTCTACTCACGGGTTAAAGTATCATTCGTCTAACGTTTACTAATCTGAAGTCTTATTCTACTCGAAGAACTTCAACCTCTTCTCTCTCGAAGCGAAGTAAAAATCTCTTCCCTTCTCTTCTTACTCTTTATCCATCATACATCGTCCTTCGTGGTTCGCAGTCCGAAGACTTCGCAGCTATTACTCGGAACCATTGTGCGAACATAAATAGCACAATGACGAATCCTATCGGTCTAGCAACTGATAAAGCAACGACGATCGGAGGTGAGCTGACTCGACAACAGTTATTCGCGACCTTGCTGGCGATAATCGATCGGGAAACGTTACAAGGAGAAAATTTCGCCGCTGGAAAATGTTCATAAATAACGGTTGGCTCGCGATGCTCGTCGAGATAGGCATTAACATAGCTGCGGGATTCTTCGGCGGAAAGTAAGGACTCTTCCCTCACGTTCCCGCTTGCCTGTCTCTTTCTCCAAGCATCTCGGGAACGAGCTTCGCCGTGCGTGGTCCCATAACTGCTGTTCGTGTACTTACACTATACAGTCTCGATGTGCGCGCGCTTAAACGCGTCGAGTACTTTTGGCTTTTCGACGATCGCCGTTTTAATTTTTTCGAAGACATTAATCAGGGTGAAAAATGTTGGATATCTTGAGGTATGCAGCAAGCGCAACGGGCAAAAATGAAGCGACACGTTGAGAGGGGATAGCCTAAACAAGATAAGAGTTTAGAAAGAAAAGAAAGATCCTTTTCTGTTTGGGACTATTGGGCGCCGAGTGCCTTTTCGTTTTGCTATTCATTCCCTTTCTGTGTCTCTACAAGTCAAGACGTATTTTTACTAAACTCTCTCTCTCTTTTAAATAAAGAGAATTTATTAAGATAAATAGGACATATTTTATTTAAACCCGCTACATAAACTAACAAAAAATAACACGATCCTAATACGAGGACCTTTTCTAGTTTAACGTTATTACAAATCTCTCGAATGTCGGAGCGATGCTTGATAAGAACATTGATTAACTAATGATTAATATTGCGTTAACCCAACGTTTCATTTAAGTTTGTCCAAACTTTGTAAAATTGTAGAATTTAGCTGCAAGGAGAAACAGCGTGGCAAAAATTGTTAGTCAAATCCTCGACACACCTTTTATGGTCACACTGTTAAAATACAGAATTTAATAATTTAAACTGACTAAAAAAAGAAAATGACAGATGAAATGCAACGTCAATACACGCCAATCCTTAACGAACTAGAATCACTAATTAGATACCCGAAAATTCGGTCAACCAATAAAAACGATTAAGTATACTATCGAATAGAAATCGGTCATTCTACTGTAATCAATCAAAGATTAATATCCCTAATTATGTCAGACATTCCGTCCCCAAAAGGCGCATTACAATTCATACAATTAAAAGCATCTAACAATACGTTCTAAGAGTGTAACAAATGATCAAGCAAAACAATTTGTCATCGTTCCCGCTAATTGATTTTTCTAATTGCTCCCAACGATACATCATCTTAAACCCGTTAGGCTCTTTCTAGTCTTAACAGTTATTAGAACCTCGGTCAAGGTCCGGGGAGAGATCGAGCAAGCGTTTGAAAAATTACAAACGATCGTCGGCAAGCATCGGAAGGTTGAGTTATCGCGATTGTCGAAGCATATTTATGACAACGATAGCGCGGAAGCGTTCTGCCCCCGGCGATGACTGATCTCTCGATCAATCAATCTATCTGGCCGATGATTTCGCAAAATTGAGACGTCAATGGGCGCTGCGAATATCTCTTATCTACGATGGAGCAACATTTAGATCGCGAGTGGTTTCCTCGTGTACAATATTTTAATTATGACACGTTGACGCGGGCAAAAAGCGATACAGTGCCTTTTAATTGCAACTGTTTGCTTTAAATAATTCTGTAATTGATATATTAAATATGGAATCTCTGATACGGATCTGATTTGTTAAAGAGAAAGGTGTTTCATATGGTAACCTGCTGCGTGACCTTTAAAAACTGATGCAACGTTTTTAATTGCAAATGTTTGGATAATTTAATGATCGATTTATTAAACATTGAATTTGTGGCGTAATAATAATTCCAGTAGTGGCGAATGAAATTCAGTAGTGGTCGATTCATTCTAATAAATTACGTTTTCTTTAATGTACACCGAACTTTTAACGATCAATAACTATATTGCGGATCTTTACGCAATTTCATGTTCCTCTAAATATGTTTGATGAAATAGATTACGTGTAATATTTCAGTATTTTACATACAACGCGTTGTTAAGGTAGAAAATAACCAACGTTCCACTGAATAATCTTGGAAATACTCGTAAGACTAGCGGTTAAATCACCCACGTTTAATCGTTCTCTTTCACCTAACTTGGTTCATATTTCCAGGACTACGATGGACTGATGACGGAATGGCAATCAGCGGGTCGCAGGTTGGCCCTGGAGATGTCAGAGTTGAAGGAATGCAGCAGTCTTTCCGGCACGTTGACGCCTCTCGGTCGGCTCCTGACGGATCCCACATTGAGAAGAACGTCGAGAGATGCCGAAGAAGCGATCGCTTCTCTGGAGGAACGCGCGGCCACGCTTCTGCACCTGGAGCACGTTAGGTTAGAGAGCAGCATCCGTGTTAGAAAGCGCGAGATCGCCGCGGGCTAGACACCGGAGGACACCGGCCTATACGTTACTCGAACTTATTGTCGTTCGTTCCCGTTTCCCTCGCGCGACTTTATATCCGCTCGTTCCGCTTTAATTGTCCAACAGATCTCTCCCGATTCGTCGATAAAATAGCCACAGGGTCGTCTATTAATTTCTCGCGTCGAACAGCCGATCTTCTCTCAGTGGCGGTTACTTTAAACGATGCACGATGAACACGTGGTCCCTAGATCGTTTCGTCGAGGCCGTGCAAAAGTTACGGGTGATGAGAGGCCCCGGCGGTACGAAAGCGAATATATTCCCCGATGCATTCCACGGGGATAGGCGAACCGTGATGGGGACGTTTTATAACGATGACGATAATGTCTGTGTCGTGTTAGCGCCCACTCGTGAGCAGAGAGAGACGAGCGGCGCGAGTTAGCGTTCGATGTTTCGTTAGCGATAAGAGGGTCGAGAGGAATTCCTAACGGTGCGTCGCGATCACGACGCCTCCCTTTTATCTTTCCAGATTGTCGGTGAAACGGGCACGGAGATTGGTGGAGGAGGTCGGGAACGCAGCCACCAGGCTGGAATCGTCGTTCGAGTCCAGACGGGCCACCATCCGCAATCTCGCGGTTCTCAGGAGCATCGAGGACCAAGCGCACGAGGTGAGCGTTGTCAGATAATTTCAAACGTATTTAGGTATTAACCCATTCGTAACCGCGCAAACTGACTCTGTTTCTAAACAGCGAAGGAACTTGACAAATTAACCCTTTGCGGACGTACGCAATAGGGCCGAACGAATTCTTTGTAAACGGGATGTAACTAATTCTCCTACAATTATTGACAATAATGTCCATTAATGATGTTAATTGTAATTTTTTACTTCGAATAATTATACGAGTCCAAGAAAGTAAACATTATTGGACGATTATTTGCTGACATCGTCCGCGAATGGTTAAGTTAAGAATGTCTCATTGCTTTGCTGTTTAGTGGTATATATTAATTACGAATTACAGTAAAATGAAATAAACAGGTTTGTACATAAAAGTACATTATTATTGCACTGCGGATTTTTATGCAAATTCGTATTTTTAATAACGCAATTAATGATATGGGGGTTCAGTAGACATTTGTAACACCCTCCAAATGTAACAACGTATGCTCTACTTTGAATATTTTATATATTTTTATATGTTATATGCTCCCTGTATTTTTGCCATAAATGCATAAATATCCGCAGTCTACGCACTTACGCTAATTGAGGAAACTCACGCATTCCCAAAAATTTGACACATCATTGCAATAGCTTAATTCAATATGATATAATTTGAAACATAAAAATTAACGTCGTCGTTCTACAATTAGAAGACAACGACACTTCCGTCTTATTTATTGGTTCCCATGCAAAGAAAGGAGGGTCCATAATTTTTAGGTTCATATTTGCGAAGATTCAGGATGCAAATATCTCAAATGCAGTTTCTTCCGATCTAACAGTGAAAGAAAGTTACGCGAGGGTTAAAATAGATCTTCTTTATACCGTTTAGGGATTCAGACCCGAGAATTCCCACTCCAGTTTCATCCTATTACAAAATCCCTTTCAAAACAGGCAAATGGACAAAGAAGTTCTGCTCCTCATCCGACTTTCACCTTAAAAATCGCACGTTTGACTGATTTCCTCCATGAAATCGACTTCCATCGCCGTATCCTCGTCAAATATACCTAAATTAACTAAGACATCTCTGCCGATCCTCCGAACTACGGATCCATGATTTTCTCCAGGAGTTCCTTCCCAACTAACCTGATTTCTAACAACCCTAATAACTTCGAGTTCTCGAGACTCGTTCTCGTTTAGCGAAGATTATCGATCACGTTGTCGTCACGTACTCCAATTGCTTGCTTCTTCTATGGCGAATGACCATAGCGGCAACCGGCAAAGAAACGGTTTATTTCCGTATCAGGTGAATTTGCCGGCTCCATTCAACTCGCAACATTATCGTGGCTGTCCGCGAGGGAGTGTTTGCACATAACCGAGCATAATCGATAATGCAACGTCGCAGCGTCGATAAACAGCTACGACCAGGATGACGCTGTGGGAATCGTTCGATTATGGCGATGGATCGCGGAAGGAGGATCGGGTTTCGTAATTTCACGCCAGGTTCCAGACGAGATGGACTGAAAGGTTGCGAGTGAACGGAAATGGGTCCCCGGGGAGGATGCATCGATGCTTAGAGAAATGTTGCGTGAAATCGCGACGCGACGTCTCGCGAATGGCATAAACGTCGACAGCTTCGAACACCGTGATGGATTTCTATCCATTTCGTTTAGCTATTCTTAGATAAAAAAAAAAAATGAGAAATCGAGTGGAAATCTTTTATAAAACATGCTACGTTTCTATTTACTGTAAAGGATGTTCGCTTTTTGTCGAATTTAGTCTGTACGTATTTTTATCGTAGGCCTCTTTTTAATTTGGCGCGGAAAACAGTATTTATTTTGTCTAAAGCGTGAGATCTTTGGCCACCTTTTAATTTACTATGAAAAACAGTATTTATTTTCTTAAAAGTATGAGATTTTGGGCCATTTCTTAATTTACCATGCACATGCACCAAATTTTGGGGAAGAAATGCTGGGGAGGGGAAAATCGTAGTTAATCAATCAAATGCTTTGGCACTAAAATTGTAAAAAGTTCAAAAAGTGGAATTCGTCACTTTGGCCTGTGAATGGCTCAAATAATAGGTCGGGGAAAATAAATCCATTATTTTTTCGTTAGATGGCTGTAGTGATATATATCTTGTAAAATATTCTATGAGAGATTCATTATGAAGTTACCTTTAAAATGGCAACAAATTACAAAACAAAACGGTGCATATTTGACCAAAATCAGACAATTCGAACCATGTTAAATAAAGTCTTGAAATAAACGTAAAAATAATGGATTTCTTTTTCCCCAACCTATTATTAACCCTTTGCATTGGAGAGTTATCAAAGCTGGTCCATTTTGGCTTTGATGAGTGTAAAGGGTTAAAGAAATTCAGCGAGTGATTTTTAGGAAAGAAAAATTGCGCAGTGGAGCAAGTTGAATGAATTATTCTCAGTACTGGGAAATTAATTGCCAGTTACACGCCCCTTTCGTCATTGTTTATAACAATCGCTCGGGGCGTGGAGGTTAATGTCCGGGCGGAGCCGTGTTATTTGCAATGGCTCATTGTATTATGCTAATTAAACGTGTAATCAGTTTGTCGTACACGCCACGTGCTCGACGAACATGCGGTGCGACACGATGCGCGCGTGCCCGCACGTGATGGTTGCGTTCAAACCGGAAACACGTGATTGCTGGCGACGTGGTCGTAACGATGCCACGGAACGTGTCTTACGGTATGAATTTAGAACACGGAATTTAGGGCAGGAGGCTCGTGTCATCGAGCTAATTATGACGTAATTTATGCGTTTACAAATACAGGTGGTGGAATCCTCGGAAATTTACGGTGTTGATTCGTACTTACATACGTCTGATTCAGTGTTTTAGTTGCTTATCTTTGAGTTTCGTGTGATGGTATTAAAATTGCGTTGACAAGTTTACGAGGTGACATTTGCATCGCGCGAAGGAATGAAAAATATGCCCTTATCAGCAAATGTTTTTGATTACTTCGTGATAAGAATTCGGTGCTCTGTAATGAAAGATAAAAAAAAATGGAATGATTATGTAAGATGGAAATAGTATCAAAAGACATTGTTAGGTACACACATTTACGTGCATGTTGATAGTAACGAGAGCAATCTGGATTACTTGGTGTGTGCAATATGATAGTATTCGAAATGGTTATTCATTCACATCGCGATTGCGCTAATCAGGCAAATAGTCTAAAGAAAAATATTAGGTACTGGAAAAAATACGCGTGGTTTCTCTATCAGAAATATATTCAAAATTTGGTCCCTTTCTTTATTTTCTTGAATTATTATGCTTTAAATAGAATTATATTGCAAGGAAAATTTAGTCTACTTTTATTTTGTTAAATAATTATATTTCAAGTAAAATTACATTATCGCGAAGTCCAACTTGTTTAAATCTTGTGTTATTAAATCCGCACGAAATTTGTCCAGTACCTAATAAATGAAACTTGGTCCAATGTAAAGTGAACGCAATAATTAATACGCAACTAGCTAAAAATTTCCAAAATAAACTTTCACCGTTAAAAACTTGAGCACATTCACACGAAGAGGAGCACGTGCCTCAATTCTGGCAAAAGTTGAACGTATCACGTTTGGCCAATCTACCCGCAGAAATATCTAATGTACAATTAATAACAACATTAAAAAAAAAGTTGCCAGTCGACTGGTACGAAATTAGTCGTCACGGTAGTCTAGTCATGGAAGTAAACTAAAATGTTGAATGGAAATGGACAGGTTGATTTATGATCCATCGCTACGTCGAATAAACGTGTTATTTCATCATTCGAGGTGTTATTTCGATTGATGGAGCAAAAAACGTAAAGCGAAAAGTTGTAGGAGACGTCGCGTCGTTCCGTTGGCCTTGTTACCGGAAGATTCACACGGTCGCGATTTGAGCAACTTAATATCGAACATTTTGAGAAAGTTCCTGACCCTCTAATGACATCATGAGTTACTCACGTGAGCCGTTCTGTCTAAAGTTTCCCATCACTTTCTTATAACTTTCTTCGAAGCGGTCAGTTGCTTAGTGTCGTTAAGGAGGTCAATGGCACCGATGACCGAAATCTTGTCTGATCCAAGGATCGTTACAAGGTGTAGCACCTTAATCGCCGAAGCGTTATTTAATGAGGGAGACGTGACACGGAATGTTCGGACGCGGATTAAACTCTTTATACAACGACTGATAAAAAGTATTCGTACGCTACGAACTATTAACTTCTATTAATAATATCTTTTTCAGAGCAAAGGTTAGTTGAAACATGTTCGTACACGAAGAATCTCTATAAAAGTTTTAGCTACCACTTGTAAATGTATTCAAGATATATTATCGTTTTAATTTATTGTTACATAAGGAAAGATATTGTGAAAATTGGTTAGAAGTCCGCGGTCTTTCGTTTCATTTTTAAGGAACGTACTCATTATCCGATCATCGAGGATAGGTGCGCTAATTGGGACACTTATTCTATATCAACTAGGGTGAATGACCCGCGTCATATAACTGCCACTTGAATTCGTTTATTTAATAGCAAAGCAATGTGTAAAGAATCGTAAGTAAACTTCATACTAAATTTGGACTTCGGTTCACGTAACAACGTATAGACATTGTATATTCGTGTACACTTAATATTTAAAAACGAAATATTAGGAGGTAAATGTGCAGTTAAACATTAAAACGTGACCAATACAATTATAAAGTATGGAACGCGTTATAATTCAGTAAGGCGCGACGTTTACTATATATCTTATATCTGTTACGAAAACTGACGTGTTAATATATATGTAAAAACGTGTTTCTATTTAAATAAAAAATTTTTAACCGACAGTACGAAGGACATTGGACTTTGATGTTGATTTTCAATTACGTAGTAATGAATTTATTATATGAAACATATAAAAAAAATGTTTATAAGTAAAACGAGATGTTGAACAGTGTTACGCTGCAAACTGGAACGATTTTTATGTTAACGACGTTCTAAAATAGTTAAATAAAGTTACGCGCGAACCTTAAAGTGGCAGTACGCGGTACATCCACCCTATACGAACAAAAAAGTAGCAGACACCACTGATATTATTCTTGGCGCTGTCATCGTTTGTCTTTCCGTTGAAAATCAACAATCACCTGGCAATCCAATCACTTTTACTCGTCATCGATACGAAGTAGATCACTGTGAGATCTAGATAAGTCGGCGAGAAGCACAACTACAAGCATGATCCTTCGATGCGACCTCTTCGAGGTCGATGTATCGCATGCAGAAAACTAGAGGGGGCCGCGCGATCTTGGACAACGATGTTGCTTTTACGGCGGAACCTCTCGCCATATAAGACGACGTTCGATCTTGATCGAAAGGATCGCACGTGGTTTTATTCCGCGTGACGGACAGTGGCGCGCGTTGTTCGACAGGCGCGAGGAAGCAGGGAATCCTGGCCCACTGAAAATGTGGGTCGATACTCTGACAATTGTTTAATTGTTCGCGAGAGGCGTAGGCCGCTTTCACGTGCGACCGACGAAAACGAAAACCGGGAACGTCAGAATCGGCCGTTGTTCTGCGAGTAACGCGTCGTTTGCTTTTGGCAGTCGTACAGTCTGTCTAATGAAAGCGTGCCTGAGATATCTACGAAATGCAGTGTATAAAATATAAGGAACAGTGGTAATCAACAATAAAAGTAGGAAATTTTCACCGATACGTATTTATTTTGGAATTCTTAACGCGTTCGCGGATGTGAATGCTATTGCGTTCGTCTTCGTTGTGATGCAAAATGACATGAATGCTGTAACATTCAAATTTATAAGCCACATCATCGCGCATTCAATTTTATGCAGCATTAATTTGTTGATATTATTAACCCTTTGCGGACGAGCGTCGACAAATAGTCGCCTGATCATTTTTTGGCTTTCCGAACCCATGTCGACATTTACAGCACAAAACTTAATGCAATGAATACTTAACGTAATAATAAACATTTGAAATTGTTGGAAATTAAATGGTTTGGAACTCATAAGCGTGAAAACTCAAAGTCGTGAAATTCAAAGCTAAAGTACTCGCACGAGTGCCATTACTTCTCGTCCCCAAAGGGTTAAGCACTTCAATGGAATGACTGTAAAATCATCTGTCTATTTTTGCAGCTCATTAAAATTTTTACTGCCCGCGAACGTGTTAATACATTGTTTCTATTGTTTCTACATTGCTCTTCAAATATCACTACGAACATTGCAAACAACTTAACCCTTTCACAGTATAATAAAATGACAAACAATGACGAAAGGTTACTACAGAAATGTTTCTTTATTATATTCTAACACTTTCTACATCTCAGCTATTCATATCGTGACGTTTTCTAATCGGATCATAACGTGTAACGTAGCTTGAAAAATTAAATTTAACATTGCTATATCGAAAAACATTAACCGAGCGTCTCTCGTATTAAACCGCGAAAGGATTAACACAATACATTTTTCAACGCGACAATCTTTACGACACCATAAAGCCTAAAAGTAGGATAACACGCGGACCCCGTAATCTTCTCCAAAAATTGTTCACATGCCAAAGACACCCACGCGTCAAATCTTAATGGAACGCACGAGATGGAAGCCGTGGAACGTGGAGCTCGAGACAGCTCGAAGCGGATCAGCTCGATGCATTCCGTTATTACGCGTTCCACTTCGATCGCAACAACCACCTTCGTCCTCGAGGCTGCCCTCGACGTTGCCTCGTCTTCGAGCGCCGTATTTGGTTCACGGAAATAGCGCGCATGTACCAAGCCTCTCGTAACAGAGAAAGAGCGAGAGGAGGGGAGGAAAGGAGAGAAAAAAGGAAAAAAGTGTCAAGACGAAGAAGGATCAGACGCGGACCGATCGGGCTCGAATTAATTGCCGTAACACCGGTTACTCCCTCTCGACGAGCGCCACGCACGGATTCTCCTCTGTGGGAAAGTGTGCTGAATGGTACAGCGCACCTATGGTGTTCTGGACCGAATCTATCATCGGGGGATGCGGCTCGTTTGCTCTTCTCTTTGATCCAGAAAGATGCGCATCTCTTCTGCGAAACAACATCCTAGAAAATGCAATTATTCTGCGTTCGGTGGGGAGGAATGTCAAGGTTCAAGTTCGAGGTTCATTTACGGTTTCTGTAACGAGAGCGTGCATGAGACATTTACGGAACGCGTTGTATAAAATACGAGGGTTATTCAGTGAGTAGAGAAATAAAGCATCTGATTGAAATAATATTTAAGTAAGAAACGTGATAGTAGCGTTGGAACTGATACCGTATCGATGCTATCGATACCAGTCGAGAAAGTTTGATCTCGTATCGAATAGTGTCAAAATTATCGATACTTTTTTCACATTTTCACACTTTTTTTTACCTTTGTTTCACACAGTGTTTGATAATTATAGGGTGATCCATTTAAGTCCATCAAACCAAGTATCTTCGAAACCATTCCTGATACTAAAAAACGTTTCGGACAAATGTTGAATGGCTTCAAGGGGCACTTAATCTGATACGAGTAAGATTTTTCTAAGTGAACGCGTAGAAGACGTCAACTTACCTTTGTTTTTTAAATGGAATTAAATAATTGTTAATATAGCAAACGATGCAACGCGTCATTCTCTTCATAGATGTACTAAATCATATATTGCAAAAAATCGTTAGTTTAGAAGACATTTTAATTTCGATGTTGAATAGTTTGTTAACACTCACATATTTAAAGTTGGGGTTCAAAAGTACTGCCTTCGATCTGAATGCAAAGATTTACTCTGTCTCTAAAAGATCTATTAACATTTTCCATTATTTCCGCAAAAATTTCTCAATATGCCAGCAAACTCTTTTTAATTAAATATTATTTGGATTAGAGTTTTTGTCCCTTTATTTGTTGAACGACTCTCGTATATAATAAAAATTCAACGGCAAAATTAGGGGATCACGCGTATCGATTCAATGTGGTTTGAAGAAAGAGTTCTAGAGGAAGTTGCAAGTTTTGTAGGCGAATAAAGGAATCCGCTGCGATTATCATCGTGGATACAGACGTCCAAGCGTGAAATAGGCCGTGCGCGCTAACGATCCCTGTAATAGTCCGCGAAATCGGCGTATTTCCTATCATTATGCAATGGACGGGCGGCATAGCACGCGCTCGTCGACTCCCGAGGCCTCATTATCCTCGGATCCGGCCGCGGACAAAGACTTATCCGCCCGTATTATTCACAACATTACATCGTAAACGGATTTTTCCCTGCTCGCGAAGGTATCACGTTTATCGTGGATAATTCTTTGCCAAGCGAAAGATTCGTGTGAACGTCGAAGAGGATCCAAGCCTATCCGATTTCACGCGACATGTTTGGATTCCATCGTCCGTGCATAATCTTAAAATATCAAAATATCAAAAGTTTGCAAAGGCAAAAGGAGTTGCAAATGGGAATAGGAAAAAAAATAGAAATAGATAGGATGCATCTATTGGATGAGTGCAAAAGTTATATTAAAATTGCACAGTGTAATTAATATTCTACGCAATTTAATGGATGCAAATGCCCAAATATTTATACAGGTAAAATTGTCCATCATCCGTGCATAATCTTAAAATACCAAAAATTTTATAAAAGCAGAAGGAATTGCAAATGGGAAATGGGAAAAGTAGAGAAAGGTTGTATGCATCTATTGAATGAGTGCAAAAGTTACCATGGAATTGTACAGTGTAATTAATATTTTGCGCAATTTAATAAATGCAAATTCTGAAATATTTATACAGTCAGAATTACAACAAGCTTAAAGCTTCGTAGATCAATCGCAGATCCAAGATCACGATCACCTGTATTACCAAAATCCGATAAGCAATGTCGTTTCTTTATATATTTATTTTTAATCATCGATCTATTGAACATAGTTTTCTATGGTTTTTGGGATCTCTCAAGGAATTTTTGAATTCCTTCTTTCACAGATTTTCGATACGCTTGTTTAAAGAAACTTGACTAACGACATTATTTATACGATTAACATACGATAAACTTTCAAAGATAACGAGCTTTAGAAAATATTTATCGATTATTTTGCAATGAAGTTCATCGGTTAATAGTCACTTAATCAAAATCTATGCGCTCACGTAATATTTTCTACTCTTTAGAAGGAAGAAAAATTGGATATCGATGGAAAGGCATATGCTTGGTACGATTATTTCCTCGGGAAAAGCAATCGTATCGTGAAAGTTCATTTTTCGCGCAACGGCGTATCAGAAACCGGGTGCGTTCGGTATGATTCGCTCGCCAGAAAATCGGAAGGCCGTGCGTGACGAGCAACGGAAGGCGGCTCTTTTCGAAAGCGTCGCGTTTCGTCTCGAATCTCGAGCAACGCGTAATCGTCAGTCTAAGAAGCCTCTAATGCCGGCTAGGAAGTCGATACTTAGTGGAAAGTGCGGGTAAACGCGAAACGTGACGCGGTTTCGAACCATCGCATAATTGGGTGTAAAAGTCCTGGGCGAATGAGGAGATCGCCTCAGTTTCGTCTCATCGATATAGGGTAGATGTCCCACGTACTGTCTGTGTCCCTATAATCGTCGCTTTAATTATTCTATTCAATAGCGTACGACGAATTGTACGAAGAATCGAGGCTAAAAGAATTTCAATACTAAATTTGTACTTCATTTTTGTGCAACAACTACTTATAGACATTGCATATATATCTGTATTTAATATTCAAAGGTAAATATTAGACTCTAACAATAAGTCACCGAAATGAACTAGTTTTGAGATCTTTCGAGTAATTATATTAATTTTCTAAACGATGCTCCTATTTTAGGTGTAATCCAGAGACCAATTATTTCACTAAAATTTGCACATAAAAGGCAACTCTGAGTCGCCAAAATGAACCAGTTTTCAAAGCTCTCGAGTGCAAATGTTTAACCTTAATCGTAAAGCAGGTTACCTATATATATATTTTCGCCAGACTAATTTCATTTCAAACGAGTCAATTGTCCAAGCACAATTCGTCGTGACTTCAAAGAATATGCAACTGAATTTTTTGCCTCACAATACGCGATACGAGATCCCCTGTTGCCGATCGATCGTGCAAGATTGATGAACGCACGACGCGGTACTGATCGCGACTAAAGAATCGCGCCAAAGACGCGCAGCTTGCGATCAAAGGGATCCTCGTGTTCATTTTATTCGCCGGAGATTTATGCGCTCCGAGGGTCGTGGATCGATTGAAATTAATCGAACGTGTCTAAGCACCTGACGAATGATTGATACAAGATTGGACGTTGCACGAGGAACCTTGTCCCGGTAATGCTTCTTGATGAACGATGCTGTAATGAGTGTCTTTGCATGCTTACTTTTAGTTTCGATCGCCGCCATTCGCATGCAAAGGATTCGCGTACGCGTCATCATAGAAGAATGTTGGTTCGCAAGTATCAGCCTCGAAGTTTCATTGATCAACCATCCGTAAACCGAGTTTTATCTAAATGTTCTTGCGACGACAGAAATTATCGGTAATACGGATTTTGGGGGGCGCGAAGACGCATACAAATGCATTGCGTTAACAACTGTTTCCTTTTGCGTCTGGTGTCTATTTGCGACTCACGAAAAGTAAAACAGTTCGAGAGATCGTATTATTTCGATATTTATGTCCAAATACGAAGCCCAGGAAAATACTATGACTCTTAGGAGACACGATATTTAAATAAAATTGAATATTAAGGTATAATCATGATTACAAGCAACCCTTGATTATCTTGTAAAATTAGAAGCAAGTAGTCAACAATACTATTGCATAAACAGCATGCCAATCTACCATTTTTATACTATTTCTTATATACATAGATCTAATAATAAAATTTTACCTAATAGATAAAAAAAAAATAAAAATATGTGGAATTCCAAATATTTTAAAATCTCCCGAAAAATGAGAAATTGATACGCAACACGGTTTTTAATTAAAAAAGGCAGAATTAATTTTGATAATCTTGGAATATTTTTATGAATAATGCTGTCGTAAGTTTAGAGGATGATTTAAGCTCAGCAATTGTTAGTTTAGGTAAAAATAGTGTAAATAGTAATTGGTTAACTATTGTGCAGCTTATGGATGGATTGCGCAGATAGAAGCTAATATATTATCTTCCAAGCTGTATTACTCATTGACAAGCGTTTCTCACACATAATACGGTTTAATCCGCGTTTCATAGTAATGCTATAGAAGCTCTTTAAGCTTCAAGGCTTAACTTAAATAGCCCTGAAATATCGGAATCCTCTTACATTCAAATGTCACGTATCTAAGAGACTCCATTTGCTGATCTTTCTTGAACGATTCAATTTATTCAACTTCATACCTTATTGTTCGCAAAAATTCTCCGAAAAAGTTACTGCAAATAATCAGGAACATTGAAATTTCTTATATATTTGCAATTAGAAAATAGCTATCCCATCAGAAAGGTATTTTTCTCAACTCTTCTACAATGAACATCCAACAAAATACGAATTTTCAATTATTTAACCCTTTCATTACTATTGGCGGCTTTACAGTGTTTGTCAATTAATTTTGGTAATTAAAAACACTATTAGCGTCTTGAAACACTTGGAAGTGTTTGTCATCTGAAGAATAGATACGAATTGGAAGAAGAATATGAATTTAACGCAATGCGATTTGGTACTTTGACGACTTCTGCATATACTTTGACTAAAATCCGCAACAGCGAGATGATTACCCATGCGCTATAATCATTTTATTACCTACGCACGCTAACGTTAATTATTCACTGCTTTCGTGTCATGTTCCGTACAAATTAATTGAATTTTATAGGTAATTTTTATCGAATAATCCCGAATATTACGATGCAAAGCTAACATTGGAGTTCAAACTTAATTTTACTGTCAATGGCGTTCATTTTTGTCGAGTTTGCATTATAATTCACAGAACGAGTGCGACTAGTTATTACAGCGCACGGGGTTAATAGAAAAAAGAAACATAAAGTTTATGCCACGGTGACTCGTAAATACCTGTAACCTAATCTCGCCATGGGGTAAAAGTGTTGAGAGGCGGTTTCTTTCCATCAGATAAAGCAACACACGGTCGCTTTTCTCGCCAATATACTGATCCTGTTCTCGCATTCATCCAGGATCGTGTTTACAGCGCGTATCAGCTTGGGTGTATGCCTTTCAGAAGACACTTGGGTGCCCCGCCTCCGCCCCTTATCTAACCATTGTGCGCCCCCTCATTGTTGCGAACCATTTTCGCAATGTCGCGATCTCGCCGCGACGCGACGCCTAGACTCCGATTCATTGCATAACGAACGCTGCTTTTCCTGTTCGAAGATTTCCAAAAAGAATTGCATTTCAGTCGTCTAACTTGGAAGACTTATGAGTTCCACAAACTTTCCTTTGTTGGACTTCCCAACGAAGATTAACCCTTTGCGGACGAGAAGTAATAACACTTGTGAGAGTACTTTAGTTTTGAATTCCACGACTTTGAGTATTTTCACGCTTTTTAGTTCGAGACCATTTAATTTCCAACGATTTCAAATGTTTATTATTACGTTAAGTATTCATTGCATTAAGTTCTGTGCTTTAAAAGTCGACATCGGTTCGGAAAGCCAAAAAAATGATTAGGCGACTATTTGTCGAGGGTTAAAACAACCAAAGGACGAATTTTAAATAAACTCAACCCTAATATCTGCCAAAGGAAGCTACGGTAAGAATTTTAATCCCGAAAGAAGAGTTGTAACACGATTCTTGTTCCAATTCCTTGTTCCTAATGTCAAAATTGGGATATCAACCATCAGCCACGGTAAAAACTGCTCACCCAAAGATCTCCTACGACTCGATTAACTCTGAAGTCGAACAAATACCTTTCATCCATTAACTCGAACAAAATCCCTCTCTACTGGATCCTTTGCGCTGCACGATACGCACCGCGTCATAAAGTTTAAAGCAAGAGTAAAGATTCAAGGATCGGTGCACAATACACACCGCGTTCACCCTAATGCATTCGCAACGGTGTGATTTATTAGCAAACAAAAGAGCCCGCGGTCCGATCTCGCGCGTTGCTTATGGTACCACATCGCGCGGAATGCACCACGGGGAACGCATCCGCGACTCTGATACCATTGTCGGTGGAAAGTGCATGCAAATAAGCTCGCGGGGACCACTTCTACGTGTCATAACGCCTTATAGGTAGACTCCTAGCCAGCATTTCCTGTCGCGTACGCGACGGCCGTATTTCCCTCTTTCTCTTCCACCGCGGTTTATCGTTTCCACAAAACAGAAACAGCTTACAAAGGACAGGATGTCCACGGGTCATTGAGTCTCCTTTCCGAGGATTCTATTCGCCGCGTCCGCCGATGTTCCCACCGTGTGCATCCACGGGAGAATCCATTCCCGAAGTGTCTCCACGGGCAGCTTTCGTGGAAGCACGAGACTGGCTGCTGGTTTCACCTTGCTCCGACCAATTATCTTGCCGCGAGTGTTTTTCGACTTTTAATTAAACAGCCCGGTTCTGAAAGCGTTTGCACACGCCGTTGGTGGTGGTGGTGGTGATGGTGGTGGAGCGAGATCATCGTTGTGAGAGATCTCGTGGCTAGATAAGTCGTGCCGACCGATCGTGGCTTGGACATTTTCTGGAAATTAGAGGGCAATTAATTCGATTAATGCCCGCAATTAATTTCGCCCGGTTGGTAAGACTGGTTTAATTGAGTCGTCGCGTAGGGGCGGAGGGGAGGGGGGATTCTCACGATAGCCTTCCGGGATTTTACGCTTTCCAGGTGGAAAATCGGTGAAGTCGAAGCTTTTAACGCTTAGCGCCAGATTTATGGACTTTGATTATATAATTTGACGAGTCTCGCGAGGAATAAGCTATTGATTTTCTTAAATGGATTACAATGTTCCGTTTATCGTACTCTACCTTCACATTTTCCTTTTATATGCGTATCACTTAACGTATATTATTTATAAATGTAACCTAAAATAAAGCAACACAGCGTAAAATGTAACACATAAACATCCTATTATCGTTAACATTCCAATAAAATATGTTTGATTTATTTTTATATACTACGATTGAAAAGTATCCAGAGTGACAAGCTCGCAAATCACGCAGAAGGTAATTATTATCAGCAGTCTCATAGAGCGATAATAATAGTTAAGGGATTGAAGTTCATTTTGTTACCATTAACGTAATTGGTTACTATTTAACCACTCTTTCCGAGGAACTCGCAATTATTCTCTCAATCTTCATCCCTCATCCTTTCGAACGTTACCCTCTAATTTCAACTCACAGCCAAACTACCGCGGCGAGCAACACTTTTAACTCGTTCGAAAATGAACAAAGCATCTCTTTAACGTAAACGTAACATCTGGCGTCTTAATTAAAAAAGTTCTTCACCCTCGAAAGTAACCCCTTTGGCGAACAATTCGTGCGAGACTCTGGTACCGGTGGAACACGTTGGAAAACGGTGAAATTGCGTGACTGTTGGCTATCGTACAACGGAACCGGCGCGCGCCATTAGACGGGGCACAACTTACCGGTATTATCCTGAAAGGTCGTGGAACCGACTTCCGGACTGCTCGCAGGACACCGATGGCCGGTCCGGCGAGGATATCGAGTGTCTGACACGGCGCAATTAGAACGAAACGGAAGGTTAATGGGATTACCGTGGAAGGCCAACGACGATTTTGCAGTAACGGGAGAGTGGACTTTTAACGTGGTTGCTCGCAAGGGGCGCGATCGTACCGTGGGGAAATCGAAATTGGTGATCGGCGAAATTAGTCTGCGAGGGGTATTAAAAGAATTTTTGGGGCGTGGGAGAGAGGGGTACGAGCACTGTAAGCGAAAGTGGAGTTAAGTATGATTGGGGTGGAATGGTTATGGGTATCGGGGGACCTAAAGATGGAAGGGGTTAACGAGAACTTACGAGACACGCTTGATACCATTGATACGTTTATGGTTAGTGTTGATATTTGCGTATCAATATCATGTACGATACGTTTGCAAACGATTTGAGGTGTATCGAAATAATGAACTATCTTATCCATACGTCTCAATTGTATTACGTTTGATAATTATTTAAATATAATTATTAAGACCCGAATATGATTTAATCAAAATTTGTATAGTGAAACATGTAATATAATAATATATGTCAGTGACGATCAACATTTTGTCCTCTGTTGTCGATTACATATATCATTTCTGTCATACTTATTATTTATACTGAAATTCGCCGATCTTTTCAAAAATTAATTCATAGATTCATGTTGGTATGAATAAGAAAATGAGATTGATCATCACTGGTATATACTTTCCTATATTTTTCTAAGCAAACCTAAGGAAATGAATCCGAAATAAATATACCTACTCGATTCACCCACACTAAACGTTACACTTTTTACTTCACTTCTAACGTATCGTGTATTTTTGCATATTACTCGCAATTCTCTATTTTTTGCCCGTTTGATTTTCCTATAAACGCATAAAGATCCGCAGGGTACTTATAACAAGCCGCAGTTTCGAATCGAACACGGTGGTCCTTAACCGCGTTAAAGGGAACCACCGATTGAAGATCGTCCCGTTTATCGCATTGATTATGGGGATACGAACGTAGCGGCTGGCATAAAAAGAACGACCATAGAACCGCGCGTAACCGCGAACGGGCTGTATAATTTACCAATTATTGCTAATTGAATAGCATAAACCGCGCGGCAGGCCTGGACATTTAATTATCGGTCTGCCAGGACTTCCCACGTTACTGGATCTCTCTAGTCAACTTACCAAAGGAAACGCCTTAGTAATCCCACCTTTAGTGCCGCTAATATGCTGTGACTGATTTAAAGTTCGCTTATCACGGAGCCGCGCAAGAAAACGAACACGCCAAAAAAGAGGCTCGCGCGTAGACGAACAGAGATCGCGCTATTACGCCAAGAAGTTATGGTTATAGATTATCGCCGGACAGAGAGAGGACGAAGAATCGTACAACCGTTAGGAGAGATTGAGAGATTCTCGGTGTTGGAAAGTGGCCAGCGGAGGTTGTTTAGAAAAAAAAAAAAAAAAACAGAAAACAAATGGCAGAAAAACAAGAGAAGAGAGGAGGTGGAGAAGAAGAAGAAGCAGATAACGTAATCGTTCATTAATTCTTCGATAATCGTAGTTTCGATTGGCGATCGGCGAAATATGTACGCGTCGGCAATTAAGTTCGTAATTAGGCGTAAAGCCGATAACTTGGAGCACGTATCGCGGAGAAATATACGGTTACGGATTGAAATGCGCGGCGTGTAAGTACGAGAGGCTAGGCGGTTCGATTAACGTCCATTGGGTCGCTTTGTAAAATCGCGATCGTAACTCTGTCGCTTTCCCTGAAACTAGCCGGCACGCTATTTAGACGCGAGCCGTGAGTTTCGAATAATAAATCGAATCGCGCGTTTCCCACCGTGTCAGAAGCACACGGAGGCCTTCACCGTGCCTAGCTTCTTTGATCCCTCGGCCTGAATAAACGTTCGTCCGACGATCGATGAACGCCAGCCACCTTTGATGCGGTCTGCGGTCGTATTGTTCTCTGTCGCTGTCTCGTTTAGACCCTGCACGAGTTTAGACGCTCGTGGTTTCCACAGTGAGTTTCACTTTTCGGATGCCGCGTCGTCGGCAAACGCTGTCACTTTGAAACGTTGCTTCGAGGGGCGGGCGTAGGGCGACGAGGAGGAAATTGGAAATGGAAACTGGTGGGATTAATTCTGAATTCGGAAGCGAGTTATCGAATATGGAAATGGTATTGTGGTTTGGTTTGGTTTGGTTCGGTTCGGTTTTAGTGTACGAATTAATTCAATGTCTTTTCGCAAGCTTCGATAAGTATTTAGGGAAAATCAAACGCAATCGTGATAATTGAAAATGGATTATTGGATTATTTAATCGCCTCAGTGACTCATTAATATTCGATAATAATCAATTATTGCTCATCTTGATTGTTTGTAATATTATTATTTAATTTAAAGTACTCATCGTAGTTGGTAGAAACATAAATTTTATTTATTTCTAATGGGTTAATAGAATTCAGTTAAAACCATCCATTGAATTTTGTAACTTTCGGAAAAGATTAATTCGTTATAAATTTTAGCCATTGTATTATTCACTCCCACCTATCAAATACATAAAATACAATTAATATAAAATGAATGCATGCTCAACGAATCTTCAAACTCAATTTTTCTCGTCTTCACCGCAAACCTAAACAAAAAAAAGAAAACAACAAAATTGATTCCACATGTGTCATTCATTTTCCATATAAAACAACCAAATTCTGAATTGCATCACAAGTAACACGACCCGTTGTACCATTATCTCGCGTGAAAGCAATGGAAGAGATCAGAATAGCTCATTCTGTACAACTCTCGTCAATTAAACGTCTCGCCCGAAGCGATAAAGCAACCAAGTGCGGAAAAGCGAAGGAAATCATAAAGAACGGTGCGGAGAAAACACGACAAAGAAGTGCCCGTGGAAAGGTTAGTGCTGCGTAAGCGGAGTGGTGCCCTAAATCACGCGGAACGGCGCGACTTTCAAGACGAATTCCGCTTTCGCGCGTGCATCTAGCTGGACGTGGAAGCGGAGGAAAAAGTGGCCAGATAAATAGCGGGCTGCCGCGAGAAAGAAGTCTTCCCGCGCAGACATTGCATGTACGTAAACACACGAGGATGCAGGGGAAAAGATGGAGCGCCACGAGCGAAGATGCTAGGAAGATAGATCTCGTAGGTAAAAGGGGGCGAAATCCTGGAGCGAACGCGCGCGATCCATGGATCACGCTCGCTACCAATGCTCGAGAGCGTAACCTCGCGGGCCTTCTATCGCATGTGCACACGCCGTGTAAATATTTGTATGATGCACGGCTTGAACCTCTCGTATCTTAACAGAATCTTTGCCACGCCGTGTACACATATAATCTCCGGCTGATATCGCGCCGAGCCGGAGCAAAACGTTCCACCGTCCTCGGGAATAAGATCGTTTTCAAACCGTGTCCTGAAGGATGAAGTATCGGCTCGACCTACGCCTCGCCCAGTTTCTATGAGAACCTATTTTTCTATTCTCTTTTTTTTTTTTTTTTCTTTTTCTTTTCTTTCCTACGATACCTCGGTACTTACGGTTTCGATGAAATCTGATTTCTGCCCGCCAGATTTGAATATCAATGGAGATAAATGTTGCGACTTATCTTGAACTTTTAAAGGTTTTGGATTACTCGCTTTGTTAATCATCGAGTGGCGTGGAAGAAGTCTAAATGGTTTGAATATTAACGTAGTTGGAAGTCGGTATATTATACATTTTGAATGCTTTTTGAATACTTGTCTCGCTAATCTTTGAATGACAGAGAAGAATTCTTTAAGATTTGAATAACAATGCGTTTGGAAGTCGACTTGCAATGAATTTTTAATTTTGTTACGAGTCTTGTATAACACAGAGTGATTGACAAAATTAATCAAATCATAGCATTGCTATAAAGACTATTTTATGAATAATTTTCTTAATACAATTATATCTCCAACAAGATTAATGTAACAACTTACGTTACAAATTAAATACGTGTACAAAGTTTTATAGCTGAAGATTACATTTTGATTGAATATAAAATACAATTAGCGAGAATATTTAATCAACTTCGTGAGTCACTGAATTTTTGGTATATTTGTAAGATTAACGTAAATTGCCATAGGCTGTTTAGCCTACGGCCAAATTCACCTCTGATAATGTGCATCGCGAGCCATCCTCGTCATTATAAGCCAAGGGATTAAATTACCCGCCTCCCTCTTCCTTTGCTAAAAAAAAAAGAGAAACACTGAACTCGTTTAATTCTAAAATTTCTCCCTCAAATGAGCCTCCATTGAACCTTCGCCGAACCCTCCTCTACGCTATGTCTCAAAGCTAAAAGAACGCCGAGGACGAAAGATTCTTTCGGGTGTAACCCAACATTTAGCGCCATTCATCGCCGATTCGCCTCAGACTTGGGCATGGAAATTTGACTGGTGTCCGGCCTGCAGGGAATTTGAATACGAGAGCAGGGCATCGTAGAAGGCGGCAGGCTGGCTGTGTTTCGTCGTTTTCTCTCGGCACGTTGAAACAGGTTGCCCGCTACACACGACACCTGCTCCCCGTCCCGAAAATTCTTTCGCGGGACTGCTTATCGAGTTTGCTCATCTCCAATCAAGCCCGGCCGAATAATCTCGCCGATATTTCGCCGGCATTAAACCGCCATTCCAACGCGCGATACTTCTTGCTCGCCGCATACTTTCGCGGCACGCGGCCCAAACGATGCTATGCACGTTCCGTTCCATATACTTTTCTTAATTTTAACCCTTTGCAGTCCTTATGTCGAGTCTAACTCCGCGTTACATTTTTTGTAATTAGCATTACTTCGAGGTGACTCAGCGATAATATTATACTTGACAAAGATACGTTAAATGATGATTTTTACACTTTGCAGTCGTATGTCGAGTCTAACTCGACGTTACATTGTTTTGAAGTTAATTTTATTTACTCTTTACACTTTTCTTCCATATCCATACAATTTTAACCCTTTGCAGTCCCTATGTCGAATCTAACTCCGCGTTACATTTTTTTGAAGTTAGCTTTACTTCGAGGCCATTCAGTAATAATATTATACATAATAAAGACACGTTAACATAAGTATCTTGTTGTATTTGTGAGCTACTGAAATATTCGAATAAAGGCAAACTATTTGATATGGTATAATAGCGGCAGAACGATTATAGATTAGCTAGGACGAATCGGCGAAGAGTTAAAGCTCGATACCAAAAAGGGATGCAATATTCAAGAATTAATGAAATTAGGTTCAAACTATCAAAGAAAGAATAATGGTAAAAATTTTGCAAAGCTTTGCTAGAAACAATTCTAAAAAATTGAAAATTAGAGATAAGCCGACTTCAGAATTTATCGATGTTTAAAACTTTTATAATTTCCCCAAATTTCCCCAAAGTTTTGAACACCAATGCGTTCGATAGTCGGATTATCATAATTTTTTAACTTTTTTTCAGATTTATCGTAGCAGATAATTGGGAAATATGAAAGAATTCTAAAAAAATCTAAAGAAAATTAAAAATTCGCGATGAGCTGTTTAAAGATTCGTAAGGAGAAATTCGTAATAACTTAACTACTAAATGCATTGATATTAAAAATTTGATCACCTTCGTCGATTGCTGCATTTTTCGCTTTCTCAGAAGTCGTATTCGGTTATGGTGTTTTCGTGGAACAACAAACGATAATGAGAAGAATGCTCATCTTCCCTGCGGTTTTTCCGATAATCCCGAGAAAGCAAGATTGTGCTTGTACGACAGAACTGCGCCAGACGGCTTCTTTCCTCTTCTCGGCCACGTATTAGCGGTTTCTGACCCGGAAATCATCTGAAATCCATACGTGTGTACCGCGCTCCATTAACTTTCGACGAAATTGATCCCGATACCCTTAATTCTCTCGTCAGGGGATAGATTTCGGTGAAATCGCCCGCTTAAATTGTCCTCTCTTCAACGTTTTGCGTTAAACACACCCGATGAAGTATCGATTCGTCCTGTGGATATATTCTCCTGCTCGAGCTTTCACTTCGCTTTGACGGAAACTGTCTTGCATTTTGTAATCCGGTACATGACGAATAGACCGTGGATTTTTATGCATTTAGGGGAAATTTAAATGTACAACAAGCTAAAAGAAAATCGTACGCGAACTGTTAGTAACTCTGTGTAAAAGAGAAATCTTCCTCTTCAACCACATTGTAAATTGGATCGCCAAAAAATTGATCGTACTCCATGGGTTTGTATGAATTTGGACAATTTTTCGAGGAAAAGGCCAGCTTCGCATTTCCGTTCTGGATCGGAGTATAAAAACATCTTCTGAACAATTCCATTCATGGACGTAAAAGTAGAGAATTTTCCCTTTAAAATAAGCCTAAGTTGAATATTGTACGACTTTTTTTAACAAAGTTGCAGCAGTTCAAAGATTGCCAATTTTGCGATCGAAATTTCCTGATTTTTTAATTTTGCGAAGATTAATTTCAATGAAAGAGAACATTGTGTTCTCTTACTAATTCAATGGATGTTTCGTCTTCCATTGCACTCTGTTTAATCTTCACCCTTCAATCGTGTAAAAATTATTTGAACTATTATGTGTACAAATTAATTCAGCGCCTTTATTTTTAAACTCATCGAATCTTTAATAATACGAAGCCGTTGCTTTTCTGTTTCTCAAGCGACGAATTTACATCGTAAGTATGAAAATGTTGCAATTTTCAACTATTAAAACTGTATTTAATCTTTTGCGAGTAGGAATTAAATATTACAAAGTCCTAAAGACGCAGGATTAATTAACGCGCTTAATAAATATACGGTGTAGCGTTTCGAAGAATTCACTTACGTTCAACGTAACTTTACTTTCTACTTCGAAATGTGCTCCAACCAAACGCAATCACTATACTTTACACCGCACAATCACGTTCACGGTGCAAATTATGCGATCGAGACATGCCAAACGCAACGCACCTAAGTGTTTTATAATCATTTGCCTCGCTATCCAAACAATTGGACAACTCTATCTTGTTAATCATTAAACAAGCCCCGAGATAACGAGTCGAATATCTTCCATCGCTATCGACTCATTCGATCTCTATTACATAAAACGCATACTTCGCTGCAGCTACCCCACGAAAGATCTCGTAATCAAGCCCAATAACCTAATCCTAAACTTATCTGCGCGCACCGACTATCTAAGCCTTTGCAAATCACGAACCGTTCGAAGACTTTCTCTGAAAATCAGTCGAACTCCGATCTCCGGGCGTTATCGAGGCTACGGCGACGATCGATCGATCGGCGAGAGTTTGCTCCACGATCGATCCTTTGTCCAGTTCGTCGACGATAAGCCGCGTCGAATCACGAGACGTCGGCTGCAGTCGATTTTGCAACGGCCTCTTAAGTCTCTCGCATAAATTATACGCGCGTCTCTATCCTGGCGTGTCTATTACGAAAGTGCACTCTCGCCATCTTTGTTTCTCTTGCGCGCCCTAAACGGCGGTCTACGGGCGTCGCGACGTGACTTTTATTACCCTGGCGTAACCTCTGGCACCAGAAACACACAGACAGGCGAGTCTCTACTTACTTTGTCGCGAGAGTTTCGCGCGTTTGCGACACCTTTGCTCTCGCGATCGATCTACATTCACGGATGGGAAAATCGATCGAGGCTCGGGTCGAAGGCGGCAATCTCTTCAGCCGGTGGGTACGGATGCATTATTTTCAGACACGTTGCGTAAAACGCGTGTCGTTGATGCTTTTACCTGATCTGTAATTATGATTTTATTGGTGGCGCGTTGAGAATCGATGAAAGGGAGACTGGATCTCGATATTGATTTACGCGTGACGAAAGGATATTGAATTTGTCAGTTTGACATTTAGTTTCGCGTGCGTTCGGTGAAATTTGTTTTTGTTTCCGTACTTGTAAATTGAAACCACTCTCAATGCATAGATAAAGACAATTTTTATTAATACAGAAATGGGACGAGTATGAGTATTTGGATACTATGTACTAATAGTTATAGATTAATATATGTAATAAGGTACTTAGAAATTGTTTTATTTCGAGGGTGAAACAGCTTAGGTTCCCTTTCTTTAGTTTTCGAAGGGTTAAAATTAAGCCTAGCTTTGTTTTTCATCATTTTTCGCTTTACAAATTATTAGGTGTACCAGTAAACAATCCACCATTTTTAAATGTTTATTTCAAGATTTATTTCAAGCAGGAGAGCAAAAATAATGTTAAGAAATCACGTTTAACCCGAGATAAGTACAGGTTATCGTTAAAAATAAATGTAAAATTTACCAAAAAAGGAAAAGAAAAAAATATCATTCATTGGTACACCTAATGTACATATATATAAGATGCTCTTAACTGTAATTATTTAGTATATTTAAGTCTTCACAATTTATTCGTCCAAACCTCACCAAACAACATCAGTTTGCCTCGGCACTTCTCGATCGCCACTAAAAGGGTTAACGTTATCAAAGAAAGAAATATTCGCAATTTTGTCGCCCATATCTTCGCCAATTACCGAGTCAATTTACCGTATCGTTTGGACCGATGCACCAAGTGCATCGAGAGTTGCACTCTCGTTGCAATATCAGCGAGTGAGTCACCAAGTACCACTGGCGTCTCGGAGAAGCAGAACGGTCGCAGGGTTCCCGGAACGCTCTGGTATGCTAATTGCGATGGTCGTGCGTACTCGAGTGCTCCTGAACATTGTCGTATGCGTGCACTGCGTGTACACGCACGTTGATCCGGCCGCTGCAACATTCTGCCTGCACGGGAGCAAGCTCTTCTGCTCGTTTTCTCTCTTCCGCCTCCCTGTTGTCGCTTTCGCGGTGGAGAAACACGTGGAAGCGCGGAACTTGTTCTAAGGGTGCGGTTACGACATCAGAGACCGATTGTACGCCACCGCATGGACTCGCCACGTGATCGCTTAATGCCTAATGGTTACGTGCACATGATTAATTGGATTCGTTAATTACCGTGAACGCATTGTTCGAGGATAGGAAACGGTTTTGATAGACGTGCGATCGGTGGACTGTGCATTTTATTTAAATTTAACATTTATTCAGCTGTTCATTTGCGGCTAAGAGAAACCCATTAATTAAGGAATAAGCATAGATAGAAAGATTTGCATACATTTGTACGTTGTTGGTAAGTAAAAATTTGTCTTACCTCTGACAGAATTGTAGAAGTAACTCTTTATGAAAAATCACGGAAAATTAGCAAAAATGCATAGGTATAAATTTATACAATTTTTACTAGAAATTACGAATGGGTTGTTTTATTTTCATTTCATGGGTATTCTGCAACTGTTTACACATTCGAATATTCCATAAATGTATAAAAGTCCGTAGTCTAATGATTGGTTAACTCGTTATTGGGCTGAAAGTGAAAGATTATAAACGAGGCGACTGGGGAAAGATTTTCAAAGAGATTCGAGTCAGATCGTATATATTTCGTCGTTCGTGTTGTTTTTGTGGAAAGGAGAGATTCCTTTGGGATATCTTGATTAGTGAGGGAGGATTCTGGCGATACAAGGGAAGAGGTAGATAAAGGGAAGAGACATTCAGAGAATCCTCAAAGGCTACCCACCGAGGTCCTGTTTTAGACGTTTTAGAGGTACAGTCATTTAGGAAACAGGATCCTGCGGAGATAACTATTACACAAGATAATGGAACACGTAAATTATAATATCAGTGGAAACATTCTCAAACATAAAACTTCTAAGAAACCTTCCTTTTATCTAATCTTCTTATCAGCTATTTTCTTTAATCTTAAAATTTATACGGCAAACCCTTCGCTTGTTTACCCTATTATTCCCCAAAGTAAAATTTAATTCTTATTCTACGCATTCTATTCTTCTACCAAAATGAAATTTAACGCTGCTTTTATGAATTTCATTTTTTAATGAAACTAAAATTTAATTACTTTACCGCGTAATCCATTCCACGGTCGAAATGAAGTTCAATCCTTTTCCAGTGCAATCTATTCTTCAAACGAATTAAAGTTTAAGACTTCTTACGTTGCTTCTTTCTATTCACCAATTTAATTGAAATTTAACCATTTAACTCTTCTTCTGTGCATTCTATTTTCCAACCCAATTAAAATTTATCTCCTTTGGTATGCACTTTACTTCCCAACCAAACTAAAGTTCCAAACTTTTTGTCGCTAAAATTTCACTCTCCTTTCATTAAACTACTTTCAGCTGTAATTTTCCACTTCCTATCCCAAACTAGCTTTAACTAAAATTTAATTCCCATCCCAAATTAGTTTTAATTAAAACATAACCATCCTTTTCCCAAATTTCGTGCAACTAAAATTTCACCCTTCTTTCACTAAACTACTTTTAAGTATAATTTAATCTTTCTCGTTCCAAACTTTTTTCGACTAAAATTTAACCCTTCTTTCATTAAACTACTTTTAGCTATAATTTTCCATTTCCTTTCCCAAACATGCTTTAACTAAAATTAAACTCTCTTCCCAAGTTACTTTCATCGAAAACGTAACCTCCCCCTTTCCAAATTTTTTGCAACTAAAACTTCACCCTTCTTCCCCCAAAATTAAACCAAAATTTAACTTTCCTCTTCCCAAACTTCTCCCGCCTAAAACTTCACACTTCTTTCCCCAATCGTTTCACCTCTAATGGAACTCTTCTTTATCGAAACTTGCAAGGAACAATCGCCACGTAAGTTACTCTCGCTGAGTACGTTTTCCCGACTGGAAGGAACGCACAGTGACAAATCTTTCGCGCGGGTCGCGTTGTCGATGCGGCGAAGGAATCTCGCGGTGGATTCCGCCGATGCTAATCGCGGCCGATCTCTCCTTTCGTGGCAGTCTCTTCTCCGCACTCGGTTACCTTATCTACCTGGCATCGCTGTGTTCGGTTATAGGCGAAACAGCGTGTGTACACACGGGGACTCGGTCCCAATCGGCGGCAGGTATCTCTCCGATCCGCGAGCGCAGATAATCCGCAGTTATGTGTCTCCGCGTGACACACTTATTCAATTAAATCGACTGCGATACCACGGATCCAATGTGTTCTCCGTGTGATCGAGTACAGGCCGAGCGTTAACCTACATCGTGGCTTCGATTAATTGCATTCTAATAACGAAGTGACGCTTCGCGTGAGCGGAATGAATTGTTAATTGAACGAGAACGAAACGTAAAACGAAATATGTATATCGTGATTTGTTATTCGGGATCAAGTTTGTATACACGCGTCGGCCGGGAAGGTTAGATTGGAAAGAAAAGAAAGTGTTTTAGAATACAGAGTGTGTATCGCGGGCTCATTAAACATCACGCCTGTTGGATTTTTGCCTCGGGCTTTTGACTCGGCTTACAGCAAGAGAGTATCGCACGGCGATAGCGTGAAATCACTTTTACCCGATGCTCCAAGTAATTAGGAGACCGTGTTCTCAGGCCTGAGTTAGAAAAGCGAGGCGGACATCATAAATCAAATCATCGTATTCGTAGAGTATTCTTGAACAACTTATGAGACAGAATTGCTGGGAAACCTTTAACTACAACTGTAATAGCGGTTACGGTAGATAGTAATCGTTAAACGCCGATTCATTCCGTTTAATAGGTTCATTCGGTTGCGTAACAAATACTGTTCGTGACAGAGTCAACCGACTGACATACTCGCGATTCTTGAAATCGAGGAACTTATAGTCGATGCAAAAGCGAGATATATTATCGTCAAAAAATATTAGGCCGCGTGCAGAAAATTCGTTTTAATTATTTGGATATTAAATATTTTACTTAATTTATTTATTTAACCCTTTCACTGCCTAAGGCGTATATATACGATTTAAATGCCTATTAATATCTACAAAAGGCGGATATATAGTGGCATGCAAAAGTATTCGAAATTTTATTATAAGGAAATTCTCTTAACCTGTAAGTCTAATTTTTATGAAAGTTTGTCCGCATCTGAAGCACAATAGTGCATGTATGAAGCATTTTTTTGGTCCACTGGAAATTTCTTTAAGAAGGTGAAATCAAGTCCCGAAGGTTTTAACGTGTTTTTATTTTTTTAGTGCAATTTTTCCCGAGACTTTCTCGCAGTAACATAATAGAGTTGAAAAAATTGAACATTTTTTGCAGAATACTTGTAATAGGTGTTCGAATACTTCTATTCGTCACTGTATAAGCCCCGTACCTTTTTCGTACAATACAACACCGATTAATTCCCTGACTCATCGCATAACGATATTCAGAGATTCATTTTAACAGCCGTGTAACATTTTATCATTTGAAACTTCGGGCTAATTTATTCACGTGTACCTATTTTGTATACGTAAACTATATATACGTACTTTTCATTATGCTCCACGATGTTGTAAAAATATTCCAAACTTTTTGCGAGGCGCGTATTTCACAAAAAGCGCTGACTTTAGGACTGGAATATTAGCGGTGTCCCGTGAATTATGCGTCACGGGTTGCCGTATCTCGTCGGGCTGGTGGAGAGATCCAGCCGGACGAACGAAGATCCTTATTACAGGAAATAGCTTCGGAGTCAGTCATGTCATTAAGTATGCAAGTCGCGACTACAGGGATGGCTCTACCTCCAGGAACGTTCGTGCATCGTCGAAAACTTCTAATCTACCCGCTAGGATACACCTCCTTCATCGTTTATTTCTTCACATTCTCGCTCTATCCTGGAAATAATTACATGCTATTGATCGTTATTGAGCGCCTTCAACCGCCCCGAGCTTTTTCGATTCGTTCCGTTCCGTTCGCCAGAGATAACCGATTATTTCTACACTTCATTTGACCATAATGTGTCTCCTCTCTTCGCCCTTCTTTTATTCTTAGCTATCGTTATTTGGGTAATTTTAACCTTGAAGAATTATTTGCGAGCATACGTTTGCTTGACGTACGTTTGAATGTTTTTGGGTTGACGACGGATACTTAATTTGCCGGTACGTTTAATTGTACGTTAATTCTAGGAGCGTTGTTTCGTTCACGCACATCTGCTTAATTAAACGACGACCTTCGGTCACGGTCTGGGTAACGCTCAGTCTGTCTCGGGCATTCGTGAACGTCGGAACGAAATAATATCGGTAGAACGAGCAAAGTACATCAGAGTATCGTGTGCGGTTTTATGTTATACTATATACAATTTCTTGTGATTATTGTTGATAGAGTTACGCAATCGGAGACGTAAGATTTCGATGTATATGATAATTGAACGCTTAGAAGCGGTAACAATTTACATATCTTTAAAACCAAATTGTTGCAGCAAACACGAATCGTACCAAAAGGCAAGAATTCCACAGAATTTCTTGTTAATAGTTTGCTCTCATTTCGTTGATTCTACAATTCGGAAATTCAAGTTCAATTCCAATGTATCGCGGCTTCAAATTTCTAAATGAAAATTATTCCATCAAATTCGATCCATATCAAGGAGCAAGATTAATTCTTAATAATTTCTCCCATTTCATTAATTCTACGATTCAGAGATTCAAATTTGATTCCAAAGTTTCGGAGTTCTAAATTTCCCATACAAAATTATTCTATTAAACAAAAAAAAAAAAAAAATCAAGAATGCTACATAATTTCTCACCACTAATTGCTTTCATTTCATCGACTCCACTATTCAGCATTCAAATTTGATAGTTGCGTTAAATAGTCGCAAAATCGAAACACATATTAAATTTGTCGCCAGAGTGTTTCAAAGTTTTAAATTAACCCTTTACATTCTGCTGGTGTCGCTACGTAGACACTTATAAATATCCTACAAAGTCACGATTTCTCGTTTCTTGCAAAACAAAACAAATAGAAAACAACTTGCTCCTTTTCCTAAATACGCAGTACGTTAAATTCCCACACGAGAAAGAAGTGCAGAAAACATGTTAGAATTACAACTCGATCGCGCTATTAAAGAAGTTTTGCAGCTCAACGAGTCAACCATTGGTAAGGATCGCGAATCGAATCGAATCGATGCTGGTTGCAATCATCCGCGTTTCGCCAGTCCAAATACGGCCGATCGACGGGTCATTAAATCGAAATCGATGTTTCGGAAACGGAAGGTGTGGGCAATGTGGCGCAAGTATCATGACCAGGTGGGAGGGGCGGCTCGGTGCGACGTAGGTACGTCTTGACGCGCGATCGGAGCGGGCATCAGTGACTCTTTCTCTGCCGGCAGCATCCGATCGTCCCGCGATCTCTACCTCTCGATTCGGAGCGTGTTGCGTGCTCGCGAGCGATTATCGAACCGTGCTGATACTAGTGGTTATCGAAGGATCGCGACATGCGTGCTCCGCAAGCGAATTCCACAGGTGTAATCGATGATCCGCCGATTTCTGGATCGGTAAACTGTGAACTCGTGAATGGAGCAAACTAATCGAGTGACTCGTGATTTCTTTTTTTGTTTTTTTTTTGTTTACTGTGACTATGTGAAACGCTGCTTGCAATGTATTTGCGTATGCTTGTATGCGAACCCAGCAGGATATCCGTGGTTGCACTTTTGGAATACGAGAACTCTTGCAATGAAGAGAGAAGCGTGTGTCGTTAATTAACGAATGAGCGGTAAGAAATTTTTTAATTTTATTTATTTGTGTGGGCGGAGGAAAAATTCATTAGCGTGCGAGTAATTTTATACAGTGTCAATAGCGAGAAATAGAAATACTATATTTTACTAATACATAATGTTTATTATTCAGTTCGGGTCTATAACCGAATTATAGTTGGGTGATTTTATGTAATTAAATAAATCCGAATAAATCTAATGACACGCGGTGGTTATTTGTTATAGAACTTGTTCTATTTATCGGATCGGTGACATGTTTATCAGGATGAAAGGTCCGAATAAACTTAACATCTCTCGAGGAAGCATAAAGTTAACCTTTGAGCGGTGAGCAAGTTTTTAATATCAAATTGACGTAACTTCTGATTCAAGAGTAAGAGAAGTAAGAGAAATATATGTAAAATGTGTTCGATATTCGTAGTCAATTTCAAATACAATTAAAATACAAGAAATTCAGTAAGTAGCGAAGGAAACGTAAACATTTACAATAATCACGCGAAGTCGATTCGATGTGCGTTACCAGTTGAAGATTATTTATTACAGCGAATATAGTAATCAATAATTTGAAATGGAAACATTAAATAGGACGATAATATTCTGAATTCAAGAGTTGATAGGTTTACTGTACTAAGTACAATTTTCTATTTCGTGGGATACGTATTTTAGAAATCGATGTTGCACTTTTTCCAAGACGTTGTTTAAAATTGTTTCTAAAATTGTCTACTTTTGGTGTGAATGGGAATTATGATTGTTGCGTGAGTTTCGAAAGAGTGTTGCTGCAAAGGCTTTCGAGGTGTTCATTGAGAGGTAGGATCCGATAGTTCATTCATTGGATTCAGCTGAACAATATACCCGGTGTCCGATGGAAATTGAAATACATTTAGGGTGCGAGAATCGGGAATGGAATTGAATGAAGTTTTTAAATGTTGTAGCTTCTGCTGCTAATGGAGCGCATTTATGTGCATGTATTTAAGCAGCAGAGAAGCTGATACATATTTATAAAGTGGATGAAGAGCGGACAGGTGAAGTAGCACGTGTAAATATTCAGTGACGTGAGCAGCACTTTACAGAAGCAGCTTACTGCCTGTCTAGGAAAACAGCTTACTAACGTAATATAAACTTCTATTCAAAGTCAAAGTTTGGAGGCCACAATACCGTCCAATTTCTTTCAAATGCCTAAATATTCTTTGCACCTTAACCCTTTCATTGTGGCATCCTTACAATTGGAAACTTCCTTTATGCACAATGGTCCATTAAAGCTGAGTGCTTGGTTCATTTTAATAATTCATAATCATGTAAATTCATATTTTTGTTGACGAGTTTCAAGAAATGGAACCTAATTAAAGAATCGTTTCATTCTCCAAATATAACAACACGTACTTTACTTTGCATACATTGTGCATTTTGCCCATTCAAATTTTCCATTAGTACATAAAAATCCACAGTCAATTCACAATTAGCGAGCTAAGTTTATAAAAACTAGCGACAACATTATTCGCTACTTTTCTGCTACGTAATTTCTGTTTAAATGTTAATTTTCTTTTCTCATCTCGTTTAATACGTAAAATCTTTTCTTTGATATCTTTCTGCATCTTTTTGTATCGTTTCATATCCTTTTGTGTCTCTCTACATCCTTTAGTATCTCGTCTTTTGTATCATGTTGAACAAACGGGCTCATAATTCACAATGCGACTTTATTCGTCTGCTTCGCGGAGGGTTAAATTCCACTTCTTCATTTTGTCTCACAAAAACTTTAATTTGCATAAAGTTTCGCGGTCTACCAATTACAGCCGCGCAATTATACAAAGCGACACTCGCAAGGCTTCGCGTTGAAGAGTCAATCTTCGTTCACGTTAGTAAAAACACTCGGACCCTTTTCTGTTTCCCTTTTTCCCCAACCGATCCCCAGCTTTTCACAGCCCAAAAAGAGGAAGCCGTAGAAGGGGTGGTTCACAAATCGCCGGCGGATAATAATCTCGGTGCTCGAAGCGGCAAGTAGCTAGCAGGTACTCAAAATCGGCCTCGAACGTAGAGAGAGAGACCGGTCCGTAAACACTTGTGTGTACGCGACGTCCTACGGTGACTTCTCGAGGGCTTCCACGGCGTAGCGTACGAGAGCACGCTGTGTGGTCCCCTTAACAGCCTCCGCACGGTCCAGGTTACCAACTCCCCGACCGGATGGAAGGATGAACGAAAAGGAAGGAAGAAGGGTGGCGGTATGTGTGACCCGTTGCTTTCAAGGCGACTCCCTCTCCTAAAGTGATTTACGCTTGGCCAATGGCGCCTTTTGTCTAGCCAACCGGCTGTCAGGAGTGTTTGATTTTCGCAATATATTATGTGGCCGGCGAATTATACTGCGCCCGGGTCGCGGCCATAATTCAACCGCGACGAGATGACGCGACCGATTCTGCGAAGACAGGACCGGAAATACCGTTCCCCGCGTGGTACCGTCGCGTCGTTTATGTTAGAACAACGTTCCCACGGCCACGTGGATGGATGCTTGGGGATTAGGGTTATTTTGATCGATTTTGGGGACCATAGCGATGGACTACGCCAGGCTTGCACAATTTTCGCTATGGAGCAAAAACAAGAAGTCCACTATGCTCCTATTACCCGAAACATATAACTGTCTCGCGACTGTCAACGAGTTGCTGGTAAGTGGTATGAAAAACTGTTCGGAGTTCAAAGAGTTAGAAATGCTTGTTTCTATGACGATGTGACAAATTTTTATTTTGGTTTGCTTCGTCTTAGTTTTCTCTACGGTTATAAAGCAAAACGGCACAACTCACATTGTCAAAGAATTGGAGTTCACTCATTGAAGTTTGTCAGAAAAAGTGTAAGAAAAGAAATCCCTTATGCTCGATGATGAATGCAGTCGAGTCGAAGTCCGATAGATTTAGCAACATCTCTCGAAAACGAAAACTTGTGAGTGGCGTTACGTCGTTTTACTTTAGAATCACAGATATGTAGCGTGATAATAATATAGGAATGACTAGGACGATGAATTATGTGTGAGAAACGTGCAAATGGTTGCTTCTCGTGAGAAGGTGTCGATTTCTCTGAATCTAATTTAGAGAAGGCATAACCGTGTAAGAGATTTTGTTAGCCGAACACTCGGAGCTCTGGTTGGCTTCAATTGATAAGTAATAACAGTCCCGTCCTGTCACAACACTAGCCGATGTTATTCGATGGAATAAGCGTGACCGAGTCGCGGATGCTCAGCATTGAAACGTAAAATAATATTTGGCTGAATCGCGACCAAAGATGAGCTCGCACAATAATACTGTTTTCTCAACAAATATTCTTGCCACCGAATTAAAATACTTCTACTCTAACCCTGAATTCCCCAATACTCAGGCACCTACTTTCCTTCGACAATTGGAGCCATGAATTCCAAAACGATACAAGTACATTTTAATAACAATAACAATATTAATAATTTATTTACGAGCTTGAGAACCAATTTGGACGAAAAAGGTACAAAAGAGAAAAATTTACATGTAAAGCATAAACGAAAAGTAACATTTAGGAAAGATTACAGACCTAAAGAAGAATGAATAGTCAACTCATTCGTATCGTTTCTTAAGCAAATTCTTTGACGCTAGATTTACGGATATTCGCAGTATAATTTCTCGAGTTTCCTAACAAATAGGTACACTGTGTATAAATGTTCGAAGTTAGAGAGTCGAAGAGAGGCTGGAATTAATTACGATGGATATTCGTATCATTGCATCAATCCAAATCGATGTCAATCGCTTAAAATATTATTTACTATTTCTACAATTTCAAATATAAAGTTTCCATAGATTTGCTATTAGAAAAGAGTACAAAGCTGAATTTTGACAAAAGCTATGCATATTATACTCTGCCATCTGACTACAGATATAACATCCAACGGTAAACTCGTGCAGTTTAATAATTCGTGGCTTCAATGTTGCCTCTATCGTACAAATGCTGAAACTTCACCGCGTTCCCCATATCAACGTCTATAAAAATTGTAGCTCGAGTAGCCGGATTTCGTTCATAAAGCGATGCATTGTCTCGGCGTTCTCAACAGCTTATCCCATATTCTCCCCACCACGATTCCACAATAAAGCGTTCGTTAATTAAAACGCGATCACGGCGTTTTAAGAGGTTTCTCACGTGCCTATCGCCTCCGCTTTCCCGTGGGAATCTCGGCGAATTGTCGTGGAATAGACGGATAATTAACGAACTATACGCGATGGTCCATCAACAATGCCCCCTGCGTGGTTGGCAAACAGGAAACGCGGTTAGCGTGTAAACGCGCGTTCCTTCGCGCGTAATTGGGCGCGTGCATCTCAGAGTACTCATCACGCTAAGTGGTCCCGTCGCGAGTCTTATCTTATCGAGGGTGGCAGGGGATTAGGGTGAACAGACTGGCGAAACAGCTATCTTGCTGTACAACATGTTCCTTGAAATTGCTTCTTCAGCTTAGCACTTTTGACTCTTACGCGTTTGTGTGTGTGTGTGTGTACTTAAAACGACTCGAAGAAGTGGACATGAAACGCGAGTTAAAATTGTGGAAAGAAGTCCCTGCACGAAGGTTGTCTTTCACGTCTTACTGTTGGAATGAAATTTAAGGCAGAGGCGCATTGATAATCGCGTCACGTCAAGTCACACGCTATTACGTGATTTCATGTAGCATTGGTAAAGGTGAATTCCCATCGCTTTAAACGCGTTGGAAAGAAATTATAATCGCGTCACGTGACGTGATATCAATGCGTGCTTACCTTTAATTTCGTTAATCCTGGTATACGAATGTTGTTCGATAACAAAAATTTATGATTTCCTATAGTTTTTTGCTTCGTGTTATAATGTTGCAAATTTCTTTTTGATTCGGTTGCATTTAATTGCAAGACTGCATCGAAACGTTCATTCATATTAAAAGTTTTCAAAATGTTGAACGTTTGTGATATGGAATTAAGCTTCTTCCGCGTGATTCGGAATTCATTGCAATCGAAGAGAGCTCAATGCAAAAACCGGTCAGCAGCTCCACTTTGGCAAAAAAAAACAAAAAAAAAACGACTGTTTAATTGATTTCCAGATATGCTGCATTTCGCGCAGCTTAATATGAGAAATTGCAAGGTGCAGTAATTGCGTGCATATGTTAAAGTAACGTGCATTATAATTGGATTAATATTACGGTGAACGACTAGCGAGTAACTAGGCAAGCGAATAACTTCTAATGCTGCTTTGGGAATCGTGGCACGACAAATAGGATGCGAAGAGGTCACGAATGCACCCGGTTTTCGAGAGTGAAACTGCGTTCGAAAGTCCGCGGCGAACGAAAACTGATCTCGTACAAGGCGTCCTTTAATTGGTCACGTTCGATCCGCTTATCAGCGGGGACGCAGGATCGGCGAAACCAAGTATCCCCCGCAAAGTGTTCCCGTGGGAACGATCGTTAATTGTCCATAAAATGCACTCTCACCTTGCGCTGTGCTAAAAGCAGAACCGTGTTCGCCACTGGAGAGTTACGTATTCGCCAGAGGACAACGATCATCCCAAAGAAATAGCCATCCCTTCTCCGCGTTCTGTTTCTCTTCTCCTTTAACTTCTCCCTTTCGATAGTTACCAAAAGGTAGCGGAGAACCTTCGTTAGCGCTAGAACCATCGGCGAGTGAATTATATTACGTTGTTCCGGAAAGTTGGTAGAGATATTTTAGAAATCCTCGAAGGTGATACGTGCACGTTGACATTTTAGTAAATAATTTTACGCGTAGTATTTATTGTTCGACAATTGTACGACTATTAGAAAGCTTCGTAATCTACTTTTCCATAGCGTTTGCACTGGTTGCACATTTTCTTCGTTTGAAGTGAACCGATGCAAGTAATTCTTCTAGGTTTCTAATTCATTCAATTTCTGGCCATTATTGAATGATAATAAATACAGTGAATAGTAGAATATCCTAGACAACGATTAACAATTTTTGCTATCTCATTATTGAAACGTTAGGTTGTTTAATGTTGTCCAATGGGGAAACTTGACTTTGCTTTCAACTGTGTATTGTCCATTACGTATTGAATTTTAAGTGGCCCAGGTAGGAATGGTATTTGTTCAGATTAAGAATTATATTATTTAACTAAAGTTCATTAAAAATAATCCTCTTCCAGTTGCGCAACAGAATCGAATACTATTAAAGGTGTTATGAATTTTCAGGACAACCCAATAATTATTTGTACCAAAGAAGTAAAAATGATAGAAGATTAAAAAAGGTGTACGATGCAACTGAAGTGAATCTTTATTCGTATTTTGGTACAGAAAATCGCTGAACGCTCTCAAAAACGTAGCGTTGCAAATTATATATTTTTTATGGTAAATTATAGCTACCCGTTATTTTGATAGCGTTAGTAGTTGTAAAGTTAGAAAGTTGCTAATATGAACAAAGTTACAGCGATAAAAGAGAGAGAATCCGAATTATAGTATCTTTATGTAGGAAAGTAGAGTTACGATAAGGATATTAAGAGTAATTAACGAGTAAATTGGCGCTTAAAAAATTGTAATCAGTGGTTTAATAAGGATGCAAATTATGGCTTCAGAGTTCCTGTAACCTTCTGTTAATTAGGATCAGAATTAATTTGCATAATTGAATTTGCAGGATGCAAGACTAATTGGAGCATCAAATCATTAAGGATTATAATGAATTTCGAAAAAAGCTCTAGGGACCAAAAATTATTGAGATATTTTTACGTAATTCCGTAGATTTCAAGAACCACGATTTTAATGTTAGAAATGCACGGAATCAAAAATTATGATTAGCCTGTGGATATTTACGCAAATTCAAATTCTTACAAATAAAATTAATATAGTAAGGGGTTGTTTCACCCTCTAAATACAATAACTTGTACTTTACTTTGAATATTTCATATATGTTTGTACATCTCATGTATCCTGTGTCTGTTTGCACATTGCAATTTCCCATAAATGCATAAAAATCCGCAATCCAATGGTAGCATAAGCATAACTTTTAATCCAGTACATTCCTAGCGTTAAAATTGTAATTTCTAAAATCTACGCATCAAAATCTATTAGATTGGTGCACGCATCTACATTACACCAATTTTCTTCTTCTTCAATGTGATTTATTACAATTAACCACATTACAAAATTAAGACAGTTATACTCATAAAAGTACATCAAAATTTTACGTTCTCCGGAGGAAAAGTTAAACCCAACAAATTCCCAGCATAAACAGAACGTTGCAATCTTTTAACCTAACAAGCGACTCATTGTTCAGATTTCTCCTCCACCTTTGCGACAAAATAAACAAATATAATCACGGAACCGGCAAACGCAGGAAAAGTAGGTGAAAAAAGGCGGTGGCCAGTAACACGATAAAGAATCGAGGGAGTCGTTTAGCAGTGTAAACATTTTATTACACGTCAGGGACGCTTGTATTCCCGCGAGCCGACCGAATGAATCGCGGCATTCCTCCGGCGGAGCATTGCCGTGGAGAAGACCCCCTTTTCCTTCTCGTTCGAGAGCAAACAAACCGTGTATCTTTATTACAGTAATAACTATAATCTCGAGTCCCAGCGGAGAACCCTTCCTTCCATATACGATACACCCAGGCGGGTTCTCTTCCTCGAAACTGCGTAATCAGTTGCCGTCTACTTCACTGAAAGCTGCTCTCCTCACTTTGAATCACCTTATCCGACGTACGGTAGGCAACCGTGCTCGAGCACGTCGCCACAGACACACGTGCAAAAGTCGATGTTGTGTTCACTGTCATTAGAGCGCGGAACGCGATTAGAGTTGAAATAGACTCGGCCCGATACAAACAGCTCGCGATCAAATTGATTCGGCTGCAATTTTCCATAGCTCTACCGCATCCCTTCTTCCCTTTCGTGGCTTCATTTCATGTAAACGCGCGGTGCTTCGTTGGGGGTAAGTGGTTCGTCTTTTTGCACCGCGGTTCCGACAATTATATCGTTGCTCAAGGAGTATGATTTAGGTAGCATCGCTGTGTTTTGCGAGACTCGAATTATGGGTTCGTTTTACGAGGTATTTTTGGAGCACTGTATCCCGGTTTCGATCCACTCACTTTCGGATTATCTCTGTTTACTGTGATTGTTGCTAACTCGAGTAACTACGCCTAACTCCACATTGGACGAAGAAATGAAAACCTTGTAACAAGAGGAAGATAACTTCACTTTGAACAGTTTCAAAGAAATTGAAACTCAACGCCTTTTCTATATTTCGATCATTACTCTTAACCCTTTCATAACTGAATTATCTTCTTTTTCGTAGAATTTGTCACTCTAATCTACCAACTGAAACACATGCGTTTCACTAATCAAAAAAGGGACAAGTCACCCCCAAGATCAACCCCAAAACATCTCTCTCACATTAAACGTCCCGCCGCACTTTCAACTACTCTTGAATCACTCTTGAATGACATCAACATTCACGCTAGAAATCCACTCCAACGCAATTGGCTTCGCCTCTGGTTACCGAACTGGCGAAATCTGCTAGCCTTCAATAATTCTTCGAGCAGCAGACGACGAGACGAAAGAAGAAAACCGCCATGGCGCAGGGTTCGATGGTTGGCAATCGAAGAGGCTCATTAATTTCACGTGAGGATTTACAATCGGATGAACGCCTACCGCATGTGCGTGTTGCCGCGCAATCGTTTCACGGGCGTAAAACTCGCGTGGCCAGGATACGGTATTTTATACAGCGGATTTCATTATGCTGTCCACGTGAGGGGTGGCACATGAGAGAGCGATATATCCGAGGGATTATGTTTCGCTCGCGGTTCTTCTCGTTAAGACATTCGCGCCTGTTAATGGGCCGGCGTTGCGCATAAGCGGCTTTTACGCGAGCGGACGCCATACATGGCGCGGAAGCGGCCAGTTCGCTCGTAAAATATGACACGTATCTTCTTATTAGGAGTAAATTGTATCCTCATTATCTGGCGCGCTTCTACTTGCGCCGCCATCTCTTCCTGTCTCCTTTCCTCCCGCCGATTTTCTCCCCGTTCGAGACCCATTTTCCTTTTATTTAATCGCGATCTGGCTCAGGTGGCGCGGCCACTCGCAGTCGGATTGCACGGAATATTAATAGTCTCGGTGTGCTCTCTCCTTGTTTGTTTGTCATCGCTTGGCTACTCGATCGTTAGCCGATGCCGGAAATAATCTTGTCGGTTGGATGGTGAAGATATCGAGAAGTTCTGAGATAGTATCCAATCGGAAGTATCTGACCGAGAAAGAAGTAGAGTCTTAGATTTAACCCTTTCGTTAGTATCAGCGTTATTTATGAGCTCTACCGGTTAATTTTGGTAATTAGAAACGCTATTGCGGTGTCTTGAAGCGCTTGGAATTTTGTATTAAGAAGAATTGGAAAGAATCGAAAGAAGAATGTGAATTCGATGCAATGCAATTCAGCATTTTGATATGTTCTGCGTATTCATTGATTAAAATCCAGCGTAGTGAAAGAGTTAATAAGAGGTGGAAAAGGTGCAAAAAGGAGCGCAATACGCAGAATCTTTGTAAAGTGATACGAAATATTCAACGCACAATGGAAATCATAATATTTAGAGAGTGGAGCAATCCTTCATTTAAATCCAATTGCTTCAAACTTGTTTATAAATACGTGAATTTGTATTCTGCTAATTATGAGTAAGCAAAATGAGAAGTGATAGCAGAAAGAGAAGCATGGAGAGATTGACTGATTGATTGCCTCGATATATGGTGTATGTTTTTGGTTCACCTTTCATGCAAGACTTTACGGTTCTCCTGTCTAGTTATAAAGGAGATTTCGCTCATATGAATTCATAGCAACAATTGAATGTATATGTATGCACGAAGGAGATGTTTGCAACGCGGATACGCAGATCGATTGTTATCAATCGATCTGATTCGTTAGCGCGAGTGCTGTACTTATACTTACCCATAATATCGGGCGGGTGCTCGCGTAACCCAGCATTCAAATCACCGGCTGCGTGCCACCGCTCGATAAAAATCGCTCGCTACATTGATCGCGCGTAATTTATGAACCGCGGTGTGTTGGACATACCAGAGCGCTTACATAATTTATGAAATCGTCATGTAATATCTGGCTAGTCCTCTATTCGAACGTGTTGCGCCACAAAAATCGCGTCCCGCTTGTCTGTCACTAGATTTTCAGCCGAGACTCGCAGCAGCAGATAAATCACCTTCAATCTAACGTTGCTCTCTACGTTCGGCCAGATTTGATTATTTATTAGAATTCATAGACGGAGAATTATGGGCCATTGTATGCAAAGTAGCTCTGCTCCAAAATACTCCTCCGCAGTTCCACTTAATGCGAAAGATTTCAGTTATATATGCAATTTCAGAGCTACTCGAATACAGTATGGATGATTTTAGAGCAGGAGTGCGAAACTCGTGAACGAATATGGATCATTAAATACAGTATTGGGCAGGGAAGGGCGGGATTCTAGTTGGATAATGGATAACGCAGAAAAATTAGGATTAGTACTTGTTCCGGTCATTAAACGATAAGAATTTATTCGAATAAGAAATTAAAGGTTATTCATTAAAGGTATACAAAATAAGAAAAGATTATTCGTATTAAATTCATCGGAAGATTTATTCGAATAAATTATTCGGTAAGAAGTTCTTTACATTACATTATATTATTATATGAACGCTAAAGTTTTGGTGGATTCGACCATAAATGAATAAATTGCATTGTATCGCTAAAAATAATTTATCGAATCAATCAGATAGTCGCTGTTGCTTTACAATTTTTGTATATCGTTTTAGTAGCAATTACATCTGTCATGAAACACGCATCTGAATTTTCCTCAAGAAATAGAGTCACGTTTTTCATGCGATCCATTGAAAATCCATCAAAACGTTTGCATTCATCCAACGCATTGCAGAAATAGATAAAGTAAGAATATGTAAACAGCACCAAACGTGAAACATTTTTGTAAACTCTATTGAAAACTTGCAACCTGTCATCTAGCACCATTAAACTTTTATACCAAATATTTATAGATTGATTTATATATAAATCCTATTATAAATAAATACGATTATAGTAGAGTAAATTCAATCTTTTTACGCGTATGAAAAAATGAGAAGGGGGCCGAAAAGTCATAAACCAGTGAAGATTGGTAAACCTTGACATTGTTCTATAGGAAACACTAATATTGTAAGGGATACATTATACAGTGAACTCTGAGAAATGATCGAAATTCAAAGATCGTCAACAGTGTCCTCTACAAACTTTCAAGACCTCCGCACTCTCGAAATGTACAGAATCGCCGGACGCCCCGAGTATTATCATGTTCTTTACACTGTTGCTAACAAAACATGAACAAATGGTTGTGGCAGGGCTGATAATAGCCTGGCATTTCTCACGCCCAAGAAGACAAACTCTACCTGCCACATGTAGGCCCAATCTAGGGCAAACGTTCCACGGATTCGTTCACCCACTACATTACTCCAAACTAATTGGACGCTCTTTCGAGCAACATTAGCGTACCGCTGGTCTCGCATACATTATCCGTGCGTAACGTAACTGTTTAAAAGCATTGGGAGCAATGATCCTTTCGCGTTGAAAATTGTTTCTCTCCCACGGGCGATCGGAGTCGATCCATTCAGAAGGATCGAGACGAATGTCGTTCGGTTCTGTTTCGCGATCGCCAACGAGAAGGAGAATGAGCCCCTGGGCGGTGCGATTACTCACGAAAGACGTTGATTACGGCTACGGCATACTTACCAAAGCTCATCATCACCAGAGCGGAGCAATAAAACGCGACTGTGTGGCTAAATTTCGGCGTAGCTTCCTCGTTCTTTTTGCGTTTCGCGCTGCCGACCACTATTTTACGGCCTGTTAAAGGCTCGAGTAATTGTTCCATTCGCGATGAACACTTGTTTCCGAAGATTGATGGCTGCTATGTCACTCGTCGCACGATGAATCGCTTCTTTCCTTTCTTCGCGTTGCGTCGCGTATAGATTTTCGAGCAGAAAACACGCGCGAACCACTCGCGGCGTACTTTCGTTTGTTTCGTCGAATTCCACGTTACGCAACGTGTTTTTTTTTTTTTTTGAACGTGTTACATGTTTGCCGGAGAGAAGGAGGACGCTCCGGAGTTTGCTTTCTACCGTAAAATTTGGGTATAATTGCGAGCAATTTTTTCACCTTGCGTAATCGAGACTTCTCGCTTTTTTTTTTTCTTTTTCGTGGCCGAATTTTTTGTACACCTCGATGTCACGCGAAACGCGCACGATCAAAATTCTGAACGCGTACTTAAGCAAGTTTTGTGGAGAATTTCGCGCACGGATTCGCGTCATTGTGGCTTCATAATGTATTCAAGAGTTTGAAAGTTTTCGATGGTGGGTTGACTCGTTCGATAAGCACGGCACTAGTCACGGGGAATAATTGATTAAAAGTCGTTCATCGGTACTTTTTTTGTAGGTGTCCATGCATAATCGAGACGGGAACTCCCACTGTTTTGCATTCATCCGCGAAAGTGTTACGGCACACTTCTTTATAACGACCCCGACTGAATAATGAACGGCGAAACCAGCACGATTAACTTATAAATCAATCCTCATTAAACCGGGGACATTGAAAGCTTCTAGATTTCTCGGTTTGATCGTGCAAGCTCAACGGAGCCTCTACCCGATCCTCCAGCGAGGAGGTGTCTATAAATACGCGCGAGATGCGCTTCACGGTGTCCAGTAACAATCCCTCGTGCACTTGTACCGTGTAGCTTGGTGTAAATCAAGGGTAGCCGACGGTAATCCTGCCCGACATCAGACTGACCGATAAACCGAATGATGTGCCCATCGATGCGAAGAATCGAGCCAACTTTCTGCGACAGGGAGCCACGGATTCCCGCGTGGGTGACCCATCTCCGATGCTATTGATCCGAGTTCTCTCGCCTTTGAATACCCTCACCTGAGTTATCGTGCCGAGTTCCAGCCTGTAGTTTCAGCCAAGAACACGATAAATCCTTCGGTTCGAAGTACACGGATTCAACGTAGAATCGTGCGATTGAAATCGATTGCAATTACAAGTGAAACATCAACCCCTATTTTCGCTAAAACTTATCGTGTTCAACGAAGGCGTTCAAATGGTGGAGGATTAACAATTTAATTTTAATTTAACAAATTCAGTGTTTATTTTTAACTAGATCGAGTACCTATCCTGCTTTAAATATAATTGATATTGTTCTCTAATATTTACGCTTTGGAAAATAAATTCATCAATTCATTTTTGTGTCTCCGAATTAAAACTGTACATTAAACTTATTACAAAAATAGTGAATTACTTGTTGATACGCCTAATAATATTCTTTCTTAAACAAATACTAGATCAGTGAATGCAGTGAATAATAGGCGATTGTTTCTTATTCTGCTACCCACATAGCAACTAAAGAAAACATGCGTACAGATACCTTCTGCACGAAATAAAACGAAGCTTAAGCATCTTTCGAGATGTCATATTAACGAAATAGGCAAACAAACGACTTACACCGCTTTCGCTTTTAACGACACGAACATTGCGTGCACAAGTTATACATTATATTTATTAGGTACTGTCGTTCGACTGCTTTTTATTATTTATAACAGCTTCCATAAAACTATTCCTATTTCAAAGCCCTTAACGAACCACGCAATCGTCCCCATGATAGAACCTACACCGAGGGGCCATAAAACTATCGTCAAACCGTAGAACATACCCCATAAACTCGCAGAACTACTCCAAATAAGGACGAAAGGGAGATGAAGCACCCCAGGGACGGTAATAAGAATTTGAGTCTCAATGGATCTCCCAGCTAAGAGATGATGTTCCTGGTTCGACGTCCTTTCCATCTCGTCCGTGCCGCGAATGTGGGACGATAAAACGAGACTCCAGCAGCCAAACGAGGCGGCATCGTAAAACGTGCGTTTTCGGGAAGGTGCATCGTTACGGCGAGGAAAAGGTCTTCATTGAGTCGAAGAAGAGGAACAGCCATTGTCGCCGCTATGTGGGACAAAAGTTTCCTCCTCTAATAAAACGATAAATGGTGGCTGCAAACTTTGTCACCGCAATCTTGACGCGGCAGGTGTCGCTCGAGGACATAATAAACGAGAGCCTGTCTTTCATAACGACTAGACTTTTGCAAGAGTATATTGTTCGAAGTGTGAATTCTTCTAACTTGGTTACGATTCATTGCAATTATCCCATGGTTCTATGATTATTTTATTATTTTTGAATGTTAGGGTTAGTTGATCGTTGCCTTCATATCATGTCACGTACAAAGAGTTTGAATTTTGTAGGTAGATTACGAATTTGTATGCCCACGCGTATATTTAGAAACAAAATTAAAGGAATGAAGGCTAACTAAAGGGTTGCTGCATCGTTGATATACAGTAACGTGTACTTTGTCTTATGTATTTTGTATATTTCATATGCGATGAGCATCCGTACATTTATGGACATTTAAATTGTTCAAAAATGGATACACATCCACACTCCACTTCATATTACGTTGGAAACAAAAACTAGAAGCATAATTGTAGGCAACTTTTATTTAATAACACCCAATCTTATAAGGCAAAGCCAGAATTGTAGCACAAATTTGCAAAAAATTGTACGGTGCATTATCCAAAATAATTCATACATTATTGCATTTAAGGGATGCAATAAATTTCTTTAATTATGATTGTAAAAATACAAATTTGCATACAAAGTTTCTTGCAATGATCAAGATTCCACGTGTCTCTGCTTTTACTGATTGGTAGAAACACTTTACCGTCTTCCACTCTTTCCAATACATCCGTGTCGCATATGGAAAACATTTCCACAGTTACCAATAAAACATCGTCACACGCAGAAATCAAAATCGAGTACCTTAATTTGCGAAACTACCCCGTTTTACGCTTTTCCCCGTCTGTCTCCACTATTCTAAAAACATCACCGTTGCACACTTTCGACTCGAATTTTGCTACATCTCCCATTGGCTCTTACGCTTGGCGATTGATTTCCCATAACAAGTAAATACTTCACACGCTTCTCGAACCCTGAAACACCCAACGCCTACGCGGACAACATTGCAAACGCAACTCTTTAGATCACGACCCCGTGATTTCGCATGGCCGAGGAGAGTCAGCATGCAGAAAAGGTGTCCATATTAATTCGCGGCGGCGCGTTATCGGGCATTCCCCGTTCGCGATAAGATCGTCCGCTCTCGTGAGAAGATGCACCGCAGGCGGAAACGGCTCGCGCCACGAACCTAAATACCTGACGCCGTTAGGCGTGTGTTTACACGACTCGACGTGTTCACGCGATAAAACGCAAGCCCTGGACGCGGACGCGTCTCTCGTTTGCACACGCTTGCACCTGCACGCGTGATCAACGCTGCACGCCGGCCACCGACGCTATTTGATCGTAGTTCGCGGCCCAGTGACCCGCAAAACCCCGCGCGCTTATTAACCAAGGTTCCGTGTATCCCTTAACGGGATGCTGGGGCTAAACGCTGCCTTCTATGAGGCGAACTTTAATAGCTTCGCGATGGTTCGTTTACGCAAGAATACAGATGGAAGCTGAGGGTTATTTTGTTGCTCGTAAATTGTTGTTCGCGTGACTTTTGTGCTAATGATAAGTAGTTCGAGTGTTACTTTGTGGTCGCTAAAATGATGTTTATATTGGGCAGCGCTTGGTTGAACGATCGATTTGTTCGACTTCGAGTTATTTAACCCCTTGTCCTACAAATTTTGTATTATTGCACTTATGTAAGCTATCATTATCAGGTTACAGTTCTCACATTTGTTCAAAATATTAAAATATTCTGCATAATTTATATTTAGTGATTCTTAATCTGCTGAAGAGAAAGTAAGGCTAAAATAAATGGAACATCGTATCGCAAGCAGAATTTATCTTAAATAAGTCTATCTATAATTCGTGCCACGAGTGTGACTCGTAATTGTAAGCCAAGGGGTTAAAGTGGTTCATGTAAATACTAGGCACGATGTCAACCAGGTTAAAACGATTTCTAATCGTGCAATTGAAATGAAGTTCTCTCGTCTGTTTTTTGTTGAACTTCTGTTGAGACGTTCATGCTTTATCAGGTTCTGCGTATACTTTCCTCCACTATATATTTATATAATCGCGCAAAAGTGCTATTGAGTAATAGAAATCCTAATCTAGTTGAGCTCAATTAAATAGTACTTAAATGGTAAAACAAATACATCGATGTACGAATACTTCTTGTAATCCTCGTAACTGCTAAGAAACTATTTGATCAATTTCTCGACTCACCGCAGGTGTTTAGATACTTAAGGTAGTTAGGTACAATTATATCAAATTTTACATCACCATTACATAATAATTGCAATCACACGAAGGTATCGTTAAGTCACGCCGAACTCAACACGGTTGAATCCACCGGGTTAAAAACCAGTGATAATCTACACGGATTCGCGCCAATATCGTTCGTAACCGCTGCCCGTATTATACGAAACACGAAAATCTAGCATCGATATTTATAACTTGGTCGATGAATCATCGATGCCAAAAGCGTGTTTTATTCTTCGAGTAGCTAACGTTCTCGCTGGTTACTTTCTACTCGCCCGATCGTCCCGCTTCCCCGTCATACGTCTCTTGGTAATCATCTTCCAACGGTCGGTCGCAATTACCGGCACACTTTTTCAAACGTCCGGCCAAATCGCGGCGAATTAATCCATCCCACTCGCGGCGTTCCTCTCGCGCGTCCACGCCTCTGTGTTCGATCGTCTTTCCACCTAACGCGGCCCAGTGACCCGAAAAAACGCAGCCCCCACGATCCGAGTCGTTTCTTGGCCCCTCCACCAACGGAAACCGCGGCCGGTTCCTCTCTTCGAGTCCGTCGTTGACGACGGCGATGGGCCACCGTGAGGATGGCCGATGACTCTCGCGTTCCTCCCTTCCGCGTGCTCTTTTTGCCGAATCGGAACATTCTCTCCTCCGGCTGCTCCCGTTAATTATTCTCGCGTACTTACTTTTCGCTCGCCGCCACGTCCCATCGCAACGATGAATCATTAATCACGCGTGGCACACTCGTACCAGCGATCTAATTATCGGCTAAAAGAGCACGCGGAACCCTCCGGGGTAACGCGTGCTCGACAGGTGAACCCGTCTCTGGGGAAATGATATTTCCCTCCGCTCTGGAAAATTCACCTCGCTGATGCTTTATTCCACCTTTTATTATTTGCCCCAGTCTATCATTCCCGGTTGTTTGCTGGTGGATTTTCTTCTGTTGGAAAAATAGGAAAGTAGTAATAGTAACAGAATTTAAACGGAATTTTTCCTGGTCCTGAAATTCTTTGTAAATTTTGCCTCGATGCATCTTATCCTTCCTTAACCCTTTGCCTTATAATAACTAGTTACATTCGCGGTGTTACTTATAGAGTAATGACGATAAAAACGCGCTGCATTTTTTAATACACTTTAATTAATTTCTTTCTAATTTGTAAAATTGTAAGATCGAGGACTATTAAGTACAAATTAAGTATAATATTTTAGTGTTTTGCATTTGTCTCGCTGTTGTGAGCAAAAGTATCCAACATTTTAGTGAATAATCTTCGAAAAATTCATAAGGCAAGGGGTTAAGACACCGATTAATTCTAGGTGAAGAACAACACATCTCCGTCAATTTGTGTCAAATTTTGTAGAATTTTTTGGAACACTGTGGAATATTGTACAATTTCGTACAATTTTCTAAATACTTAAAGTCGCCTTTATCTCACGACATTTGTCCCCAAACTCCCAACACCATCGAACAATTATATAATACCCGTTCATAATTAATCATGACAAATTACAAAGTTGTACCTACTTAGAAAATTCTCAAACACCGCCGTTACGTAAATATGTTCAAGTGGGATGAATAGCGTGGAATGAAAGGAAAGCAACAAAACGGGTGAATCGTCCTTTCTCCCCGTTCGCTAATAAATTACTCGAATTTGATACGCGAGGAGTATTTATTACAGGAACGCGGGAGCACGTAAAACGGCCTAGCGTGTCGTGTGTTCGAACGTTTCACTCGCGGTTTACTATGACGTTCATAAATAACCAGACCTCCGCCGTGGAGCACGGAACGGCCGTGATCGTTCTTAATTATTTAACGAATCCAGGCAGACGCTAATTACTCACTGTCCTGTCGCGTTAAATTCTGTTGCTACGTGTTCGAACGCAGCAAACGCGGAACTTCAACTATGCGACCACTCGCCAATTTTTAGTTGCAATTATCGTATATCACATCTTTGAGTTCCAGGCAAATCAAGAAGTTTTCCGGAGCTTCCTTCGAATTTTTAGGTTTCTTGCAAGCGAGCTTAAAAGTTTCACTTAAATAAGACTTGCACATGAAATTAGAAACTCTAATAAGTATCTCAAAATTTTGCCAGATTTTTTTAAAGCCTAGAACAGTAAAAAATTAGTGCTGGAACTGAAAGTCTCGTGGGGACAGTGTTAGTAAAAAATTCATTGTAGAGACGCAGGGTTATTGTTCTATTGCTAATGTTGTTACTTGTTACATTACCTATCACTGAGAGGATGTCAAGAAAGTCGCCGGCGTTAGGAAAAATTAGTCGAGAAAGTAGGAAGATGATTTTCAATTTCTTGGGCGTAAAAGGTCAGACACGGGTTATTCTAAAGGCACAATTGTGTCGAGGCAACGTGCAGCATACGGAAATAACGCACGCGACGCACGGTGGTCAAAATGCAGATTCTACAAAGTGAAGTCACGCCTTTAAGTAACCTACAGACGCTGATGCAAGTGATGGGTGTAAGTCATTTCTTCTCGCATCGCTGTAAAACACATTGAAGTTGCAGCATTTTGTGAGCCATTAACTTAAACCCATCTCTTACATCGATGCCTATATTGCACGTTTTGCAAGAAAACAGCGATTCCTATTTTAATTTTATTCACAGAAAAATGGGAATAATTACTAGTCATCGCGCTATGAAAATTTTTCATTACAGTCTTGTTTTTATTGTGAAAAAATAAAGAGATTGTTTCAGGACAAGATTTATGTACGTAGGTATTTATAAAAGGTATGATTCGGTTAAAAGTAACTTTGGAGAAAAAGATCCATTCAGTACGAATTTTCAAAGAATTCTTATCGTTCCTTTTCTAACAATAAGTGTAACTATTACTGACTGATTACGATAACAATAGCTGTGATTACAGTAACCGAATTCTACTATAGTAGATAATACGCATGAAGTTAAAAACGAAAGAATTTACTTTCGTTTAGACAACGGAACCTTTGGAATCCTAACAAGAACTCAACAAAGAAGTATATAAGTATACGAAATTGGTGGCTCTATTACCTAAACACATTATTGTCTCGCAATTAGTGCCAATAATCATGGTTCCACTGCAAAATATATTAATCCAGTAATAGGAATTTTTCATTCCACTAATAATTAACTTATTCCGCTGTTGCAGGTTTTATCCTGGTTGTGCAAAAAAGGGGAGGACGTGCTATCGAAACACGCGCAGCACTCGGCGACGACTTTAACAGCGGCGCGGCTACACGAGAGAGAATTCGAGAAGTTCTACTTCACGTCGATGGTGAGTAAACTGCAGCACGTTTACGTATTCATACCGATGGGGAATAATGGTATCGAAAGCAGTTCAGGATCGGCCCATATATGTCCCGAGATTTCACTTTTTTCACGTCTCATCGAGCCTTTCGTCACGCTTCGATACGGAAGAAATTCCGCACGAGAGTCGGCTGGAATAACTGAAAGATAATAAAAGCCTCCTTTGTGGTCGGCTGCAGAGATCATCGCCAGTTTCGCAAACTTCCTCCTTCGCTACCGGCCGAATCGGGGAAAAGATACGCGTGCTTCGTAAGCAAGAGAAAAAAAAAGAGCGAAATATGGAGCTATATTAGCCTCGCCTTTAAAGGAAGGCGTAGTATGGTTGTTTGGCGGTCGATAGATTGGATTTGATCGGAGATAGGAATTTCATTTAGCCAGATTTGACAATGACTTTCGGATTTTGCTCGAACAGCGAAGACGCGAGAAAAAGATTGCACGCGCGCGTGGAAGTTACAATAGGTAATTCGCCGAGCACAATTTCGATAGAGGAAGGTGTTCTAATTTTAAAACATGGGCGCAATTTTTTTCTCTTACGATCAACGAAACGTAAGGTAACGTATATCCGAAGTGATTGACAGTAATGAAGACGTAAACATTGGGAAAAAATTTCACGCTGATCTATAGATCCTCGCTATTTTACCGACAGCTATTCCGTCGATAATGAAACTTCTTTCAATTTAAAACCTCCAATAAAAAATGCTTCCGGTGCAAAAAAGAAATGGTACAATGGCGGGCTAAACTTGCGTGAAACTCATCGTGAAACAAAGCAGAATAAAGGAAGCGGTTTTTAGTAACGATACAAAAGAAACGAATCCTCGCCGTAGATCTTCTAGATCACGAGGGATCGGTAAGTCGATTTCTAGTCAAGTGGTGCCGTCTATAGCCTCGTGTTTTAAGCCTCTCGCTGCAATACCGACGGTGAAAGTACCGCGCAAATTGAAACTCTTCGAAGACCGTGGCCGCTAATGGCAGCGATTATTTTTCTGCCGTGACCGGAGGCGAGTATTTAAATCGTTGGAATCTCATTTGCGCCCAGTAATGGGCAGATCGAATCGTGGCCATTAATTCAAAGACGCGAAAGCGTCTCGGCAGTAACTTTCGCAATTAGAAACGTACTAGAGGGAGTCGATTAGCGGGCGCAAGCCTGAGTGGATAGCAATGTCTGGCGTTATCAATCGATCGTGCAAGCCCGTGTCCGGCAACGACGCTTTCCGTTCGCTGATAACGGGGCCAACGCGACAACGTGACCTCCGCTTTCTGCGTTTCCCATTTTCCCGATAGCCGATCGCGCAAGTACAGGGGAACCTTGAATCGCAATTAAGTAGAGGTAGAATGATCCATTCGGCCGAGTTGTCGCCGTTTATCGAGGAAACGCTTATCACTGGACACGGCGTGGGTGGAACGCTATGCCGTTGGCTAACTGCGATGCAATAAATTTCCTTATATAGTCTTGGAATGGGTTTTTGCGACGAATACCACTTTGTCGCTAGTTTCGATAAATTGGACTTGGAAACAATGCAGCGCTATTATGTTGCCCGGATATAAATTGCGGTTTTTACTGCTTCTTTGCTTAATATATCTTTTTGTTAACCAATTTTAGCGACTGCTGCTTTTAGTTACACTTAACACTTGTGCTCACGTTTTTGAACTGCGTTTACCTTTTTTTCTTTTTATTTGTAAGGAGTATGCATTTTATCAGCACGTAAGATCCTAATGAAACCCCTTTAGAAAATCAAATTATCTATTCAGTCTAATCAAACGAAACTTGAGTATAGTTACAATTTTAACAAATCAATAAACGGAAAGACATCGTTAGATATTAACTGTTGATTCTTATTTTTGTGTTTAATGTTTTCTGGCTATAAACGACCATAATAAAATATGATTGTCGATAATATAACCGTATCGATTAAAGTGAATCTAAACATTAAACGCAAACTCCTATATTATTAGTCAAATAAATTCGTATCATGGTAATATTCTCGTTATTTATACATACCACTGTTTACCTATTTTTCGAGAGCTTCGAATCGTAAAAGAAGCACAATGTTTCGTGTCTCGAGAATTCGAAGCATCTCGAGTTTCGAGGGGTTTCTAGTATCCCATCTCGTTGTACCACGATTACAGGGACACCCTTATCGATTTCCCTACTTCATCGCACTGTACTCGACTTTCCGCGCGCAACAAGCGAACCCGAAGAGGCGCAAAAAAAAGCGCCACCGAATTGGTCGCCCAATTAATCGAAGGGGCGATCAAGGAAGAAGCGAGATATAAATCCCGAAGAAGCGAGCAGCACGTTAATTAATCATGTAGCACCCGCTTCAATTATCCGCGCTTCGTGCGCCCGTTGCACGTTGTTGGATCATTATCCAAAGTGCGTCGGACGTTTTTTCTTGGCCGCGTCGGCCCAATGACCCCCATCGGCCCCTACCCACACGGCCCTGTCATAATTGTCAACGATGATCGAGAAAACCGTTTATTTGGGTCGGCCGAACGGAACTGGAACGTATCGCCGATTTATTATTAAGCGATCGGTGCAGCGCCGCGCCACGCCGCCAACCCGATATTTGGAGCGTCCAGTTAATTGCGAGACGTCCAGTTAAAGAGCGTATCAATCGAAATGATCGTAAATTAATTCGACGATAAAGGTACCGGTGAACGCGGACCGGTCCGATGCGGATGAAAATAGGACCTCTTCGGGCGTACGATCGGCATCTCAGCCACCCCTCTTGGTCCAGATGCATATACTTAAGATCAGCTGGCAAGCGTTCGTGTGAAAATTCATTTTGGAAAGTTACTTAGCCGGCCGATCGTTAGGGAAAGGTATTGCAAGATAAAAGATAATTGTTGAACCGCTCTTGGTAAAGAATGTTTAATAATGAAGGGACGACTTTTGATGGCTTTGGGCTGGAAAGTTTATCGGGCGTAGGGCAAGCGTGGGGATTATTGCGGCTTTTTTACGAAGGCGAACTTTGATTGAGAAAATGAAACCTTTACGCGGATAAATTGACAACTCGTAGCGTGTCATTCTTTAACGCGGATGTTTACCTATACTCTCAAAATATAGTTGGTATAATTGAAAAGTAAAACTGATCTCTGTATAGGTTCCATTTTCTTAACTGTTTGAGTGCTGTGGACGCATATATGCGTTAACAAATATTTCTATTTTATAAATACGATATAAAAAAAATGATCAATATTTGAAATAAACACATGTTCTATTTACTGCTGCGCGAATAAATGGGTACAATAGTAACTTCAATCAGCACTTTATGTAAAAATACCACTTTTAAATTAGAACAACTTCGCACTCGAAGGATTAAATCTACTTATAAGAATATAAATTTGCATAAACATTCTTCGACACATTTTCAAGTAAACGAAACTCGCACAAACATTTGGACCAAACCTCGTACACTCTAACAGCACGATACAACACTACGGTTTAACTACAATTTCTCCATTTGTACCCAGCGCAACATTCGTCTTATCAAATTCTAACCGCGTCGAAATTTGCAATTTTTACATAGCTCTCGAGTTCCTACGATTCCTCTCGCGATTCACGAGCCGCTCTCGCTTTCCACGGGCATCAATTTCTCCGAGATTCTTTAAGTGAAAGAGAACAAAAGCCGCTAATTGCTGCTCACACACGTTTCCCCTTTTACGAGTGGAACACGACTGACCCTTTAATCGGCGATTGTCACCCGGAAGGTCGCGGATGTTTCCTCGAAGTACGAAGCGGTGTCGCGCACCGGAAGCCGCGTCCGACCACGGCGATCGAGGTGAGCAACGTTCTGGTAACCCAATTACGCGCGAAGAGGAGGCGCCTTGATCGTGGCGAGAATAAAAACGAGGCGTTTACGGGCGTTTTAATGGGGCGCACGTGAAATCACGGCCAACGTTCCCAGAAAAAATTGTTCGCGCCCGAAAAAGGATCGTGAACCTCCGCTGGTCGAATTCTTGGCGAACATGCGGCGGAATTTTGTGGCAACCGATCGTGAAAGTGGCCGAAGCGAAGTTTTTCTTCCCGATGAAGAAACATCGTTGCAGCTGATCGCTTTTTCTCCAAGCTTAATTGGCTTTTGGGTCCGAGTGGTTTCTGCGAACTTCTCGTCGACCGATTTCGGTATCAATGATAGGCTTGACTCGGTTTATGGAGGTAGAAATGCAGTTTATGGTCGAAGATAGTTTTCTTATCCGCGTAGTTCAGAGACGCGGAAAGATTTTGTACGTTTGAGTAATTTTCGGTGATTCGTAAACATTTCTTGCGACAACTTTCGTTCGTTGTTCGTAACCCGTTCGCAGTTTAATATGGAACTCGGGTAAACCGTCTAATATGGTATTTTAAATTCGATATGTTAAATTATATTAGGTGTACCAGATTAAGTAATTCTCTCACTTCGTCTCTTATTCCATTCACATTTTTATCATTATGTTATCTATCCTTCATCCCTTATTATCTATTCTTTTTGTCCACACGCACTCAATACCATAAACTGAATCAATAAAACGAAAACGTAAACTAAATTACAATAAAATACCGTACAATATAATAAGAACATACGAAACCACGTAAACAATATACAATGAATAACTCGATTCAATTAATCATTCTTATATCTTAGATCCCTAGTCTACGCTTCTGTTTTTCTGATTTAGACGAGCAAGATAATCTAACCAGAAACGTATGAAGTAAGATAAACAAAAGTATCTTACTTGAAATATATAAAGTATCATTTTGTCTGCTGATTGAATTATTATCGACATTATAGAGAACAAAAGATTTGTAGTGATTTATAAGGTATAGAGGAAAAACCTATTAATCGGCTGCCGGAAAATAATACGTTAAGACCAACAAGATAGTAATTTCCCTTTGACAATCACCTCGAGGAGCTCGGCTTTGCATGGTATTATCAGCGATACGATCATGCGCGGAACGATGATTGCGACGCGCTATATCCGGTCGAGAATGGACGCGTGTCGCGAATCGCGATCGGGAAATCGTTTCGAAAATCCGATTGCAACAGGCGGAATCGGCACAAGGCGGTCATGCTCGTTAGCCCCGCTGTTTATTCGCCGCTCGACACCCTGGAAATTGCGAATCGGCCTCGGAGTCTTGGCTTCGTTCAATTAAGACGCGCGAGCAACGCCGCTAATTAGTCAATAAATATGGAAACGCGCATTGGACCACGCCAAGTGCTAATTGAACGATTAAAATGTTAATCGACCTTCGAACCCTGGCGCACTCTCGTTTTTATTTCGTGCTATCGATACGTGCTTAGGGTAGATGCGCTTTAAAGGCATCCCTAAAGAAATGGAAGCTCGGCGAAGACTATTTTCAATTTTTAAATCCAACAACGCACGTTTTATTTTAGATATCCTGTATAGTTTTGCATATTACATACATCCTGCAGTTTTTCGCATACTTAAATTTCCCAATAAATGCATATAAATCCACGGTCCAGTAATGAAGTCAATTTTGTTAAGATTTTTACTTGCACCATTCTCATAATCATTGACACATTTGTTCTGTATTGTAAAAATGCCGGTTGTTCAACGGTCGACAAATATTTGACGACGAATATCGAAGTAATAAGTCAATATTTGAGTAAATTCTCAAGTCGCTGGCACGTTACCAGATGAAACTCAGCGGTTCTTTCTACGACCCCCGTAATCCCCACTTTTCGCTGTAATATATCGCGTTTAATGCCTGCGCGAGCCTATTCGTCTGCAAGGATCCATACAGCCCACTCTGCATTCGAATCACAAAATATTCCGCTTGCCGACGGTGGGTGATCACCGACCAATTCAATTGGCCGCCTTATCTAAAAGCGAGGCCGCACCCGCGAAGTCGAGGGTCCATCCGCCCACTTCGTGAACCCCGAATTTTATTAGCCCGACCCTCCAGAAGCTCGTGGCTGGTCGCGCGAAAAGGCTTAATCGCCTAATCGAGCTCCGTTCCACGCGCAACGCCCGCGGAAATCTCGCTTCATTTAGGGGTTGTCTGGGGGATGAATATACCCCTCTTGAAAACCGGGACGACATCTGTCACTACTACTTTCTTTTTGGAAATGTTTTATTATTAGGTGTACAAGTTATTTCGGTGTCTTTTCATAAAGTTTTAACATGTATTCGCGGAAAATCGGAAACAATTTTGGTGCTCAAAGTAACTTCGATTATTCGATTTACGTACATCGTATGCGATTCGTAAAATTGATTTTGGCAAAAATGGTGACGATTTTGAGCGAATTCAATTTTAAACAGAAAGGCTTTGAATCACTTTGTACACCTAATGCATATCTAGTTGTAGTAAATGTTGAAAGAATGTTGTTTCTGTTCACAATTTCAAATAGCACAAAACTTGCGGAATATTTTGCTAATTTTTAAAAGAATGGAATATAGAAACGATGGAAGAACGACGCAACGAGTTACATTAGCCTATTAATCCATTAAATTCGCGTATGCATGCGGGTGCATCGACGAAAATGGTGTTAAGCGTTGTTACGCATAGCTGGCCTCACGTAGCGTAGGTGTAACGCGTAAAATAAAGCTCGACTGTAGTTCCTACTGATATGTGGGTTAATCGACGGTCGAAGTGGAACGATGCTTGTATCTCCGCCTTACGAAAAAAAAAAACAATCTTCCGAATCATTGTATTTATCCTCTGCCGTAATTCCTTTAATCGTGCAAAGCATTACTTTGTATTCACCTCAATTTATAGCTCCGCTTTTTCAAAATACCCATATGTACCAAGAAAGATATACAACCACGCCGATAACCCGTCTAAAAAACCGATTACTCGTAGCCAGATATTTAATTAACCCACAAGCGTGGAACAAGATTACAGAAGCGTTTAATTGACGCCTGGTAAGAGAAGATTAAGATTAAAGAAAATAGTCGTGAAAGTAACTGTCGTGGACTAACTCAATCATGGCCTATGGCTGGACGTTATTAATTCACTCTAACTGGCCGTAAAGCAAATCATCGGAACCGGTGCGCAGAAAAACACTGATTGCGTCCAGCTATGCGAGACAGAACGCGTTCTCGCAAAAAGTGAGTTGCATTAACGACGCGTTCAACCCAAATACGAGAATTCCGAGCGGATCGGGCGCGAGACAGGCCGGGACAAATCCACGTACAAGGTATTCCAAGGTCTTCTCTTTTCTTACGAGCTAAGCTCACCGTGACCCGTTACATTTACGCGGCGGAAGGCGTGGCGTTTTACGGTTTCCTCCTCTCCAGACGCCGGGGGTAATCGCAAAAGCTCGATTGCATAACGCGATATTAAGGAAACGTCTAAAGGTGCGCGTCCACTTGTATCATTTTACCATGGATACACGATATCATTTCATCATTTGCACCATTTCAAGCGTGGACCGGCAAAAGTTGCATTTTGATATTACCGATCGGTCATTCGTCGTTTTCCTGTCGTCACATCAAGGAAATCATACGATATTCAACTGGTTACGAACTAAGTTGAAGTAAGCGTTTCGTTGTTTCGTTGCTTCTCTATTTTTATCGATTTTTTATATCCACCAACGCGCTTTATCTTAAGCATGTAACGAATAGACTGTGGATCTTTATGCAAGCTGATATCTTTGCAAGCGTAGTTAAAGAATTGGAACTTCAATAAAGATATGTTTCACGTTTGACATATTACGTCGTGTACTACTTCACTTTGGATACTTCGTATAATTCTGCATGCTATATTGTGCATTTTGCACCTGTTTGTCAATTTAAATTTGCCACAAGTGCATAAAAATCACAATCCAATAATAAATTAGAATACGTCGAACCTAACTGAAGCAATAAACTCACAGCAGAAGCGTAAGTTTTTTTCCGTGTATCGTCAACTCGATGCTCCGTTTTGATACGAAAACTTATTGTTAATGATGATGCGCAACAAAATTATCCATTGTTACACCGTATCGTATCGATAATTAATGCGCAACGGTGAAACGATATAAAGTGAATACTCAACCGAAGGAAACTTGGCGTGGCTACAACAACGCGTTGCTTCTTTCCCTTTTTCTCATTCTTTTCGTGGTACGAAGGTCACGCGACTTCCGATTTTGCAATTGTCGTGTCGCGAGAACACGATCTCGTTAAGATGGCTCCCACGTTCTTTGGAGAACAATGAGCACCGCCAGATGAATCGGCGCGGCTATCCTCGCGCATTGATCTTCTGGAAGTCGACAATTACCTCTGCCTACCACAGTGTGAAAACGTTGCCTTTAATACCTCCGCACTTTTAAATATTTATCCTGCCGTCGCGATGTTGCCGATAATCGCGATCCTTCCCCTGTCTCCTTACGCGATAGCAATCGTTCGAGGTGCTCGCATTATTTACCACGGCCGTTCGTTCTATCGGCTCGCCAGTGGCGTACGTTTCTCCGCAATCTCGCATGCAAATCGGCAAAATAGAGGCTGACATTAGCTTGTCGAGCCCATGCAATGTAAATAAGTCGATGAAATATCGAGAGGCGAAATTATCCGCGATTCCAGCCGGCGATACGCGATCTACGCGTCCGTTAACCACTTCGAGCGGCTCATTCTACCGGCATAAAATTCGCAAGCATTCGAGCGGCGCAGAAAGGAAAAGAATGCAAATAACATTGGCAATAAAAACGGTTCCTAGTGGAACAAGGTTCGACAGGCGTATTACGGTACAAGTGAGGGGGGGAGGGCCGATCTATGGCTCGTTTGAGGATCTTCGACGCTCGTTGCGCCAGCCTCGAGTTACGTACGTGCTCTTCATGAAAAATGAATGGGTGACCCGATGGCTTATGCGCCATTACGCGGCTGTGTACCTGTGCCGCGTAGAAATGAGTGGAAAACGTAACTGTACCTTAATATCTCCTCTGCGAGATGTCATCGCTGAAAACGTGCCGGTTGCTGTCTCGGGCTTTGTTCATTGCCGCCACTGGCGTCGAACTGCCGCTTATGCCTTACTGCGGGACATTAACTCGTTGATGAAGAACATTTGCGATATGTAGAATGTCAACATTCATTTACAGGTGAATGTGATATACTACTGTGTAATTACAAGTGCGCTGTTGCTACGCGTATAGGTATAAACATTGACGAAGCATAGGATAGACTATCTATTGTTATATAGAATCGTTAGGGGCTACCTTACAATTTTAGAATCGCACGTGACATTATTAGTTTAAACTAAAAAGAAAGGAACAGCATTTCTAAAACAACGTGATCTATAACAGCTAGATCTATAATAACGCGTACAGAAGTATATCTTCGTACGTATTGGATTCCTAACGTTTAATCTTCTGTAACCCGAATTTAGTTTACTTTGACGATGAACAAAATTCTAATTAAGTAAAATGTTTCGTTTCAACCTCGAAATAGGGAATTCGCAGTTTCAAAAAATTAAGACTGCTGGATGCTTGAAAATAATTAAAATATAAATGGTAATTGAGAGAGTAGAAGCGATTCGGCGACGATAAGTGAAAGCATTCCATCGTTTAATTGTGGCAATTTCTTAAAAACTATCCGTGTTTTAGTCCTGTCGCTCGGTCGAGCGGAGAACGAAAACGATCGATTCGGTTCAGTGCGGAGTCAAATAATTGGCCTTAATTTATTGACATACTTTTGTGCGCTATCTCTAGCCGTTCACTAAACCTACGCTTTAAACGAGTCCGCAGTTTCATGCACATTTAAATAATTATTATCGCCGCTCGGTACTTTCGATAGTTGGAACAAACAACGCCGCTCTCACAGATTTGTGAAATCTCTTCTTGCCCCCCTCTGTTCCAAACAAAGTGGTATCGTCTTTGTATTTCCAAGCCTTTGCTTCTCGGAGCTGGCGGATTTGCAAGACTATTGCATTTCGGAACTTTTGGATTTGCAACTCTTTGCATTTGCAAACCTTTGCATTTTGAAAATTTTGAATTTGTAAGGTATTGGATTTGTAAGCCTTTGCATTTACCAACTTTTGGATTTGTAACTCTGTGTATTTCCAAGCCTTTGCGTCTCCGAATTTTTGAATTTACAAGTCTTCGAATTTCCAAGCTTATGGATTTGTAAATCTTTGAAATTCCAAGCCTTTGGATTTGCACGTCTTTAGATTTCCAAGCCATTTCATTTCAGAATTTTTGGATTTGCAAGTCTTCGAATTTCCAAGCTTATGGATCTGCAAATCTTTCAATTTCCAAGCCTTTGGATTTTCACGACTTTAGATTTCCAAGCCTTTGCATTTTCGAACTTTTGGATTTGTAACTCTGTGTATTTCCAAGCCTTTGCGTCTCAGAATGTTTGGATTTGCAAGTCTTCGAATTTCCAAGCTTATGGATTTGCAAATCTTTGAATTTCCAAGCCTTTGGATTTTCACGACTTTAGATTTCCAAGCCTTTGCATTTTCGAACTTTTGGATTTGTAACTCTGTGTATTTCCAAGCCTTTGCGTCTCAGAATGTTTGGATTTGCAAGTCTTCGAATTTCCAAGCTTATGGATTTGCAAATCTTTGAATTTCCAAGCCTTTGGATTTGCACGACTTTAGATTTCCAAGCCTTTGCATTTTCGAACTTTTAGATTTCTAACTCTGTGTATTTCCAAGCCTTTGCGTCTCCGAATTATTAGATTTGCAAGTCTTTGGATTTTCAAGCTTATGGATTTGTAAATCTTTGAATTTCCAAGCCTTTGGATTTGCACGACTTTAGATTTCCAAGCCTTTGCATTTTCGAACTTTTAGATTTCTAACTCTGTGTATTTCCAAGCCTTTGCGTCTCCGAATTATTAGATTTGCAAGTCTTTGGATTTTCAAGCTTATGGATTTGTAAATCTTTGAATTTCCAAGCCTTTGGATTTGCACGTCTTTAGATTTCCAAGCCTTTACATTTTAGAACTTTTGGATTTGTAACTCTGTGTATTTCCAAGCCTTTGCGTCTCAGAATTTTTGGATTTGCAAGTCTTCGAATTTCCAAGCTTATGGATTTGTAAATCTTTGAAATTCCAAACCTTTGGATTTGCAAGTCTTTAGATTTTCAAGCCATTTCATTTTTGAACTTTTGAATTTGTAACTCTGTGTATTTCCAAGCCTTTGCGTCTCCGAATTGTTAGATTTGCAAGTCTTCGAATTTCCAAGCTTATGGATTTGCAAATCTTGGAATTTCCAAGCCTTTGGATTTGCACGTCTTTAGATTTCCAAGCCTTTGCATTTCCGAACTTCTGGATTTGCAAGCTTTTGGATTTGCAAATCTTTGAATTTCCAAACCTTTGGATTTGCACGTCTTTAGATTTCCAAGCCTTTGCATTTCCGAACTTTTGCATTTGCAAGTTTTTGGATTTGCAAATCTTTGAGTTTCCAAGCTTGGAAAACCTTAACTTATCACTGTACCTAAATTCGCCTCTAGGTATAGCTATGATATTTTTGCGATGGACAGAACGCGAACAAAGTAACGCATGGAATATCAGAGTGGTACCTGGTCTGTGTAATTTCTACTATTAATTTTATGCCATGTTTGGAGCTCGTCCTCGGTCGAAACTTCATTCGTATTCGGCCGAAAATTGGCACGCTGGCTCGCGAAACATCCGAAACTGAGAGAAACGCGACAGAGTTAGTTGCCATTCGTAGGATCAGGCGACGAAGGCCGTCTGCTTTGTTGCTTCGCTTTTATTTACAAGTCTGACGCAAATCTGTCGGAAGGAGCGCAGAATTTGGCATACAATGGACGAGCTCGTGCTCGACATTCACTCACGAACGAGAAAAGCAACGAACAACGTTCACGGGCCCGCCGATATTCGTGCCACTGGGTTACTACACTTTCGAGTTCAACTAAATCGGCCGCTGTTCTCTGGAATTATCACGGCTTTCGTAAAACGACCAAACCGAACGCTTTGCAACATCGGTCTCTGCCCCCTTTCCTTTTATTTCTCGTTTCAAACTACGAGTTGCAGCTTCCTGCTCTGTTCCCGTTCTCTCGCACGTTTTTTTTTTTTTTGTTGGTTTGGCTCGAATCAGTATCGACTAATTAATGATTTCCTTCAGTTATCGCTGGCTGGTGTAATAATACACATTTGCGGGTGATCTAGATTACGAACGAGCAATCGAACACCGCGCGGGGTATTTTCATTGGAGGCGCATCCTAGGCGAAGACCTAGAAGATTGCTCGATCCGATTGGCCTGTAAGTAGGAAATCCCTTCGATTCCCCTTTCGCGGAAATATTTCTTCTACAAATTGTAACCGTAGCTTCGATTTTTACCGCCACTCGCCAAGCTTCAATTATTATTGATTGAACTTGAGTTTTGTCGTTCTACGGCTACGCGTTAATCATTTCAGTACTATTGGCACCCACAGGTCCTGAAATAGTTCACGCGTTACTTATGAATTACGGTAATTAAAAACACTTGGTATCGGCGTCTTGAAGCACTTGATATTCTTTGTTGCCTAAAGAATAGAAATTGAACGCAACACAATTTGGTATTTTGACGACTTGCGCATATTCTTTAATGCAAATTCGCCGTAGCGAATGGGTTAATCAAGATATACATGTTCCTTTTGTTACTTCCACTTTTTGTCTCGATTCAGCTACCGAGTAGGAACTTTCGCTAGAGGATTTGGAACTTTTGGTTTAAAAGCGTTTGTTGCAAATGAAAGTTGAACGTGAACCGAATACTCTATTGTAGAAGTTCAGAATCAAAACGATGAGAAGGAATCGGGTAAACGCCACGGTTTTGAAGATCGCCATATCTTTTCCCCCTTACATTGTATTCTTCTTATTAATCGCGTGTCTTTGCAATCATTCGATGATTGTGTCTGCACAATCGTACAATTGATTATGAATAATAACAAGCACACGGAAACGAACAATTAAGTAGGTCACCAATTTTAAATTCCAAGCCATCCCCGTTTGCTTTACACTACGAATGTTTTCATTAAAGTAGGCGTCAATGCAATCGTTCGATTAGCGTATCTATGCCGTCACACGATTAATTAGAAACGCTAACAGACATACAGAAACGGAAAGAGCTGCAACTACGGATTTGAAGATCGCCGATTCCAATTTCGAAACCATCTTTCTCCCCTTATACTAAAGACTATTCCTCTTATTGATCAGGCGCCTATGCAACCATTCGATTATCGCGTTTACGCAACCGCACTGCCGCTCGTAAACAGTACCGACATTATAAAAGTTTCACATTCATTCATTCGCGGTTACGTGTACGCGGACAGAAGTGTCGCAATTCGTGGCTCCTTTGCGGACTTCCTCAAGGACGCGTCGAGGAGTCCAGTGAACCTGGGGTTCGTTAGCTCGGAAGAATAACGCGAGACCCGCGTAACGAATATATAATGTCCCGTGCATACGCACAATAGCATAGTTGCGATGAAAGTGGCTTGTAATCCGGGCTGAGCGTCGCGAGGGATTCATACTTAAGTGTCTCGTTAGCCGATTAAGGAGTGTCCGTTGGCCTGTTTGGTAAAAAGGACGATCGAACGTGCCGCGGTGATGCTTCCTCGCATTGTCGCCACCGATCGGGACGAATTTTTTCTTTTTTTTCTTACGAGCAACTCGAACGAAACAGGCGACCAAGCGCTAACTGGAATGAATGTCACGAATTGTCTTAAACGAATCTAATTTACCGCGGCGGGAAACGGGTAAGGGCTTGAGAAGGCGAGATTAGATCCACGCTTATGTCCAGCTTATTTATGTAGTCATGCGACACCACGCGAGCGCATGTGCACTCCTTTGCGCGCGTGTAACGCGATACCATTGTATAACTGCACTTTTTCTAAGTTACTCGTTAATGTGATTCGCAATGGTAAAATCGAATTAGCGGCTGCTTTATGTCAGAGCTGCGGTGTTCGTTCGGAAAATAGGATTTTTTGAGAGATTCGATAATGGTTAAAGGCAGCAGTCATGTTGTATATGGCAGCATTAATACGTTTGAAAGCTAGACGCGCGACGGAAATTTTGGGAATCCGCAATACTGGGAATTCTAAGCTTTGGGAATTCGAGGTTTTGGAAATCCAAAGAACTGTGAATCCTAAGCTTTGGAAATTGAAGGTTTTGGGAGTCCAAAGCACTGAGAATTCTAAGCTTTGGAAATTGAAAGTTTTGGGAGTCCAAAGCACTGTGAATTCTAAGCTTTGGTAATTCGAGGTTTTGGAAATCCAAAGAACTGTGAATCCTAAGCTTTGGAAATTGAAGGTTTTGGAAATCCAAAGAACTGTGAATCCTAAGCTTTGGAAATTGAAGGTTTTGGAAATCCAAAGAACTGTGAATCCTAAGCTTTGGAAATTGAAGGTTTTGGGAGTCCAAAGCACTGAGAATTCTAAGCTTTGGAAATTGAAAGTTTTGGGAGTCCAAAGCACTGTGAATTCTAAGCTTTGTTAATTCGAGGTTTTGAGAGTCCAAAGCACTGAAAATCCTAAGCTTTGGAGATTAAAAATATTGGGAATTCCAAGCTTCGAGAATTCAATGCATTCAGAATTGAAAGCTTCGGAGATTTAAAGCACCGAGAATTCAACGCTTTGAGAATTTCATGCGTAAGAATTTCGTAACTTTGAGAATTTGACGCTTCAAAGATTCGAAGTGTCGGGAATTCGAAATTCTGAAAATTCGTTGCATTGCGGAAGAAGTTGCAATTGCAATCCTCTAAATTTTGAGGATTCGAAGCATTGAAAATCGGGTAAAAAATTTGCACGACACCTTGTTTACTCGTTTCACACCAGATTTGACATCGAGCTCGTTCGCAAGGACATTGATTCCGTGCACTCGATTCTCCTTTCTCTCGAGCCTTTCTACGATACGGAGCCCAGCTGCAGCGTGTTGCATAGTTGGCTAAAGATCGATTACGATTCCATTGAAATATGTTCGACGAGGCGCTACACACCCATCGCCGATCACCGAAGACGATTATTAATCAATTTTTGCATCGTTGCTTCGAAGAAGCGCCCAGAGGGAAATTACAGGTATCTTATGAAACTTAAGTTATGAATGTCAGGTCTCGTTTCTTTAGCAATTAATACTCATTCGAAACGATTCAATCGTTCAGCTAGCGCGGGACCTATCAAATTTTTCCATGTCGCACAGTGGTAGAAATTCTGATACTAGCTGGACAAATACGGTTTTTATCACTGATTCTAATCCTAGCTGGTATTAGAAATTCCATTAACAGACGTAACAAATTGAACGATTCTAAATAATATGTATATCTCGGTTCCTTCATTTGTTTACGATTATGTAACGATAATCCTAAAACGTCTCACCTTCGAAGATTTACTTCTCATTTCTTTAAACTAACAAGGAAAGAAATTTAATGTAGACCGGAACTCGGGAAGGCGAGAAAGATACAATTCAATTCGTTTAACGTTACTTTATTCTTTCGACGAGCGATAGACGCAGACAGACCTTTCGTTGCCTGGCGTACCATTTTATATTTTTCAATATTGGAATGGTGGGGAAGAGTCCCGATGGAGAGAGCTAAGGGGTATGTTGCCCCTTAGAATTTCCCGGAACTCGGCAGCCAGCAATAAAAACCAAGGATCGCCTCGACTTTGAAATCACATACGAAAATAACGAAATTACAACTATCCCAAATCTTGGGTTCACGTGCTGACCAGCTGCAAAATTAACAAGTACTGGTTCCTTGGGCTTTATTGTTGCTACGGCATGCTCTTACCCTCTAACACTCGCTACGCGACCATATAATTAAGCCTATGGGTCTACATTAAGGAAAATAATAGCTTTTGCGTTACGATTTTCAACCATAATCCTCTATTATTAAAAAAAAAAATATATATTTCGACAACCAAATTGTAATTATTAACCCCTTGCCCTACGATTATTTTATTGCTTCCTTAAGCCAGCATTAATGGACTTCTATTTTTCTAACATGTTACGAGCAAATCGTTTGAATATATTACACAATTTTTATTTAATAACCACCTATCTAAATATAGAAAGTTAAAATGAGAGCTCAAGTTAAATTTCACCCTTAACAATTACGATGTTATTGAGGACGTTTTTGTTGAATCTGTGCCATAATTCACAGAACGTGTACGACTCGTTATTGTGGAGCAACGGATTAAGCCGCATAAAGAGCCATAATTATTCCACAATAACTTTGTCCAGCTAGAAGCAGCATTTTTCCCACTGGGCGTCGTCGCAGACACGATCGTCTAATCCAGTGCATGGATCCTTCGTCCTCGAGATGCCGAGAGATTTCTCATACGGAATCGTGTCACTCCCATGATCGAGCAAGGTCAGGACGAGATCCTCCGCCCTGGTCTGCAATTCTTTCTATAGATTGCACGGGGAATAAATTAAGTGTCCAGGGTCAACAAGTACCCACGAGTATCCTTAACCACGCTGCAAAACGTCTAACGGTGATATGTCAAGCTTCTAATTACATCCCTGGTGGCCCGAACCGCTTAATCATAAGCGAAACGACGCTTTTTCCATTTACCCGCTCGTAGAAGTCGTGCTCGCTGGTGCTGGGAAAGTGATCGAGGTCGTTGACTGTCATCGTGTGAGTTATTTATTGCGACCCAAAGGATGCGCGGTGATCCTTAATAACACACTTTCAACGAAGATCCTGGTGATGAATGCGTTGTGACCGCCACTGAATCGCAAGCGTTTTGCGCCCATTCGTCGAGATGGGAAACATTGTCGTTCCCTACTTTTTCTCGTTGCTCGGGATATTGCTCGTTAAGCGTGAAAAGAGAGAGAGAGAGAAAAAGAGGAAGAAGAGTTCAAGAATTGGAGAACGCGAAGAATTCATTGAGCTTCTTATCGAAGCACAACAGCAATATTCGTGTTGAAGATTCATGCTACGTTGTTACAGAGAAGTCCGCGTTACGCAATACGGTAATAGCAATAGGTTGAACCAGATCTTGAAGTATGTTAATAGGCGTTGTAAATCTGGCAACTTTTTTATAGTCCAGCTAATTTGAAGTATCGAGTATTTCGTATGATTAATTTCTACGTTTAATCTTTCGTTGAATTCCAATGGGTTTTACCCGTTTCAAATAAACAATTAAATAATATGGATTGACTGGAACGAGTAGGTGAAAGTAGCTGGAACTGCAAAGGATTAAGATTTCTAGTAAAGATGGGTCGAAACATAATTTTTAGACTCGCGAAACTCGAATCAGAAACTTTATGAGTCCTCGAAACTCTCGGTCTTCTAAGTCTAGTTAAATAAATAAAAGTTAAATTTATTTATGATTTAAATGAACGAATAAACGGAAAAGTTTACTGAGATAACTATGTATTAATACACGATGTAAACGACTGTAGTGAGTTGATAGAATTATATCGATTGAAATGAGTCTAAAGTCTAAACACAAACTCAATTACATTATCAGTTAACTAAATTCGTATCATGAAAATATTGTTATTCTCATAGGTAGCACAAAGTTTCGAGTTTTGAGATTTCCAGCTTCCCCATCCCTAATTCCTAGTGGTCACCTTAATGTCTCGTAAATAACACAATTGCGCAAATATTTCTATTCCAAAATTATCCATACCTCTATTGCCTAAATCTAATAATTCTAGTCCCTCCAGAATCCTTAAAAAGTCGATTTCGACGCGAAAATCTCATCACTGTCCGATCACTGTCTTTCTCCAATTTCCCCATTAGAATCCGAAGAAATTTGCATCCCCCTTTTCAAGCATTTCAACCTTCGCCCATGTTTGAACCCTCGTCTGTAACAAGCTGCATATCAACATCCCTCCGAAGTATCGTTGAACGATCAAAGCGAGGGGAGAACGGAATTGGCGCGAAAAGCTGGCAAAAAGGTCAGCGGCGTCGAAATCGCGATATTCCATTCGCTGACGCGGTTTCTCACGGTCTCGTAATCGCGATTTGTTTGCGTAGGCGATAACGAATGAAGCTGCACGCGCGCGACGCCACTGTCATGAATGTCGTGGAATCACGTGCGGATGTAGAGCCGAGCAATTAATGAAATCTCGTCCGCACGTGCGTAAACGAATCCGCGATGGCGGCACGTGCATCTGAATCGAGACTCGCTTCAAAAATCCCCGCAGGCTCTCTTCCGCTCGACGGATCGGTGCAAATAGAAACACGGTCGCGTCGCTGTCGAAGCGAAGTTTGCGGATCGTTCGTTTTTACCATTCCAAAGCTGCGTTTCTATTGGGCAACTTTTGGTCGTTCAACCCAAAAATAAACGAATAGGCCGCTATTCGTTTCTAGCTGAACGATTGGAAGTCGGTTCAGCTTGATTGAAATTGTATTTGCACGGACATTGATCGACTGCGGATCGATCAACTCGGTTGGCCGACTAAACGTTGCTTAATGTAAACGCAGCTTAACGATAGAAGTACCAAACGAATCGAACGATTGGCCGCAAAATCATAAAAATTATATAACTTTGTAACGATGCATTTTTTAGAATGGTAGAGAATTAGGCGAGGAACATTTTCTGCGCAAACTGTAAATGAAGATTTATCGTACTTTAATCACGCGCGCTTTGCAAGTATCTGCCATTTTTATTCCTTTCGTGTAGGTAAGTATAAATACAGTATTTTAGTCGTTGGTAATTCTAACGTTAAGAGAACTCGTTTTGCCAGAGTTGGCATTTTTTGTAAATATTTGCTGGGTAATGAGTACGTACGTGGATTGAAGACATTATAATTGGAATATTTTTCAATGGAAACTGATGCAACCAGTTTAACGTCCGAACGCTTTTGACGCGTCATCGAATTCTTCGAATAAGTCTTCGCGAAGCGAAACTTTGGTAGAAGATTGCAGTAGCTAAACAATGTCTCTATTGTGCGACAACAGTTGATTGTTATTAAAATGTAAATTATATCCGAACAATGCCCAAACCTACTGAAAATATTCAATTCGTTACTGAAACCAGTGATTGTAATACGATTGAATGCTCCAAAGCTTTCTTATACAGCTATTGTTAAGCGTTTCCGGTAAAAGTGTAATCTTATTATATTTATTTAATAAACAGGATAACCCTTTTTTTATTTATTTATTTCATGAACAGGATATATTAGGTAAGTAATACGTTGTACGGCGAATCGAAAATACTTCCAACTACTAAAAAGTACATAGTGAAATTAATAAGATGAAAAATACTTCGAAATAAAATCCCACCGCACAAATGTATTATGTACTATATCTCACAACATATAATTTCATTAATTTGTTTGTCGAAAGAAATTTATTCCTGTATAATCTAAAACAGAAGTAGAATTATAGTTTGACCGGAAACTTTTAACCCGACCACCATAGTTTATTAACCCAGCAGTCTCTCGAATGATCTAGAAAAATAAATCAAACTACTAGCAGCACCTGTGTTTAGAATACAGCTTGCAAATCAACTAAATCGCACGGTATTACAATTTCCTCCAATTACACGAATCTCCTCGATCAGAATAATCCAGTAACACCTCGACCAGATATCCGCTAAACTAGTTTAACATCCTGCAACGCGTCAAGCGTGCACGACCATCAGTCAATGATCATCGAAAGAAACGTGTAACGAACACCTTCATCGGTTTTTCCCTTTCGCGTGATTTTTCTCTTTTACGACACGAACGCTTCGGCTCCGCTCTAATTACACTGTCCAACAAATTAAACCATTTTTTTCTTTTTCGTAATATCCACTAGACGATCCTTATACCGCATTTCTTCCCCTACATCAATCCGGAAGCGGAATCGCTTTATCGTCCTCTATTGTCGAAAAATAAAAGAAAACGAATTTTTGTACAAACACACGATTTTAGGAGAAATAGATGACGTCAGAATATCGAAACCACACCCACGTGTGAGACGATGCGAACGCAGAAAGCCGTAGAAACCGCAAGACTCAGGGAACGGCTTGATAATGACGCTCAATACTGGCAGCGAAGTGAAATTTTAGACCGGATGCAATCCGAGAAACGGCACAATAGAAAATGCTGTCCGCCTGCCTTTTATCGGCGTTCCTTGCGCAAAAGCGAGCCGTGCTTCTATTAACGAGCCATGCGGGACACTTTCCTGCGCCGCGTTTTTCATTCTCTTCTCTCCTGTCGACGCAGCGATCGATCGCTCTGCCATATGGCACGAAACTGGGGTGCGCTCAAAGGGGCGCTTGTTGCACCGTCGCATGAAAATGATCGATGTTCTCGACGAAGGATGATGGGGTTTTATGGTTATTCCGAAGATTACGGATGAGATATTTGCAGGATTAGATAGAAATCCGTCTAACATTTAATGTTGAAGACAATTGACAATTTGGATATATTTGGCGCGGTCTTCGGAAGGCATAATTGTAGCGTTACGTAGCTAGAAATCAGTGGATAATTTTGATATGTCGCGAAGTTTGCGAGTAGTTTTGATGTACTTTGACGCTTGATGTACCATCGGATGAAAATGATCGATGTTCATAACGAAGGATGGCGACGGTTTATGTTTATTCTGAAAATTACAGTTGAGGTGTTTAGAGGATTAGACGAAAATCGGCGAAGCTTTTGACGTTGAAGGGAGTTGACAAGTTTGATACGTTTGACGCTGTTTTCGAAGCATGCTATTATCGCTTTGTTGGGGTTTCCGTAGCTGCAAATGAGCGAAGCCTTTGATACGAAGCGAGGTTTGTAAGTAGATTCGATGTATTCGACATTGTCTTTGAAAATTATTTAGGGGGAGTGGTGTTTGCTTTATGAAGAACAAACACAGTTGCGCGAGGAAATATGGAGTCGCTTAAAGAATATTATCTATTTTTGGAGCTCTTGTAGGAGGAGAAAATTCCACAGTGACTGATATTCTTCGACTTCGTTATTGACTGACAAATTCTATAGAATCAGTTGGGCTCGACTATACATCAATGGAACGGTACTCTTCTACACAAAACACTTGTACTACTTTTGAAAACTGTGTCTGTAACGATGACGAATATTCCCTTGTCATTCGTACGGTAACGCGAGTTTCGCAAAAACTAACCGCTATTACGCGATAAAATAATCAACGTGAAGTTGCAGTTTCCCTTACCAGCATGCGTCCCCTGAATCTACCAATTCCCTTGTCCCTCGTTCTCATCAGTCCAATTACTTGTCTTTAACTCATTTGAACTTACGTAACTTAAAGCTACTTTGTCAGTGCGAGCCTGTTATTTATTTCAAATACCATTCGAAGTTTCTACACTAATCCTCATTAGTCACGTTATTCGATTTCGAATCGTTCGAATCCCTGTTGGTAGATAAACTCATCTAATGCCTTTTTCTACGTAACCAAGTTGCTTAACTTTAAGTCACACGAAGCATCTTTGCCAATGCGAACATGTTATTAATTGACTCGAAGTATCCTTCAACGTTTTACACTCGTCTTCGTTAATCGAGTTGCTGGAATTCCAGGGATTTGAAGTTAAGTAACGTGATTAACGCCTCAGCGCTCAAATTATTCTCCAGTTTTAATAAATCTGACAAACTCATAATTGGAGGATATCACAACTCATAATTTGAGGATATATTATGACGATTCTTTCGTTTTCAAATGTGTGCGAAATGTGTTCTTCAAAATATAAATTCGTATAAAATTCCAGCTCTCGTGCAATTTGACACACCTACCTCGGCACATCATGGCCCCACTTATCTTTAATTCGAGGCTGTAAAATTCAAGATTTAGTAACACCGATTCCCTAAACAGGATCTGCTGTGCAGCCAATGCATACGCAAAAAATCTCGATTCCATTGCACGAAAAATCAATTCATTCAAAATTCACAAGCTTCTCTAATGAGCTTACCACTTTCGGTTTAATCTCATTCGATGACATTTCTATTGTTATTATCACGTTGTTTTTTTGTACATTGGATATTTACCCGTATATTGAAGCGAACAAATAGAATAAAAATTCGCAGCCTAGTAATCGCATATTATCGCGTGCCGTGACATAATCGTGTTCCTACCTTCGGTATAAGCGCACGATACGTCAAAGGCGGCATTCAGGCGACCGAGACAGAGAAACAGAGACCTCGACGTGGACATCTTCATGAAAGGGTGTTTCCACCCTCGCAACGCCCTTGGTCGGCGCCCTCCCACGCAAAGATCGATCAATCGACGTTAACGGCGTTCGATCTCGGTGCGTGGATCTTGTATAGGCGAGGGCGACCGGTTCGAGCGGGTTTCCGAAAGGAAAAGGCATTCCAGGCCGCAAAGTGGCGGATCGCGCGCTGATTGGAGGACGGTGTACGCGGGCCGTTCGCGCGTACGTGTTCGGGACAGGGCTGGCTGTGCAGCTTGTTCAGACAGAGAAAGGAACGGAACGGAACGGAATGGCTCTGGCGCATAGAGAGAGATCCGCGGCGCGGCGGTGAGAGTTTAGAGGCGAGTGTCGAGTAGAACGCGGCTCGAATGGAATGGAATCGCGTGTGTGCCCCTAGACCGTGTTCCGCTCGGCCCGGCGCCGTGTCAGTGTGCGTGTTGCATACGTGCTCTACCGTGCTGTGCCGTGTGCGCGGGATTAGGAGAGTCGCACCAGTAGGCCACCGGCGCTCGACGCCTCTGCGTCTCTTTTTCCGGCTCGCGCGACTCCGACCTACCGTAAAACCATGATCCTCGATCCGTTGATCGGTATCGATCCTTAGCTCCGACCGCTGCGCTGGATCGATCCCAAAAACCTCCAAACGTGATTCGTTCGACCTCCTTACGCTCTACTGGATTTTGCTTTGGATTATCTTCCATGTGGATGTTCGTTGTTTTGAATTAGGGGGTGTGCTTTCGCAAAGAACTGTGAACGCGAACGGTCACACGTGCTTTTTGTATTCGATAGCCCGTTCGATTGGAGGATTTTGTTTAGCGTGGATTGCGTTAGGATTCGAGAGATCGAAGAACGCCGCTGGAGCTGAAAGATCACGGTATCTTGGGTCGATCGCGGGCTCGCCCTCGAAGATCGCGTGACGCGGGGAACAACTTTCGCGCCGGCGAACTTGTCCGCGCCTTCCAGCGTTTCTTCCCTTTGAACCGCGTATGATTTTATTGTTTTGATGCGCGGAGATGTTGAGAAACATTCGTGGAGCTTTTTGCTGCAAGGCGACGCATGTGTTTCGCAAGTGTTCGGCATTTTGGTGTCGAGTGTGTTGAAACGATTCGCGGGCAGAATTTGCGGGAGGGATCCTTGACCGACGAGACCTTCGAGCACGCAAAAGGAGACGCGAAGGTTGCAATTCAGTTGATAATCTGGAATCGAGCCGATCGAAATTGCACCGCGATAGGTGCAAACTATCGGTATTGGTTTCAAATTGTGGTACAGGAAGCGCGGCGTTTCCCAGCGAGAAGAATACTTTTAAACGCAACCCGCGAAGAGTTTTATTTAGTGCGCTATCATTACGCTGCACGGGAGCGGGTAATATCGGCTCGCAATGCTGCTGACGATGAGATTGCGGTACGATTGTTTGGGAGGATAACCGCGAATTACAGACTGCGCTAGGAATCTGTGACTCTTCTTCTGCTCGCATTGGAAGCGTGCAAGTTGTTGCTGGATCTTTAAATCTACGCTCGTCCGAGCTCCCGAAGATCCGCGAAGAAAAGCTAGTCGTGCTTCGAATATATTACGTTGGATGTTGTTTGAAGAGAACAGTTGCCAATTCGATATCCACGTTGATAACCTAAGGCTTCGCATTTATGGACTGATTAGAAAAACTAAGTAGAAGAGGTGCAATAATTTTGGTCGTATTTTTATATAAACAGTTGAAACGAGACCAAAGTGAGCCTAATACGATATTAGGATACTTACCATAGCAAATCAGTTCGTAAACGCTTGCATCGATAAATATCCCACGTGGCAAGCTACGATAAAACTCGCAAAGCATCGATTCGCGGCCCAAAAGCTTCAACGCGCCGAGAACACTTTTCCCATTAAATTCTACGCGGTAGAATTATGTGTCGAGATTATTAATATTCGAAGAGGAATATGAAAGGTTCAAACATTCGTACGCGGTGCATCTACGAGCGGATCGAGAAGCAGCGAAAGAAACCGGCAGCGCCTCCGGTTCGCGAATTACCCTCGTAACGACGATGACGCGCGTCGCGTAGTTATTTCGGATGTACATCATCGAGGAAGATAGTGGGGACGACGGCGGATGCCGTCTGATCTCCGTCCGTCAGTGCGTCGACGCTGACGGAGCGCGCGAGACATCGTGCCCGGAAAACCCGCGTCCCGACGAAGACGACGTCGACACCGCTAGCCTGCTGGACGTCAAATGTTTCCCACGTGTGCACAAGACACCGTACATCCTCAACAAGCCCTCCTCTCTCGAGGAGAGAGGTCGGGAATCCAAGAAGGAGCAATTCCCCAAATCTAAAAGACCAGACCGACCAACAACCATCGAGTCTACAGTTTTGAAAAGTGACGACGAAATACCTGCGTGTAAAATCATCGAGGAGAGTGCGATTTGCGTGAAGAACGAGAAGTTGGAGATTTCGATAAAGTTGTTGGAGGTAGTGGATTGCAAGAGCACGTTCAACGATCAAGGATACAAGACGACGGTGAACTTTCAGTATAAAGACACGTTGACGCGATCTTGCAATGCATCGAAGCTAGAGAAAGCACGCGGCTTGAGGAGGAGCGCATCAGCGCCGGGGAATGGGTCTTGTCAAGACTCGGAGGATCCGGACACCTCGACTACGACCAAAGACAGTGACAGCCAAAGCAGTTCAAAGGATCGCAAGGAAACCAAAGACTCCGTATTCGTGAAGAAGTGCCCGTCGAAAAGCGTAGCAACGGGAAAGACCGATGGCGGTCAGTTGACTAGATACCGTTCGAGGACGAGCAGCAGATCGCAAGAATTCCCGACGAAGACCGAGCAGTTAATCGCGAGGCGCGGCCAGCAGGATTATCCGACGCGCAGGGCGAGAGCCTCCTCGTTTGTGATCGAGAGGAAGAAGTATCGCCAGGCTGCAATTACATCCTCGAGGTCCAGCGAGGATCTGTCGAGGTGCTCGTCGAGCAACGAGACGGCGGAGGCCGATGGAATGCGGAATTGCAACAGCGCCGTGGCGGGCGTCGACGAGAACGAAGGATGCGTCCTGCTAGGGGTCCGATCCCTCGAGGAGGGCCCCCAGGTGCCTCTGATACCGCGACAGGACGACAGGTGCACCAGGAGGGACAGGGAACGCGCCAGGATCCTGCGACGAAGGAGAATCAACGGAAGATCGGCGTCGGTGCCTAGGGTGCACGTGAGTCGAGATTTTAAACAAGTTGACACACAAGCGTTTCCTCCGCGATTCATCCTCCGTTACGCGAGTAGGATAATGCGAGCCGTGGAGTTCCATTGGTGTCGCACGGTGTGGTAATTCACGGTGTCACAATTTCTCCATCATTATTGTATGAAATGTTAAAAAGCATGGGGGACATCGTTTATTGGTAGAACCTAAACGTTAAAAGTTATACGTACGTATACAGTGGCTACGAAAAAGTATTTGTACGTAGTTCCGTTTTCCAAGTAAGCGTTTTTTAATCAGGTTCGACATTCCATTTTCGTAGAAAGAAATTTGTATGGTTTACAAGTGTGGTGTTAAATTACAGGAAGCTTAACATAATTGGGACTAGTTAATTGGTACTTAAATGTCAACATAAATACGATCGTGTAAAAATACATTTTGTAGTCACTGCACTACGTTCGTTAGCACTTATTTTGGGCCACACTGAAGTGATTCGCAATTGAACATTCGTTTCAACGATATTAGGTGTTAGATACAGTAGAGAGAAATTTTATTCATAGAAAAGTTTGTCGAATTGGAAAACTAAAACACGCAACAATCTATCGAATGACGTGAAACGACAATTTTAAAAGGGGCTTATAATTGTGAAATTGTCAAAAATGTAATTTTTTAACATAAGTTTGAAGACATTGGGTGCTAGCCGATACGGGATGCAATTCCTAGTGACGTCACTGGTCTCGAGATTTAGTTCAGCATTTTTCGCGAAGAACATTCGAACGTTGCTCTTTTATGGAGATTAAATTCAAACGTTACAAGTTGAATACCGCGGTGGATTTATCTATGGATTTAAGCTACTCTTTCTTCGCAAAGTAGCCAGTTAAATGGGCTAAATATTCAACAGCCTCCTCTCGGCGATTGTCCTATTTATATTCATTGCCTCCCTCGCATTGAACTAGATTTCTTTCCACGACCTTCCCACGAGGTCTCTCTTGCATTCTACCGAATCCGAGAAGCTAAACAAAGCCATAAATTTAGAAACCTCGTTCGTAGAGGAATTCCTCTCACAAGAAAGTCAAGTACATAATCCGATAGACCGATGATTTAGAGTAGTTGAAAACTGCTGTCACCGATTGTCGTGACAAGGATCGAGCTCGTTCTTCTCGCGATAGCAACACCATGCAAACGTCAGAGGGAGTGGAGGAGAAACAAAGCAAAAGAAATGAAAGAAACGAGCGATCCTCTCGTGCGGACATTAAAAGCACGCCTATCGGTTTGCAAGGCAAGTTATTGCTCTCTTCCTACCATTCGGAGTGCATTCTATTGCGCGAGTAAATCACGCCGTGGCATCAACCTGCTAAAATGCATCGCTTTGTGCGCCCCCCGCCGCGCCGCCGCTGTCACGGATGCGATCGCGGTGTTCTTTAAGGTGCACCCACACGGGGAGCCGTGAACGAGGCACGGTGAAACGCCAACGTGGTATTTAGACGCGGGCCGATCGCCTCTTGCGAAAGCCGCTCTTCGGGTATTTGCGTTGGCGAGTGCCTCGACCCGATCAGGAATTTACCTGGTGCGCGGGCTCGTTGTTCTCCCCCGTGCGTTTCTATGCGAATGTTAACTCGCTCGATGTGCGTCGTGTTCACGTGGGTGAAAAGGAATCACGAACCAAGTGGCGGCGAGCATCGATGTTGTTGGGAAATTTTTATTTATTGAGAGACGGGGGAGAGGGAGGGGAGGAAGAGGATGTTCTTCGAATAGGAATCTCGATGTTGAAGTGTTTGGTAAAATGAGATACACGGAGCGTGATCGAAGGGGATATTTTTGGATTAGGGTTAATGGTAACATTGATCAATCGCGTCAGGTGGGAAATTAAATAGTATGTACGCCAGATGATGGAAATTGAGAAAGAAATGAATCGTTTACGACTTCGTGTGTGTTCTCTATCTTCTGAGGTGCGTAGGTTAAAATTAAAAATAATACGAGGGGGTAACATTATGTGTATTAATAAGTAGCAAGTAGACTGCGGATTTGTATGCGCGTATGGGGAAATTAAATGTAGAGAAAGACATATAATGCTTTTAATATGCAAAATATTTAAAGTTAAGTATAAGATACTGTATTTTTCAAGGAGAACCAAACCTTTAGTTTTGATAGCGAAAATATGAATTTGCATACAAATCTACAGTCTAATAATAAATTATCGCATTTTTAATTCTAATTCATGTATCTCGGAAGATAAGAAATATATATATACACTTTTGCGAATTATCGCTTTGTTTCTTAAGTTTTGTCAGTAAGTCTATAGATTCTTTCTAAAGATATTCGTATTTCGTTCCTAGATTCGATGTGAAATATTTTAATCCTACCACAACAAGTTTATATTCAATGCAAACGCAATTTTCACATAAAAGCATTGCCACACAATGGGAAATTTAATTTAAATGAGCCTAATTAATTCTGCCAGTGATTACGAAAATGGTATAAGTCAACAAATAAAAAAATGGAGTTGTCTACTTATTTTATGTTGCATTGATTTGCACCACAAAAATATTCAAATTTTTGTTCCATTTTTTCTTTTAACTTGCACCACTTTCATAATCATCGACACAATTCATACCTAAATGACAAAACAAATACAGTGACACACGAATACTTTTCCAAATCACTATTTTTGCTGTAACTTTCCGTATTTTGCTCCTAATCATCCTTCGTTAAAAAATTTAATTAAAACTCATTGACTTCCCGAAACCTAATTGTCGTTATCACACCTGTAATTGCGTGCGACACTCGAAGCTTTGGAACAATTTAAATCGTACTCCTAGATTGGACTGAACATCGTAATCGATCTTCCCGTGTCTTGAGCTCCAATATTTGGATTGAAGCGCTCGTTGCCACGAACTCGAAGTTAAGAACGAACTAATAACTAGTTTAATGGTACTTTCGAAGAGTTTCTACTGGATCGTACAATAGAGCTCGCGTTTGCTTTAGATACCGTGTCTGGTACGACGCCGGCAACGAGCGAGTATTCAGGCTGTCGCCTATTGAAAAACAATAAGCCGAACGCATTCCGGTATCGCGAGCACGGTGATGGAGTTGCACGTGCGCCCAAAGTGCACGAGGATGATTAACGATTTGTTAACGATACGTTAGGTACACTGCTAGCCTCTGATAACGGCGGGCAAACATTTTAACAAGCTTCGTCGATAATGCCTCGATAGGCTGCAGTATATGGTATAAATTATTCCATGCTGGAATGTAGTTCGAAGAGCCTTGAAACCAAGTTGAAATGTCACGTTGCGCTACCGAACTTACTTTCAGAGCTGTGTATTAGAACTTGAACGCATTGCAACGACGTTTCGGTACTTTTTTGTAGAGGCGGAATTTTCTTTTAAATAATATAACGTAGGGATCGGTAAACTGTTTTCTTGGAGGGCCAGATATTATTTATTTATTTATTTATATATTTTATACTAGATATTTGGCAAATTTATTTTCCCGAATTAACTCCTAGCCGTACTAATTTTTCGCTTGTTAAAAAATTTCGCTTGGCTATTCACTGTTTTTGCACTGTGTGGCATCCAAAATATTCAGGTATTACACCTGATTGTTACTTAATACCCCCCAATCTTACAGCTTGATAATACAGTTCAAGATAAAATTACGATTTGTCACTAAGTCGTATTTAATCATAAAGTTTATCACGATCCACACGCGTCATTGTAAGGCAAAGAGTTAATTTGTACACCTAATAAATAATCTCAATTAAGTATTAAACAAATATTCTTATCTTTGGATTATTCTATCCCGCGAGTAAAATGAACGTAGATAATTAATACTTAGTATTAACTCAAATCAATGAACATTTCGGTACTATTGTTTTTCAACAATGCACCGTTGCTTACTTTGCCGCGATATTGAATATCCTTGGTTGCTTAGCGAACGCAATTCACTATATTAGAATTAATCGTTAGCGGTGTGCAACAGAAAACGCAGTAACAATGACTCGGTAACGAACACCTCGAGTATATTAGCATAATAATCTCACGGAATTGGCATAGCCTGGAGCACGTTCGTGAAGCGTTTCGCGTATCGGCGCCCAATAATTTTGAGGCCCAGTAAAACAACGGTGTCTCGATCGAGGAGAACTTTAATTTCGATAGTTTGCCGTGTTCACCTTTCGAGTTATTATCTCGAAGCGAAAGGATATCGGGGGAGTTTATCGGTTGTTTACAGTGTCGCGAATGCGGTTTTGCTTGGGAAACCAGCGGAATTTATGCGAAATTTCTCCTACGAAAATTGCCGGCCACGAATCCGGGGAATGTTAATGGTCCTCGCGGTGGTGGTACGCGAGTCGAGGCAAATAATACCGAAGGAGTAGGACCGGTCTAACGTTCCGATCCAGTTCGAGACCACTTTCGTTTTTTCTTGCTCGCCCCGGACGAAAGGAAACGATACCGATGCTTTTACGATCGCGACAATGCAAGGCGTGGTGTCTCCCTTCGGCGACGCCACGAACTACATACACATAGATCTTCAAATGTCAGAGCTGTAAAACGGGTCGAAAATTATGATTCGAATGGAACAAATTGAATATGCATTTCAACTGTTACGGAGTAAAGCTGCGTTTACATCGGGCAACTTTTACCACCGGGTTGATCGACTCGAAGTCCGATGATAATTGGCCATTTAATACGCGATTTCAATGAAGTTGAGACGAGTTTTAACTCAGTTGCCCGACTGAAAGTTGCACAGTGTAAAAGCAACGAAATGGACGAGGATTCGAGTGTCTTTTATGATGCTAATCGAGTAAATTGAATATGGATTTCAATTTTTTAAAGCCAATTTTAGATTGGAAAAATTGGATGAATATTCTAGTGTCTTCCGAGGTTCAAATGAAACAAATTGAATACACGGTTTCATATTAGTCAGAGCAAACGTTAGTTTGGAGAAGTTGGATGAGGATTCGGGTGTCTTCTTCGACGAATCTTTTAGGATGTTTCTAATAGCTCCTGATAACCAATCGAATCGGATCAGATACAATTAACCATTGCGATACCAGTAACTCGGTGTACGAGAACGGCTTCTCGGTTGCACTTGTACGACATCCGACCTGAATATCCTCTACGCAGCCGTTTTCTCATGTCAGATAGATTGACTTCAATTTCGGCTTAAGAGGACTTTCAAACATCCAGTCATCCAACGCCGATCAATTTTATCTCTAAACCAAAAAAGAAAAAAAACAAACGTTCTTGGCGCCGTGAACCCTAGAAACTAGTTTCAATTCCGGCTTTCCCGATTTTTATTAGCCGAACCGGCTAGAAAGTGCTTTCCCTAACGATTCCCACGAGGCACGATTTTCAATATCAGGTAGCGAACGCAAATATCTACTTGTCTCCCATGGAAATATGAACGCGATGCGCCCTTTCGAGTGGCGCCAGATAAGCAGAGTGCTCTCGATGAGCACTCGCAATTGAGCTAATCTTTCAGCGAAGGTCGTGTCCCGTGGGTGCGCCGAGGAGCACCGATAACGGGTATCTGGTGAATTCGCGCAAATCGCAGGGAGAGGCAGATCGAACCAGGAACCGGTTAACGTAACGACTACTCGGCCGAAAAAAAAGGATGATGTAAGCGAGTCACCTTAGTAGCTGTTTTCCATGAGATATTAATTAATGGGTACCTGCTTTTTCTTTTGCCCGCGACAAGAAACAGTAAACGTGCGCAGGGAGATCGGTAAATAGAAGTATTGACATCGATGTCGGCGATAAAGCTCTTTGCGTGAACTTGTTTTTGCGTAACGCCTTTTGAGAGGAATGTTAATTGACGCTGCTAGTCCGATACGTGAGGCGAAAGAAAATATTCGCTGCCTTTATTTGTCAGCGTGTATAATGTCGAAGGATAAATATTGAATGGGAGTATGAATAGAAAGGAATCAATTGTTGCGAGATGTCTGCAGATTGGATTTCTTCGCGTTGACTTTGTTTGCAAATACAAAGCGAAAGATGCACTCTCAAAAGTTTTTCAACACCTGCTGTTTTAATCCTTCGCGGATGGCACGAAATAATATTTGACGAATTTTCGTTCATCTGTTAACCCTTTGAAGACAGGACTTAAAGTTCGCAAATTTCAAACTACATACACGAAAGTTTTCGTATTCCTGTTCATTTCAATATGCATAACATTTTATAGCCACTGATTTCGTTTATTAACTAAATTTAGCCTACTTTCTTTCGCTTGTTTACTAGAAAATATACAAAAATTAGAAACACGATCTTACGTCATCCCCTTTTAAATACTCTAAAGAATTTTAAGGAGTGCGCTGCGACTTTGGTGAATGACTGTGTATATTAGATAAAGAAAAAAGTAGAAAATATAATACCGATGCTATGATGTCAGTAAACGCAGAGTCATACCATTTGATAAATGTAACGTTACGTCACACTGACTCCAGTTCGCCAAAGAATGTACACAGCATTACGTCAAGCGAGTTTCAGCTTATAAAAACACGCACCACTGCATTTTATCGGCAATAAAAGTACACCAACGAGTCTCGACCAGATTAAGCCAGCGATGTCACATTCTTCGTTCGTTCTCGACCGCGGCAATTATAATCCGCATTTGTAATCGAAGCAATTGCATCGATCGCGTAACCGTTGGCTACAGATTTCTCCGATCGATGGTTCCGTTCGCAACCGGAAGCCGGCTTTCCCTTCGCGACACGCAACTTCGCCCGGAACTTCTGTCATTTGTATTCGCTGGAACTTTCAGCGTTGCGCCAGCGGGAGCTTCCTTATCGAGGCGAACGAAACCGTGATCCATTCGATGGAACGAAAAAGGGGAACGATTTGTGAGTAGCGACGGCGAACGCAGAAAGATTTCGTGCCGCAAGCATTCTTCGAACGACGGCAGATGATAGAAATGGGAGCATTCGAGGACGCTGACGTACTCTTGACGAGAACTCGCAACGTGTCGAATCGAGTTACTCGCGATTACGTATTGCATTTGTACGCACGAAAGTTCCGAGAAGCTATCGAAGTCGGTGCGTGGCCGTCGAGAGAAATACTGCGAGCTCGACGAGCCGTAACGGAACGCTTTTGCTAAATAATACGCACGAAGGCGCAGATAAAACACTCGCGCCAACGAATCTCAGTCAGCCTAACGACGTTATGCAATTTGGTCTCGGTTCTCTGCAAAGTACTCGGCGAAGAGAAATGTAGGAAGTACGATTGGAACGCTTCTTGCGAATCCTGTGAAATTCGCAAAAAGTGCCACGCAGGAAGCTGTCGTCCGGTCATCAAGCGCTAAGAAGGCGCGACTGAATTTGCAAAACACTCGCTTTCGTCGTCCCGGTGTGAAATTGCTTCTACTAACCTCTGTTGCTCGAGTTAAAGAGGCAATTAGGCTAACTGGAGAAAGTATTAGGTGTACCAGTAAGTAATTCACTTGTTTTCTTTTCTTTTAAATAAATATAGCGTAGATTCGAAACACGCTACGCGGATAGGAAAATGGGTTGATGGGTTTATTTGATCGAATAATCAGGACTACGTTTTAGTGATACTTTTTAAGACACGTTTAAGTATTTTAGCGTGTTAAAAATAAATGCTGAGTTTGACAAATGTAGTGGACTATTCATTGGTACACAGTGGAACGTGGATTATCCGAATTAATTAGGAGACAAATCTGTAAGATTGTTTAACTAGGAAGAATCCCAATCCTCTTAAAAAATGCAATTTCTCTCGTTAGTGGTTATAGAAATTGGTTGTTAATCCAGGCTTATCGTTAGTTAACTCTTCCATTCTATTTCTTAAGTAAATTTGTACAAACAAGAACACGTACCCCAATTTTAATAAATTCGTTTGACACATCGTACTTTGCCAGCTGATCAGAGAGATATGAAAACACGGTATAAAAGGTTGATTATTCGGCGATCAAATTCGTTTACGCGCAATGACCTATAGAAGCCATGTAGAATACGTTGACCTTTAAGGAATTCCTTGCTGCAAAGCAACGCATGAGGTACAGGTTGTCAGGCAATCAATACACCGAGCAAAAGCAATGAAAAAATGAAATTCTTTTACTTTCGACGAAAATAGTCGGTGATAAATGACTGGTGCTCCAGCGGTATGAGCCGCAACGGTTGCGAACCAACGAACTTTCTACCCGATCGCAAGAGACAACGAGAGAGGCCGGATCGTTGGAGGTTGTTTCGCGTTACCGGAGACCGTAATACGGTAATTGCCGGTTAGTAATTGCACCGGGGGATTAATTTTCATCGGTCGATGCTCGTGCCTGATAAAGTTTCCACTGGCGACCGCGTGTAGCCCCGGAATTATATAATACGCGTGGGCAGCGCTTTCTTCGAACGAGAACAAAACAGGTGCAGCGATTTCATGCAAATCGAGCAATTAATCCGCTCCGCGATGAATGGTAACGGCTTGTAACTGTAAACTGACTGCGATTCTACCCGGAACCCGTTTACTCGCGTTTATTCAATTTCAAGCGACACTTGCTTTGAGCGGAATGCTTCGAGATTCACTTTGATCCACTAGGGGTTTTATTCGCGAGTGGATCGTGATTCGAAAACGAGAAAACAAACCAAGGTGTATTCGAGAAAGAATTAAAATAAATGTGACAATATAAATGTTCGCAAACCTTACAAATTATTCTTTGTTTTCTGGGTTTTGTTAATAATTTATACGCACATCTGCTCTCTTTCTCTCGGTTATTCCTACCGTTTCACATCTACATTTCTTTAGTTCTGTTTCTACTTTTAGTCGAAGTGTTCAACGAATCTTAGCTTCCCACGACTAATCGTTGTATTAATTTATGTATATACCAAAGGGTTTGTTAGCCGGCATAGAATAATAATAATCTTAACATTGTATCTCTGTGGAAAACCAATCCGCATGTTTAACCCCTTAACGCTTGAACTTTTTTGCAACCTACAGACCAAAGCAAGCAAGTTTTATGGAATAAGTTAATTATCCGAAAATGTTGTCCTATAATATAAATACAACAAATACACATTTCGAATAAATTATCATTATAATTCTAAATGTATTATAAAACTATAAGATTAACCCTTTCGATACCGCACTCTAAAAACATTATCAATGCACAGATGGGGATTATTTTTATCGTTACAATAGTAGTACGGTTACAAATATTTACATATTTCGGATAATTAATCATGGTGGACTAAGCATAAATTATAGTAAAAATAGTATCGTATTACAGAAAACGAGTACGTATATTTTTACCAAACAATTGCCCAATTTTTCAGGACTTATATATACGTCTTCAGTAGCGAAAGGGTTAATGTTCACGGAACGTAAATTATGTGTAATATATCGATGTTCCATATCCGATACAAGATTAAAGCATTAAATATCCAACTTAAAGTTTTCAGCAACCGAAAAATTAGTAGGACAAAGGGTTAACGTCCAATCACCGCGTTGCAACTGCGCCAATCCCAATTTATTTATTTATTTATTTATTAAACGGAAATTAACCCTTTGGTACGAAAAGAAAAGAAAAGACAGTCATGAATTAACGCAACGAAGAGTATGACGAATAAATCTATAATTGGAACCAAAGAAACTGAAATTTACATTAAATGAAGATTCTGTTCAGGCAGTTGAATCGGCCGTATAGTGTATGATGCTTTTCTTCGCTTCAAATTGCGCAAGGGTTCGCGCGCCAAGCTAAATATCGAATCCATCCGATAGCGTTTCATTTGCACGGTTAGGATTCGTCTAAATCGCATTAATCAACGCGACACGACAATAATCCGGATTTCACGCGCGCACGAACTCTAGTCGTACACGGTCGAGCGAACTTTCGCACGATCTCCCGACATTTTTCTTCGGCTCGCGGCATTCCGTGTTTTCCAGCGGGAAAAGTGCGCAACGGGCGCAACGACCGGCCCAGTTTTACGTAACGAAAGTGTGCACCGCTGCTTTTCTTCCAAAGAGGCGCGAGAGTTTAAAGAGCCGTGCTCCGAGCGAGTCCGTCACGCGGAATTGGCCTCGGAATTACACGTTGCAATAAGATTGCGTGGGATTGTAAAACAGTGCGTTAGGGTGATTGGATCTTCGCGGTGAACAGTGCGAACTGGAAACGCGCGTTTGATGGCAAAGAAATGGGAAAAGGTGAAGAAACGGGAAGAATACCGGGGAAATAGGAAATAGGAATAGGATTCTACGGGAAGACGAATCTTAACGAAAGAAGAACGTTAATGCTTGTTGTGTAATTTTTGGGATTGTAGTTGAGAGATTTTTAAGATTCGATTTGTCCAATAACTAGACTGCGGGACTTAATGCAAGTTTATAATTTTACAAATTGAACTCGAGAAACAGAGTATAAGCAGAGATTTGTTTCACCTCCCAGGTATTTTAAAATGCACTCTACTTTGTATATTTTGTACATTTTTATGTATTACGTGGATTTGATTCTTTTTGGCTAATGACAGTGAAAGTTGTGACTTTGTTTATTACAAATTATTGAGAACGCGACGTGTCTGTTAAGATTTTTACCATGAATAGTGCAAATAGAAAATGAGTTTGATGGTAGAGAAATGAGAAAACATGAAGAAACCGAAGAAAGATAAAAGTAAGATTCCGTAAGAAGAAGCTTAACGAAAGCACAGTGTTAATGTTTGTTGCGTAATTTCTAGGATTATAGTTGGGTTTCTTTTTAAGGCACGATAAATCTAATAACACTAGAAGCTGTAACTTAGCTTGTCACTAATTATCGAACATTCAACGCGTCTGTCAACATGTTAGAAAAACAGAACATATAATAATTATTATCGGTCCCTTAATACCGTGCCCAAAGTATTACACACACTCTGCTGTGTAATACGTTATCTCGTGAACTGCAGTAGTTTTTACATGCTTTCTTCATCAAGTTTTAACGTTATCTGGTATTTCGAACGAGCTACCGAACTTTCAGAAAAAAAGAATCACTCAAACGTGCCGCGATAAAAATTGAGCTCTGACCCTTGCATAGTAGATATCTAACTTCCTTCGAGCCCCTTCTCACCGCTTCTTAAATTTTCCATACATTTCACGTTAGCATGCTCACGACATCTCCGCAAACAACAATATTTATCATCCGTGCTATTTTAATGACGGTCTTCTATCCTTTGTATCTTAGAATCCCAATTTTAACCTTTTCGCTATAGTTAAGCCTTCCCGTTTACCACGAGGCTAGCATGAACGCTGACAATATGAAAAATGTCGAAAATGTACGATTAAGAAAGTAATTGAGTCTCAAAGTTGAATAAAATTCCCAAGAATTCTCTTATAAAGTGAAACATCAGGTTGGTGCATGTAAAATACTTTTTCAAAGCGAAAAATGTAAAATATTGAACTGCGAAAGGGTAAATGAGATGGAGAGTAGCTGATAATAAAGATCCACTGTACAAATACGTTGTTTTATAACACCTTAAATCGTGTCTTCATCGATGTCAATTATCCTAAAGATTTAAAGGATTTTTCTACTTCAATTGCATGTTACAGACCTTATCGTGCATTTTGCGTGATTGTGAGGCCTCCCACGATTAATCTTAAGTTTTTCTTTATTCTATCGAGATCTCACACCCGTTGATTAATTAACAAATTAAATTTAAATTAAATCTATTTTCCCTGTTGCGACACATCGCGTTCGGTCGAAAACTTTTTGCTAGGGGTAGTACAAAAGTTGTCCCTAAATTCGCCATCGTTATTGCTCATTCCCGATCGTTGCCGCTTCTAATTCAGGCAAACGGTCTCAGCGCCCCCCCCCCCCCCCCATTCCGCGGTATTTATGCGCTCGAGATTCCTGTAAAAGGTACGCAGGGTATTTTCGAGGATAAACGCGGCTCTGAGGATGGCTTCGCGTTCGCCGGGGTGGAGTCATTGCCTTTCGCTCATATATATTTTTAGCGTCTCGGTTGGTCAACATTTTCTCTTTCCCGACTTCCCTCCCTTTCTTGCGGCCCTCGTATTTTCTTTCTCGGCCTTCCTTCGCTGTCTCCGCACCCTTTTGCTCGCCTCCCAGCCGCAGCTGCCGCCGCGGAATCGCGCCTTTTAATTGCATCCATCGTGCTATTTCAAGGTGAACATTCGCTTTCGCGACCGTACCGCTTTGTTATTCGAACGTCAGATCGCTCCGAAGATTACCTTTGCGCCTCTGCTGCCTTTTAATGCGCTCCCCGATACGCGTCATCGCCGTTGCTTATTGAAATTTCGAGCAATTAAACGTTTAATGGCGCGCCGTTACGGCGATTCTAAATTGATACGTTCGCGGTGCGAGGATATTTGCGTACATCGAGCTCGTTTCAAATGCTCGCGCGCTTTTCTAGATCTTATCTCGCGGTTCATAAGTAGGCTGCGGATGTTTACGTGCAAAAAGACACGAAACGCACGTAATTTGCAAACATGAACAGAATATTAGCTCGATTAATGAATAATCCAATTTTTGTATTACAAATTCTGTATCTATTTTTAAGAATACCGAGTATTTATCCCGTCTTAATCGTAACTTCTTCCATTCTGCAACGTTTAACATTATTTTTGTACGCTACGGAGCCTTGCTCGAAAGAAATCTTGATCCTTTGACCGAGCAAATTCATTAACACATTTAAGAATAGCTGAATCATTTATCAGCACGCCTAATGTTTAAAGTAAAGTACGAATCATGGTATCTTAAGAATGAAGCAACTCCCAATTTAGGTTCTGCTTCATTAATCGCGTTAACGAATATACGAACTAGCATAAAGATCCGCAGTCTAGTAATAAGAATTACTTTTGAGAGCAGCAAATGCAATTGCAAGCTGCCTTTATGCATTCGCGATAGAAGCGAGATTGCCAGAGAATTATTACAGGATTTCTTTTCCTCTTCTTTCTTATGTTTCTTTTTTTTTTTTTGTTGTTGGTTATACTTAGGAAAGATGTATGACTTGTTGATGTAAATCTAAAAAAAAGGCATCCAATTTATCCGGAGGCTCTTTCCACGATATTATTCGCCGGCGGCGGTGGTCTATGATTAACGAACGGCTCGACCTGGCGCCACGAGGGAAATGTACGGGATATATGAAATAAGAAGGGAAATATTTTCCTCGGGCAGTTTATTTCCAGTTCGCGAACGCCTTCACGTGGGATTTGCAAAAACACCGGCAACGTTTGTTTCTTCAATCCCCTACATATTATAATCACGCGCGCATAATGTGTTCAGGCTCCGTGGAAGCGTTCGAAAATAATCTTAAGTCGTTCGATTAAAAAAGCCAGACGCGAGTCGATCGCCTCAATATTTCCAGTGCCGTTGCGCGCGGGTACTGTCGTTCACTAATTACGTGTACAGGATTCATACGAAACATCGCCGATTTCAAACTGAAACACCGATCTTATAAGAAAGTAGAAATTTTAAGATTCAAAGCGGTGATCTTAAGAATCGTATTCAATGCGATCATTTAACGATAAGTTGATAAAGTTAATTTCTTATCTTAGCTTATCTTTTATTTCCATACCACTGTATTACTCCATTAATTCCTTTCATCGTGAAAGTAAATAAGATTCGGTTATAGAGAGATGAACGAAGGAATTCCAATACATGTGAAGATACGCGTAATATAAAGGATTAAAAGGATTGTTGTCTTATCCTAGTCTAAGCTAGTAACGTCGCATGCGTCGCGTTAAAATGGTAAAGGAATCAAGCAGCCTCCGGATGATCGTACACAAGAACGAGTAGTCTATCCTACGCTTCGTCGGCGGTACAATCGAGCAACGTATATAATGCGTGCAAAAAAAAGCCAAGCACCACGGTTTACTTCGTTTAACCCGACTGCAATCGAAAAGTCTTCTACGATTTCGCCAGGTTTTCCAGGCGACTTATAATTTAGATTGGCTCGCCAGATGACTGTAAAATCCAATTCACAGCGCATTACCGGCATAACATCCTTATTGCGAGACGCGTCCAATTTGGTGGTCGAACAAAAACCTACCGTAACGTATTCATCGTCGATCCATCGACGGATCTCCCACGGATAAAATGTTGCCGCGCACAAGCGCAGCGGAGAATTAAGATCGCGTTAGGAGGCGCTCGCGAACCTCCGAGTGCTGTACCGATTTCATTTGCAATCTCGTTAGCATTAAGTCGAACGCACTCGTAATCATTAGGCGTCGCCTAACGAGCCCGTGGCTGCGAGCGGCCAACCGATGTGGAAAATAAGTGCGAGCGAGCCGTGGCTTATTAAAATTCATGTTCAATTTGCCCGGTCCGTAGAATTGCGTAACGGGCTGTCGCGCAAGTTTCCGAGCAAGGGTAACACGATTATCCTTCCGCGCGATCTTCTTGCCCGCAGATCGCCCGGCCTTTCGCTTTTCAGCGTATCAACCGGCAGCTTTTCATTGAATATATTTAAACTTCGAATTAGCTTGAAGTGGTCGGGTTATTTCTTGGAATACAAATTGCAGGGCGTTTAGAAGCGATAACGGTTTTAAAGAGAACGGAAATATTTCTCCGAAGTTTATCAGGGTAAATGTACCGGTAAATGAGCACGTATCAGTGAGTGGACATTAAATAGAAAAACGGGTAAAATACGTTATTAACCCGTAACCCTTTCATTACGGTAGCTTAAAATTCGTGGAAAAGCAATGGAATTAAAATTAATTTGACAAAATATCAAAATAAAAATTTGATAAAATAAAGTTTATCGTATTCAATTGCTTACTTTAAGCTAATATCATAGACAAATAGACGAATGCTGTATTACTGTCCGTTCATTTGTGAAATGAACATTCTTAGTTTTTTTAATTTAATTAATTGTAGTTCCTTTTCTTTTATGTTCTCTTGTGTGCCTTGAATGAAACTTTAGACATTAATGAAGGCGGTTTGAAGTATCTAAATATTCATTAATGCTATTAGTCCGTGAAATTCAACCCAAATGGTCAACGATTCTCTTAAGCGTTCATTTATTGGTGCACATATTTATTATGGTGCCTATTTTGGTATAGATTAATGGTTTCAAGATTTATGGACCAGGTTTCGAAACGGCGACGTTATGGCAAGAATATTCGGAATTTTCAAGCGAGGCTCGAATAGCTTGTCTCGGATAACCGAATGAGAACCACGTTTCCTATGCAAGCAAAGCCATTGACATTTTAGGAATACAAATGGTGTACTGTGCATTCAGCGGAGGATGTTTCTTAATAAATGGAATATGCTGACGGGTGAATTCGAGAGTAGTAAAGGTTGCGGTATCGTCGGAATCACAATCTTTCCTACACGGGGAAACTCTACAAATGTTTAAACCAGTTTCGTTCTTAAAATAACACCATTATTCTTAGAATTTCGAGAAAAAACATCCTGCAGGAGGTTAAAGAATTTGTATAGAATCGACGCGAATTGAAGGACATTGAAATGAAAAATTCATAGCGAGCTCTTTGCAATAGAAAATTTAAAACAAACCTACTTAAAAATTTGAGATCTTTCGTTGAATAATTCAAGCACTCAGAAGCCGGAACGATTAACTTCACTTTTTGCAAATTTCTACATTTCACTACCCAAGTAAAAGATTTCATCTTAACTTCTAACGAGCTAAAATTTAATTTAAGAACAATTTATCTTCTTATTGTATTATATAACGTGTATACATTTTTGTGACTCTCATAAAGTTAAGAAAAAACAATAAGGCGATATATGTAGCACAAGTTTGACAAAAGGGAACTTGGATTAATCTAGACCTCAAATGCAAAGTTTTTGAGCCGCAAAATTAAGAAATTATACACGGATAAAATTATGAACCCAAATAAAAGATAGCTAAAGGTTATCTTTATAATTCCTAATTCCTAATTATATCTTTATAATTCCAAATAATTCCAAATATTGGAATTACGTTTAAATAAAGAGGATCGTCTTCGAATTCGACCAAAAGAGAAATGGCTCGAATTATCTCTCCAGCTCAATAGTCGTATTTAAAAAAATCCCGCGTGCTATTTGTGAAACACTCTGTACAAAAGTAACCGTAACTTCTTAAACTACCGTTGAGAAATCGATGCGTAAACGATTTACACCGGCGAAGGCTGAATCATCCCTCAAGTTCGCGCGTTAAATGGAACATGTTCTTGCGGTATCCGGACGACGGTAGTAATTGTCCGCAGATGCACAGGACACGAGCTTCTCTCTGTCCTGGTCCCGACAAAAAGACCCGCTGGTTTACCACCGCGACGAATTCTCCTTAATTCGAAGTATTTTTAGCGGTGACGGTGGTGGAACGCACAGCGATCTCGCTGGAATTCTTCTTGCCAGGGTTGCGCACCATTCTGGCTATTACGGTTCACGGGAAATAATAGTCTCTCCGACTTCGTGTATCGCACATTTAGGGAAATGGCAAATTACCGCTCCTGTAGTTTGATTACCCGAGATGCGTAGCAAATAGGCGATCGGCTGCACGCGCGCTCAGTTGCACGTGCGCGCAGTTATGCAAATTTTATTTCATAACACGAATGAAGTAAGGAAGGATTGCAATAGAATTGCAAGTGTATCCAGAACACCCGGTATATACAGTGAGTGTCAAAAGTGAGTATACAGCTCGTTGTCGGAAAAATGAATTGTGAGCGAAATTAGCGTCTGGTTGTAATATTGCTTACAGCATATGGATAAATACTGTGGAACAATAATATAGTTATATTGTTACTTATGGGAAATGCATTGTAATATAATTGAGGTACAATTTGCAGTGAATAAATTGTACCATAATCTTACTTCTGTAAATTCGATACTCAGTTTTGTCTTTCATCGTACTTTTCGTATTTTGTGTACTTCTGCGTTTGATACAGTTTACAATGAGAATTGGAAGTGAGTGTACACCTCACAAAAATGAAATTATGGTATAATTGTAGTAGTTTTAAAACACAAACGAAATGACAGTATAATTGTGGTGTTATAGCAAAGAGATAAATATTGTATAACAGTAGTACAATAAATTATAATATAGTTACTAGACTGCGGATCTTTGTGCATATTCCTATTTTCTGAATAAAGGGATGTTTCGTCCTCTCAGTAAAACAGTATGTATTTTATATATTCTTGACTTTTTGTATTCTTCTCTAACTTTTGCCTTCAACTATTTGAATTTCCCATAAATGCATAAGAATCTGCAGTCCAATGATTACGATATAATTTAGAGTGAACGTATTATATTGGGTTCTAACACAAATCCATCTCGTTTTCTTTCTAATACCCTTCAGCCATTATACAAATAAAGGGAGATTATTGATCAAAATGGCACACGCACAATTAACTAACCTTCTTACTCAATTTGCAAATAAATGATCCTCGAAATAACAAATAACAAAACGGTGCCGAATTTACGTGACAACCCACCAGTATAATTTCATTTCTGCAAAGCGTGTACGCTTACTCCCGCCTCTCGCTGTACCGTATTTTATGCTAATCAAGAATCCATGAAACGCAAAGCGTGCAAGGATGAAGCCGCAAATATTCCTAGCTGACGAGTCAGCGAACTTTATTAGGACTGCAGTTCCTTGCTCCGCTAACTCTTCCCGAGACGCGTTTCGCCCCGGAGTGGGCAAATTTTACCAACGTGAATCACCCACGGTACCATCGCGAGGCACAAAAAGAAACCCTCTTGAACCTCGCCGAGAAAGAGGCAGCAACAGACGCGAGACGCGTTCACGAAAAAATTCGTGATCCTTTTTGGCAGAGGTCCACACGCAAAGTCGTCTCGCTGATGTCATGCAATTTCACGCGACATCGTAGGCGTGCCGCTGTCTCCGATAAGGAACGAGAACGTTAAATCATCGGTTGGCGAGTGAATCGATCGAGGCGATCATCCGGTAACTCGGAAGAAATCGACCAACGACGAAGTGGAACCGCGGCGCGCGACATTCCTGCGGACGATCACGCGACACGTGGGCGATCCTGTTATCTGTCGATTATCGCGGCGGTCGCGATAGCAAATGCACGGCTGTCGAACGACCCACGATCGTTACGCGAAACACGTCGACCAGGATCTTTGACGACGGGCTTTTGATATGTGGGACAGCGGTCAGGAGATCGTATCGTGCGTTCGCGCGAGAGGCGTGAAGCCGAGAACCGCAAGCTCTGTTGGGTGTTACAAGGTTTATAAAGAATCTCGCGGTAGACTTATGCGGTGCGGTTCCAGGGGAAATTGAAGTTTAATGTACCATTTTGCTCTGAATCGTGCGGGTTATTTGTTTTTTTGCGGGGGGGGGGGGGGGATGAATGATGGCTCGATGGGGATGGAATGAAAAGGCAATGTTTCGTAGTTTGGTTTCACTTGAAATTACAAAGTTGGAGCGAAGCGAGTACTTCTGGAGGGGCATCGTAAGGATGTTTGTTTGTTCTGGGGAAGGGAGAATGAATTTTTGGGTTAAACGAGGCTGTATAAGTTTGGAAAGGGAAGGTTAATGCGATGTTTTGTAGCTTGATGTGATTTGGAATTGAAAGTTTGGAACGAAACAAGAATTTCTGGAGGACTAACATTGGAATAGTTATTTTATGGTGATGCGCGAATGAATTATACGATAAATGTGACTCGATAAGCGTGGGAAGAGAATTGAAGATTATTTAAAGCAATATAATTCTAGTGTTTAATATACTTTGTAGGTGCTTTGTTTGGTATTGTAACATTTGGACAAGTACTATCGGAATAAATGGTTCATGGTGAAAGATAGAATTCGAAGGGGAATAAATAATTCGACAAAGACGCAAAGAAAATTTACTGCAGGAGACAATATTGTTCTTGTATTTGGTGTACTTTGTTCTCATTTTGTTCGGAATTGAAAGGTGGGAAAGTTAAGATTCTGGAGGAGCATTATCGCGATAGTTGTTTTATGGCGTAGGGCGAAGGAATTTATGGGGCGTTGGAATTCAATCACCTAGGTTCCAACCATTATTCCGCCTACCTCGCGCTCTTAAATTGACTCCTACTCTCTCGGAGAATGTTCCGCTTCTTTCGCCTGTACCATTTTGGAGTTACACGCATCCATAGTTCCACACTCGAATCCCGCTGCTGCTGAATCCTCGTATCTTTGTCGTTCGAGTGACAGGCTTTCAAAGAGAATCATACAAGTTGTTAGCGAATGAAAACACGAACGTACGAGCTGTCGCGTCGTAGTAGAGGAGTTTCTAAGAAATTGAAATTCAATAGCTGACATTTCCCAACATTTTTTCCCTCCTCCGAAGGAGGAATAAAGAGAACTCTGGAATACCTAAGCATTTTTATGCTCCGGCGTGTATACTCGAGAATCTCGTATTCCACGTTCCAGAGACAAGCCACTTCATACCCACTTTATCAAAACGCTGGCTACTGAATTCCAATTCCACTACAACCACTGTGTATTCTTTGTCGCACGGTACTTCAAACCATGGTGCCTTTCTCCGAAAATATATTAAACCTTTACAAATCAGACGTAACAATAATGTTGAATTAGCTTTTGTCCAATTGCGGACGGGGTTTAACGAGTTCTCGTACAATTATATTAATATGTACTACTCCTCGCAGAAAGTTCTTTGTAAGTTTTTGCCCTAAAGTGTTTGTTGTGCAAGCTGTCCTCAAAGTGTTAAATCCAAATCTGAAAAGCTTCTTTAACCCTTTCGTTGCAAATGGTGTGTATACGCTATGAAGGTGAATCTAAGTATAATTTTGTAGCGCAATAGATATTATTTGTTTATTCATCACAGTATATAGATTCATACGGTTACCGTATTAATAAAAATTACCCTCAGCTATGCGTTGAAAACGTTTCTAATTTTAAAGTGTTGCGACGAAAGGGTTAGAAACACTTATCCATTGAATAAAGTAGATTCTTCAATTTAGTACAAATATCTTGCGGTACAATCTTATCATTTTCTATCATTGGAGTTTTGTTATTAGAATTCATGTATTCTTTATCCCGTAACATCTTGAATTACTAAACTTCCTCAACCCCAAATTAATATCTACCAACATCCCTTATTTGAAATCTTATCTAAAGGAATCATTTATTAAATACAATATATATTATTCGATTCTAAACTAATCATCTCGCACATTCCTACAAATTTGCATTTGTTCTTTATCCCATGCCACCTTAAATTGTAAAGTTCTTTACCTTCCAAAAATATACCAACCTTCTCTTTATTACGTAAAAGATTCTCTCTATTAATATAACATTGGATAAACCAGACTCTTCAACCGCGCGATGCAAACATCTCCCATAACTCAACGAATCTCGCGAATCTCTACCATCCCCCAACGTAAACTTTATCTCCCCGGCGTTCGGTATTCGAGCGTAATCCATGGCGGTGATTAATTTCGCGGGCAGCCCCCATGGAGTTGCAAATCTCGGCGAACCGTACGCACCGTTAACATCGCGTATAGACGGTTCGCCGTGACAAAGCGGGCCCCGTTTCTATCGCGACATTCCCACCTTATGCGTGGGCCATTATTTTTAGATGGAACGAGTAGCAAGCGACCCAAGATGGTTTTCAGGGTAAACGTTCCCGTAGCTATCGGTATGCCGAGGAGGATCTCGAAGGCCTTCTGGAGGCCACGTGACTGGCTTTTGAATACCGTTAAAGTCGAGGAGGGAAAGGAGGGCTTGGTCTACCGGAGGGCTGGGTCAAGATTAGCAGTCTAACGACACTCCCATAGCTGGTACTTCTTGTAAATAGATTTTTAGCCTGGCCATTGGTGGTGTCGACGGCGTATTAGGACCGCGATCTCTAACGCTTCTTTGGAAGAATTTATATGTAAACTGATCTAAGGTATTCCGGTAGACGTTTACCACTCCGAGTTCGTACGAGAATTTATTCAGGAGTTTGAATTTTATGGGGTTTAGGAATACGAGGGTGAGTCAAGAATTATCCGCAATAGGGCTGTAACTTTTTACTCAAATTGCATTGCGAATTGTGATTGTACCATCAGATATCATGCACTTTGTTTGTTTGTTCAAAATGACGGACTTTGGTGGATAAGGATCCTAAAAGTAACAGCTGCTGCAAGTGTTCCTTGGTTTAACGATTTCTGCGGGGAGTGTATCGAAATTTCGATATTCATGAGTTAACCCTTTCGCAGTTTAATACGAGAGAGACTCCGAAAAGCTGTCGCTTATATCACTGCAAATATCGCATCTTAAGTTGTATTATACGTAACATAATTATTCATACATATTACGTATGGATGTGTGAAATTACGTATGCTCGAAAAATATTGCAACACAGAAAGTAAATATTCTTTATACCGCCTTTCTCCTATTCTTCGTCACTTTATTACACTGTGAAAGGCTTAAGTGTCGATACTGGAATATATCGTCGTATTAAACATGGATACAAAATATCGATACTTGAATTGAAATGTATCGATATACCACTACTACTATTAGCGTATATTTATATTAACGTACTACTTGTAGCACGATACGAGTTTAGTACACGGAAAGCAACACAATGTTTATTCATGGAGCAACAAACTCAAATGAAGATTTTTTACGTTACGCAAGTAACGGAAGCAAGCGATACGTACGCGGTCTATCTCTCAATCAAAAAGATTTTATTCGCAAGGCAAGACATAGTTTACGCATCGATGGATCAAGCGTATAGAAAGTTATGGGTACCCCGTTGAAAAATAGTACAAAAATGTATACTTATCATCGTTTTAATCAATTCTATGAACATGTTGCGGATAATTGTCGACTTACCCTCGTATATTTGGTTTTTTCATCGAAGGTGAACGCACTTGATGAAGTTACGTGCATTCGGATTGCCGCGAGCGGGGAATCATTGAACACAGAGGGTTAATATATTACGGGATATTTACTCGAGTAGATAGAAATCGCGATTATACTTGGAAATCGCAGATTCGATGCTAATGTCGTTAGTAATGATGCTCGTTGCTTTATGACGGGTAATTCAGCAATCAGTATGTCGATGCCCCGGGGGACGAAGTTCGAGTAAAAATTTATTAACTTTGCATGCGAAGTAGCTGTAATAGTCGGCAATCAAGCGTAGAGATGCTCTGTTATTAGTGGTTAACCCTTGTTTGCTTTACTTCGCCGTTACTTCGTTGCAACTCTATAAATAAAGGTATAAGCGTGTAACGCGTTGGATCTATAAAATTTATCCCCCCTCCCCCCCGTCATCTGTCTCTTATTTCTTCTCTTAACCCTTACACTGTAAATCGGGATCAAATTGATCCCAACGTTCTTTATCCAGAACATTTCATTCCCATACCGGTTAATTTTTATAGTTGCTTAATACCCCAATTAAATTAAGGAAATAATCATATTGTATACGACCCTAATCAACTAGCATTTAAAAACCAAAATAAATACAATGACGCGCGAATACTTTTTGTGCTCACTGTTACTTAACACGTTCACGACGGCGCGTATCACCGGTGGCTCACGCTCGAGTCCAAAAATGTAGTTCGTTTGGTAACTAGAAGAAATTGCCATATAATTGGAAATGTAAATTTAACGTATATTAATTGAAATGTTTTTTTGCGTGTCTTATCTTAACAAAATAAGTACAGTGTTGAATAAGCGGTTAGTAGCGCCGCCAGATGAAGTAAAGCATGAATACGAGAACCGTCCCATGGCGAGAAACACAAATAGCAGCGCCGTCGTGAACGTGTTAAATAAACTACTGTCAATTTAGTATGTTTGAAGATGATATCGGAATTTGTTCAGACTTTTACCCACTAAAAAATTGATGGGGTTAATATGACCCCCGTTTAGAGTTTGCGGTGAATCAAAAAACGTTTACAGTGTAAAGGTTACGAATGCTTCGATCGCTGCTCGCGAATCGTTGCAAAAATAAACGCGGCTATAAACTCTCGTACGTATCATCGGGCAACGCGGATGGAAGCTTCGGCGGACTCAATAAATGCCACGGATTTGTACATGTGAAAACAACGTTAATCCCTGCGTCGCAGTTATATGGTCGTTTACATGCAATCGTGCAACAGGATACCGAGCAAACAGGCAATCGCCGGAGACGACCGATGGACGATTTAGCGCGAGTACACAGAGTCGGCATTGATTCGAACGAGAATGGTCTATCCATTCCGCGCGTTCAAATATTTTACGGCTGTTGGCCGTGTCGAATAATCGAGTCATGACGAGAACTATCGATAGGCACGCTTTTATCGAGCTTCGAATCGTTCTTCCGCATCGAATTATCGTCGGTGACGTGATCGGTGAGCTCGATCCATTTATCGATCGCGTATTCGCGATACACGCTTCGATTGGAAATTTTCATCTCGAAACGATTCGATCCCGACAAAAACTGATCTAGATGAGGAATAAAATGAAGAAATTGGAAGAGAAAAATAAATGTGGAGTGGCATGCTCTGTGGACCATAATAAACGTAGCTTTCGTTAAATAGATATGACATGATTTTCGATGGGAATCGTGGCGCGAATTTACGGCGAAACAAATAGCAGAACGGCGATACCGTGAAATATAATTTAATGTTCCATGTTGTTGAAGCGTACGAAGGCGGCGTGCCTTGTAACATGACTCGGTAACCTGTTATTTTTTTTCTTTCGCTCTGTGCAAATCTAGCGGATACATGTGTGTGTTTTCCGCACGCGTGCGTTCTTCGTTCAACGCGGTTTCAATTATTTCGGTAGTTTCACTTTTCAATTACCTTATTGCAGTAATCATCACTGCACGTGGCTAATCGTGGCAATCTTATTTCCACTGCATTCTTAATGCGCTATATAAATTATGATGATTACGGCTTGTGGAAAATGATCCGAATATTTTAATGTTTCATATGTTAGTTAGATAAACAGGAAATTTCTAGTAGTTCTTAACACGAAATGGGTAAAATGGTAAATTGATATTGGTGCCATTTTAACCCCTTGCGGGTGGAACAAAATAATATCTACCAAATTTTTGGTGCAATAGTTAACGAGACATAACGAATTATCGACGAAACTATTATTAATGATATTAATTTGAGTTTCTTATTTCAAAGAATCCAACAAATTTGGGTGGCTATTTGCAACAATTCCGTAAAAGGTTGAACAAAATTCAAGCTTTATTTATGGATCACGTGATATTACTTTTCATCGAAATGCAATAGCTACAAAAAGTATTTGTACAAACGTACATTTTTCAATTAGGTGCTTTCTAAACAGGTTTTATATTTTAATCCTACCACAACAAATTTTTGCAGCCACATAAGACTACCATTAAATGATGACAAAATAAATACAGTGGCGTACAAATATTAGTTGTACCAATGAATAATTTACTCTTTCTTGATTTGCCATCTTCGTATGATACAATTATTGACAAATTTTTCAGGTTAAAATTCACCAGTGTATTTTTTTAATCAAGCCATACGTTGTTGCTAATAAACGTAAAAGGGGTACTATAATATTCTAAGTATATTCCAATATTCTAAGTATATTCTAATATTCTAAGCATATTCATTCTAAATCATAGCTTCTATCTTTTTCCTATTAACAAAATAGTGAATTATTCATTGGTGCACCTAATGCAGTTTGTAACCACTGAGTATAATATTCAGTTCCAAATTTCGCCATAGCAGAGCTCCATCATGACGTGAACAGGGTTTGTAGAACCACGATTAAATTATAATTATTATAGAAAGACAATTTGGAGCAGCAGGGGTGGTCGTTAATGACGTGGAAACGTTATACGGTACTGTTGCCGAAATGTGCAACAATGTTGATGAAATCGGAAGAACGTACGGCTCATGTATCTAGCAGAGCAACTTTAATGAACGTTCGATGCAGTAATTAATGATAATTAGTGCAGCACGCCGAGTGATTATCCTCGCGACGATGCAGTGGTAACCTATCTGATTTACAATTACAATACACGCGAATGGAAGCAACGCGGCCAGAATTAAAACGCGACGAATTCGATTCTTCTTCGTTTGTTAAACATATGTAATTGTTTCGACGGGTGAAGTTCACTAGCGGGATCGATTTACGATTTTTCTCACGGTACGTCGCGTTATTCAACGTACGTCCAAAGCCAGTTGTTTTGTTCCAGTGAAATTACGTAAACGGTGAAACATTTAATTGCAGCGCTGATATGTCGAGAAACGGTGTTTCACTCTACGCGGGTCGTAATCCCTGACATTCGAGAATCGCGGTCTGAAACGTACGAATTACCGATCGGAGGGTGCGACCGCTTCGCAAACAACAAGAGTTAGAAAGGGAAATGGTTTGGGTTTAAGTTGCGTTTGTTTGGAAAACAAGTTCGAAGGTTCTAGATAATCGATCTAAATTTCAAACACTGCTTCGTGAATTTGTAAGTTAATTTCATAAACTGTGTTAGGTGGCGAAAAAGTCTTGTCATTTTTCTATAATAGATAAATAGACACTGTAATGATTTCCATTTTGGAATACAAGAGTTCCGTCACATTTCTCACATTGCACACCGTAATCTTAAATTACAACTAATGCTACCTAATTCTTTGCTTATCCTTAATCATTGGCAGAAACTACTATTATTCATAGAGATAAATGTAGTGCGTATTATATGCTAAAGAAAACAGCTTTGTCTTTTCTTTTTATAAACTTTTATATCAAAGTAGGAAGAACCAAATATAATAAAACAAAATAAAGTAAACAAAATAAAATGACAATATAATTTAACCGTATGCATATACACAAGCTAAACTCAATGATGTGACATCTAAACGCTAAAATCTAAAACTTAATACCTTAGTTTTTTGCTCTTCTCTCTTTTCCCTATTATCGTTTTCCTACAATACTGAAAATATTCATAAGTATCTCCTGCAATATTTAATTGCAATACTCGACTAAATATGCAAATAATTTTTGCTTCGCGAACCAAAATCTTGTCGCTCCAACATTCCAATTCCGAACTTTCAAAATTAATGCTACTCCTTGAAAAGCAATACTAAGGCACAAAGCTGTTGCGAGAAATGCCTAGATCGTACGATCTGCAAGCCAATAATAGTAACTCTACTTTATCTTTCACTTCTCTCTTCTGATCTTCATTTTCCAATCCGGCAACAGATCCTTTCGTCCAGATCGATCCGACCAGAAGAATCGTACGTTCGACGATCGGTAACCTTTTTAGCAAACAACACGTACGTATACGTATTACTGTGGTGGTTGCAACCTACCAGGGGAGAATGGCTGTTAAAGTCACGCGCGACCGAAACTGGAGCACCAAAATGTCTGCCTCTCGCAGCGTTTCGCTCTTTCAGCGGATGGTTCGTTCGACGAAACAGCCGCGACAAGATTCTATTTGCACGACGGCGGCGGCGGCGGCGGCAATTAATACTGTGACCGAGTGTCCTGGAAAACTTCGTTCCGGACAGAGATATTTATGATTTATTTATGCAGGAACGAGCGTAGACTGCGAATTACCGGCACTCGAAGCGCGGACATTAGTGGCGCTGGCTGGCGTTCCTTTCGATTTGCGCAATCGAGTGTCGACCGGCTGTCTCCGCACCTTTTCCAAAGGGAAACTTGGAATTCTTGTCAACAGCGATTTCAGAACGATTGCGATTCGGATTGAGAAATTACCGCGAGACCCCGTGAAGGGTTAATTGTTGTTCGACTGAAAGATCGCTTATTTGGCGCGCGAATGACGAAAGAATTTAGATGGAAGAATGCGTTGAATCCTTCTTGACATTTGGATATTGATGTTCGAAGAGAATATATGTACCCACGTTTCGACGGCAGATAAAGTTGAAGTTACTGTGTTCGGAATTGGTATCTCGTCTTGGGGATTTACGCAGTCTTAGAGTGCAATGAACGTGTAGAAGTTGATGTCTTTCGAGATGCAATGGATATAAAAAGTATTGGCACGCCACTGTATTTTATTATTGAATAATGGGAATTTTTTGCAGCATTTTTATGCGCTTAAGGGAAATTTAAATTGGCAAAAGGAACGGATTCATATTACGCGCAGAATTATAGGAAATATTTAAAGTAAAATACATGGTATGCTAAGTAGATATTTACTAGAATTCGGTTTCTTCGATATATGCTTCTACGAGTACAAATTTGCTTAAAATCCGTGACCTAGTTATTAGAGTCTATGATATAAACACGAAAATATTTGGGCACCGCTCTAGATTTTGCTTCCGCGCTTTTTAACCGCAGTTCTGTGTTTTTGAAACAAAGGTCTGGTATCCAAATGTATCTATGACCGACTGTAATTAAGTTTAACTACACCAAATTTTCTGTCATTTAACAGTACCTTCATGCAACTACAAAACTTCGCTATCGTACAAGTAAAACATGGAAGCAGATCGAAGAACGTTTCACTGAAAATATTGGCTGGGTGCCAGTACTTTTTGTACAGCCATCATATTAAAATTTATGCGGTATCGGTATCGACTAGCTCCGAACAGAAATTAAGATACCGTATTCATTGCAAAGTATACTTCCGTCGAAGAAAGTTGAAACCAGACACAATAGCATCGGAACAATTAGAAATTTCTCCATAGAAACTCATTATAATAGCAGTTCTAATAACTAGCTTCATAATGTTGAATAGGTGTCGGAATAGCTCGCGCAAACAATTGATCCAGGAATACTCGAATAATATAAAAATGCTCCAAGTTCCGGCTTCATCTCGATGCCCAATCTTTTTCACCCCTTTCCAACCCTCGAGTAATCAAAATGAACCAGCCATACCGAACAGAACAAACCTAACGGGCGCCCTTTTCAAAGAACGGACGCAAACCGAATGGGCATCGAACTCGCAAGACAATTGCAAGTTTCTCCATCGTGTAACCAATTGTTCTCGCTAATTAGCACCGGGAACCCTTTATTACCTGCGCTGGGAGGTGTGCTCAAGCGCTAGGGATTATTCTGTGAAACGTTGCACGGTTTGATCAGGATCTACGCGTGTTCGATGGGCCCAGGTGCGTCGACAATTGCTGCCCATTAGCGTCAATGAAATTCGAGTGGCGACACTCGAATCTGATTTCCGTGTCCTTTCACGAGGGCACCGGTGGCGTGGCTTTGATGCACCCATGGCTGTGTGGGCCGTGGAAATTAAACGAAAGGGGAGAAGGTCGATTAAGGCGACAAAAGGCTTTAATTCGCCCATATGTTCCGATACCCGAGTAGCCTCTTCAAAGCGACTCTCTCGCGCGCATAATTTTGTTGGGATAGGACATTTGCGTCATCGCTTCTGTATGATTAGCGCGCTATTATTTTTTACGATTTCTCGTTCCAGCAAAAGAAATTGAATATGCAACGGCTATGGTACAGTAAATTGAAGCCTCGCACTACGCGAAAGCCCCGTAATAATTGTGAAATATTGTTAGATAATAAAAACACAACTATGTGTGAAATTCCAAGGATCACGGATTCATAATTGCTATTTGGTCGTAGTTTCTGAAGCGTTCAAATTGAAAGATCTCTTGACACGTTTCCTGCACGAACTACGATTCTATTCTGAGAGCCAACAGTTATACACATGTGTGACAAAACACAAAAAAAAAGATAAAGCTGGTCTGCTGTGATTACAGATCGGAAGTTGTAGACTATTATTACTTAAAAGACATAAATTGTACTTAAATGAATTCCTTTCGCTTACATGGATTATTCTACTCTTAAAAAAATAGTATTTTCCGGCCTACAAGCACCCAGCCGAGAACATTCTGTACTTCGACCGCAAAGAGTTAATAATCTACAGTCTAATTTATGAGATTTCCACGTATACTTTACTTTTTCTTAATAAAGCCGTAAAAAATAGTAGTGTCAAGCGGTTAAAAAGGCTATGGTATCGGATTTCGTTTGGAACAGCGAACGTAAAAGGGTAGAACAACTTCGCGAAGCGCTGTAAATCTGCGCAATTAGAAGGAAGTTTGTACATGTACAAGGAGCGTGGCCGACTACGGCAAGTCGATCGCGATCGTTCTCGCTCGGAGCGTGCAGGATTAACTAAGCAGCTGCAGACTTTCACACCGAAGAAAGAACACATTTTCCGGGCCGTTCGATAGCTGAGAGCAACGGCAGACAGTGGGAACGACAGATGCGGGGTTCCTTTTATGCGCGACGGCCTGCGCGTTTTGTGGTCATGTCGGTTCGGTCGCGAATGACAAACATTTCACGGAGACGTTAAACTGCAAGCACGCGGTTCCCTCGCCGTTATCCGTTCCCCGTGAAACTTTTGCCGACGCAATCGAACTTGTTCAACTTTTTAACGTGCCCGATACCGATAGGAAACGGAAACTTGCTTGTTCATAAAGTCGGTGTGAAATGAGAAAGAAGACGGTTTAATTTTGTACGTAGAAAGTTGGAAAGGAATCCGCTGATCGACTAAAGTGGATCGAAAATCTTGCGATCGAAAGCGTTCTCGCTTTTTCCGGAGCACCGCTTCAAACGCCATCGACGTGTCGTGACTTACGAAACCATCCCGAGTTTCACAAACGCGGATTCGTTGCCGCGCGAAATTGCCCGCGATTCTACGATAAAAGTAGCCGTTTCGAATTTCGGTCTTCTTCTTTGTGGGATACAATTCTTAAAGAGCATTACGATCCGCTTATAAATATAAAGTTGGACAACGCGGGGTAGATTAATAAAAGGGGGCTCTCGATTTCATAACTTTTGCACGTGTTGTTATTTTGTTGATTGCGATGCGGTCTTTTATACGTAACGCAAAGATATTGGAAATAATAGAAGGCAGGAAGAAATTTCTACCAAAAAGCAAAATACTTCTATGAAGAGTTGCTTAAACATTCCGATAATTTACGATCTCAAACACTGCGATTTTCACAAGTTTATGATAATACACGCATATATACATTGCAGCTAATGATTTTACAAAATTAAAAGGTAATCCCAAACTTCGGAAAAACAACATTTCATATGCATCGACCTAATGAATGTTACGCTGCGATGCTACGATTAACCCTTTCGCTAAGCGTTAAAAGTATAGATTATTAATCCAACTGAATCTACTTAAATCTCGAAAGACGGGTTTTAAGGGTGTTTATGCTTTGCTTGCTTGTAACGAAGACGCATAGAATGTATAAAATTTATTTCCTGAGTTTTATGCTACTTAGACTCGTCTTCAATCGCAGCGCATCGTCATTTTAATTAACAGTGAAAGGATTGAGAGGGGCCTAGCCGTATCCCATTCGCTTCTTATATTCGATACTTAGGAGATACGGAAAGAACCACAGAACCACGACTCTCGGATAGCACGTTGTGGCTTTTCCAGGTCCTCCGTAAACCAGAGACATGCCACGTAGGGAGAATAAAGGTGCAAGGGCACGGTGAATGCGTGGGGAAATAGTCGAGCGTCAAATGCGTAACCGCGAAGGTGCGCGCTTCTTTTATTCTTGTCTTCCTTGCTCGAAACCGTAGTATATAAATCGTGTGCGCGCAGCCGTGCTAGCAAAGCACGATATTTACCATACGCGGATTCATTAACCCGTATCAGCAATTGCAATTGGAAGATGCGCGGGTTAAATTTGATAGGGAACGATTAATATTTTTGCGGTAAGTGGTATAAATCCATGAGATTCATTCTCAACGAGGATCGCTCACATTACGCTCGTAGGCCACTTAAATACGGACAAATTGACCACTTACAAGATGTTGCGGAGTATATCGCGCAACTATAAGCCGCAACGCTTTCTTGATCAGGATATATCTGGATCGTAAATAGAGGAGTGTGATCCAGATCGTAAAATCTTCTTAACGATCATCTGTGTTCGCGCAACGATGCCGCGCCTCTATTCTAATAAATGACTCGATCGAACAAATCATTCGCGTATGATCAATCGATTGCGCTATTCGCCTATTTGATTTTATTCGCCTTGATCCATTCGCGTATGTTAGTTTCTTGGTCAGTGGACTGAGCATTTTTATGCGTTTATCGGAAATTTAAGCGAGCAAAAGGACACGCAATGCACGCAATATGCAAAGATTTATTTTTTCCGCGTTTCCTCGGAACTGAGATTAAGATTTAGTTCTAAGTTTTAGTTTTAATATTGTCTTTAGTCGTTGGTATATTATTCTCGTTTCGTACATCTTGTATTTTCTTTTGCACAGATGGGCTCTCGTGTAGCCCGTATAATAATAATAATATATTGAGGGTAAAAAAAGAACCTTTCATTTAGGATTCGGTTCTTTAATTTTGTTAATAAAAATATAAATTTGCATAATAATCCGCAGTTCACTGATCAGAATTTCCAGCCATTGGCAATATTTCGCAGTTTTTTTTAATCATTTCCGGTAGAAATTTCAATTGAAAATTCCAATTTCAAGCCGCGCCTAAACGTCACTCAAGTGTCCGAACACGAATTCGTCGTTCTAATTCGTATATATGGTATATGGAAAACCTATAACTCAGAGAAAGAGGCATCGGTGGCCTCGACTGGCAGAAATTTCACGTCACTTTCACATATCGACGGTGGAAATTTATGTCTGGCAAGGATCTTAATACGAATTATCTTTATTTATCGTGGTGCAACTTTTTCCATCGGAAGGCTGCGTGTCCCAAGGGCAAAGAAACGATCCGCAAACGAGCGGCGCACGCGGAATACTCTCACTTTTAACGATTTCCATCCGCAATAAACCTAATTCAGTCGGCGAGTAACAACGCACGCAGCAATTTTCCACGACGAGCCGCAAAAAAACGCGCGCCGCGCCGTTTCGCGATATCTTTTCTCCGAGCCTTCGGCTTAATGATCCAGCGGACGGTGGAATGACTACTTTCAACAACGTCGATCCTCTCTAACGCGATCACGTCTGTAATGAAGTCTCCCGATCGACGGAATTTCTTCAACCTCCGACCTGTAGCGTCTTTAGACCCGAGGGCATGAAGTTTCACAACCGTTCGCTGTCCTTATTCGTCACCTTTACTTTTACTTTTTATAATCACCTCACTCTTGACCTTTCCTCGGCTTGCTCGAGGAAATTGATTAATTCGTGGGAATCGAAAATTGCAATGTAATTTTGATAAACCTTACAGATACCTGTATCTATCACTTTTATTTTTAACTCACAATTAAGTCCACGAGTTTCACAAGTCAGAAACATATTGAAAGATGGAAAAGGGGCTACTATTCATTGATAAGCCTGCGTATCTAGTCACAATTAAGTCCACGAGTTTCACAGTCAAAACATATTGAAAGATGGAAAAGGGGCTACCATTCATTGATAAGCCTGCGTATGTTTGAGCTCCGTTGCACGTGTTCGATTCAATTTAAAACGAATGATTGAAAATTAACAATAATAACATTAGTCGTAGATCGAAAACTTTTTTACCTTTCTCGAAAGAGTTAATTTTCTATACCGCAAAACTTTAAGTTGCTCGTGTGCAATTATCCAGCGGAGAAACACTCGAATGTTTTCATGTGCCTAATACATCTGAAGATGATTACTATAATGACGCGAAACGCGTGGTGGATGGCTTCGTCCTACGACTTCGTAAATCTTTCAGCTGGTGTTTCGCGTGTAGAGCGGCGACACGTGGAATTTTCAACTCCGCGTTTCGGGAACGTGCAATAGAATCACGATGGGAGAAAGTTATCGCGGCAGGTGATTTGTTACCGGGAAGACTGCGTCGTTGGGCTCCGTCTGCCACGAGTCGGGGAACTTCTCCTGTCCGCTGAGACGAAAGAGACAATACGGTGTCGCGATCGCTTTCGATTTTACACTTGAAAGGAAGTTGCCTGGAAGACGTTTTAGCGTTGCCTGTTTCGAACCGAATTAGATTCCAATCTTCCACGTTTCTGCGAGTACAAATTCTGCTATCGTTGCGTGGTATAAATCGTACAAGTCTTGCGATAATATTATCCACTCGTCACGATATATATATATATATATATTTATATATATATATATATAAATATATTTATATATATATATATATATATAAATAAATAAATATTGAACGCGCGCGAATGTTTCGATGGTTTCGATCGTAAATGAATAGATTGCGTTTTGTTGCCAACAATCGTTTATTTAAGAAATCAGATAGTCGCTATTATTCTCGATAACTGCTGTAAATTACTGTGCGTACAGTCGAATTTCTTTATTATAAAAAACTCGTAATTTTTATATTTTCACTGTATTTAGTGGTATATTTATTAATCGAGTAGAAAGGTTAACTATCGTCTTTTGATAAGTTACGTGACAAACCGTGTCTCATTATTTTTGGAAGTATAGGTAACTTTTATTATGGGAGAATGCGATTGCTACTACAATAAGAGGCAAAAGTTATTAAAAATAATAGCTACATTCTGATTGATTAAATACAATATTTCGAAACTTTTCAAAACAAAACACAAATCATTGTATAATAGTTTGAGGACGAAGAAATCCTTCGTCTATGCGTCGTTTTTTTAATTTGATTAATAAAAATATGACTTGCGTAAAAATAGTCCGCAAAGTGTCGAGTCGAATGTAGCGTTTGTGTTTCTTTTTCAATATCCATAAGTTACTGCATTTATGATGTCGATGATTACGCGTTTCGAGCCTCCGAGGTGACGGTAGTAAATTAAAATAGTATTTAGCATAAAGGCGTCGTAAAATCTTAATTACGCTCCGTATTTGTGTACATATTCTACGCAATTTACCCTTTCGTTTTACGAGCGGTTTGCCGTGAATGTTTACGAGTGCGAACGAGCGTGAAAGCGGCCGTTTCTGGTCAATGTATCGGCTGAGACTACGAATCCGTTCTTTGCACCTGCAGCGAGAAAGTATAAACGGAATTTTCTTTAGAACTTGTTCGATTACGTTCAGATCGATGGGAAGTGAAACGTTCGGCGTGGCTAAACTGCAATGTACTTGTAACTCCAACAACGGACGTTTCCTTTTAACTTCCACGCGATATTTTGATATCACCGATTTCCGATTAAACGTTACGCGATCGTTCTTTAATTACTCGTAGGTATAGCAGATTTCAGAATACTTTCCCAACTTGATTTTTGTTCGACTACTCAAACCTCACGTCTTACAATTGTATATCTTATGTATACTGGCTGAACTACTTAACGTGATCACCTCAATTATTTTCGTTACTAGCAGACCGACCAATATTGTTTTCTATTAAAAAGAAGACATTGAGGAAATCAAAGGTCATCATTGAAAGATCTTCAAGCTGAATCGTATAATCTACGACAAAATTTAGATCTATTATTAACGAAACTAATTGAAGTGGTCGTATTGGATGGTTCATCCTATATCTTTGAAAAGAGCTTAGTTTAGGAAATAATCACGTGCAATACTTCAAATGGGTCACATGTTGATTTACAAGCAAATGATACTCACGTAAAACTGCAAAAGGTTATAAGTTTGGCTATGAAATACCGAAATTGCTACATTCAAAGAATCAATTGTTGTACAATATTTATTTGCTACAGTGATAATACGAGTGATCAGATCTGTACTAAGCAAGCGAGATTTATATATAAACCTTGGGAAGAGAAGTAGATGTCGACTTGAAATCTTCTGAACAAGAATAAAAGTTAATACTCGATAAGAGTTACAGTTGAACGAACCCTTCTTTTGACTTCCGAGTTTGGTTCACCTAATTTACTTATTTCTTATGGGCCATCATAAGCCGCAAGACAAATGATTATAATAAATAATAATAGTTTATTTCTTTCTTTTGTTTATGTTATCCCTATGTTAATAAACACAAACTGAACGCATATCAGTGTTCGAAATTCGGCGAGGCAATACAGAATTAAATAATATATTCAAATAATTATATAAACGCTTATTGAAACGTGTTGAATTTGAATTTGCGCGGGGCGCATAATTCGAAGAAGATTTAAATACAAAAGGAAAATCGACCATTGTTCTCCGAGCTTCAAGAGATTTCAATTTCGAATATTTCACGAACATTTTTACGCGTCGCGTGCATCCTGTGCTTCTAAGTTTCCCACAAATGCATAAAAACCCGGAGTCTAATTATGGTAAAGAGGTTTCGAATGAGAAACGCCACAACGCGACGACGTGTCTGGGTCCCTAATTGAAAACAAAAAAAAAATCCGCGCGTCGCACCCTCAAAAAAAAAAAAACGGCTGCGTTGCCTCCTGAAATCCTTCACCTCGCCAGTATTCATGCACACCTAAACGAGGTGTCAACGAACCAAGCTGCAACTCAACGAGCCAGACGCAACCCGCCCCACTGCATTGTCGACTCGAAATTCCGATTGCAAGCGGCTTTCGCGGGACCGGTAAGTGGCACTTTCTTGGATGAAATTCCACGATGGTCAACAACCCCAGTCGCCACGGCGCCTTTGCCATCGTACACGAGGGGAAGCTTGTTTTTCGTGATCCAACGGTGGTCCGGTCCTGCTATGAAAACCGTTTGGAACTGGACCTGAAACAGCGAGCGTCCTCTCTAGCGGCCGGCGTGTCCGGTTTGCTAGTCGAGAATCTGGAAAGCAATGCGACCACCACCGGTGGAACGACTTCGTTTGACTGCGCAAGAAAGTTGTACACGCTCGCGGAACAGCTATAGACGCGTGGATGATGAACGAGCCGAGTTGCGAACGCGACGATTAAGAAGCTTCGATAATGTTGCATGGAAAGTCGAGAGAAATTCGTGGGCAATATCGAGTATCTCGAGTGTGTCATTCGTGGAAGAGTGATGGGATTCTGTTGCGCTCTGGAGATTAACCCCTTGACGCGCGAAGCTACGGATTCGAAAATTTTGCTGCTCGCACTGGAACAACTAATTTACTCGAGAAAGTTAAGTGTTATTTGCTGGGTTTCGATTTCTGCGAGATATAAATCAATAACGTTATTTAGGCGAACAGAAAGACGGTATAAAAAATTGATTGCATATGCCTGTATTCTATATTAACCTCTTTTTTTACGAATTTTTTGAAAATTATTCACAAGATGGTTGGCTATTTTCTACTATAATCTGCGTGTTACATGCATTGTATTCTTCTTTGCATATTTATATTTCCCATCGATGCACAAACATCCGCAGTCCTGTGTTAACTGTTTTGAAAATTGCTTATTGTAGTGGTCTAAAAGTAGACTTGATTGTTGGTAGAATGAGTCTGAAGGTAGACTTGGCTGTTAGTGGAATGGCTTTCACAGTTTACAAAGACAGGAATAAATGTTTAGACTTAAATATTTAGGGAAGTTATTATATGAAACTAGACTCGATTAAATTTATGGGGCAAACCATTCTAGTTAGGGTTGTTGAAATTTGTGAAAAAAAGAATTAAGGAATGGTTCGTAGCGAGTATTTTCGATTCAAAGAATCTGGGACGTGAAAGGTTTTAATTTAGCATGCAGCCTTATGCAAAAGTTATGAATAATCCGCTTTTTCGTAATCGTATTGTTTTCATACACGCATGCATCGATGCGAAGATTATGGAATTACGGAAGCCGTTCGTTGCTTCAGTTATTTCGCTTAATATTACTTAAGAATTGTGCAGTAATTCATTAGCACACTTCACCAGACTGTTTCGAGAATTTTAAGCAAATCTATACTTCGCTACATTCATTGTTAAAATCACTCAAGTTGAATATTAAAATTCACCCGCCCACCGAGTGACTGGAAAACTCCCAAGACTGATTGCTACAATAAATGATGAAAAACAGCACAAATGTATCTTAAGCCCCATCTTGAAACTCTAAGCAACAATTACATAACAATGTTAGATCGTACGATAAAGCAGCCTACTTGGCAATCCCCTACTGCAAAATACAAAAACGTATTTATCCCATATAATATATCAGACACCGCTAGAAATAAACAATACTATAAACCTACTCTAATATCTGATACTCGAACAGAATTATTTATTCATTTAATTAACCCTTTGCGGACCAATAATTTTTTACCTTCTCCATGCGAATCAATTTTCAAAGCAAAATATTTAAATTAATGCCCTCGATAAAAACCCTTCAAAGTATTAGGAATTTTATGGCTTGGAATTTTAAGGCTTGGAAATTTAAAAACTTGGAATTCAGAAGCAAAATAGTAATTCAAGTGTTACTATTCGCCATCCGCAAAGAGTTAAGTTCATGCCCTTTACCGGACATTAATAACAGTATTATATGAGCCGTTATTTTTTAAAGTGGTATAAGTCCATTCTTTCATACATCGAGATATTTAAGGGAATAAAAAGAGGATATCTATATCTTACTAAAATTACCATTAACTCATTCTTTTCCAAAAGTGGACTTATACCACTTTCAAAAATAACGGCTCATATCACAATATATTATTTCCATAGATTACATTGTATAGTAACAATGAAAGTAAAATGTACAATTATCCAAAAATGCCGCGACAAACTACAGTATATGTATTATATATATGTTTAGTTCTTTCAAACAAAATTTAACATCTTCCTTCCCCAGTTTGCACTTTCAATCTACTTGAACACCTCTAGGCTCTACTATAATCTAACCCCTCTTTGGATTATGGCAACTGTGCACAGGCCTCACATGAACTTAAACTTAGCATGCTTCACTAGGTATAGATACGATTATTTGAAAATTGACTTAACCCTGTATTATCTCATCAACTTGTTAATGTCGCAAGGCAATTACTTTGCACTTATTAACACCGTTGGCGACAATGGAATAGAGATCAAGAAGTAAATAATCAACACTCTTGTATCAAGAACTATTTAATAGAAATATAAACCGCAGACAAAGCTATGAACGTGAGCATTGCTCGGAAGCTCGTACGGAAGAGAATAAAATAAGGTACATGTACAAATTGGTATCGTTGATACACACATCGATCATACGTATCAGTTAATTGCCTAATTACGTATCTAAATGAACGCGTTTATAATTCAGCAAGTACCGCGATTACACATTAAACCTTTTTTACCAACAAACACGTTGATGAAATTAACGAGATGCTTAAACTATAGAACTAGAATTGAAAATCCGTAGATAGGGTTAATTTCCAGTCGAATCTCGTTGTAATTTCGATTCGCAAAACTAACACTCGAATGCTCGATCCAGCGAACAGTCCAATTAGAAAGTGTAATCTTGTTACACCGATACCCGTGACCGTCTTTACATACTCGCGTAGGATCGTCGCGGCGACTGTAGGCCGCGTTAATTGACGTTTTAGTGTGTTAATCGTCGATACGTGCCGATTAATGGGCGCACACGGTTCACCGTTCCAATCCGCGGCCTCCGTGCACACGGCTGGTCACGTTTTCAGCTAATCTGCTTTCACGCTCCGGCAATTATGCACCGCGAGAGGCACCTTTCTACATTCCACCATAATAACACGATCTGACCGGTGTGTGTGTGTGTACGTCGAGATTTTCTTGTTGCGTTCGATCGTGCGTCGTTACGCAACAAAACCGCCTTCGATGTTTGTCGCGTCACGATCCACCGATGACGATCGATAGATCGTAATTGCAACTCTCCGCGTGTACCGAGGCGTTTCAAATACGCGGCCGCGTGCACACGATGCGACGGGCCGTTGCCGGTACAATTATGTAACACGATGTTTATTTAATGGGCGGATTGTGAGTTTTGCGCCGCTGCGAGCAAAAACCGTGGCTAATATTCGATTATGGTTCTTGCCGTGGGTGGAACACTGGGAAGAACCGGCAACGAGAAAGTTAATGTGTATCGATTGCGAAATTTATACCAGTTTACCCGCCGCTACGGCAATTTCTTTTTTTCGAGGATAATTATAGGGGTGGCTGTAGCTGATAGAACTTACGATTAGGTACACTTACGTAGCTTTAACCGAGAGTTCGATATCAATCGATGAAAACTTCCTGCTCTTCAAGTTAAGGAATTTTTTTAAAACAGGGCAAACTTGATTAGACCAAGAATTATGTTTGATATATTAACGGCGTTTAAAGGGTTAAATGGTATTGTCAACTGGTCGGATATTCCCGAGAAATTTATATTGAACACGGTATTACATCGATAAAATAGAACAGCTTGTTGGATGAAGAGTGGCACCGGTCACTCTTTGGTAAACACAAGATAATTTATTCTATTAATTAACAATACTAGATCAATTGATTTATTCTAAAATTGTAGCTGAACTTAATTAAAGTTTAACAAATTTAATAATCGCTTTAACCATATGTTCATATTAGCTAATAAATTCTTCACTTTGATTGATTTCCTTGGCCCATTTAAATGCCTTTTTTAACCTAATCTATATTACGTATCAAAGGGACTTACGCGTAAATAAATAAATAAGACAAAGACCGTAGCAGGGTTAAAGTTATTCGATTGAATCTACCTTAAAACTTCCACGTTTGCTTTAGCTTCCCCAAACTAAATTACTCTTCTTCGAGTAATCAACAGTTCGAAGATCTTGCTAATCGATTGACCCTATTACTCGTTACGAAAATTCTTCGGCGGAGAAAATTCGAGCAAGGGGTTATCGTGTTTCTAGTAAATTAATTAAGCGTCGCCGCGAACGAGCCGTGTCGGTGCTCGCTCGCAACGCGCTTATAAATATGGAAATGCCGCGAAGTACGGTATGCGCGTGCATACTTTCACGGCGTTCTTTACGCCAGACTGTAACATAAAATGATTTGTCTAACTGGGACGCGATAGCAGACTCGATCGTGTTTTTCGTGCGCTTTCCGACAAATGCGGGCCACTCGGTTTCGCAAGGATGCGGGCGAATTTCCACTCGACTTCAATTATCGATGACTGTCTTGAATTTCGAGACTTCCGTTTGGGAGAGTCGCGGATTGCAACGCAAGGGAGTTACACCCTGTATCGAGATGATTTTATTGATTAAACGAGACGAATCCTCCCCTGACAATATTTCACTGCACCACCGTGCCGAACCATTTGTAATCGGTCGAACGAGTTCGCTGTTCCAAAAGTTCAATATCCTAATTGAAACTTCGACAGGCGTCCCGATTGCTCGTGCCGCCATTGGTGCATTAATTTTGATTAGTGGCTGCCTCGTGGAGATGGGATTTAGATGGGGTAAACCGATTGCTTTCAAATTTACAGTTGCAGACGGAATTATTGCTATACTGCGGATTTGTACGCGTTTATGGGAAGTTTAAATACGCAAAAAGGTACGCAATACGCGCGACATTTAGAAATATACGAAATAATCAAAGCAATGCACGCGTTAAAATATTTACAAAATGAAACCATCAACTATTTAGATTTCATTTCCATCAATTTTGTTAATAAGAGTGTGAACTTGCATAAAAATCCGCAGTCTAATTATTGCAGTACTTTTTAGGATTAATTTAGGATTAATTTTCATAAAAATTTACGGATAAGAGTTATATTCGATCGAAGCTCCTTTAACCATTTGCGTTATAAACTGGTACAAATTGTGGCCTATTGCAATAAAAACACGTAGCATTTTTTAATAAACTTCCATTTTAGATGCAGCAATGAGTAATGAACTTATTTCGTTAAATTCAGTCTTTACTTTAAAGAAAATCAAACAGCTACCCTATTATAAATATAATTGCAATTAGTTTGTAATGCTTTAGGACATTTTTCAAACCAACTATGGATTTCTGCTTGAAAGAATGCAAATTCATCGATCTATTTAAGCCTTTGCACTCGAGAGTTTTCAAACCTGATTCATTTTGGCGATTGAGAGTCGCCTCTCGAATGCGGAGGGTTAAAAATAGTGGATTACTTATTGGTATGACCGATACAGTGTTAAAGTAGAAAATAGCTAACATTCCAATCGATGGTCTTCGAGAAATTCTTAAAGCAAAGGGTTAAGTTGAACCCCAGTTCAAATGCGAAAGGTTGGCATCGTATTAATCACGGAACGGTAGCTTGTCGTATAAATTTTTTTCACGTCATTGAATGGATACAATGGAACGTAGAAATTATGCGACATATGGTATACACGTATCGATTTCGAGCTACGTAACGAATATAATGAGATGCATTCCTATTTCGACCCCTATAGAAATCAACGATCGTTTAAAACGTTAGCGCCACACGAGTTACAGGCAGCAACTCGCATTAGCAAGTTACATAAGTCACCTACGATTGCAACCTGCTGCAAGATAATTTCCATTAAACTCAATGAAACTTCTTATTTTTCTCCAAAACGTCGAATTTCCGCAATAGAAAAGAACGGCATTGGAAATATTACCAAATTTCTAGGCATTACGACAGACTTAACCGGTGAATTCCATTTATGAAAACACTTAACGTTACATAATTAAATCACACTTTTTATTACCTCGCCAATATAATACTGCATACTTGCATTTTTTGCCGGCAAAAAATATTAACGCGTTACGACTAATCTGACACGCGATCGCCGGATACTTTTACCAACACGTAATGAATTATACGTTCTCCTTTCGTATCGAACGCGATTCGATGAGATTGGGGCGATATCGATACTGCTGAAAGGAGTAATTTTATAGCAGTGTTCGTTAACGATGCTCGTTAACTGCGGAGCAAACTTCAACCATATCCTCGATACGTCGTTAACGTGCGCCCTTGCACGTGTCGCGATTCCTGCAACAACAGAGAGAAGCATTTCCGATGGCTCAAGACCCTAAGGGATCTGGCCACGTGTCCGAGAAGAAAGGGCAAACATAGAAACCAGAGAGGAGGTATTTCTTCCCCTGGGCTACGATGATGTTTCCAACCAACCGTGAAGCGCGAAACGCAGAAACATTGATCAACTGTACTCCCGCCAGGGAATGGAACAAATCCTCGGGACTCGAATTCAATTTTCTAAATATATCCTTTGGACCTTCCACGATACCCCAATTCGAAACCTTTGTAAGTTGCGCGGACAATTTCTACGGACTCTGCTAATACAAATTACAGTTCTCATGGATGGACACAAAGTATCTGTTCGTTTAGTAAATTGAGAAGAGGCACGTGAAACGCGAAACCCTCTATGCGGATTCTTGATTTATGGTTCGATGAATTTGAAGAAGCGTAGTGAACCGAAACGATTACGGGTGTAAATTTGTACTGCGAGCTGAACAGTTGCGCGACCTAACACCGTTTACGAGCGCATCGCACGATTCGTCCCTATCGTGGGACCTGATGCACTTTCGTCACGGCCACTCCATCGAGATCATCCTTGTTCCAGGATGTTACCGATCCATGTCCAACAGGATTTCACGCTACACGATCTGCTGTTACATATTGCACGCCTGCGAAGGGATACTGGTGGTTATCCCAGCGGGAGCATTGAAAATCGACCGCCAGCCTCGAGTTTCCTGTCATCTGAACGAAACTATATTGCACCAATTTCGGATCAAAAACTAGCGCTCCGTAAAACGGCTCTTCCAAGAAGTCTAAAATCTTAAACTCTTAAATCTAGTTCTAATAGCCAAAGGGTTCTGTTGTATGTATTTTAAGGGCATACAGAAACCAAATGTATCATCGATTTTTATGACAATCTTTTACCATATCAGGACGTTTTACCGTTTCATTGCTGAAGGATTTTGATGTTTTTCAACGACGAACTCGTGTAAATTTTCAGTTCTATAAGATTGGATATTCTATCATTCGCACTATTCTTCCTTGGTTTATACTGCATTTTTGCGTACGCAGTAGTAATATAATATATACAGTTTAAAAAATGCATCTTATCTTCTTCCATTTCCAAGTAACTATAGACATGATAAATGCAATCGATCTTTACTTCTTTTCGAAATGATACTTCCAAATGTCTACATTCAAATCTTACTCGTATTCGCGAAGTTACTGGCAAACTAACTTACGTATCGCGATACCGATGCCATGTTGGATAAAAACGACAAGACTTCTTGACCAATCGAATATTTTACGGAGCGTATAGCGTGAAAAACTGTACATCGTAAAATTGTGAATTCACACCACTTGTGTGGGTTCTCAATCGAAAATTGTGTCACGTTCCTTACGAATGAACGGTTCATCGTGGGTGAATACCCCATAGATAGAGTTTGTGTAAACAGTCTGCCGCTCGCCTCCGTGCACAGATAGACAATGTCCCATAGCGAAGAGCACGCGCTCCCCAGCTCATCGCTGCGTTCCTTTTCCCCATATGTCGATTTATGGTCCCGCCATTAGGCACGGTTCCGTGCTACACCGCAGGAGTTCCACTTCGATTCGCCGGGAGCAGAATAGCGTTTCCACCGAAGAAGCAGGGCCTTTATTGTTCTCTTTTGTTACGGACAGACCGATGAAATATTGCCCTGTGTTTATACACAATATTGTATTCATGGCAAATCTGAGCAAACACGGTTCTGGGGGAATCCCGTCCTCGAAGAAACTATACATCCGCGTATAGCGTGGATCATGTATGATGGTCTGCAGTATCTGTTTACTTTACGGCGATCCATCTTCCGAAACCTATGGTAATTTAATCTCTGTCCCATGGAGAACGTGACCGAGTTTCTGGTATAATGCGACCTCGAGATTCAATGACCCCTTTGCGATGCAGTTATAATTTAAAAATCTATCCCTAGCTTTAAGTTTGCAATTAACATTTTGCCCTATAATAACGACTCACACTCGTGTTACGAATTATGGCACAGATTCAGTAAAAGCGCATAGCATTGAAAATGAAACTTAATTCGAACCCTAACTTTGGCTTTTCATTACAAGATTGAAGATGTAACATTGAAATGATTTGTACGCGATACGATATGAAGAATATTTCGTGCCATTAAGATCATTCAAGTCTAATCGTACATTCCGCCTCGCCCACTATAAGTCTCGCACTTCCAATACTAATCCAACTTATCAGATTACCACATTGGCTAATAATTACTATCTATTGATCGATCTACTTCGTCTATCTTGAGATGTTTGTCCTACGACCTATCCTAAGAATTTTCTAAGCTCCGTACAAGTACAATAACCTTTGCAAACTAATATTAAATATAATAACACCAAGCGATACTTTTGCGTTTCAGAGACATCTTGACAAAGGAAGCGACCTAGCCGAGGCGGCGAGTGCGAGCGGACTTCGCGAACTCGCAAGATCCTTGAAGCAGCACCTTCGAGGATTCGGAACCCGGCTGGAAGACAGGCGGGAGTATCTCGAGGACACGTCGAGATGCTGTCTGCTTCAAGACAGGGCATACGAATGGGCCCACGAGGCCCGTCTCGCAGGCGAACGGGGGGCCCAGCAGTTCCTGATGGCCAGACCACCCCTGCCGCCCGAGCATTTCACGGAAATGATGGCGCTTGCCGAGAAGCTCGGTAACGAGATCCTTCTGGAACAATGCCGCATCGCCAGGAACAAGTGTGCGGAAGCGCTCGAGATGGCGAGGACCACTTCCGCACCCGGCAGCCCCGCCAGAAGGAGATCCTTCGCCGCTTCGGAGTCTGCTACCTCCTGGGAGGACAGTCTGACGAAGAGTACGTGCATCTCTAGTCTTTAACGTCTCGGATGCTCGCCGTATTTGGTATTCAATGCATTAGGGTTGCTCGAAAGTTATCAGAACAAGAAATTAAATGGAAGATTCAGACGGAATTGGAATAAGTATTTTGATTCGGATAATACAGAGTGATCTATCATTTGTTACACTCTTGCCTTGGACTTGAAATCGATAGACGACGAAGAATAAGTGGACCTCTAGTCTTTAGCACCATACATACTCATTGCGTTCGATATAGAATACATTAAGGTTGACGAAAAGTCATTCGAAATAGAAATTAATTAGAAGGTTCAAACCTAATTGGAATAAGTATTTTTGTTCGGATAATACATAGTGATGTATCATTTGTTACACTTTTGTCTTAGACTTTAAACCGATAGAGCCTTGCTGAATATAAATGCCCCTATATATAATTCATATAACCTTGTTCGCGTTAACGTTCGAAAGCCGATAAGAAAACCATTTCAAGATAAAGACAAAACAGTTTACGCTAAAAGTATTCGAAGATTCATTCACTTACCGGGATCCCTATTGGGAAAGGTTGCTCCTGCAATGTGCGACGATTGTTCCAGGAACTTCGTGGGATGACAGCGACAGCAGTGCATCGTATGCATGTCCTATGGAGAGCGTAGGATCAGCTGGAAGCGGCGGTCGGCCAGTGCTGGACAACATTGCCGAGCTTCGAGAGAGTGCCGAACAGCTGCTCGATTGCTCTCCTCCAAGAACGCCACCCCGAAGTCCTGCTCCTCGAAGACTGGTGAAACCTCCGGTGAACTCGCATCTTCACAGGTCTGCCAGCATCGCACCTGGAATGAAGGCGAAAAAGTATGTAATTAATTGCGTATTATTTGAAAGTAGCACACCTTGCGATCATTTTTCTAATCTAGCACGCTTGTTCGGTTGGTTGGAAAGTAACGTCGGCTTTTAACAGTCTTACAGTCGTTCAAATTTTAAAAGAAAATTGCATTATAGATCATTCAAAATATTAATAGAGTAGAGTCATGAAAAATAATAACTAATTACGATAACTCTACGACAACGCGGCAAAGCCGATATTGTTAGGTTTTCCCATAAGTAATATCGTTTCCTAGATTTCTGCAAACAAATCTATTGAAAATTTGTAGAAGAATTCGTTGAAAAATGATAAAAGTCACAGGAAGCAATGGTCACTAAATCGATGACTAAAAATATAAAAGCGTAAGTATTGTAGAGTTGCTTGTAGTTAGTAGAATTTAGTAATCGAGATCTGTGTATTTCTTGCTATTTATTCTGCCCTCATTTCATGTTTAAGTTATGTTTATATTGTAAGTAATTGAAAATCATATTATGTTACACTAATATAATAACATCTAGCATTTGATATATGTATATAAAAACAAAGGAAAAAGAGCAATCTATGTAAACACTGAAACTATGCATAATAGACGGAAGCCATTCGAAGCCGAAAGGCACGAATTAAATAAATAATTAAATAAAAGCGTGAGTGTTAATATTTTGTACTTAAAGTTACAAAAAACGACGTTACTTATGGAATGACCTAATATTTTCCCCGCAAACTCGATATTTTGCATGACTACAAGCTTATATATTCCGTGAAAGCAAGCTGAACAGTTCATAAACGAGCATAATTACCATCTCGTTAAAAGCTTTTTACTACGAACATCGATGTTCCTTGCCTCAGTGCGTTCGAATACCGCGCGAGAGACGTCTGATTTCGCGTTACGTTTTCGTATGATCCTCTTTCCTTTCCGCGTTCGCCGGCTTAGCCGTACTAACAATGCTTATCTATAATAATTCCATCGTGCGATTATGCGGAATTGTTACGTGCGCGGCAGCGTGGTTAACTAGGAATTTCACCTTGCAGAACAATACTGCTCATAATGAGGGAAATGATACAGACAGAACGAGACTACGTGAAGTCCCTCGAGTACATAATAGAGGTAGGTAACTGTTTCACTTTATATCGTCTATAATTCGCGTCACGTTCAGTGGACCTTGTTAACACGATTAACGTTTACCACTGTTTATCATCGAAGAATTATATCCCGGAGCTGGTGCGGGAGGATATTCCTCAAGCTCTAAGGGGACAGCGCAACGTGATCTTCGGCAATGTCGAGAAGATATACGAGTTTCATAGTCAACATTTCCTACGGGAATTGGAACAGTGCGAGCAGTCGCCGATGAACGTGGGACAATGCTTCCTTAGACACGTAAGTTTTCTTAAAATCTTTTCTAGCTCTTTCAGTTGAAAGGCGGATGAACGATCGCTATCGTTACCTTTGTCTGAACTTTGTCCAAAATTAACGACCACGATCGTTTACGCGTCTACGTTACAGGAAAAGAAATTCTACCTGTACGCGTTATACAACAAGAACAAACCAAATTCGGACTCCCTGATGGCAGAGTACGGGACTGCGTTCTTCAAGCAGAAACAACTCGAACTCGGCGACAAGATGGACCTCGCAAGTTACCTATTGAAGCCTGTACAGCGAATGGGGAAGTACGCGTTGTTGCTGCAGCAGCTGGTGAAGGCAGGCACCGATCTCTCGGAGCAAATATCTGGCAAGGACGATAAGGATGAAAAGGACGACGGTATGAAGCCGATGGTCGAGGGGGAGGCGGATTTGAGGGCAGCCGAACAGATGGTACGATTCCAACTGCGCCACGGAAACGACCTACTGGCGATGGACTCCCTTCGAGATTGCGATGTACGTGCACGTATTTAAGATAAAATACTATGCTAATCACGCGATAACGTAACTAACTGATAATGATGTAGTAGAAGAGACAGTCGTGTCAACAATGGCGATGGAGAGTGTATGTAATGCGTTCTTTGACATAGTTTTGGAACTTTATAGATGTTGAAAATTTTGTCAATTGTAGGTGAATGTGAAGGAGCAGGGCAGACTACTCCGGCAGAACGAATTCTTGGTGTGGCAGGGTAAAGGCAAGAAGTGCCTGCGACAAGTCTTCCTGTTCGAAGACCTCATCCTCTTCAGCAAAGCGAGAAGATTCCCCGACAGGAAGGTAAGATGGAACTGATTTTTTATTCCCTTATGTCAGAGATCGGCAACCCTTTCACAAAAAAAGTGCGCGTTAAATGCACTAACTTACGTGGAGGAGGCAACGCTTAACATACGTTCAGTATATACACTTCCGCTCAAGAATCTCTAGCCGAAATCAAAAAGAATTGAATCGTAGAAGCATAGGAAGCAAATTCTTATTTATTTTTCCCGTTTTATCCGAATCGTCGAGACATCGAGACACATCGTTTCGCATTCTCCCGAAATATTTCGATCTAACGTGATATAAAATTTGAACATCGTTCAACGCTTGAATTTTTGGCACACGCGAGCACCTAAAAAATGTTTCACTGGCATTTGGGTGTGCGTAAGCCCGAGGTTGTCGACCACTGCTCTATTTTCTTGTGTTTACTGTGTACATTGTACTATACACGATGTATCGCCTACTGTTTCAGAACCTCGATATCTACATCTACAAGCACAGCATCAAAACGACGGACATCGGGTTGACCGCGGTGATCGCGGACTCGCCCACAAAGTTCGAGATTTGGTTCCGCAAGAGGAAACCAGGCGACACGTACACGTTGCAGTGTGCGAGCGAGGACATTAAGAAAGCCTGGACGGAGGAACTGAGTAACCTTTTATGGAAGCAGGCGCTGCGAAACAGAGGTAAGCTATACGCCGCGTTTTGAAATATAGCTTCCCGCAGCTGTGTTTGCGGAGCGACCTAACGAGAAGTCCTTTTGTGACGACAGAAGTGCGCCTGGCGGAGATGTCGAGCATGGGCATCGGAAACAAACCTTGTTTGGACATTAGGCCTAGCGCGGATCAGATCAATGATCGTTCTATCAGTGTAGCTCAACTCTCGAAAAGTAAGTCCTTAATCAATTCAAGATCACTGAATTAAATCTCTTTAAACGGCTGGAACGACTTTAAATGATCTTCGATCCATTTCAACGCCCTTGAGCGATCTTTTAATGTTTTTAATTATCTTTAAATAGTCTCTATTGCCGTCAGGGTCGTTGAATAAACTTAACTGACCTTCCGTGAATTTTATAATAAACTTAAATAACTTTCACACGATGCGTTTCTAGGTTTACTAATTTAATTGCTTGTTATCAAATACAGCACCTAGATTTAGAAACTCGATAGCGGTATCGATGTCGGAGGACTCGGGACGTTGCAGCAGGAGGCCGCACAGCGTAATCTCCGTGAGTTCGTCCTCGAGTAGCGGAGGAAGTAGTGGACCACCTACAACCCTGAACCTCGGTTTAGATACCAGTCCTCGACCTCATCATCGTAGCACTACCCTCAACAGTCAGTGCAGCGTTGGTACGTACGAAATTACATTTATAGCGTGAAATACTAGATCCAACGGAGTACAGGTGACGGCGATTATGATAGTGGTGTAAGTCAAAAATCTAAAATAATTGAATTTGTCACGCATTTTGCGTTACATTAATTTATATCACAAAAATATGGAAGCTTTTTTCCTTCTTTTTTTAATTTACACCACATTCATAACCACTGGCACACATTAAGGAACGGACACACAATTGTCACGTCACGTAAGATCACATGATTTGTTAACAATCGTAAAGTGAGAGAAAGAGATAGTAATACAAATTATTTTTGGTCATCTCTTTCTCTCGCTTTAAGGTTGTTAACTCGAATCATGCGATTTAACGTGACGTCGGTATAACGTGTCCCTACCTTTGTTCGCGTAAGAAGAGTCGTATCTATACTTTCTATCGATACAATTACAGAAAGTGGCATAATAGCCGATATTTCGATCGTCTCGGACGACGGTGGCGATGGAACCGAAAGAAGTCACTGGAACTCAACTTTAGAGAGTCCCACGTCCCATCTGCCAACGACGTCGACACCTCTTCAATCACCGACGAGCGCAACCGCGACAGCAACAGTTACCTCGGCTACTTCGTCCGACACGAATCTCACACCATACGACCAAGACATGTCCATTAATTTATAAGCGCCACCCCTGAAAAGGGCGGCACTCTGATATAGAAGAGTATATATTATATATATACATGTTGTCGATTCACTTGCAAGTTGTCTTATAGTGAATACAGTGTGACTCACCCGAATTGCATACAGTTTTTCATTGGAAAATGGCGACTTAGAGAGTATTAGAGCGCGTTTCTTGGGCAATCGTAGCTATAACGAGCTATGAGACAAAGTAAACACACAGTCCAATAGATCGCTGCATTACGCTTATCACGTGAGTTCCGAGCGCCTGTTACAAAAAAGCATTTCGAACCCTGTTTCAAAACAGGGCTGCTTAGGAGCCTGTGGCAGGGTTTCTAATAGTGGCATACATACCTACTTACACACACACACACACTCACGTCCACACATAGACACACACTCTTTCACACTCGTTGACTTCGTGTCCCGAAGAGAGAGAGCTCAACTTTCAAGTGAATTTATCTTTTGATACGCTTCGAATTTCTTGAATTGATCTACGCGATCGCATATATAGTTGTCACGTCTGAATTTTATAAACCATTGATTTTTCAGAAGTAACGGCGACGTGTATTTTCTTATACTATCTCCTCGAATCCACCAACGTGCTCAAGAGAAAGATCATAGGTAGGGATGTGTTCCGACGGAATCTATATGTGTATGGCTGCATGCTTTACAAATGTGCTGCAGTATCGTAAACGGCATGCACTGGTTGCCATTATTCTCATTAACATTGGCATTCCTGATCAACCAGCGACTGAGAATATTACCTTCGATTGCCCGACCATTATGGTACTTTTATACTTTATTTATACGCGTAGTAAATAAATATCGATATTCCACGTCCACATTGTGTTCGCGCTTACTACGAGATGAAGACGCAACGTCGCGCAGCTCCAGAATATGAGAATTATTCTTTTCTTTCTGTCTTTTTGATTTTCCTCTTTTGTTTTTATTAATAATGAAACACCTGAAGACCGGTTTCCGTTTCGCCTTCTCTTCAGGTATTCCATTAGTTGTCATCGGCTCGTCTCGTTTATTGCGTTTCCCCATTCAGGAATGTCAAAACAATGCGCACACATACATACCACTTTGTAATATAATGTAATATTAAAGGTTTATACGATATAGCCACAAGTAATATAACCGATAGTCTAAATATTATTTCCAGATTATATATTAAATATATATAATATTATATTCTTTTTATGTCAGTCATTTGTAAAACCTTTTATCACCTGTAGATGTAAACCTAACTCTGGCCTGTACACGAAAGCCAAATTTTACCCCCCCCCCCCCTCTCTCTCTTTCTTTAACTCTTCTTTCTCTATCTTTCTTTATATTATTTTCTTTTCTTCCATTTACAAAAAAGAACAAGATAAATTTACATTTAACTATGCGTGCGAACGTTTTGGAAAAGCTTAGAGTAAAGCTTGACTTAAGACGATGCACGCAATTTCATGCCGAATTTCTTTCTACCCGAGAAACTTAGCGTTACAACTGCGTAGGTTCGATTATGGTTCGTTGACTGATGTGTTTTCGGCACAAAGTGAAATTTCTGTTTCGCCGCGATATCTCGTTGTGTCCTCTCTGTCGCGTTAAGCGTATTAAATAAATATCGTATGCGATAAAGAGCTTTACGTCGCGTTCCATCCAAACGCGAATCGAAACTTTACACTTTGGTCGTGCATCATAGATAATCATTCATGGCGAATGAGAAAGATAAAAGCTAAAGTATTTACATCAGTTCAATAATTGACTTCACGTCACTAGTTTTCAAAGTGTCAGCGCGTGACGTAATCTTCGACACGTTTGCATTTGTTATTATCGCTTCACTATGGATCTTGGATGAAATGCAAGTGAATGCAATGTTTGTACCCTTCACTGCGGATGAATCATCCGGGATGCACATCCAAAGTGCAAAGTCTACATTCGTTTTAAGGATCAATGCACATGAGCAGGGCCGCTGCGTATCGATGGGCAAGTTATTCACCGCACAAGGGCAGCATTTTTTAATAAATTTTTTTTACAGAAACTCCCGCCAAATCAATAAAAAATATTAAGTAACTATATCGTATATGTATATACGTAATGTTTGAAAAGAGAGCTTTTTTTAATCATATTTGTATGTGTAAGCATTGATTTTTATCCTGCTTTAAAATGAAAAACTCATTAACATTTTTGCGGGGAGGTAGGAGCATTCTCTTTAACCCTTTCGATACTAAAGACGGTTAGGGTCGTTCGTCGAAATTCCGCACTAGTTAAAAAATCTGATTACATCTGATAGTATAGTTCGGCGTTTTTAAGTTTGTAATTAATTTAATATTTGTCAAATATTAATTTGTTAAAAAACTAACGATTTGCAAGTAGATGTTACATTTTAAACTCGCGACTGAATTGTTCTGTATAGCCTTGGCACTTTAACGGCCAACTATACCATAGCGAAAGGGTTAAAGCTTGCACACGAACGGCTCCCGTATGTACATACGTAGCGGCCTTGGTTGCATTCGCATGTTTTTCCTCGTTTTGTAATCCAAAGACAGGAATACGAACGCAACTACGACGTATTGCTCGTAAGCGTCTATCCCAAACTTTCGATCAAGGTTACACAAATCGGTTCCCGACCATAGTCACGCGCTCGAAGAACTAGCGACCGAAGAAAGAAAAAAATCACGTTGGCGCATGTAGCAATCAGCAATTATCCCGTCATTATAATTCTGTATTGTTACGCTGTTTCCAAGCGAGTCAGTCCGATCAAGCCATTGTTATTGCCAAGGTCTGCCAAGGTATTTCAACGATACCTTCTGGATAGTGACCAAACTTCGTTTAGTTTGTATTCTGGGGTCGATCGAAAAAAAATTATGGTATTTAGGAGAAACTGCAGATGTAGATCGTAGATGATTAAAGAGAAAAAAATATGTCCCGGCACAGTCTGATGCACCCCCGCGTATATTTTACTTTTATTTTCGAGTCCGTAATTTAGTTGTATTATACGTACACCGTGTTCATTTGCGAGAATTGAAAGTTTTGTCGAACGTTCGATGCATCGAGATCGAGATGAAGAGGAAAACCACGAGCATGCCATATGAAATCGGTGCATCCGGCTGAGCATCCCGCTCTTCGAAAGTGAGACTAAGCGAAACGAAAGTAAATAACAATTTTCTATTTTCATCGCGGATCTGAGTTTGGTGTTGCTTTTGAATTAGGGATGTTTGGAATTTAAAGCTGACGATAATAAAGGAGTAACACGGTACCTTAAGATACACCGATAGTCACATTAATTGTACACGCTCGTAGATATTTATTAATATTTTTTTAAGTAGGTCATTTTAGTCTATAGACTTAAGTATCCGCATCATTATAACGAAATGTATATATTATATATTTACATTTAATAACATGATTATTTCAGTATTGTACTGTGTCTAACACCGATGTATTTTATTACTTGCTAAATATACTGTATTGGGTGCCTTTTGTAGCGAATTTAAAACTCTTAATTTACTTGACTCGTTGTTCCGTCACTTACCTTTAAATATACGCTGCTGTACAAACTTCCGAAGGACGTCTGCTTGTTGTGTTTACCATTTGTTCCAGATATTTGTATAAAAACACTGTTTCACCGAAACACTTTCACACGACGCAGATACTCGTGCCGCGAAACTCACACCATATTGAATCGAAAGAACTATCGATATATCGTAACGATTTGAACGATCGACACGCGGTAAATCGAGACATTCAATTGCGCGTTGTCACAAAGTGAAATGTTTGTCGCGAGTTCGGTTGTTCGACTTTTTCGTGATATTTAACATTTTATTTGCAACCATTATTTACAAGCAACAATAAGCTCTTAGTTTTGGTGTACAATCGATATTTTAAACAGTTCGTGAACGTTCGTGACACGTAAGAAGCATATAAAACTCGTATGTAAAAGTCGCGGCGCGAGTGACCGTTAGGTTGACCTTGCAGAGGAGTAAACTACAACCTGTTCTCGCATCATTGTAAGTACATGGCATTAATAAAAGCATTTTAATTATCATGGTATGCGCGATCGTCGTAATACTTGCAACTATCTTTTTCGATCAATCGCATTCGTTTGGTTAATATCGATGTTAAGAGTCACGTGTATGTTATGCTTGTAGGTGTAAATATTTCGTACAACATTCATTTTTTGCTACGTAAAAATACTTTTGACAAGGACCATTCTAATTGCAACGATAAAATTTGGTCCCAGCAGAGAGAGATTTGCTATTATTTATACACTTATTCAAGACATTATTACATTTTACTTAGAAAATTTGTCATAGATCACAAGCCGTTTTTATAGAAATATGTAGCCCGCCCTAATATCGTTGGTAATTCGTTACATACTTCAATTGTTTTATATACATAATGGAAACAAACATTCCTTAACAATTTAAATAGATGTTATGTTAATTAATATCAGTGCTTTAAAATTAAACAACGTTGCAGGCATTCTTCTTTCTGCCCTTATCACTAGTATCACATTTAGGTGTGTGTCACAACTCCTTTTTAGTCTCTTTTAAATTCTCGGGTAAAGATGTTGACTTTTGCACAGACTTCTGTTCCTCTGAACTTTGACCTGTTAAACTTTTTGATTGCTGCATTTCTATATTTTTTTTCTTCAACAAGGAAGCTCCAGTAAATCCTGTAAATTAAAAGCAGAGTTAGATGTCAGTTAAGTTCAAGTTAGATTAATTAATCAATACTTCTCAGATTCACCATTTTAGACATTATTCACAATGGCTAGACATTATAAATAATGATCTATTAGCCACTTGCTCCATAACATATATAATAATAATGGTACTGACCTAATATCCCACAACCTAAAGCAGTCAATCCACCAACTTTCAATCCAGCAATTAAACCAACTGGCCCACCAATGCAAGTTCCAATTACAGCTCCTGCCATAGGATACATAGCAACTTTGTATCTTGCAGCTTTTGCAAGGAATTTTTCACCCTCTTTTACATTTATGCTTGCTACTTCTATGCCCTCCTCTGCTGTATTCACTAACTCCTTCTGATCCTAATTACATAAGCAATAAGTTATCAATACTGTTACAAAATCAGTTTGAGTAAATGCAAAAACTTACATCCACAATTTTGTTGAAGTCGGCAAACAATTGATGCAGCTGCTGTATTTCTCCTTGTAGATTATTCCAAGCATGCAAACATGCCTCCTGTCTATGCAAGTCTTGCTGTTCTTCCTGCAATTGGATATATCTGTTGTCAAGTGGGTGACTTTTTTCTTGATCTTCACTTTTGGGTGACTCTGGCTGTGACATGGGCAAATTTAACTGCAACTCTGTAAACATGTACAACCATTCATGCTGCAACTGCATCTAAGGTAAGTGACTTAAAATTTCATTATATCTTACCCATGTATTCTCTGACTGCATTCATGATGCTAGCACGGGCATTGCCAGTTAATTTGTCAAACTGGTTAATGTCAGAATCTAAAACTTGAGCTCTCAGAGTGTCCATCTGATATAACAGTTCTTTGAGCTGTTTTATGATCCTCGTTACATTCATGTGCTCCTTGTGCATTCTCTCCCAGTCATGTTGTGCTTCGTACTGTGAAAACAAAGAAATCATGCAAACAGCTGTTACCACTTAACCAATAATTAAATACTCACTTTTTGAATGTTACTTTTGTGCCGTTTTAACAAATCAACGTGGTGCGGTATCGCCACGTTGAAATTATTAATTTGGATCTCTAAACGCCTGATAGGCTGCTTCAGACCGATACTTTCCGGCGAGGACGACATATTTTTAGTATTTAGCGTCTTAAGAGAAACGTCGTCGGTTCATTTACATTAACTTTCCCGTAACTTTTAAAACATAAATGCTTGAAACGGTCTCATTCATCTACTTCGACGTTTTCTTAACACTGGCTTTAATGATTTCTTTGTAAGTGAAATATCAAGTATTCATGTTGCTAAATATTTTGATAGTACGTAGTATGACGAATTTATTTTCGTATTGTCTGAAACACGGAAGCAAAAAAAAACAACCAATCAGCTGATAATTCGCGAGTCGCACGTACTACGATTGCAGAAGTCATTCAGATAATTTCACTGCCACCTGTGCTGGGCTTTGTGAATCAATCCTTTCATAACGTATATCCTGGAATGGAGATGGCAGCATCGGTACTATTTTTTGCTTGGGGTCTTACGTTCATTCAAGAATATAGTAGACTTCCGTATAAAAGTCGATTTATACTATACGTTCAAGCTCGGAGCCATCGTGACACGATTCGTTTCAGACAAAAGTACGTTATATTTTCACTATAAATCATTAGTGAAATCCGAACCGCATCGCGTATGAACTGATCCACGACGCTACATATAAACATTCATATGTTTTTTCCTGCAACAATGTTTGTTTAAACCGAATCGTGCCGTAAACGTTTCGTGTCTGAACGAATAAAATAAATCAGCCTTAACACGGTTAATACGCTACGCGTTGTACGAATTCACATTTTAGGGAATGGTATTACACAAAAAATTTCCTCGTATAGTACGAATAATATAAAGTATCATGCTTGGAATAACTATTATCTTATCAACTCTTGTTTTCTATGTTTTGTCAATTGGGGATATTTTTGTCTGATTTCTCAAACGTGCTTATAGCACCCAGTGCTCATATCGATATGTTAAGAATGACCATGCCCAAAAATAAAACATTTACGAAACAGAAAAAATCAGTAGCAATAAAGATAACAATGTTATATTTAACTGAAACAAATTTAAGTTTAAAATGCACAGAATTCCCACATTTGTTCATGTAGCGCGTTGTACGAGGAATCACGTTATATGAAAACAATTGTCGCAATATCTTTTGCACGTTATACGGAAGTCTACTGTAATTTTATTAGTATGATTCGATACTTCCTTTGTGATTGCACGATATCAGTTCCGATGCTTTATCTATGATTTCATGGCTACAATTGTTTATGTTAACTGGGTGAAGTCTAACAGCTAAATAATTATAGTAGCTGATAATACTAGCCACAATTCCTTATTATTTTCTTTACTACAACAACTGTATGATTCCCACAATTTATTATAATAAAAAACGTAGTGATTAATCTCTTAAGCGAGAAGAGCGGATCTATCCGCTTTTTACGATAACTGAACGTGTGTATTAACTTCGACGATTCAATTTGGGTTCAGGTCCTTTAATGAGAGTTCAAATAGGGTAATAAATTTTGTTATTACATTTATATCGTTCTGATATATTTTAGTTGCGAGATATCATTCCCAACCCAATACAATCCGCGATAATTCTCTCTTTAGTTGAGGGATTAATACACTTCACGCGAGTAAAACCGACATTCAAAGTACATACTGCCACGGTATTAATTATTAGACTTACGTTAGTCTATCAGTTATCAACGTACGTATAAGTTATTAGCTAAAAGCCAGATTGATCTGCGGTCATTGACCATGTCGCATGGCCGCGATACTCACAAAATTTCTGCTCAATTGATATGCACCACAAACACGGCGAAATGAAAAGTGCAAAAATGCCACGTAAGCTTCAAGTCCGTTGTGGCATTAGCAAAATCGAAACGGAGGCTCGAATTCGAGTTCTGTCGGAGTTAAACAATAGCTAGCTACTCGGTTCAGCGTTAGGCAGAAAGTCGCGAAACGCTGCACCGAAAGGACGTACGATCTTGATGAGTTTCACGAGGGTTCGCCGAATGTACAATTCAGTATAAAGCCGATGAAGCTTTCGGTAATGAAAAACCGATTGCGACCAAATAGGCTCTGGGCTGCCGGTGACGTGTAATCGAGTCTTCTCTTCCGTCCCTTCACCAACCCTCCGTTCACCCCCGTACCCTCTGCCACCTCTCCACCCTCTTTCCCCGTTCTCTCGTTTTTCCAGCCGCCACCCTGCGAGCTTCCATTAACCACCATACGTCATATATATCGGACGGAGGGAACCGTTTTGTCCTGGTTTCTGGTGACCTCTTATTTGAAAACGGCATTCAAATTACTATGGGCTATCTCGATATTCCGTCCTTTGAGCTCTTGTCACCGGCCGGCTAGATGAACACTCGGTGTGTCTTTGACGTTGCCGCGTCCTGTTTCTGTGATTCCTTCTGTGACATCGAAGACCTTCTCGCTATGAAACGATAGGAATTTTATCGTACATGATTTTTCTCTTCCGCGAAGCTCTATCTAATTCGAGAGAATGAAACTGATTGAGAGTAGAGACAAAATTTTGAGGTATTTTATGGGTAGGATAAATTCTGGAGGCGCACATTTTGTTGGGTTAAGGGGAATTGAGGGACAAAAATAAAATTATAAGAGTTCGTGATTCATTCATACATGTTTAAGAAGATTATATGAATATTCGAATGGTTTTTAACAAATAGACAATAAAAGCACATTTCACCCTTTGAGTGTTAAGTAATTTTAGGAGATCGGCGCGTCTTTAGATTTAGTTTTACAGATGACGTGTACTTACGCGTGATCTTTAATATTAATATCGACGTCTTTATGGTTTATTGCTATGTTCGTAATTCATATCTGGTGAACATTTTGCAGTGGTTATTCATTGTTTTAAAATCCATTATATCGTATTCAAAATTGACCGCATATATGCGGCCATAGCACTGAAGGGGTTAATTAATAAACAAATTTTATCGTGCATTACTCCGATGTAGTATATCTAATATACACGCGGAAAAGTACCAAGTAAGCAGAAGTATAAAGATTGCAGTACAGAAGAAATTTCCTATCCCAAAATTATTGACGATCGTTCATTCCTTTTAGAAACACATATTCTCATCCTAATACTATCTGAGAACATGTTTACGAATTGAATTATTGCCGATAAGCGAGTTGATTTCTTTACTTTTGCCTTTCATCGACGCACTGTGAGACATTGCGAATTTCCTTGCTTAATCGCGAACATCTCGACAAGTATTACTATAAGACGGCATGCTACAAAATATACTCGAGAAAATCTTTCAAAATGTAGCATAATACTATTATAATTTATTATCCTTCCGTGGAAGGAGATTACAACCATCGCCTCCCTTTGGATCCATCGCTGCTTTCCATTTCAATAAAAAGTGCCAATTAGTTTCTTTCTTTGGGCTACTCGCGCCTAGTCTTTTCCTCGTTCCTCATTTTTCTCGCAGACTTGATTTCTCGCCCGACTGTTGTTCCTTGCAAAGCAGGCAATCGTCTCGATTTTTCCCAATAAGACAATTAGCTCGGGAACGAAAGGCGAAACGAGATAAAGCAGGGGTGGAAAAATGGAGGCGCGCAACGGGAACGTGCTTTGTGTGTGCAGCAGGATAAGAAGGCATTGCCCATTAGAATGCAGCGTGCTCGTCTGCAATCAGACCGGTACAGGCCCCTAACTAGCTATGGATCCGACGAGAGCGAAGGATAAGAACCTACGATGAAATGAATCAACGTATACAATCGATATACTCATTTAGCATTTCATTTTCCTCGATGCACGATTCTTTCTTACATTCTTACAGTATCTCTCGAACTTCGATAAAGAAAATTCTGATATCGTATATACTTGTCGTACGGTTTAAAAGTTAAGTAAAGAAGTCTCTGACATTTCTGCAAATTCAGCTTTATTCGATAGAAATGTAGCGAGGAGAAAGGTTGCAGACGTAGAATTCTTCTTTCATATAATATGTTCTGGAAATGTTTGCTGAATATTGAGCATAGAATATTCAGAGGTACGGGAAAAGCATAATTTTGCAGCAGATCGTGCTACGTATCGCGGTTTTCGTCTGCGATAAAACATTCGACTGGAAGCGAGACTTATTGAATGCACGGCGAACAAGCGAACGAAGAACAGTTGCGACCGTTCCTAGCCCGTCCCGGCAACCTCGCGAATGCTGAGCACGTGCCTTTGTTACGAGATAATACCACTTCCGAATTTATACCTAAACTCCGCTTTAGAGACTTGAGATTCCAGTTCCTAATTAACGGGCCGAAGTCGACAAAACGTCCGACGAAATAAACAATGGTAAACATTGAAATTAGACGAACGTCTCGCGTTCGTCGCATAAAATAATATCAAAGGAAAGTATATAATAGCGAACAATGTGATTGTTTTCTATTTATTGAATTTCGCTTGAATTTCAATTCTTTAACTCTTTGGCTTACAATAACTAGTCAAATTCGCAGCACGAATTATAGATCAATTCATTAACGATAAGTTCTATTCGCAATATAGTGTTATTTCTATTCTAACATTAGTTTTACTTTAGAAAATTAAAGGCTAGATACAAATTACGTAGAATATTTTGACGCGTTGAACAAATATGAGAACTATGATCTGTTAATAATTAGAGTGCAAATCTTTATGCAGTTATAGGAAACTTATATCTGTGTAAAGGTACAGAATGCATGTTATGTGCAAAAATGTTTAAAATATCAAAAGTATAATGCATCTTGTGAAGCTTAAAGGGTAACACCAATTTGTACATAAATTCCATTTCCTTCTTTTCGATAATAAAATCCTGAATTTGCATAAAGATCCGCAGTCCAATGATAACTTACGTAAGTATCGTAATCAAAATATCGTAAGACAAGGAGCTAAAGTAAAATCGAAAGATTGAATAGATGCAAACTTTCCAACTCTTATTCTTGTAATCCTGCTGTTGCGTGCGAGTTTCTGGAAGTCTATCTAATTTTTCTGTTTTAAAATCAAGTGGCTGTGTTTCACTGGGGTTTTCAAATGGTACGCAATTATGATCGTTACCGAAATAAGTATAAAATTTTATGAATACAATAAGAGTTGCTCATTTTTTTCGACTAGCAATTTCACGGGGGAAAAAAAAAATCCATAGAACCACCTTCCATTTAGGAAGCACTTTGCACCTGCAATTCGCTATTAAACTACGCGGCGGTCACGTAATAACGTTAAGTCGACGTGTGTCGCGCTCGGATCAGGCGATGTTCATTTTCCAGCACGGCGTGAAAAGCCGGCAGCTCGATAAAAGTGAGCAGGACGAGCATCAGCGCGGCCGAATATGCAAATTGTAAACGGAGACGCGAACGCTGACGATAGAATATGCGAAGTATAATATATAAGATAATAGTAGGTCTACCAGGGATGAGAGGCGTTTCGGAAGTTCCACTATTTCGAACCGTCCGGTAACGACTTTATGAATAACTGAGCGCACTGCGACGCGCTAACAACGCGACATCCGTTCCGAACCGACGTTCCGTTTGCATTAATTTCCCCCGTCTCGCGTTCGCCAAAAGGGATTTAGGTGCTTCCGTGGGCCAAGTCGTGGGATTATACCCGCGCGACAATGTCGTGGATGAGTGTCGACGATTTAATTAATCTTCGTCGCGTGCATCGCGCGCTGAATCACATCCACGAGGAAATCAAAAGCACGTGCCAGGCGACAAAAGGCCAATCACGCGCCCATCGCGTGCGCGAGTGCGGGATAAATTTATTATGGGGTGATTTTTAGGAAGTCGCGTCTCCTTTCAGGAGACCACCAGCCGATTTGTGCATACCGATTTCGATCAAATATTGCGCACAAATAGAGGATCCAAAAATGTTGCACACGCACACACTTGTACTTTTTCGGTAGCTAATGAATTCATTTTCAGGAATGGAAATCAATTCGTTAAAGGTAGCGATTGAAAAGATTTAGTCTCGCGATTTTTTAATCTAATGTTGTGATGTAGGAAGATTTTGAGATCGATAGAACCAATTATCGAAATCAATAAATAAGTTTTATACTCGGTTCTGAGTTAAGAAATACAAATTTTTAACGCGTTACTGTATCCAAGTTTATAAAAAAAAACATTGATACATATAAAGATGTGTACATATAAACACAACGAAGGACTTAAAATTAGCCACATAGGTTATCTCGAGAACGAGGCACGAAATATAATTAAACGATTAAATGAACTTATCTGCAAGTGAAGTTCGTCGTAATTTTACGAAGTGCCTCGTTCGAAGAGATTACTTCTTATCCAAAAAATGTACATCTTTAAACCCACCGCTACTAGACGATTAATTATAAGAATCCGATAGTGCAATGTTATATGTGTTTAACGAACGGAAAGTTTAACATTAATTTTACTTCTTTGTCACGTATTGCCTGTGTATGGATGCACCAATAAAATGCAGGAACCACTTCACATACGCGTGAATTAATTCATGCAAACGGCTAATTCGAGTGTCCGAAACAGATTGATCAGCCGAAAGATCGTTCGGGCACACCGAGTAAATTGGTTCGCTGATTTTCATCGGATATCCGATTTGCCCAGTGTAGCGTACGAACGATGCGAGAACCGAAGTTTTCTGAAAATAATGAATTCCATTGAGATTCATCCACTGACAACGAGCAATCAGTCAAGCCCCGAGTGGACCGAAAAAAATTCATTTCTCTATAATTATCGTGCCGTGGCCTTGTATACGCACGATTCAATTCGCGTTGCTCGTACAAAAAGAAGACGAAGACAGCAACGTTAAATAAACGTCGACTAAACGAGTGTAGACACATCAGGGTAACAAAGTGGACGAGAAGTAAAACATGCGCGTGTTATCGCGTAAAGTTTACCCGAAATCATCCGTCTCCGTGTTTTAAATGTTCCGCCCATTTACATATATAATTTCTAGAACCACTCGCCTGAGCACGTGCCTCATTAAAATATTAAAAAGAAAAAAAAAAGAGGAAGAGGATGAAGAGGGAGAACACCAGGCGCCAGCAACAAATCCTCCTCTCTCAAGCGGAAACTCGAATGTAACGACACGTACAATTTACTGCCCTCCCCTTTTTGCGGGCATTCTACGTATTCATGCTCGCCAAGAATTCGCAGAACGCTCGGTATTGGCGAGGGAGAAAGAACGAAGGACTGGAACGCGAAGGGAGAAAGCGTGATAGCGACGGTGGTAAGAGAGAGAAAGGTAGACACGGCACGCGAGTGGCAATAATTCTCCTCGCGACGATATTTCAATAACGCCGTATAAAGTATCGCCGTCCACCGATATAAGCCCGATATTCAATGGGTACCTATCAGTTTTCCGTCGCGCGCGGCATTAAATCTGCATCCGATGAAACCGATTCCCTCTTGAAAATCACGCCGAGCACTCGGAAGAAAAAGGATCTGCCATCGACAACGACGTGTCTCCAGCATTTGCGTCTGTCGATGATCCGAAAGGAAGAAGAATGTTTCCGTCTAGCCGGCTGCGAGAGAGAGAAAAAAAAAACGCGCCCGTTTGAACGAATCTGCTAATTTCCATTGGACGAGATATCGCCTTCGGCTCTGAAAACCCCGCTTCGCAATTGTAACGATTTCGCGGGACAGAAGTGGTAGAATCTTTCAACCATTGAAGATATCGATGCTTCTGCTTTGTAGAATTCTGAAGTTTTTATTATCTGCGATCATTGATCCTTCAAGATTTTTCGATGGCTTCGGTGTCTTTGCAAGAAACTCGTATGCATCGTATTGCACGCGGACTACAGAGGCGACGCAGCTTAAAAATGTATATTCTTCAGGAGAAGTCAAAAGCTATTAGCGAACTTATGAACAAATTTTCTACATCTTTCATTGCTCTACAAATCTCTTTTTTTTTCGAACTATACTGGTTTTAATGTTCTTCTCAATCGTACAAAACAGAATTATTTTGAGTTATGGCACTTTTGGCGTTTTGTTATGAATTAGTAAAAACACAGGCTAATTCTGAAGTTTGTTTCATAAGACTTGTTGGATGTGCAAGGACGTCTATATTCTACTGTTTTTCGGACGTGCCTTAAAACTCGCATTTTTTTCAGTTGTGATAGTTTTATAGTCCATATGTCATATGAATCTTTTTAATTTTACTCGCTGTTTTTTTGATCGATTGACGCGTGGCGATCGAAATAAGCCTCTGTACCAACATTTCCTCTGAAAATACTCCTATCACCGAGTGCAGCGTGACAAAGAAAAAGAAAAAACAAAAAGCTCGACGAAAAAGAGGGTGGCATGTGGTCGATTGAGCCCTGGTGTGAGCGTGAAATGTAACGAGGTCGGACTTCTAATATCCTGTTCAGGAGAGGCCGTAGAAAAAAAACGAGTCAATTTCGAAAGTGGCAGTCGCCGTGCGGATAAATTCATCCTGCGTGAAACTGCTCCCATTTATGATATTGAAATCATCCCGATAACTTTACGATAATTGAAGCGCTTCCGTGGGTAGTAGAGTGAGTACCGAAAAGCAAATTTTTCAAGCCGGAGAGAAAACTAATCTGTCTTGTCATTGTTGCGAATTTTTATTTGTCTTCACTGAAATATGCGACTAAGAATAAAGTAACTGAAATGCATAACAGAATTTTCTATTTTTCGAACTAATTCACGCCGCACTTGTTGATTTCTAAAATGGTTATATAACAAAAAAAATAAACGATTTGTTTATTAATTTCTCTTTATTTCGAAGTATAATATATATGAATTACACAAACGCATTCTATTGTAATAATATCGTAATTGGTACTTACGGCGTTTTCTATGGGAACAACGTGCGACATACCATTAAAGCCATCATTTGACCCAACTATAGACTGCCAAAGAAATGAAACTGCACTAAAGCTACGTATCGCATATTGGCACATAGAGCGATTTTTTATATGAAAAGAAAAATGTCAATTTTGGCACTTACGCTACATATCGCAACGCTTCAACTGTCCTGCCGACTCGCAATTACTGAATTCGTATAGTCACCGGAAAAATTCGAATCGACTTTGCTTGTGTCGCGAAGGAAGTTGTTTTTTATTCCGCACGAGTGAAACTTATATCCACGGTTCCCGAGGAGGATTTCTGCTATTATGAGCTGAAATTCTTCTCTTTCTTAATAATTTCGAAGCTTTAAAATGGGAAATGGGGACCATTACTCTATAAATTGCTTGTAAGAATGAAGAAGGAGCTCAGTGCACAGGTCCATAAAGTGAGAAATTCAACATAATTTCACAGGACGTTATCGGGGTTGTACGTTTGCCAGGGGAATCGTCGCGACGCCGCCGCCGCGGCGAAATAGATTCCGGACTATGAAAGAACAAATTCGCCGCATTTAAAGATAATGTATTGCTACTTGCCGCGCCATTTCCGTCGGCGAGTAAATAACACCGCCAGTCGTTTCCCTTTATCACGGACGATGGAATTAAATTCTTTTGTCATTGCTCGGACCGGATATTTGATGCTCGCTGGGGAACGGCCACCCTTTATCTTTGCTTGATTAATGAACGACCCACCCTATCCGAGAATTACATGGGTGTACACACGTGCGGGTATCTTCCGTTCCCTTCTCTTCATGCCTTTTTCTCCGCATTTCTTTTCATCATCTTTCCTAATTAACCTAGTTGCCTGCCAGCCCTTCAGTAATACGTTTCAGAATTATCGGAGAGGCTTTTGTAAGGGAAATCTGGTAGCCATTCTGATTCCCTCAATCGTCAACTGTTCGGAGACGAGATCCGAACACGGATCGCTCGAAATTATTATACGAATCTATCTTGTCGCGCAGATGCCATTGGTATGATCTAGAAATTATCCAATATCCACTAACGGTGTATTGGCGATGCAAAGTGATGCTATTAATCGATAACACCTACGAATTTTCATAGCATTGCCATTAATTTCGTATCGTCGCACATTGGGGCGCGTGACGGCTAACGTACAATAAGCCTCGGAAATCTATCAACCGGTTCGAAGCACGTATCAAAGCCGACTTCAAACAAATCCTGTCGGGACAATCGTCGGGGCCAGGTGGTCGGTAATTCACCGCAATTTCAGGAGTCCTTTCAAACGCGGACGTCTATAGAGTGTCCCGAGTGCGGGCAAACATTTATCGAATCTCTCCACATCGTTAACGACGCCGCAACGCGAGTTCTACGGCGAGCTGGTAGCGCTTCGAATAATGGAGGGTCGCGCGTCAGCCAATAATCGGATGGTCGCGTCATCGATGACTCGCGTATTAATTAATTCCCCGGACGGACCGCGTTACAATGGCCTAATTCGACCGGTTGTTACGCCGCCGCTAGCAAATCCGCGAACGCGATCCACTCGCCGGTGCCGGCAGTAGAGACACTGGAAATCGGTCAACCGTGTGCGCGCCAGTAGTTACGGATTCAGCGGTCGGGCAGACCTATAGGCGCGCTGTCTGCTTGAGTCGGCCCGTCTTCGCTTGCTTCTTTTCGTTAACCCTTTCACGAGTGCAGAATTGTGTTTCACGGTATAAAAATGTTTTTATTTTATTCGATTACACGTATTGATATGGAAGATGGAAAAATATAATAAAGATAAAAACGGGATATCGTAAAAGCCGTTTCCATCGAATAAAGCCCAAACGAAACTCCAGTTACGTAATATAAGCCGTAAATGTATGGAGTTACTCATTTGGGCCTAATAACTTTTGGCTGTACTCGTCGAAGGGTTAACACATTCGCTGAAGGAATCTTCAAAATAAGTGGCATGTATTTCTTCAACCATATGACTATTATATTATATTTCTGTAATAGTCGTGATTCTGTATTTTTATCTTTAAATTGTTTATAACGCGTCTTATTCCACTAATGTGCGGTACAAATATTAATAATGAAGCACGAAATGAACGAAACCGTCAAATGGCGTCACCCGCATCGAAATTACTTTGTTAAACGATGCCTGCTCTGAAATAGTGGAAGATCACCATAGTTTACTTATGGTGGAAGATTTGAGACTTCGTAATATTTTCTTAATATTGTAATGGACTAAAGTACGAAACTCTAAATGATCGAAGATCATATTCACGGCGGTAGAGACTGATAGAAACAAGTAAAGGAGGAGCCCTAGAGAAAGTTGCTTATATACAAAAGAAAGGTCGCCACTCTTATCGAGTTCAGTTCAACAAACGCATACCAGTTACGAGAGGAACGAAACGAATCGTGGAAGTAGTCTCATAGATGAATGAGTAGATAATTGGACGAGCACAAAAGCGAAGGAGGCGGCGGGCCAATTAAACTACAAGAAGAAACAATTAAATAAGCCGACAATAGAATGCAGATAGCATAGAAATGTCGTTCGAGAATCATCTGATCGGAAAAGATATGGAACTGAACGTTGATACAATTGCGATACGGACACCTATTGATTTCGCGCGATCCTGTCACTTTTAATATTCAGTGAAATTAATTAAACGTCGACGTCGGAGAGCAAGTTACGCGAAGTAGTTCAATGAGAAACACGACGAGCTGTCGCACACCTTTAGCGCTCACCCTCCCCTTGCATTTTACGCATCAGTGATTTCGCACCCAGCAGAGGGCACGTAACCCTGTTTCCCTCCGGTTCCACCTTCCACTATCTACATTTCTGTCTCTGTTGCTCTTTCATTCACTGAACGGCTCGCCCGCCCATCGGCTTATCAATGAGAAGACGATTGTATTGAGTAAATAGCGGAGTGGAGTTTCGAATAGAATGTGCCGAGGGAAGTTCGTCCTTTCAGTCGTAGTCTCCTAGTTACTCGGAGATTCGATTACCCGTTGCTTCGATCCAGACTGCTGTCGTATAGCAACGCGTGAGTCTCCTTGTTACACGAATCGAGATCTATTTAGTGCTCCACGGCATTATCTTCCCTTGATATTAAATTTATTCTGGACACCGAACAAAGTATCTCGGTTGGCGGAAAAAGTTCCAGCTTCAATTTCACCCGCTTCCGTTCACCGCAGGCTTCTCCATTTAAACCGCAATTACAGCCGTGGAGAAAGTTCAAGAAGTCCCGGGTAAAGCGTAACAATAAAATCACATTTGGTCCGGGCGGAGGGTAGCGGGAAGTTCGAATGGTAGCCGCAACTAGGGCACCGTTTGATCAGCTCTTAATATCCGCAACATCAGCCACTCCCGAAAGTCGTGGTCCCGCGGTCCCAGAGCTAGTTTCACAGTCTCGATTCTCAGCTTAATTTTCGGAACTCGAAAGTCATAACGTTGGATCCTAACGTCGTATTTACACGGTGAATACGGCACCGGGCAAGCGTAACTTCGCCATTCATGTAGGGTTGGTAGTATAGCGCACGGTAGGGTGAGTCAGTGCCAAGCGTACATAGTACGGGTAGTAATAGTATAGCTGTAACGATAGAAGTAACTGAGCTATGCGCTCGATATTAGATATTAATTATAGGGTGGCCCGCAGGCTGCTGACAGTTTTCAATTGTTTATAATTGAGCAGGCTTCCGGAAAAGGGATCCAGAAAACGAAATGAAGAATTGCGTAAATTGCATTGGAATTCCACGTGTTCCACAAGACAATAATAAACACTGTCCCAAGCTTAATTAGTGGAATATTGCAACGAAATTTTGGGGGAATATTGACTGTGGAAGTGTGACGATTAATTCGAGTTAATTTACCGAAAAGGAGCCCATAGATCTGTGTCGTAACATTCGACCGAAGTAAACGATTTCTTCTTAAAGAATTAATCGGGTTGTTCTTGGGTAACTATACAGCGAGCTGGCAGGATAAAGTATGGTACAAGAAATGCGTCATCAAGTAACACGTTAAAGAGACCATACTAATCAGTTAAGTTTCAAATGGAAATAGATTAACGATAATGAGAGGATTCTTGTGAGATTCTTCTTTACACGTTTCCAATGTTTCGTTTCTTTCTTTTGCATGGTTAGCAATTTTAGAAAATTGCCTTATGTAACTAAAAATCGTGTGGCTACTTCGAATCATTAATTCTTTTTCCGTTTTCAAGTCGTTAATTCTTGTTACCTATCAGTGCGCTGCATGCTACGCTGTATATTTTTAACACGAACTTTAAATCTGTATCTTCTCTCTGGTTGTCTCTATCTCGTTTCTGTCGCGTGATAAGCGGACGTGTTGCGGCAGGAAAATTTCGTGTATCGGTGGTTTCTCGACGCTGGACAGAAACAATCGAGGGTCCGAATTTCTGTATCGTCGAGTAAGCCGATTAAGTGTATCGATTAGCGATAGCCAATTGAACCTAGTCCAGTTACGTACTCAAGATTCTCCCCTGTTTCCCATGAAAGTTTAATACCGATTATTTGGCTGTGGGTAACGTGCTCCACGGGATATTGCTTCTGATAATCGTGATCGATCCCGAGCCACTTCGTTCGTAATTGAACGTTCCACTTTATGGTTTTTAAAATTGTCCCAGCGTTTACCGAGGGATGGAATTAAATAATTTGACTAATCGCAAACGCCAATTGCCGAGTATTTAGCAAGGGAGGGCAACTTTACCCTCGGTTCTAAATATTGGTAAACGTTTTCGTTGCTTGGAAGTCCTGCATCTATACCAGGTTCTTTATTCCGATGAAGGGAAACTTGGCACCGTTTGGCGCGAATACCTCCGCTTCTTAATCGGTCGGGGCGAGAAAGAAAGGGCGGCGAAGTTTCGCCGTTGCGCAACAAGAGAACGGGACTTTTCCATATATGTTAAGTGCCAGGTGGCGTCGTCGGCCGTTTTGTCTACAAAGAAACACGACAAGTGGAGAAAATCCAAAAGGGGACGATGGTAAGTTTCTTTCTCGACGTAACACCAGGAGGAAGGCGTTGCAAGGCCGAAGGGGGGGAAGGAGGGTTACGAAAAGAAGCGGGAAGAGGGTGCAAGAGGTAGCAACAGCCCTGGTCGGCCTCGTGAAATTATTTTCTCCGCGAACCGAGGAACTTTTATCCAATATCCACGGCAGCATCTGGCATCAAACGGTCCCGTGGCCAAGTGTCTCTATGGGGTTTCGGAAAATGTTAGGGTGGCGTATCGAGGTGGTAGCTGTATATGTTGCTGGTAAACTGCATCTTTCATTGTCGTTTAATTGAATCTCTCTCTCCCTATCGTTGTCGCGCGATCCGATGTTTTTTTTTCCAGAACATAGAACATAATTCGGTTACACCGTTTCATCGGATATCCATCACGATAGACCTCTGTAACGAGTCAGTTCAAGTTGCCAAATCATCGAGGGGGGCACGCTCGATTTATCGTTTAATTAAAAAAGTTAACCGAACTTTCGGATAGCTTTGATGCGCTTGAACGGTCAATTTGCTCGGCTTCCATTGTCGATATTCGGTTTCCATAGCGAATTTATCGTCGGCGTTCTGCCCTCGCTTTGGCCATTAACACATATTCCGCCTTTCGGTTATTTGCTCCTTGCATCTCTTTTCATTCCGCTCAGTCTCCTGGCTACTCGGCTCGTTTCGCTTCTTCGACCACGCGACTTTCCTAACTTTCTCTCCAAGACGCCCTCTCCTCGAGGCGTGCGACTGTCGCGCACAAAGAGATCGCGTACACCAACGACGGTTAAACGTTCGATTGTTTACCGGCAACACGAAGACCATTTCCTGACGGAAGTTTCCTAACGACGTTCCTCGATCCCCATCGCGGGCCACTAAACATATTTGTATTTCGCTCGTGGACCGTGACAACTTTTCCCTGTCTCATCCCCTGCTATCGTTGTCGACGTCCAAAAGAGAGGGGATAGCCTAAAGAAGAGGCAGGAGAATCGGGAAGAGAACCCAATTCGTATCGCGCGACAATATCGCCCTCCAGTTTCACCGCTCCACGCAGATCTTGCCCTTTTATCCGCCGAAGAATCTGCGGCGGCCCTAAGGCGATCAACGCAATGACGCTTTATTTACACGGTGTATACAGGATGTCCAAAAAGATCCGGGCCAAGCTTAGGCGGCGTCCTAACTAGTCTTTATGATAACAATTCACTGCGCGAATTTGAAGATTAGTATTCGTGCTATTTGCTCCAGTAAATTATTGTTGAGCTATAGCATATTATAACCATTGTCTTAACTAGTGTCGTACAGCGATAAAATCGGTTGTTCATCCGATCGACGAGTTTCGTTTGAACCGATATAGTAAACAAATGTGACGTCATTGCATAGCATGCGTTGCCAATCTGTGTTTGTTTTTTATCGTGTTGATCGGTTGCTCGAAGCAGCCTTATACTAAGTGTTAATGAGGCGAAGTAGATGAAAAAAATGCATATAAACTTATGTCCAAAAATGCTTTATCGAAGAAATGTAAACGTTCAAAGGTTGTTATGATTTATCGCGGCATTTACAATAAGCGTTTGAAAATTTCTCTTTCTGCTAGAATACAGGCTCTCATTCGTCAAACTGTTTCGAATATTCCAAATGTATTGGAAGTAATGGTAGATGCATTTTGAATACATTTGCAAAGCTTATCTCCCGTTTCTATCGCAAAAATGAAATGCGTATTGTACAATTAAATGTCTAATAGACATTGCAACGACAAATAGTAAAAATCTTGCAGCCATAAGTCAGGACAAGTAAACACTAACTATTATTAAGTATTCTAATACGTATACCATTTCTTTCGTACAATGTATTTCGAAAGGAATTTCGGCCACAAATCTTTAAACGTTTATATCTTTTCAATAACGAATTTCCAGGCATAAGTTTACACGAACATTTTTCATCTACTTGATCTCGGTAACGCGCGGTATAAGTTTGGCCCTGAGCTTTTAGACACTCTGTACATATAAACACGCCCCCCCCCCCCCTCCCCTACACACACAGGGCAACCCATACATAAACTAAAGCTTCGTCGCAACTTTATTAGCTCGTGTATCTAGCCGCGTCGCCCCTGTCATCCAGGGTTACAATTGATCCAAGAGCGAGCTTGGAGGGATTTTTTGTTCCCTTTTCGAAAAAGCCCCGAAGCCGGATTTCCATTGGCCCTCGGTTCATTCCGCCTCAGATAGGATTTCATATCCAGGCGGCGCTGTTTTTTCCCCCGAAGAACCACGGTGCCGGTGGCGATAGGAGGCTGCAAAGAGAGAATGATAGTGGGTGGGAGCGCAGAACGATGACGAGGGTGGCAACGGACAACGGAGAATTCAATCAGGCGAGTCGATGCTTCTCTCGGCGCTATTACCATCGGGGATCAAGTCCGTATATTTACTACCTGTCAAATTTCACCACCAGCTCGCAACGTGCTCGTAATTACATCCTGGGAACCGATTGGAAAGTGGTTTTCGTGGCTCGGTGCATGCGCCCTTGCGCTTACCTATCGCACCTGTGTTTGCCCTGCCTCTGACGCGCTTCTGTCCGAGGCCTATCCGTTTCACAGGCTTCTCCTGTCTCGGGGTCCTGTCCCCCGTCGCTCAGCCTATCACTTTGCACCGACCTGCCGGTCACTCGAACGCAGAAACGGGATGCACGCGTTCAATGCGACCTTCCATCGTTTCATAATAGACCCTATTCATTCTCTGATACAGCGTCTCGATAGAGGGCCAGTTGTCAATGGCCTTTGCATATTATATCGTGCGCTACCGGGTTTTGATCCTGTCACTGACCCGACACTGCCTCCTGATCTCGCTAATGCTAGATAACTTCAACTACCACCAGCATTATGTCGCTTTAAATATAATTCCGATATATTAGAATTCCTTTTCACTTCGTCGTGTCTTTTGGTTACTATTCTATCGCTGGGATTTGTTTTTTTTTATTTTTGCAATTTCTCTTTCTTTCGCTTCTTTGGTTGTTTGGGCTTCTCTGGAATTAGCTTCCATCGTTAATTATTATTCATAAAACTCAGTTTATTTCATATCATTTGTATATACGATGAATGATAGTGTACCAGTTGATGCTATTATGTATTGTATTTCATAGTTTAACCCTTTCGCTACGGTAGACTTACCATTAAAATTGTTCAGGATATACAAGTCAGAATAATTTTGATCTACGTAGAATTACTCGTGTACAGTACGTATAATCATTTCATTATTGTGATTACTTTTCGATTCGATTAGCACGTATTCTCCTATTTTGTTTATCAATTTCCATGCTTCCTCATTGTTTGATGTTTTATTATTGTTGTCATTTTTTTTTATTCTTTGTATGCCATCTTGAAGGCTAGCAACTCGGGTTACATTTAGATACATTTATATATAATTTTATCCCGTTTATATTATGCTTTTGTCTCCATGTTATTATAATGTATTTAATTTTACTTTATATAGTGAGCCACTGTCCGTCGGTGCTTAAATAAATAAATAAGTTAGTATACGTGTGAACATTTACATATTACAGTTGTGCAGTTAGTTACAATTTAATACGTATAAATAGTAATTAAAATGCAACCGTGTTTGCAGAACACTTATCTTCTGAAGCATATGTGCACCTTCCGTAGCGAAAGGGATTAATTTCAGGTCTCGCCATGTCGTAAAGGCACTCTTCCTAATGTTACAGTAACATTAAGGGGAAGTTCGATGACGTTGTTAAACTTCCGAAGTTTCTTTGAAGGTTATTTGTCGTAACAAGCACACGTCTACATATTAGGGCAAGAAATTATTTGCCGGTGTACGTAGCGGCTTAATTAATGCGAAGTCATTAGCTTCGTATTATTTTGTGTCAAGGAACTGTACGTGGCGTGTTCTAATTAATTTTGTAATTTATTGCGTGTAAGGTGATCAGGTCGCTTGTAACGAACGACAACGAAGCGGCGCTAAGTTTGCGACACGGCGTCAACCATTTCCGTCCTCATACTTACAATTAGCAATTCATTACAGGTATGAAATGGTTGCCGCGTAATTCAAGAATTAAAGTTAACATTTCTTAACGAGTTCCCAAATGGAAACAGCGATAATACCTTGTACGCGGATCTTCATTAAACGTTCCACGCAAACTTAAATTGAAACTGTTAGATTTTTAGTTTACCTCGGGATCTGGTACTTTATTGTAATGAATTGTCTTTGAACGTGGTGGTTTACAAACTGACGCAGTGACTCATCCACGGTCTTAACATACGTAAACATACTTGAAGACGTCGCGATTAGAATCATTACGAATATTCCTATCGATAACACAGAGTTCTTTTAGTCTCTAACGGAAACTGTCTTAAAGCGTTCGAAATTCATACCAATAATTCCAGTCGCTTCTCGCGGAACGTTTCGTAAAATTTAAGTCCCTACGCTTTCTGGTCGCAATGTACGCCACGAATTGCAGCCATCATTCATCCTATCGTTCGTGAAACGGTATTTCAACAATTGTCGCATCTCCAAGACATAACCGCGGCTTCCGGCGTAACAATGTTAATCGCGCAGCAACGAAATTCCGCGAGCCTCATTACTGTTGCTCTCGATATTCAACGGTAGGGACTTTAATTTCCATCGTTACGCGCAGCACGGCTATCTCGCCGATGATATCTCACGGCCGCCGATAAAAATCGAGGGCGGAGGTAAGGTTGCCAGCAGTTCGAAGACGCCGTTATAAATCCGATCGCCTCGCAGGCAACTGCAGCGAGAGACGAAGACCTCCAGACTCGATGGACAGAAATGAAGGGAGCGGAGGAGATAAACGTGGAGTTCGCTGTAAAATCGGTTGTGAAATAAAAAGATCGTTCCTGGGCCGAGATCGTTTCGCAATGGGGATTACCTACGGCACGTCCTATGAAATGGTCCAAGCCGTCTTTCACGCGTATTTCCAGCGTAGCTTGAAATCAGTGGCGGATCTAGGTGGGGGCGATTCAGGCAATCGCAACCCCCAAGAGAATAATTTAGAAAAGTATTGTGTCACGTTCTGCGAAACGGAATGTTCGAAGAAATGCACTGCTGCATATTTATTAACAATTTGTCTACTGGAAGCGTTTAATCGGCTTTTTGGGAAGCCTCTAAATTAATTTTGGTTCATTTCTTGCTATCCAAAATAAGTGCAGATAATGTATACAAATAATGATGTTTACATTGTGTTCCAAGTGGTACTAATTATCCGTGTTCGAGTAAAGCGATCGATGACGCCTATGCATTTCATTCGCGAGTGGTAGATAAAGCGTTAACGAAATACTTACGAAATTGAGAAGAACTAAAAGTAAAAAGTTTACGTAAGGTACAGAATCGAGAAAGAGTTCTTGGCGTGATTTTTGACCAAAGCAAATGACAAAAGAAATCGACTTGCTGAGCAATGGAGTTAACGAATTTGCAAACTCGAATGACGCGGTTACAAGAAGCGCGATTAGTTTCGTGAAAAGGTGTATGAAACGAAGCAAAGTGTTAGAGTGTTTCAGGTGAAGCATTAAGTTTGATAAGCTGAAGGATTTCTAGGCAATGATTGTGGTTGTTGATAATTTTGAAAATAAATGCGACGATTGCTAAGAATCTGCTCTGTTGAAGAGTGAGAATGTTTAAGAAAGCTAGGAATTGTTCGTAAACATGGCAACCAATCGGTTTAGGTTCCCCAGTTCTGAAACGAGTCGCGGAAATATAATCTACATAATCTTTATGGTAAATTTGTAGTGAATCATTTCGACTACTTTGATAGTTCTAGCGTTAAAGTGGTACCAGATAACCGGAAGTCTACTCTATATATTCTTACACATTTTCACCTTTCTTCCCTCGAAGAGAAGCTCCTAGATCCGCCCCTGGTTGGAATTGTTCGTTCGAACGATGTTGGTATGTCCGGCTCGTTTCCCCTTCGAAACGAAGAAACGTCGAATTACTGGGCTATCGAGGCTATCTAAGTGCAACGACAATATGCTCGCAAATGCGATTAATTGAATGCACGATGAAGGGGCAGGTGGGTTGAAGGACGGGAACGATGGATGGATTTTTAATATTTCCAATTAACGACGGTAAACGGTGAACGCGAAGGCTCTCCCGCTATTGATTCGCGGACACGGATTCGTTCGTTCTCCGTTTATTGCTTTTTTCCGTGCACGCGGACGCGATGCGTTTAATTATCGCAACGCGCGTTGGGTTAATTAACGCTCTTTGAAGGCGGAAATTCTATTAAACGAACCGAGCTAGGCGCGAGAGTTGTCCTGGCTCTGTTTGTTTAGCAGGTGTATTCGGTAATTTGGTAATGATGACGTCCAACGATTCCGATAGAAAAATAGTCAACCTTTTTTTGTTTCAAACTCGAACAGCTTTCAAATCGATGTGTGCTTTCGAATTTGTCGCACCTTTCGTTGTTTCGAAAAATATCCCTATTCCAGCGTTGCTGATTCGTTGGAAATCTTTCGGTTTCCTAACAGGCAATTGCTTGTTTGGGAGCGTAAACGGAATTTTATATTCGCGCGTTCAGTTTCGCGGGGAAATGGTTTGCCAGGCAGTCGAGAGGCGTCCTTACTCTTGGCGGAAGCAGTTCGCAATGAAATTCCCGGCCGCCAGCGGTGTACTTCTGTTGTTTGTCGAATAAATGCAAAGATAAAACCAGACTTAACGATGCATTTGCGAATCGAAATTCTCGCTGCGTAGAAAGCCTCGACTTAAGCGGCGCCCATCCCCTGAATGGAGAAACCGCTGAGAAATTGAAATTGCTTCGCAGAGAGCGAACCATCGCGATACTTCTTTAAAATGTTACCGACCGCCTCGCTCATCGACGTTAATGGAACCAGCAACGTCTTTCTTAATATCTCATCGATTTATTTAACGCGTAGGCGTCACGATTTTACACCTTCGTTGTTTAACATTTTTCTACAGCTTTACGTTCCTCTTTAAAAGCGATTGCTTTCGTAAACGAACTATGGAATAGACCTATCGTCTTATAGGATTTCGTGTTAACGTGCTCTGAAATATCGACATCTCACGGAAATCCGATTTTTCCGAAGAATATCCTTCTTTTTGTTACTTGAAGAGGAATGCAAACACTTGTGAAGTATTTTAATATGCCAATTGTAGAAGCAAACGCGAAAGCTATGCCTTTTATGCAATTGAAAATGTAAAAATAGAAACGGTAACGAAGGCTATGTAGCACCAAGGCGATGTGGCAAAAAAATACATTGAAACTTTGTATGTGTCGATAAAAGTTATCACGTTCGTACGATTCGTCGCGAAGGGGATGAAATTAGAAGTGGCTTTCAGATTGCAGTGGCGCAGTTATCCGTTTCTGTGGCGCTAAACTATCTAATTTTATGTAACGCCGATCTCCTGGGAGAATTCGCGAAACTTTGCCCCTTCGTTGCAGTTATCATTGCCCACAGCGACGGAAGATACAGAGACGATATAGATAGGCAGCTGCACATTAGCGGCGCGACGTTCGATCCGCGATGACGCGGCGTCAGTAATTTGAAAGCATTTCGATGTTCCGCGATTCGATGCGGATGGAATGCGAGCCACGCGAAGTATGTTTGTTAATGAGGAAACCTGGATAAATACGGACGCGACGACATTATTAATCGTGACGGTCTGGAATTTCGATGAAGACTCCCTAGAAGCAGTCAGCAATTTCTTCAACCCTTTCGCGGACTCTTAGAAAATCTGAAGAGCACTGAAAAATTTCCTCTTAAGTGTATTCGCAATTTGAAGTGCGGCAACTGTGAACGGTTCTAATCCGTCTAAAATTCAGAGAAAGAATTTACAAGCTCTATACTTTTTCAATATAAATTAAGGCAGCGAAAACAATCTTGTAACGCATCCTTTAAGATCGGAACAGCTTTTGTTGCCCATATATCGTTATCAGCCTACCAATTTACACTTTTCGTTGTGCGAGGTACGGACTTAACCATTTGCCTTATGAATTTTTCATATATCACACTTCGTAGCGTTAGCTATTTATTATTACAATATCATGTCACGCGCAAAACATTGAAATGTTACGCGGAATTTATACTCGACGATCTTCAACCTTGCGAACTAAAATCGTTGTTACAATCGAAACTAAGGTTCACTGCGTTCATTGCGTTTAAGAAATAATACACACCACGAGTGTGACTCGTTATAAAGGCAAGGGGTTAACAGTGTAAGGGTTGAATCCTAGAATCGGCCAGTTGGCTCTGCATCAATGAAAATAAAGTCCAACTCTCCGTGCAATTAATCCGGCGCTCGATCTCAGGGCAACCGAACCCGACTCCAACGAATGGTTGCCGCGTTCCTCCGCGTTTACGTCAACAATTCGAGCGATGTCGTCGAACATACCAACGGACACGCTCATCGATTCCAACAATCGGCCATCATCGACGGCAATTGCGCTCTGGAGTTTGCAGCGGATCGCGGCCTTTCGGTATATCACGAGGTGTCGTAAAACGTCCAGCAAAAGTACTAGCTGTATTGAGTGCCGTGGCGCCTCGCTGGCTGGCAATCTTTCTCCTAATCTCTGGCAGGTTGTTTCGCGGGTTGCATGGTCGCTGCACGCCATAAAACGTTAGGCGCGGCAGCGGCGTTTCATGGCGCTACATTTAGCAGACTGTAAACTACAACTTTATGCGGAAGTTTTTATAGTTGCGGCCGAAGCGACCGGCCATAAATAATGCTTTATTACGGCCCGGCGATGTGTAAGCCGCGCGAATTGTATTCGTCGTTCAATTCGTACGATGCCCTTCCTTCGAGCATCGTTCAATTCTCCGTTTCACGACTGTTATTGGCAAGGATAGGGATTCGAGTCACAGCATCGTGATTTCGCGTCCTTTCTGCGAATTTATGGGGAGGGTTAAACTTTTTTTGATGGTGGCCGATACGCGAGTCCTTGGATTTCGCGTCTCTGCACATAAATCAAACGTTTGCCCTACGATTCTTTCGTTACTCCAATTGCTACGTGTGTTGACGTTAACCTATCACAGTTTTTATACTTGTTCAAAATAATGAATATACTATAAACTCCCACCGTAGGCGAACACATTTTTTTTACATTGCTAAGGCGAACTCTTCCAAGTCTAATCTTTTAAGCTTTCAAACAATCTGAAACAATTCTGAGATACTTATTGACGCATTTACCATCATTGTATTATCGTTCGTTAACTCTTTGACGGCAGAGCACTCCAGGTTTAAATTGATTTTTATCGATTGATTACGCAACGTTCAATTAAGTTACTTTTACAATTTAGTTTCTTCTTTTCCGCGTCTAAAGCACCGACGATTTTCATTGGTGTATAATACAATCTTCTTGTTTAGTCTCTTGTTTAGTTGAGCTTTCTAATCTTCTTGCGTATAATAGAATCCCCAAATGCATATATGCGTCTACAGTAGTGAAGGGTTAATTAATTGAAACTGCTTTCAATAGCAATTAGAATTCAAATATAACTTACAAAAGTCCTATTTTGCTTGGCTCATCGACGATCCAGATTGCCTACACTGGATTAACTTATGCTAAGTGATTTTCGATCTTCCGAAGCGAAATTAAAACTGTCATTATAAACCAAAGTAATTAGCTTACCGGCAATTTTTGGAACTTTTCGATCACTTTGCGGGAAACGAGTTCACGAACTTCTCCTTAATTCGAGTCGCGAAGGTCAATTAATTAACGCGAGCCCAACGCTCGATTGGCTCATAAATATTTCATTCGCTGAAAACGGCGACTCGTAAATATTCATAAACGATACGGCGTCGATTGAAAAGTCATCGGTCGATCGGCCATGTGAATCGTAATCTAGTCAAACTAACCGAGATTAACGTTACATCGTGGTAATAGCGAACGAATTAGATTTTCTCGGGGGAGTTTAATCGATCGATCGCAGCGAAATTACAGGTCATCGGGAGATTTCTAATGATCATCTGTAGCAGATGATCGCGTGCGAGGCTCAACGAAACGTATGAACAATTGCCCGTGTGCCTGGAACAAAAACCGTATAGATAAGCGGGTATAAATATTGGTTTCCTCTTGAATATGCATCGTTCTCCCGAGTGTAATATCGCGTTCGGACTTTGACAAAGATTTCACATGATGGAATCGATCGGAATGCAAAAGCAATTCGACTTTGAATCGCTATTGCGACTTTGTATCGAATCGTTTGCCTCTGGGAGACTGCAGGGCGCGTGTTCGAGCACTTAGAACGATGCGTCCACGACGATGCTCCTTGAATTTTGATCGTCTCGATCAACGATCGTGAAGTTAATTGGCGGCAAGCCAATTCTTGAAACTGGCTTCTTCACTCGAATTAGACACTCTTAATTCACACGCGCCATCTAAAAACCTGTTTATCGCATCCTAATTGCCCAGCTATGAAAGATATTAACTCGTTTTTAAATTACACTACAGGTTATTAATCGACCGCGCATCTTTATGCAAATTCATAATTTTATAAACTCAATTAAAGGAGAAAAACACTCGAGCAGAGGTTCGTTTCAACCCCTAAGTAATTGAAAATCCACTTTCCTTTGTATATTTTGCATATTGTTCCATATCGCGAGTACTTTGCACCTTTTTGCACGTCGAAATTTCCCATAAATGCATAGAGGTCCGTAATCTAATGAATAATATGAAATATTACGAGGAAGGTGTAAGGAATAGTGATTCGTTTCCGATGGAATCTATCGATCGATTGCAATTACCACTTATACAGGATCTCCGCGTATCACGTTTCGAGGTGATACCCGAGTATCACCCATACGTCTTGCCAAATCTCAATATTAATCTCGCTTCCTTCCCACCGCGACTCAAACTTCGCCATTCTTCCAGTACCAGCATCCCGGCAATAAAACTTATCGAGTCCCTCGACGTACCGAGGCTATCCCTTATTACATTATAATTCACATCGCCTTTCCGTCACGAAGCGGTTGCGTCGAACACCGCCTGGGATCTCCGCTTCCTCGTGTCGGCCGTCTATCTTTTTCATAACGATATCCGTGAACGTCCGCGTTAAATCCGGCGCGCGTGGCCGGAATACGTAAATCGAAGCAGTGCGCCAGCCCCCTTACCTTCGATGAATCTTCGAGCTTTGCGGTTGAACGGCAGGAAACAGACATTCCGGTGAACGTTTCGGAATCCTTCCAGTTAATTCCCGACCGCCTATCAGTGCGCTTAGCGGTTACGCTTGATACTTTCCTTACTCGGTAGCATCGCTAAAGCTGCGCGTTTAAACTAACGCGTCGAGCGGCACGATAAGAGACGGGGGTAAAGTGGCGTTTCCCGTTGGAAGCTTCGAAATTAATTCTAGGGAAGAAGCTCGTCGTCGTAGCTCTTCTCGCAGCTCCTTCTCCCATCCGCTCCCCTCTCTGGGAGGAGCCTCTTTGTCTGTTCGCAAACACGGAGACTGACGGGTGTAGTTCAGGTTAGACTAACCTAACCCAACGCAATCCGGTTGGGGTTGTCCCTCTCCTCTGGTGCAAGGTGCAGCCTACGTCTATCTGGAGCTGCCACGAACTAGCAGGAACGAGATATCAGCCAGGGGAACAATTCCAATCAATTTGAGGCGGATGTATGCGTCCAAGCCACCCTCCCTCTTCCACTCCTTCTCTCTCTCTCTCTCTCACTCTCTCTCCCTTCCGCTCTCGATCTTCGTCTATCCGTCTGTCTTTCACCCTTTAACATGCCCCTCTGTTCCCTTCCGTCGTTTCTCTTGGTCTCCTTGCCACGATCGCTGGTTCACGTTGCTCGCGAGCCGGCCGATATGTGACGAATATATCCAGCAAGACCATAAGGTGTGCGGCCTATATAATCGAGACCACGAATCGAGATGCCATCGAGACTATTCGGATTTGTCGCTGGTTGAACGGGATCGACCAGCCTCGTTCGAGTAGTTAATCGTTTCCACGACCGCAGTATTGGCGGAGCAATCAGATCCGGGACGAGAGATTGGGGAAGGAAAATGGAAAAGTCGCGGTGATTTTTGTCCCTTGTTCGCTGGAATTGGGTCACCGAGATGCTGGCTGAGAGAGCTAGTTCGAGCAGAGTTTAGTAGACGTTATCTACTCAGGTTTTTTAAGATAGCACCGGGTTGTTTTATAAGTGGAAGATGTTCCGCGAGTATTTCTAGATTCTCTGCTGGATATCATATTCCACTGCTTGGCGAATTTATTTGCGAAAATTCTGCGCGCTTTTCGGAATCACCGAATCGCTACGTGATATCGTAAACGTTTTACGCGCAATATATTATACGTTGTAACTTTTATGCTAATGTTCCACGACAGAATTCGCGATAAACAACTGCCGTCTCATTTATCGTGGCCACCATTAAAATCAACCTCGTAAATCTCCGATCTTGATATCCGCAAAGTAACCACTTTGTACTCGCTAATAAAACACTCACGATACATCGACGCGATACACTTGAAAGTAAGGGCAATATACTTTGGTACAAAATCAGATGGAAGTTTTTGTGTGCGAAGAGGGCTGGTGTAAGAAGTTCTATAGGCTTTGTAGTTTCTACAATTGGGGAGCTTTCCAGGAAACGGATTCATAGATCTATAGGCCCTTTTTCGGTAACTTGCTTTTAATTGGCACTTTGAGTGCCAAACGAATTTCTTATGGGTTTCGTGTAAATCCTTGGACTGACTATAGATAACTATGACTTAGACATCAAACAAAATTTGGAATGAGTAAATATGAATCCGTATTTTCGTATTCCTTTGCACCTTATTTTATCTTTGGGAAAATGCAATGGCAATTGTACCTGGATTGCTTTTGCGAGTATCACCGTAATTGGTAATAATTTCGCTCAAAATAAAGTGCGCATATATTTATTATGTTGAAACGATGAAATTTCTATACGAGTAAATAAAACCATGTTTTCTCAAAGCAGAATTGGGAAACATGACACCATACCCCTACAACTAATATACCCTGAAAATTTTGTTTGAATATACTGCCCACTTAACTTTCGGGCAGTATTTTTTATCAACTCGCAGAATACAATGTATTCGATTCGCTGTTTTGTTTTTGAAAGCTGCTCGATTCAAGGGTGTCTTTAATTTAAGAAAGCACATGGCCGGCGTGAAACTTAACAAAATATCCTACGAGTCCTAAAGGACAGGGAGAATTGCAATTCACTGGAAGCGGAATTGCAACAACTACAAGACTAGCAGTCGCACGGTGACCCTCGAGGACTCGATCGGCCCTGTTCGATTTTCGAGAGTCTTCTGCTTGGCCTGTTAGAGTGCAGAGGTGAATTTACAAATATACGAGAAGTTGCCGGCGAGAAGAAAGGATTACGGGTCAAGAGGGAGCTGAGAGAAAGGGCGACAGAGGAAGCGGAAACTCGGAAAACCTTGGGATCAGAGTTTCTCAAACGAGTTTTCGTGTTTTGAGACTACTTTAACTTCAACGATATCCTTTTACTAAAGCGTCCCTGTAATACCAATTTTCCATTTCATTCTTTTAGAGTAATCGCATTAAAAAGTGAATGTCTCTCTGTATCCATTTAACTGTTCCGCTTAATCCATTAAATATAACGATGGTCTCCAGTGCTAAATTTCGATACACTTTGGAAGGTTGAAATATGATAAGATCTTGTTATACCATCTGCTGTTATATTTAACGTTCCCGTGAAGGTTAACTCGGTAATTCGCGGAGCAAAGAGAGGGAGTTTGAGAAGCTCTGGTCGGGGGTATATAAGGTGAGAAGGAACTTAAATAATCAATCGACTACGGAGGGTTGTTGGCCGTACGTGAAAGCCCATAGGGCTGACCCTCTGCGTAGAGTGTTTGCGGATCCTCCATCGGCATCTTTTCTCCACTCCTTCGCCCTCGTTTCTCCGCTACTTCAACCAGGTTTCTTTGCTGTCCTCCCGTCAGCTTCCCTTAGTCTCTCGGCTTCGACTCGCATCCGCAGAAGCAGCGTACAAAGAGGCCTTCGAACTTGAGTTTTACGGACGCGAAGATCTACTTGCTTGTTTTATGAGCATATCCCTGCCATCGCCGTTTCCTTTCGAGATCAGCTGCTTGGCTAAACGACATGGCGCCTTTATTAAGTTCCTCCGAAAACGCTATCCTAACACTTATCGGTATTTTTATTTACTAATAAGAACGAGCGCGTTGTCTAAATGCAATTATTGGTATTAGATTGAAGATTCATCAGTTCTGGAACTATTCTCGAGGTTCTCATCAATCTCTACTTTTTGCTACACGCTACACATTTGGAAATTTTCTAACGGCATCGGCTGTGAAATTGGTTTCGAAAATTCGAACTCTAATGCAGGGAGAGGTACATTCGGTGGTAAATTGTCCACGTGCCATTCGCTAATGCCACGCGACCATTTGCCACTGGCAATCAGCTGGCAGCGGAGGCGCTAAACGCCACTCGCGAGTCACGCGAGTCTAAACCAGCCCGATTAGAGATTTCAATTCGTGGCGTGTGTTCGCGGCGTTCGTTAGCCGCGAAACTAGCCGGCTCGCGTAACAGTGAATGAGAGGCAGACGAGGGGAGGGGCGGGGGCTCGTTTAATTGCACATGCCGTGCGGGTTAATTTGGAAAACGTGCTCACGACCGTCGTTACCGAGAACGTCCTCTGTGACTTAATCCAACGAACGAAGGGGAGAACGAACGCGATGGGTCAAAAAGTTTTTGGACCGGATGAACGACGTGCAGCAGCCACGGAAAAGAATAACGTCACGTACGAGTTATATTAAGGCCACGTTCTTCGCTCGTTTCGCGAGTGTATTAATCTCCAGCCAGCAAGAACGGGGAACACTTGTAGCTGTCACGTGGAAAGCACGAACTCCGCGATGGGAAATATTTGATGATCCCCTGCCGTTGCAACGACGTGGTAAATACAGTTTCTGGGGAAAAAGTAAGATGGTGTTTGGTCCGATTGCAGAAGGCGAGTTCAAAGAAGTTCGCGTTGAACGGAAGATTTTCTGAAAACTCGAGAGTTTCAGAGTCAATTAAACGGAATCGTACTACGTTCGCTCCTTTCAGATAATTAGTTAACATTATTAGGTTGTGCTGTGTTGTCGATAATTGGACGGTGATTTTCGGAGGCTGTAAAAAGTATCAATACATCTACGTATCTTTACATTTAAGTACTGCTTAATCAAATTTCATTGTGGTAAAATTTCAATTGCTTAATAGCACCTTATGTGACCATATTTACGTTCAATGATAAAAATCTTGATATAGTTAAATGTAACTAAACGATACTTAATATCGTGTACGAATACTTTTTGTAGCCGCTGTATATTCACTCCATATCTCTATCATTTTTAAAATCATTTCTCTCTAAATTCAAAAATGAGTTTAATCGATTATTATCCGTGTATGATTTTTATCGATGATCTCCTTCGATCTATTTACTAATCTAAGGATTTCTCTGCTGCAAAATTCTTGGTATTTCTAGAAACGATATAAGAAAACGGAACGAATACCTATTTATTCCAACCCAATATATTCCATAGTTCAATTACCGCATAATCTACAATTTTTTGAAAACGTGACTAACCTGAATCGTTTCGCCTCGGAGCCGTAAATATAGCCTTCCACCGATTTTCTAAACCCCCCTTAGCATGAATGCCAAAATAAAATCCAAATTCACTCTTCGAAGCGTTTCGGTATCAGCTGTTCCATGTTGCGAATTTCCTACGGGAAGCGGAGTCCCGTGGCGACAGGTCCCACAGCAGGGCTAAAATTTTTATCGCAACGTTCATCTTCGCATCGCGCGCAGATTAACAGTCTCTCACGGCCAGCTGAAAATTAATCCCCGCTGGCTCGCCACGATTTATCCCCGTCGTAAAGTTCGCCGGGGGTGAGGCCGGTCCGGAGAGCCAACCAGCCGGAGCTATCCAGCGAGTTCAGTGAGCCACCGGAAATCCGCTGGACGCGCGACCGCTCGTGCGTGCTTCGTACATTTTGCCCGCGCGAAAAACTGCGCGTCGCCTTATGTTTGCACGGGGATCAGACCGGCTTGGCCGCGTCGCGATGCCCACATTTACGCAAAGTCTTATTTACGCGAATGCGAATCGCTCGACTCGGGGAACAACTGCGTCAGCCGTTGCGAGGCCCGCGTTTTCTCGCATAACTCTCGCCGCTTAGGGGATGACAAATGGCCGTTGGACGCGGTGCGTGCGCCTACGATGATAAGACGGGCCAAAATTTAAAGGCGACTCGGGGATAACCGGCCCTCGAACCCTCCCTTTCACCCTCTGCTACCATCCACGCGCTTATCGCTGGAGAATACTGGCGGAATTTCACGGCCCGTTTACCCAGACGATATTTATTCCTTTTCTCCCGCTTTCCGTCGCGTTGACCGTTCTCCTCGGGGTCGGGACGTTCTTTTTTACGCCACCCTCCGAGGATTTGTTCTTCTATAAATTCTCGTCTGTGTCGAATGGCGCGTGCTCCGCGCTCGCTATTCGCCGGTGTTAGATTGCGCGGAGGGAACGGCGTTATTCGAAAGTTTCAAGCAGACGCGAATGCGAAGGCAGTATTTCTTTTTTTTTAGGGCTAGGGATGTTGGGGTGCGTGCAACACGTGGTATTTGTTCGAAGAAGTACCCTAAAAGGGGTGCGTTTTTTAATGGAGCGGTGAACGTAGAAGTATTGATGTATGAACACGTTTATATTCATCCGCGTCATTGAAAGCATCTCGCTGAACAGTCTTGAACTAGACTATGAATAAATTTCGTGTGATCTTACCTTATCGTGACAGGCTACGAAGATAAAACGTATGCCATATACCTATTGCTTTCGCAACCAACAGGTTACAGTCCTCCATTTTCTTCCGAATATCCGCGATTGCGAGATAAAATTCGTCGCTGCCGGCCTATGATCGAAAGTCGAAAGATCTTTCCTTTTATCGCCGATAGTTTGGAACGGTGTTCCCGCGGCACCGAGAGCCGCATAAACGCAGGATAGCTTTTCCATCCTGACGCTCGGCTCATCGCCGACATTATTGCTCCACGAAATGCGCGCGTCCCTAGAAGATACATTTTGGCGGACGATAAACTCGAACGCTCGCCGGCAAACAGGATCGTACGCGTGCTGCAACCGCAGAATTGAATGCTTCTTTTTTGCATCATGGAAAATCGTCATCGTTAAATGGAAAGCTATATTCGAAAATTACTCCGAACATTATCAGAACTACTTTTTTTTTTTATTCAAAATCATCGACGATGAAACCAGGTGTCCGCATCGTCTTTCCTTAATTAATTTCTGTGCTTCTTTGAGAACTTTTAAGCATACTCGCACGTTTCGTCCAAGTTGTTAGAAGACACGTTTCATAAATTCGGATCCAGTTTCTCGAATCATTACGATGGCAATTTATTATTGTACAGCAGCTGACTATTTTGGTGATTTCGAGCAGAAATTTTGAACCATTTATGAAAATCGCACATCATCTACTCTGTAAACTAATGGGATTGTTCCAATAAAAAGAGTTGGAGGGGAAAACTTCTAGCGAAAAGTCTTCAGATTTTCATCGCCCAGCTTATTTAAATTAAGGAGTTGATTGCTTTTTTGATTTCGGTATTTTATGGAATATTGTTCCATGGAGGGCTTTTTTGCTCAATGTGCAGTCAGTCACGAAAGTAATGTGTACATATTGGGGAAAATTATGTAGGGCATAATTAGGAAAATTTACAAAATATAAAATTATAAGTGAAAAAGAATCCTTGAAGACGTTTTATAAAGGGAGTATCATTCATTACACGAATAAAATTGCTCCTGAAATTATGTAAGATGTACCTTTATTTATGCTGAATAAATTATAGAACCTCGTAGATGCGTTAAAGGATCGGACAAATTATAAGTACAATTATAGCAATAAGTTTTATACATTTCCTTATTGGGTACATAGACATCCATGAAATCGTATTTTCAGATTACGTACTTTTTGTTTCGAACGAATAGAAAGAACACCATTATTCATTGACAAACTGTCTAATTGTGTCTAATGAATAAATTACTATTGCTAAGACGATTAAAACACCCGTATCTTTTTAAATATATGAAATTTAAAAGTGTACATAGATCTTTTGCGACTCACTGTATTACTTTCGGTAATTAAAGATTCCGTGGCGCAATTTCAACCCAAATTGATCCATGTTCTCAGTTTATTCGCGTCCATTAGTGTTAATATTCGAGGAAAAGAACCATTTAACGTCTCTCGACGTTAACATTCATTGCCGCTGTTTTTACGAGGAGCAATTAAGAGTGTCGATTTTTGCAAGGAAACGATAAATTTTTACGCGAATCTATGTCCACCGATTGGGTACGCAGCAATATTTTTCACGAGTGAATAATATTAGCATGGCTACAAGGGGGCTATTGATGTTCTTAGCCAATAATTCGCAATCTTTAAGAGTCGTTTCGTTGATTGCCCTGATTGAACGAGCCGCGTGCAGCGAACCAAACGGGCGACACTGGAAATTGAATCGTTCAATTACAATCGAATGTGGCCACCCGGAAAGAGTCGTTGGCTACGACGTTATACTCTTTTAACGACACTGAATTCCCACGGGATTTCGGTGAACAAGCAGGATCCGTGTCAAGTGTATTTGTACTCTGGGCGCTCGGGGCAACTGTCGCTTCGAAGTAACACAATTTACTTGCTAAGTGCTTTCTTTATCAGAATTTTTCGTAGAAACTTGTTTTTCTTTTCGTAGAGTATGGCCATTGTTGAATTTTGGTTAAAGAAACCGTTTATTCCGGGCGATAACTATGATAAACTTTGCAATTCAATTGCGCACTGTGACACTCTTCGTACAGAAAGGCCAAACGATCGCATTTATGCATTATGCACGTTACGCATTATGCGAATTATGCACGCATTATTTTTGCGCATGTAGTGTATTCTTGTGCAGAGATTGTTTACATGATTCGACATAATATACAATAGTTGACACGATTAGTACAATTAGCAGATCTTATCTGTTTCTACAGCTATAGTTTTAGAGAAAATGGAAATGTTGGAATCAGTAGAATTTTGGAGCAAGTGTTCACTCGAACAGTGCACAGTTTATTCGCTTTGGTATTACATACGACCGTCTTTCGCAAAAATCATTTCAAGAAGAAGGAGCTAATAGGATTGTAGTTTCTATGTACATCGGTACGCGATAATCATGTAATTGATTATTTACACGGTTATCTATTATTCTACCAGATATCGCGATTAGTGTAATTATATAATAAATATTCAGCAGTAAAAATGTCCATATTCAATGAAACAAATTTCGCAACGTCACTTGAGATGTCGAAATCCCCGGAAGTATCGAGAATTTCGAGCCATTCGGGAATTTCGACATTCTCGGGAATCCCGAAAGGTTCAAGAACTCGTCCAGGTTCCGAAAAAAATATACTGGTCCCCTCGCGCGCACTTCTAATAATATCCGAACATTTTACATACGACGCAGTATTAATGAACAGCTTCTAGATAAATTGTACGGGTTTTTATGCAAATTTTATTATTCCCAATGAGACGAGTTTATAAATATCATCTGTAATACTTTAACTAGCACTCCAATAAATTACTAGTCGCAGATCAAATGTTCGCAAATATTTCAGAAGTCGTTTAGGTTCGATGTAAATAACAGACCGGTAATTGTCTCGATGAAATCGAATTCCGATGATCGTATTTGTCGTGACGGAGTCGCAAAAGCATTAGACACCGTAATCTGATTTGTTACACGCGATAGGACAAGTATTCGTTGGCCAATGTCGTCGAACACGGATTACTTTGACGGGGCGTGCTCGCATTTGTCCATTTCAGTTGCACGCGACCCATTGGAAAGCACTTTATGTCGGCTCTTCGGTTTGCGTGTGCTAGCCCGCCGAGTTCCGAGTTTAAACACTCTTGTAACCTACTCCACAAACACTACAGAATCGCCGCTATATAACGGGTGCCGAATTTTTCTACCTCCACCAGTTGCGAAAACGCGAAACCATCCAACAGTGTCATTTACGCAGAGGTAATTTTGTTTCTCTGTTCTGGAATGGGGTTGATTGATAACTCATGGCTGGAAAAATAAATTTGCATGGGGGAAAACAAAAAAAAATGATGAAATGTAGATAACACGTTCGGTGACAGATCGAATTTTTACGACTTCTCGTTCAGGTGGAATTTACGTTACTACGATCGGTGGTTTTGCTTTTCATGTACACCTTGCGATATATGTATGTATATAGTACAACGAAAATCGTGATTACTAAGGAAAAGGTGAACAGTAGAAGGTGCATTATGGGACGAAGCAATACATTGTATTTCAACGAGTTAACTTAACAAACGCAAACATGTGCTATACGCTCTTTCTTTCTAATACGAACGAAAAGTTTCACGCGGGGAACGTGTTAATATGAGGTGAAATAGTTGTAGAATATAATCTTCAGTCTTTAGGGATGCAATGTAGAAATTCCTGTAAGATCTACGTGACTTCTTTGCCGTGTAGTAAATTCATTGCTACCTCTTAATATTCGATATTTGATAAATATTCAACAAGGTCTCTTGCATATGCGATTCTATGTCACGAAAGGCATTAATTTGTTAATATATGAGTCATAATATATGCGTCTGATGTGGACTGAATATTTGTGCCTTTTGCGAAGGTCAATTGTACCAATGAATAATCCACCTTTTTTTTTTGTCAAATTCAGCATCTATTTTTAACACACTAAAATACCTATTTTAAAAATTCCTACTAAAATGGAGTTCCTGATTATTCGATAAAATACATTCGTTATCCTATTTTTTTACTTGGGCAGCATACTTTAAATCTAAATTACGTTTGTTAAAAAACTAGTGGATTACTTAATGGTACATATAATATATAGCGTTTCTAAAGAAAGTGCGACGCTATTGAATCGACCTGCTTCGTAATATCGTGCGAATAGGCGTCAATCATTTAAATCCGTATCATTCCTTTTCATCTATTCGCTTTTGAAACCGTATCGAGTACAATATACTCGTGCAGTGTTGCGATCCCCTAATTATTTCGAACAAGTCTATACGCGTGTAAGATATATCGTTACCCAATTTCACGATCTATCAATGAATTATTCGATTCAAACCTAACTCGCATGAATCATTTTATCAACTGCTCGAGCGACCAATGAAAAATCCCCGATGATTCGCAGAAGCTAAACCAGCCGTTAAATTCACTCTCGCATATCAGCTTTTCAGAGACGCGCGTATTGAAAACGCGGTGGCCTCGGGTCGCACGCGATATAATCGAGCGCGAACGAATTCGTCGATTCTCCGGTAGGGTAGCGATAAATCGTGCGGCTCGCGTGAATAAATAAAGTGATACGCCGGACGACGAGGGTAATATTTTCGCGCGGGGGGTGAGGGGGGGGGGGTATACACGGCCGATTCAATTTATCGGCGGCTATTCTTGAAACGATCGTCCGCGAAATAATTCCCTTGAACGCGTACGAAAATATTGCCGCTTTGTGCGTTTTAGCTGCTAGCTACCGCCGCCGACGCCGCCGCCGCCGTCGCCGAAGCTGACTTCCGGTCTGACGCTAAAATAAATAATCGATCTGGCGATCGTCGGGAATTATATGAGGTAATCATTAATGGGCGTGCAATAGCACGTTGCCTCGCAATCACGTACGAGTTTCATTGTTTACGGAACACAATCGTCCCGCGGCATTAATTAATGCGTCGACGGCATATACACGCGATTAGCATTATTAATGCACGATACCCGTGCACACCGACCAATAAACGATTGTCTAGGTCGTAATGCAGGATTCCCGGTTTTGCGCAATATAAACTTTATTGTCGCGCATTATGTCCACCGGCCCGTATATGTTGCACCCTTTCCTCCGACCCTGCGCCGCGCCGATTCCTCGCGCCCCTCTTCGTCCCCCATCGTAGCAGTTCCCCGTTGAAAATTCGCGAATTTATGCCTGTAACGTTCCCGATTACCCCCTTTCTCTCTTTCTATCCTTCTATCGCCGCCGCACACGCTCGGCTTCCTTCGAGCGTGCAAGCTTCATTAATCGAGCCCGCCTTTTGTGCTCGTTGCCGTCGTTATTAAACGCGTCCCACTGCATCATAAAGTTCCGGCAACTTGGCGATGCTACGGGGGCGAACCCTTTGATACGTAAATAGGAGAGACATTATTGGGGCAGCACGCGATAAATCGAAGCCGCGTTTTGTCGCGCGCCACGCGATTCTGCGGCCGCTGCTCGATTTACTCTGCGACCTCCCTTTAATTCGTGTGATTTGCGGCGTCGATATTTAATCGGCCGCTTTCGATTTATGGGCGAACGCCCGTGGCTCCCTTGCATCGCCAATGTGTATAGATTGACGATTTTTAAGGCAGCTCTCGCTCGATTTACGTTTGAGTTTATCAATATCCAGAAGGGTGAAACGGGAGACGCGGTAGAGGTAAGCAACGGACCGATACTTTGGTTATTGTTCTCCGCACTATAACAGTAGCCACGCCGCTAGTCGTACGGATTTATTTATGGGGCGTAGCTCACGGCTGTTCTAGAATTTATGGCTGATCTCGGATTGTACCCTTAAGCTACGCTTCTAAGCTGCAACCTTGAATTGTGGCTACCGAGTTCTTGGCAAACTGAAGTTTCCGGGCTTCACTTTTTCCGGTCTCACGGGAGACATAGGTTTTTTCGTATTCTCGCTAGACATATTTGACGTTTTTGGACTGATCTTGATCGTGACTGCTCCGATGTGTATAATTAGCTTGGTTTTTTATCACTCGAACGTAGACGTGTCATTTTATTAGGTGTACCAATGAATAATCCACCTTTTGATTTAATTCAGCATTTATTCTTGACAAAAATAAATATCTACTACTCTGGCGTAATCCGTAATCAATGATATGTTAATATGTCAACTTCTTACTGTGCTTCTAATTATGAGTAATATAAAAGTATCATAGTTACATTACTATAGCGAGTCGATTTAAATTAGGACTAATTATAACGTTAAGCACGTATTATTAACTTTGTATTTCTTACACCTCTCATAAACTGCATGTCTGCGATTACCGGTTAAATATAGGTGTTACTGTTCTATAATACTTGGGTGCATTTTTCGGACAAGTTATGCATTCGTGCTTGAAGGAAAATTTTGGCCATTTGATAAAATAAATTCGACCATCTATTAAAAAATAGTAGTTTACTTATTGATACGCCCAATAGTTCTTGTTTTTGTACATAAAATACTTAATAGTTTCATTACATCTTTTGAAATTTTGTCACATTTTAGTCTCAATGTATCGAACTCTGATTTACAATATATGTAATCTTCTTTTTCGTCAGGAGTTTCACCGTACCGATTTTGGTACTTTTAATTGTCCGAATCACTGCAACACAGAGGTCTACTTTATTCCAATTGAATCATCTAAACGTAAAATTCGAAGCGTTTCAAATAATTCATAGTCACTTCCCACTATCTATCGTTATAAATTATTTCCAATTCCTCACTATCTAATTTTGATATCCTATATTATTGTAGGATTAATAAGGATTACTTTTCCCCTAAAATAAATAAATCAAAATATTGAACGGCGGGAAGGGGAACACAGCAACAATTTCTCACCGTTCATTCCATTTTCCAATTTCCTCGACGCGTCTAATTAATATCAATCTTGTTGTAATCGTCGTGCTGCTTCATTAATCGCTTGCAGGGAAATTAAGAAGCTCGCAGAGCAGCAATAATCCACGTCACAGCGTTACGATTCGCGTTCCAACGATCCACTGTCTTACGAGGGGTTGTGCGATCATTTTTTTTCTTCGTCGAAACGGCTCCAATAATCTCATTAATTTCCATTACGGATATTGCAACGACTGGGTGTTCACCGCTCCCCCCCCACCCCCCTCCCCACCCTTCGTACTTTCCATCCCCTTGTCGAATTAATTGTGAAAAGGTATCCTAGTCTTCTGTGCCGTTCGCAATTTCTCATTCGTCTCTCGACTTTTCCCTCTTTCCCTCTATCTTCTCTGATTCGCTTCTGCACGCAGGTGTCCAGGTTTCCGTCTGTTTTTCCCCGCATCCGTAGCCAGAGCTCGGTGTTCGGGCAAGCGTGCGGATATAACGCGGGCTACAATGTTTTTTAATTTAATTAACGCGCCTCCGTTTCGTGTCGTTCCGCGGACCCGTTGTTTCTCACCGCGCCGTACGCTGCGAACGATTATTGCATCTCATAAAGGAATTAGCGGTCGTGTCGACACTTTCTGCCGTCTCTCTCTTTCGTCAGGATTCGCCTCCAATTTGCGTGGCAGCTACGAGCGCGATAAAAACGGTCCCGGCAGCATTTACAAGCGTCCGCGTCTCCTCGTCGTTGTTCCACATTTTTTATGCGCGCAATTTTGAAACGCAGGCTCGTCGTTCGGAAAAGCTTTGACTACAGGGAATACGTATCCGTTTTCAGGCATTTATATGCGACCACGAATAATCGTATTCGCGTACCGCTCAGGTATTAAGGGAACGATTGTTAATGTTAACGACACTTATCCTATCTTATAAGATATCTATCTTATAATCTATAGATATGAGATCCTATCTTATAGATTTAATCAACCAATCTCCTGAATGTATAAAACAGCTACTACATCGCACTTCTCTGTAAAATATTGTTATTCTTATATACTTCTCTTTCTTTTGTTCTTCTCGTCGTTTACATTATGATCTTCCATACCTCACTGTAACAATTTTTCTTGTAATTTTCTAATGGGTTATCCTGTATAAATAAAATAAAGTAAAATAAAATTTCGCAAGATAGACGGAGATTTTTGACGGAGGTTTTGTTTAGAAATTTTCGCTATCTATAGATTAATTCTATAGGTGATATCTGTTAAAGTAATATCAATTATCTATATATTAAAGTAATATTAGTAATATTAATAGGAATATCTATAGATAAAACTAATGATCATCGCGATCATTAGCAATGGTAACAACATATTGCCTCGATTAACCCTTTGCGGACGAGCGTCGACAAATAGTCGCCGAAACTTTTTCGATTCTATGATTAAATGTCGGTTTTCAAAGCAGCAAATTTGGATTAGTGACACTAATATGCACTTTCGATAATAATTCAGCGAAAATTCGGTTACCGTTATTAAATATGTTCGCGATGGATTTGTAATTGAGTGGAAATTTGTTACGTATTATTTTTTCTCGTCCGCAAAGGGTTAATGTGAGGAATGTATGGCGGTAAAAATATGATAGCCTAAGGGGGCAAAAACTTGAATCCACTTCTAAGAAGCAGCGTGGATTAAAAGTAAAGTTTGATTTGATATTCGTGTCTTCTGTGGATGGTTTGAAAATTTAGAGAAGCTGGTACTTGTGAAAGCTACATAGATACGTGGTTGAAATCGCCTAACGAGAAATTTACGATATTGAAGATACGCCATAATACCGAGTCTTCGACAGATTCGCGATAAATTGGCGATAAATTCGTGCGAGATTCATATATGACGGATCTGCTGAAAAACTTACCGTTCTCCAACGCTCTGCGTTTGTTTCCAAGACGATGATAGATTACCGTGCGCGATAGATAAATCTAACTTCAATCGAAACCCTCTTTTCAATTTGAGAAACAGAAAAAAAAACACCTCGGCTCTTTAATCGGAGCAATCGAAATTTCGATATAAAACGAATGGAAGCATCACGTTAACGAAATATTTTCGTTCCTTTGTGATAATTACGCGAAATTGAAATTTTTGTGTTCACAAACGACAATGAGTTCGTCGAATTGCTGTAAAAATAGAAAGCGTCGAGGGGAAATTTTTGTGAGTGCAAATAAAAAGAGAAGGAAGTATGTCAAAGCGATTGAATCTGTTTTAATCGGCCTTTTGATGTCTGATAATGCTACATGGCAAAAGTGTACTTGTCGCCGATGTAACGTTCGAGTGGAGCATCCGGCGGCTTTGTCAGATTCCACGCGAAATTTCGGTGTCATTTTTAATTTCCATCGGAGAAACTTTTTAATTCCCGTTGATTGCGTGAACGGTACTTGCGATACTCGCGCCGTGCACAGCTGATTAATTTTCCCGTTCTAATTAAACGACCCGTCAAAATTTAGCCTCCGCCGTATTCAGATTTGTTTTACAATTTTCGCGACATTTTGCTGCGCGACCCCCTTTGATTCTAAAAATGATGCAAAAATTATTTCAACGTACGTAATGTTACAAAAAATTAACTATATTGCAGCGGATTAAAAAGTGAAAAATAGGTACTTTATTATCATGACAAATAAGTCTGAATTATGCTGGCGTTAAAAAGTATCGTCATGTACTCATAGTTTTCAGAATGATGCTTTTTAGTCAGATTTTAGTCGGTTGGCGAAAAAGTAGCGTGAGAAATTCAGACAAGAAACAGTACTTAATTTTGATAATAAATAGGAATTGTTATTAACTCTGCTGTTTTCCTCGGGTTTATATAACGCATTGTGAAAATAATATATTATTGATATTCTGTTTTGAAATATCTCTTTTTGATATTCGTGAGTCTCACACAAATAATAATATTACTGATACGTCGTACTTTTGTTCGTTTTTTTACTGTAAATTGAAACAATATAAATATGAAAAATAAATGCCCAGAATAGCAGGATTAAATAACACTGTTTAATTAGAAACAGTGCTCAGTAGAATTAATGATTTAAATAGGTAGTAAAAGGCGCGTAATAGTGTGTTTTTAAACAAACAAATCAATATCATCTGCTACAGAAATTCAATACTATTTTTTAGCCAACACAACGCGTTTCATTTCGACAGCTTCAAATTTTCGTAATAAAAGGTACAATTAAATGATGAAAAATTTAACGTAACTGAACCTAATTAAGCAGTATACAAGTACCAAAATAATTACAATATTTGGTAAAAAATATTTCTATATATCTACGTTCTTCAGTTAGGAGAATTTCAGTCAGGTTCTATATTTTAATCTTTTTGCAACAAATTTTCGTAGTCACACGGGGCTATGATTAAATGATTAAAAATGCTTCTCATGGGAAATTCATTCTTTAATATAATTTATTACGCGTACAAATTAATTCGAAGCCTTTGTGCAAAATTCATTGCGTATTTATGTAAAATCAAATGCAATTTTTATGCTCGAAATAATTTGCATAATCCAATCTCCGTATAAATTCCATTTTAACAAAAAGGATAATAGTATTAAACGAATGAAACCTTTAAGACTTGAAACGTAAAGACGATGAATTAATTTGTAGACATAACAAATTGCAAATATATAGAAAATATTTGTTGCACTGTCGTAACTAAAGAAGACAACTAGACGGTTTCTTTTAAACGAGACATCCTGTCTATCGCAATACGAATAAACGCTAAATTGCTAAAGTTTCTCGAATTACATCAGACATTCGGATACTTTCGGAACCTCCCGCATATTATCACGACAATATTTCCCATATCTACTATACGCAAGGCATCATCCCTCTTCGTTCTCCTAGAAAGGCAAAAAGTCTTTTTTATCCGAGGCACCTATAAAAATTCTACTGAAATCACCATAGAGACCGCAAAAGGAGCATCCATTAGAGCCGTGTGCGGTATCGCGTTGCTGCAGAATTCACCGTGGAATTGCAAATTGCCGCTCGATCATAATTCGTACGAGCGCCGCCACGATAATTTCTCCGTGGTCGCGTACTCGTGGACGAAGAATGAAATTTCGTGTGCATCACTTTGGCCCACTTTATTACTCATTCACATGCACGCGTCTGGTGTCTACCACGTATGCATTAATACGCGCGTGTGCGTGTGTGTACGCGTGTACGCGTGTACGTGTGTAAACGTGCGTGCGTTTAGTACGGTTCCGTGCAAAAGGGGTCCCGGGACGAGAGGGTTGGCCATCGGGGTAACGACAGTCATTTTTAACCCTTTATGCAGGAAGGGTCGAGATTAAAGGGCAGATTTGCCGCACGATTTGCCTCTGGAGTCTCTATCGACGAGGAAGAGCAAGAGGACGACGACACCGGCGTCGTCGTCGACGAGCAGGACCACTTCCAGTTGACTGGTGAACAAATTTCAAGCTCACCCCTCACGGTGATCAAATCAGAAGCGCCCGATATCGTCGCCTCCGTGTTCACGCCAAAGGTTAATGAGGGAAGAGCGTATTGTGCACGGAACAAGCTCTTCTTCCTACGACTCGCAAGGACGCTTGGCAATTGCGAATATAGCCGAGCGCGAGTGTTTCAATCCTAGTTCGCTCTTCGAATAATAATCATAGTCGCAACAATCATCGACTATAATGGAGCCCGTGGACCGCTGTTTAACCATTGCGATTCAACCGAGTCGCAACCGAGAAATTGTGCACCGTTTGAGAAGCGAAACGGTTCATTGTGCGAACACGAGGCGCGTAAAGAAATCTCTTACAAACGAGAACGAACGCGGCTACGCTTCGATTGTCACCGGCAATCCCGTGGTTCGTCGACCCTGGCCTCGTGGTTTTCGCGGACGCGGGAGGAAAGAAAACGGTCCGGCTTTCCGCGTGGCGGAAATAAGTAATCCGCGATGCTGATTCATTTGCGCGCGGCGTCAAAGCGTTGGAACGATTGTAATGCAAACTTCGCAAGCATCCGGTAGATTGGAGAGAAGGTAACGAGGCGAAGGACATCGTTGGGAGTTTCGAGTACGCCGGCTACACTCTCGCCGACTTGCAACAGTGGAATACGTAAATCCGTACTACCTGGGAGCGAACCTTCGCCGAGGCAGAGAAGACACGAATAGGGAAAGGGGTAGAAAAACAGGGGAGAAACGGAAGGGGAGGTGAAGCTTGCGAGAAGAGCAGAGGAGAGAGAAGAGGCTGGGATTCTTAACGGAGGGACCTTGACTCGAGGAAACGAGCACTCCGCAATTCGATTGGCTCGGAGCGGCATCGTGCATATTAAGTCGGCGTTATTTGAATGTCAAAAGTACCCTGGGACCGGTGATTCCGTCTCTGGCTGGATAGGAACGAGGGAAACGAGAAAGGAAATACGTTGGCAGCGAGGCATCCGCGGGGGTCGATTTCGAGGCGCACGGAATAAGAGAAAGAGAACGTAAGGGGGTGGGTTGCAGCAAGGGGTTGAAGAAGAGGGGGGAGAGGGAAATTTCTTCGTACCGATACGGCTGGTATAATTGAAAATATATTCGCGTCGCTCTGTCGTCCTTTTCCCTGCTGTTTCGCCGTTCGACCGTGTGACGCGGCGAAAAGGTGATTTAAAATCGAGGGAGCTAAATGCAAAGAGGCGGCTGGCGAACGTGATAAATTACTGGCTGCGGAATTTACCGCCATCCAGCTCGATTTTGATCGAATGCTAATTGCTTTCGGTATCGATCTTCCGAATGGTCCGAATCACGAGAGCCTCGCGACTTCTCCCTTTTTTTCTTCTCTTCCCCTTTTCTGTTTTTTTTTTTTTTTTTGCTATTTTTGTGCGGTTAACGTCAATTCGATGCAGTCGTGTTCGAACGTCCGCTGTTATTGCCGTGCGCGATTGTGTTTGCGGCCGTCGATTATTCCGTTCGTTATTACGAGTTACTTTGGGACGAAAAACTGCTGATACAGAGGGGTTGCGGCGAGAGTGATCGCGGCCACTGTTTTAGTATGTCATCCTGCGGCTTAGCGAGCCATCTCGGAAATAGAAATCTCATCTAACGCAGACCAGATGGCTACCGCAGGATACTATATCTCCCTTCTCCAGGATTAATTAAGGCACTCTCCGCTGGTACCACAGGTACCACAGGCACTCCTGGCAGGCGAATCAATCGATCAGGTTTACCACCTTACCGCGTTACCTCCCAAGCAATTGACATTCTCCATGCGTTTTGTATTTTCAGCCATCCCTAATTAAGCCCGTCTACGCACCGTCCGCTATGTCGGTCAGTCTGGGGCTTTCGTCGCGGCTATCCTCGCTTCTTGAGTACATCCGACGTGTAATAAACTTTGAACCGCGCCGACAATCCGTGGGGCGAGATGCGTAATATCGATCCACGATAAGGTAATTATTCGTGTGCAATTAGGATTGCCATCTGTATTGATTTCCACGGATTTGTCCTAGTTTTTAACGGATCTAGATTTTTCGATGCCATTCGCCCACTTACCGTTGCACTTAAGCAAAGTGTTCATACTTTCAAAATAGTAAAGCAAATTCCATAAATAAGCTACGGATTTTCATGCATTTACGAGAAATTTCAATCTGCAGAAATATGCAATATACACGTGTCAAATGAACGCGGGTGTTATTTTTATTTGGAGCATGAACTCTTTACTTAGATCGCATTTTCTCTAAATTTAAGTATTAATAAAAATATGAATTTGCATGGAAATCTGTAGTTTAACCATAACACTTCTATTTTTATTTCTTGATTATGGCTCATATACTACTATACGAAAGGATCGTAAGAATATGGATCGAACGCAATGCACTTCAATATTCTTATAATTTCTTCGTACTCTTCGAGTAAAATCCGCCGTGGCGAAATGGTTGGCAAGAAAATTCACGATAAACGCGAAAGCAGGTTCTAGGTATTACCTATGGTAGACGATTAATTATTCATAAGGAAAAACAGGGCCACCCGGAGTGACATTTTCCTGGCATATACCAATATTCTGGGTCAGAATGACGTAATTAAGGCGCAACAGGATAACAAGAGATCGGGGGGTGAACAAAAGGACGGGGTTGGTCTGTAAACAAGCGTAAACGTTCCGAGCGGCCGTGTTCGTCGCAGTGTAGCGGCGATAAATCTAAATTTACCAACAGCACCACGAAAAACTAAATCCCCCGCAATTTCCGTCCGGATGAGGAGCAAAAAACCTCAAGAGCTGAATTCGCGCTGGCGATGTATCATAATAACAACGTTCCCCCGTTGCTACTCCAGCCATGGTAACCATGCTAGACAACCCGTGTGCCATAGCTGGTCCTTTCTTTCTCCTGAAAACTCTTTAACGCTTCAGTGATACCCAGACATCGAGGAATTCGTGAATTTTCCCAAAGCTTCCAGATATATATTCCCTTTTACTATTTCATACGTACGAACAAAAGCCAGCGTACATGGTTGAACTTCAGAAGCAGGTCAAGAGACTATGAATATCCTCTTGAGCATAGACTGACCTTAAATATAAGTTATTCTACCCAATGGGATAATTATGTTTCGTAACCTTCGACCTCTTTCCGTTAGGTGTCGCTCTCGAAAACATTTACCCCGCGCTAAAATCAGAGAAATTCGTGATGGGGTAGTTGCACCAATAAATAAACGCAAGAGCAATGAATGAACGTTAAATACAAAAATGAGTAAAGCGAGTTGTTAAAAGAGGAAGAGGGAAAGTAAAAGAAAAGTAAAGAATGTTTTTCCATGCAGCGATAAGTATTGTTCGTTTATTAGTTAAGAATGTTTGTTCACTGATATTCATTAACTAGCAATGTTTCTTTTCTTTCTAATTTATCCTGTTGACTGGGTAATTCTTTACGCGCAGAAATAATAATTAATAGACGTGGATTAATATTGTTTAGGGGAATTTTAATTGCTGAGAATGTAAATGTAAAATAAAGTGTTTCTGATACTAACATAGAAATGCTTAAGAAAATACTGAGGAAGTAAAGCACTATGTCCAAGCCATTGATAATCCACGAAACGGATTAACTCGCCATCCTCAGTTAACAAGATAATTTCTTATACTTCCTATTTTCTTTTGTAGTGTTTTTCTTTTCTATGCCTTATGTGAAAATTGGGACATTAAAGAATCGGGTTTGAATCGTCAGAATACTCATTAACCCTTTGACACCTTTATTATATTTTTCATCTTCCACATCAGTACATATAATAATATATATATATTGCAAAAGAAAACTCTGTACTTGTCAAAGGGTTAACGCTATTAATCGATGAAATTCGACCTAAGAGGTCAACAATTTCCTTAAGCGTTCATTAAACGGTGCATCGACCCTGTTCAAAGTTATCGCGTTCTCAATTCGAATCCTGTAATTCAAAAGTACCCCTAATACGTCTATTTTTCAAGCCATCGAATATCCGTTTGATTAAACCCACCCTCCGTCTTGCCAGCTCGCCTCTTTTAAAACGAGAAAGTCACCGGGAGATCGATAAATAACTCTTATCGAATCCCGTGACTTACGAATGAATTACTTAGTCACCCTTCAAAGTCATCTGTCCCATACTTCATCGACGTTCGCCCTGTCCGTCGCGCGTCCTGCGCCCTTGCAGCCATTTTCCCATCAGCCTGCACTATTTATCAGGCAGTCTCCTTGGTCGCGTTTGCCAGGAGTTCGTTAACTTTTTCCTTCGCAGCCGCGTCACCCGCCTCGCTCGACTCTAGACGAGGGTGTACGAAAAGGCATTAATAAAAACGTGTCGCGCCTCGTTTCACCCCCGTCCAACGGTTCTCCCTCGTCGGGGACGTCGACGTTTTGCCCCGGACCTACACCTGTTTCGCGCCCCCCTTTTCGAACACGCCAGAAAAACTCGCGTATAAATTACTCCACCGCTGGTAATGAATTGTAAACAACTTACGCGTTGCCTGCAATTCGCTCATTCGACACAGCTTTGTAATTGCCGCGCTGTGGTTTCAGCGAAAGCTTTACTTACGGACCGGTTGTTCGAATAGTGGAAGGAGAAATATGTAATACCGAGATGAGGAATCGTTCTACGGCGAATGACTAATTCTGCGGTTGTAAGGAAAAGGCTTCACAAGCAACAGATTTTCGAGTTACAGTGGCTTAAAGTGAAACTCGGATACTTACATTTTTATGCCTCAAGAAACGATTGATAAGCGTTTAAATTTACGAGGTTTCGGATTCCCAAGCGTTCGAATATCCAAGCTTATGAATTTTCAGGCGTTTAAATTTCCAAGCTTTCGGATTCCTCAGCGTCTGAATTTCCTAGCGTTTGGATTCCTGAGCTATCGAATTCCAAAGCGTTTGAATTTCCATGCTTTTATGTTTCTAAGCATTTGAATTCTCAAGCTTTTTGATTACTAAACTTTTCGATTTCCAAGCATTTTAATTCCCAAGCCTTTGGATTTCCAAGCATTTTAGTTCCCAAGCCTTTGGATTTCCTAGCTTTTTAGTTCCAAGCTTTTCTATTAACGAAAGCGTTCGTCAACTTTTGAAGTAGTTCGATTAATTATGAACGATACTGTAAGCGTCCGAGGTTTACTTTCAGTCACTGTACTTACATTTTAAGTTCTTAACATCAATTCTTATTAGCAGTGTTTCCCTGTTTCCTTTCTATCATATACGTACACACGTACTACCTTCGTGTTAAACAATTAAACCCGTATAACTAACACGAATATTAATAAATAGAACAGCAATAATTTACCGAACACTAAAACAATGGTCTTCTGTTCTTCTTCACAACGATGTCGACGACGAGCAAATTCGCCGCGTGTCTCTTTTGTCGAGGAAAAATACAATTGGCACGGAAAATAGAAAGAATCTCGTAAGTGAGAGCAGAGTGCATAGGCTCTGTGTTGAGAATGAAAGTATTTGTAATGTCTTCTGCGAGTTTTCCGCGTCTGGACGTCGGCCCAGGCCGGGCCATAAAAGCCATGGGTCCGCTGACCCCTATATAATAAGGTTTTTTCCTGGGCAGAAGTCAGTCGAGCGAAAACCATAGCGACTAGAACAAGCAGTTTGCTTGTAAGGTTTGTCGCCTCCATTGTATTGTATATTTTTTCAACTTTTATTTTCATTAAACAGTTCTTTTCTGCATTAGTGGTTGGGTGATCTTCATTTCCTAATCTAAAGATCCTCAATACTCTGGTAGTCGTTACGTTCAAGAATACGTAATCTGGCTACTTAGAAAGTTATACGGAGAGGTTACAGTATGCAGCAAAGCGGAATAAATCATTTAGTTCTCATTTGGTGGACTAAAGCGGGCTGAGTTAAGCGAGAAAGCGCATCGTGTTCGAATAATTTGATAAAAGTTCGCGTCGGCGCCTGGTGATTGGCGACCGACCGGAGGAACGTTAACGTTAATTATAAATCCCGGCGGGATAACGGCAACGAGAAGAGAGAGAGAGAGAGAGAGAGCGAGGGAGGGGGAAGGGAGAAGTCAAGTGAGAGAAAAAAAGGCGAAAGTCCGTGGGAATAGTTCCAAATGGGAGCCATTAATTTTACTCACCCGCCTCGCGGCAACTCGCCGCGTAATAACGAACGTGAAACGATATGAGAAAAGTTGAGATACCTGTCCTCCCGTGCCACACTTTCTCCCTCCTCAGTCATCCCCATCCCTTGAGTGGTTGCTCTCTGTAAAATCGTGTTCTAAAAGTAAGTTTCTCCTTTATCGCGACACGGGAACGTGGTTTAAGGGCATTTGCTTATCGCGAAATTCTCAACGTTTCGACTTCCACTTTCTTTACCGAGACTTCTTTATATTGTTTTACGTGGAAGTTTATTATGGTTACTGCCAGGGTAGATTAAAGAAGAAATATTAGTTTTTCGTGACTCAGTGTATATCGCATTTTATTCTGGCTTAATAGTAGGCAAGATTGGGATACAAAAGAATTTCCTTGGTGTTGAGTATGCCAGAGTCGCATAGAAAGATTTGTGTCGGATATTGCAATTAGATAGCATTGATATATTTTCCTATATTAACTTAGTATGTATACATCTTTATTTCGGTGGCCCAGTCAAGATATTGAACTTTGGGTTACAGCTTTGGTTTACAATTATCTCATTCAATCATTTCACTCGCTTTCAACTCTCATACAATACTACTTTACTCCTTTCTTTCTTTTATCTATCGTTTATTTAATCTTCGATATAGAAATTGAAGCTTGAGTTTACTAACGTTAATAAAACCAGTCTTCCATGAAGTCAATCACAAAAATATTCGCCCACGTTAGATATCCATTAAATTGTACGTACAAATGTATATACAATTGCGTATCAGTAAAGAAGAAAGTAACTCAAAATTAATTTTTAACAAGCATGAAAAAACTACTTCAATTAAATGGACACGAAATGAATGGAATTCTTCAAACTTGTCCAGGTGGGTGGATACTTTTGTGAGTAACTGAATTCATTTCTGTGGAAAATTAAATAAACAAGGCAACGTCGTCGTCTAGCGATGCGTGCACGATTTACGATACGAGATGGTGGGGGAAACAAAGAAATACATATTGTGTAGGCGGCTCGTTCCGCAGTTCGTCAGCCAGTCAGTCGATGTGACTCGTATCGTAAACACAGAGAGTGTTAAGAAACGCACCATACCACGTCCGTCAATAACCAGACGCGTGCCAATAATTTCGAAATCGGGAAACCTCTTAAACAAATAAAATCACGGTGTCGCTTTAAGCTAAAGCATTCAAATCGATTAAACAATCACATTTCTAGATATTTCACTAATTTTCACGTTACATAGCCAGCAATATATAATATCGAAACTATCGTAAAGAAGTTTGACCACATTTCCTAATAAAATAAACGTAATACACGCATAATTAATAACGTATCCCACTGAAGCAAGTAAACGCGTTAATGATTGTTTCAATGTCTACAAACGTACCTCGGCCTCGCTTGGAAATGTTCCCTTCAGCTTCGATAAATCGAACAACAAGCTGTATCGAGGCGAGCACAGGGGTCCCTGTCAACAATATATGTACATCGGCTGACCGGTCGCAGCGCTGGTAACCGAGCGAAGGGGTTCGGAAGTTCCGAGCGCAAGTGGTGGTTTTCGACTCTGGACGGTTGCGCCACTTACACGGTCAGTCAATTTGCGTAATGAAGCAGCGAGACCGTGCTCTTGCCGAGGGCCAATTACGGTCGAAGAGGGTCGGTCGCTGTACTTAGCTTTACCTAAAACCACGCTGAACCTTCGCAATCGCGGAGAGGCCATGTCTGGCCGAGTCCATCGGCGACGTTGTAATTGCGTCACTTGTCGCGAGAATCGAACTCGCCGTCCCGTCGACGGATGGTTCCGTTGAGAGGGCATCGTTATAGTTGAAGGTCCAGCTACGCCCGGACAAAGGGATTGGGGGACCAAGGCGAAGATTTCTCGATTCGCCGGTGGACAGAGAAACTTTTCAGGTACATACTTACTTCAGACTTAGACGTCGTCGTCGTCCACGCGCGCGTGCATCCATATTGTTAGCGGACATTCTTTGGAATCCGATGGATAAACGTTGATGGGACGTCTTGGCTCGTGGGAATAGGATTTTATTAGTGGTCGGGTAAAGCGTGGAGTGGAGATTTTTGGGTGATTGGAATGAGTCGAGGGAAAATTGCTTTCTGATCATTTTGCGATATTGGGTTGTGGAGTAAATTCTGATCGAAGGGAAACTCAGTTAGCTTTCTCTGATGAAAATCTACTTAGCTCTGACGTAAATTCTGTTTCAAAGTAGCTGGCGGAAACACAAGGTAGCTATTAGTTCGTGTCGACTAGCTATTGTTTTAAGGTATTTATTTATTTGTTCATTCGTAGACGGGCCAAGAACCTTTTATATACAGGTTGTTTCCTTCTACAACGGTCCACACTGTTGAAGTGAAAATAAGAAGACAATGTTATATAATGTTTGTTGGTAAACGTTTCGTTAGAATGTGATAAGCAAATATTGTCTGTACTTACATATTACCTAATGCTAGAAGATCATTGAAAAGGTTTAAATTATCATTTTAAAATGACCACCTTCTTCGTTGATACAAGCTTCACGTCTAATATGAACATTTCTTCGGGATTCTGCTGCGCATCTGCACACCTGAATTAGTTCTTCGCGTATGTATATCTATTTCTGTACAATAACTTCGTAACGAAGCATTTAGAAGCAAACTTTCGTACAAAGAAGTTAACGCTACCACTATAATTGTTAGCCAAGGAGAGAGAATTCTATTGTTGCGAACGATATTGTTGAGTCTAGATAAATAGAGCTGTGGTCTGAATAATACTGTGGAGCTGTGATAGGAAAAGGAAGGGTGTTGCGTTTCGTCCTGGGCCTGCTAGTGGACTCATCGGTAAGGCTACCTAGCAGGCCCTGCCTTAGACGTTGGGATATTGGAAGGAAGGTTAAAAGCGGTATATATATGGACGAGGTAGTTGGAGCGAGTGCTTTCGAGAAAATCCTATTTCGTATGTCCCTCTAGTGGTAGGTGCAGGAGAGCCGCCACAATACTAAAACTTCTAGAGTTCCGAATATATTTGCAACAGAACTTATGGTACAACTGACTGTACGTATCTCCTTAAAACTCATAAGAGGCTAGAACAATTACTGGCTAGTTATATCTGTTTCCTAGGTAAGCTTTTCTTAAAACTATTTTCTTCTTTCCAAAAGCTTCTTACTCCGCGTGGCTGCTTTATAGAAGTCGACAAAAGAAGCCTACGACTCCATCGGACCCGCTTCTTCTTTAAAACCTCGACGGTAATAACGTTGCGGCTATCTAAATTCAAACAAAAGTCCCATTGACGGAGCAAGAAGGCAACCACGTTTCCCGCAAACGACTTCAATTCCGTGCTCGCGTCATCTCGCGGACTGTTTCGCGGTAAAATTGGCGAGAACAAGAACAAAACAGGCTTTCTCCTCTCTCAAAACTCGTTATCCCGGTGATTACAAATTCGCGGAGTCGCAGAGGTGGTTCGTTTACGTTTCGAAAGGGAAACGATACGAGGAAGAGCGACTGAAATGCCTTGGAAGCATTGTACGTTTTATCAATGGATTCTGGGATATATTGTCTGCCGCGTGAGCGATGCCGCATTGTGCATCGCGGAAGCCGCTGATTGAAAATGCACGCGGCCTCCCATCCCAGTGGAAAGGTCTCTGGATAAAAGTGCGAGACCTGTCTGTCGAGGATAAGGGCTCGCTGAAATGTATTACGGGGTCTTGACAAATTGTGTTTCGCTAGGATACTCCGCCTCGCTCAAGGTTCGCTTCGCACCTAAAGGGATTTGTTACTGTCGAAGCCCTGTTACCGCGAATCTCTTTTTAGTCTGACGTTAATAAGACCAGCGGCAAGTCTTACATTAGATCATAATTGCTATTTGCTGCAGAATTTCTTGAACAGGTGGCCAGCTATAGATATTTCCGATACCAACGCGAAACATTCGCAGCGGATGGGAAGTTTTCCTGACATCTTCTTCGCACCGATATCAATTTGCGTATGTTCGTTTCCATAATTAGAGCGGTAATTTTTAAAGGAACGCGATTTTTGGGGGAAATTTTTCTATAGGTTCTTCTATGTGCGATTTTATCTATTTCTTACATGTTATGGATAATGAATATTAATACAATGCATGACACAAAGCGGGATAAATGAAACTCATTCGACTGCTACAAATAAACATAAATACAAATGCACTAGTTGAAAGAAACAATTAGGTTGGAATACTTCTTACAAGTGAACTGCGGATTTTTATGCATCTGTGGGAAAATTTAATAGCTAAACAGTACAGGATATACACAGGTTAGAAAAATATATGAAATAGTCGAATTATAAAACTACCCTCTGATGGGGTAATTAATAGATTGTGGATTTTTATACAAATTCATTTCTCTGTATACAAAAGTAAGCAAGTAGAAGCTAAAACTCATTTTCGATATGTTTAATATCGTGACGCAATTATGCACTTGGACGTAAAGCAACATATGACTACACTGAAACAAAGCCACGCTAGTTTGAAAAAACGTAAGTCAAGATAGCACCTATACTTCACGTAAAAAGCAATACGTAAACGTATAAACAATATTCAACGTACAATGTCGAGATTATAATATTTCGAGCGAGAAACAGAACGCCTTGTTTAGGTTCTATTTCTCCGATTGTATTTGCAAAAATACGAATTTGCATACAAATTCGCGGCCTATTAATAAGAACACAATTTTATCGGTGCAATCGACATGAAAATATCTCCGAGGAGGAATTTTTCCACGAACCGTGGGCGTAACAAACGCGGCTAATAAGACAGCGGGATTAGAAACGTACGTATTTCTATCATGAGCAGCGCGCTATCGACGGACGAATTTCGCATTCAGCTCAGAGGTGGTGGCCGTTTTAGTATTCAAGGCACGGTGCCGCGGAACAGAGACGATGGCGAACGATGAGAAAGCTGGAACAGGAGTACGGCTGCGAAAACGGAGCGAGCGAAGCCTCCGACAAACACGCCGTTTGCGAAGCAAATAGCCGCTCGCCGCGCGAACTTTCCTCTCTGCTAATGCGGAACGATCGACGCGCGAAATTCGAACTCTCCTGCTCGCCACGTCTGCGAATTTCACGATTTCTTCGTGCCGTAGTACTTTCTCAAACGTGTCTGTTGTAGCACGAAAGATTAATGGCTCACTGCATTTTTGTTACGTCGAGGAAAATAAAATTCTTCTTACGGAAAATTAATCGAAGGCTTCGTAACGAGACCAACCCTTGTGAATTTTTGTCTTTTTTGCAGAAGGGCAAAAGATCACTCTAACATCTTTAATCTTTACTTTAACAAATATTCGTCGTGTTGCACAGTTGCAGCGTACAGTTCGTACATATTGGCTCGTCTCATAAATTCGTGTCGCAGTATGTCAATTTTACGTTTTCGTCGTTAAAGGGTTAAAGTTCTAAGTCTCAACGAGATTTGGTTTCATCGCAAATCCCTCAATTCATTGCTATATCGTTAGAGTAAATTTTTAGTATACGTAAAATTCTTATTAATAAGGGTATCCAAACAGACAATTCCCAACTGTATGCAAACCTTGCAGCATACTTAACGCTACTATTGCCCCTTTTAAAATTTGAATTGTTCTTATTTTGTTTATTTCCACAATTATCTGCAAATGCATTTAAATGCAAAGAGGTCACTCGATCCTTTCGGATAAAAATATGTATTCACAAAAGGTGGGTAAAAATAGTGTTAAAATACTCGTCAACTGGAACTAAAGGCGCCCATGGTGGTAGGGTAGGTTTTTGACGATATCGAGTGCTCCTTTCGATATTTCAAAGTGACACCGGACGAAGAAATATTACGACGGGCTGATTATAATTTATCGCGGGGACGTTGGTTGCGGAACCCTTGCAGGGAAGAAAAATTTATATCCGTAGCGGCTTATCAACGACGTGACACGTCGCATCGAGATCTCGTTAAAGGCGTGGAAACCGACGCTCGGTCGTTGCTCTCGAAACGATTTGACGGCTGTCTCATGCATAATAAGGGCTCCTCCTCCTTTCAGCCAACGCGCGAAGCTTTATTTCGCGCTGGAGCGACCGATCTGCAAAGTAATATGATATTTTCTGTCTATTGAGCGACAGAGAGACTAGTCGGTTCCCCGAGGAGCGCCGAGAAAATGGATGCTTCGTGGAATACGCGAGAGAGGGAAGAGGAAATAATGTTACGAGCGTGATCTAACAGCCGGGATAGAAAATGCGCTCTTTCAACGCTGATTATCGGGCTGCTCCTCGATTCTTTTGCTCTTGATTAAACCTATCTCGCTCGACGAAGGAAGGAAATGCCAAAAAGATTACGATTTTATACTCGCGTATCCTTTGGATGCGAAATAGAAGCTATGAGGGAAAGAAAGCCAGTGGAAAACTTTAAAAATAAAACTGTGGATGTTCTTTTCTCGTGGAATTCCGAAGCGACGCGAATCGATCATACACTTCGTGCCGGTTCGTACATTTGCAAAATAGGAATGGGAGGGTTTCTTTCGGGTTCCATTCTTCGAGCGTCGGCAATCGTAAATCATTCAGCGGAGCACAATACGAGGATAGAGGACAAGCTTTGAAAGCATTTGACGGAAGGTCGAAGTTCCAAGTTCATGCCGAAAGAGACGTCTCCCGACCTTGCGGCTGTCACCGTTCTCGTTAAGAGTCCTTCGAAGGGCATCATTATTGCGCGGCAATACAGAAGGGAATACGAAACGCCGTGAACGCGAGAGAACGTCGAGACATTCGGAAAAGGGGTTGACGAGCGTTCCCCAACAGAGACGAGGAAAGGGGCGATGATGTCTGCCGGCTGCCTACTTTCCATTCTTCCCTTGTTGTTCCATTCCACGGAAGATCAGTGGCGGGGCTTATTGCCTCATGAATATGTATAGAAGAGATCGCTCTCAGGTCCGTGCGAAACGGAGATGCTCGGCCGTTGGACGTGTCGGGGTTGAAGGAGGTCGTGGCCCAAGGGTTAGAACGGATGGGAATGACCGCGAACGAGACACTGAGAAATTAACGAGTCACCGACCGCCGGAAATTACACGCGGGGATAAACAGAGTATTGCGGAACAGCTGCAGCTGTGAGAATGGTCATCTTCCGAAATGCAAATCGAGCAAATTTTCGGTCGGCAATTGCTGCGTGCAGTGCTAGAGACGGGCTGATTTTCTCGATCCGGGATAGTTCCCCGTACTATGTTCATTTCGCACAAACGTAGTCTGGCAAGCTAAGTGGATCCTTTAATAAATTGGTACCGGTGAATCGTAGCTTAATTGTTTTGCGGCCGGTTAAAATGTTTCGAACTGTTATACAGGGTGTTTCTAATCTGGTGATACGATAAAAAGAGTAAAGGCAGATAAAAAAATAAGTCGAAAGCGTAGAATAATATTTTTTTCACGTGAAGTTTGGCTTTCGAGAAAATCGACGCTAATCGTTTGTTGCGTGAATTTTTATGACGAGTTGAAAAATATATTTATGGCTGTTGTTCTATTTAAATATTAATATGGTAGCGAAATAAGTAACAGAATATTGATAAACATTTGTATTTATTGAATTTTACCACTGTTCGTAAATCGACGCTTCGTATGTATGCAAGTATAAGAAAATGAATCACTGATTAAATTACGGAACATTTGAAGTTAAGTTCCTAATCGGGGATGGAAAGCAATAGAGATTTAAATATGGTTATGAAACAATGGATTGTCCATCGTGATCTTCTAGCTTAACTCCTCTCAACTTTTGTTTACGGAATTATATTAAATTAACTACATATTTTATGAAATTCTAAGCGTCGAGCAATTCGAAGATAAAATTCGTTTAGGATGAATTAGAATAGCAAAATATGCTAAAAGAGTTCACTGAAATTTTATTCGCAAAGTAGAATCGTGTATTTGGAAGAGTGGCCAACATCTCCAACACTTTATAAAATAATCACATTTATTGTACATGCATATCTTGTTTTATTGCCTGTTTTTAATTATCCAGGACAATAAACGCAAACCTGAGTCGAGGCAGTAATACATGGCAAAATTCATTAAATTGAGTCATAATCAAGTGCACGCGTATCCAGCAAATATGTATTTAAAGTCGATTTCCTCGAAACCCAAGCTTTATATGAAAAAATGTTACTCTATTTTTTCGACTTATTTCTTCGTATAGAATCGCTTCTCTTCTGGTTGCACCACCAATTACCGAACATCTTGTATAAGCAAGATTAGTAATATTATACAACGTATGATGCAGTATCTTTTATATTAGCATTATACTCACTGTGACTTATTGAATTTTAATGAGAATAGTGATAGATATTATTTATAAGGAATCTTCAGACACTGCAGCGAAATGTATACCTTTTTTGGTTTCCATTCTGTCGTGCTCGGCTTGTACCCTCTTCCCGAACATAGAACAGCTCCCTTCGATATCTGATAAAATGTAACTAATTCATGACGTTCTTCGAAGAACGAGACCACTGCCTGCGGCAATCATTATACGTCTGGAAGAAATTTCATGGAACGCTTCCTCGGAATATTCCAAGATACTCCCGTTGGAAAAAGCTTCACTCCATATAATATTCCTGCAAAATTGTTCCTCTAACAAAAGAGACAAAAAATGAATGGAAAAAACAAATACCTCGTAATGTTAAGTTGCATTAACACCATAGAGAGATGCTTACGTTTCACTGGTCCAATTTCTAATAAACCCGATTCGCGGTGAAACTTAAATCGCGCCAGTCGTATGGCCAACTAAGCAAACTTTTACCTTGTTCGTAACGGTGGTCGTAGCAGAGACACTGTGTCGTAAGTAAGCTCGCCACTCTGCGAATAAAAAGATGTCGATAACGTCTGTTATCGTCTATCGCTCGGTAAGGTGAAGTTGAACGTCACTGCTCGGACCGTCTTTTTCCTTCGTTTTCCCGATAGTTCCTTTAAACTTTCCAGCAAGCTTTCAAATAACTTCCCTCTAACGCTACCGTAGGGTGCCTCGAGGACAGAGAGGCGAGGGCCCTGGCGAAACTGTCACGGAAATTTCCGTTTTCGTCAAATGGAATTCAGAAAAGCTTCGGGGATCAACATTGGCTTCTCACTTTAGTCTTCCTCTACTTAGGAAAGAATATGTAAATTATATTACTTGCATTAGGTTTTAACGATTGCAGTTTGGCAGAATTTGGCCTAAAAGCAATTCAGTCGACGCGAATGAAATATAAATGCAATTTAGAAAAGTTTGAGGATCTACGTCGATTGGTTTTCCACTTTTCGTAGAAAAATGTCTCTTCTTTTGCTTAGGAAAGTAGATCTAAACTATATCGTTTGCATTAGGTTTTCGTATCTCTTAACTATTGCAGCTTGATAAAATTTCGCCTGAACGCAATTGAATCGACATATCAATGAAATTCAGAAAAGTTTGAGAATCGATATTCTTTGGTTTCTCATCTTTCACAGACAAAATTTCTTCTTAATCACTTCGCGCTTGGGCAAGAGTTCAAACTGTATAATTTACATAGAGTCTAACAATCTTGCAACGATTACAAGTTGGCAAAATTTAGCACAAAAGCAGTTGACCGAAAATAGAAGAAATATACATACACGGAGGGAGGGAATAAATTTTTGTTGCTTACGTTTGTAGAATTTTGGAATCTAAATTCACTTGCGCTTGGTTTTATTGCTCCAGCTGGTTCGTCCATCAGCACACTCGAATTCTAGCGGAATAACGCATTCACGGGCAATTTCTTAGCGGACGTGTCTGTGTTATTTTGCGCGGTAAAACGTTCGCCGCGAATCAACAAATTCGCGAATTTCATCACGCCGACCTCTCTGGCTGCATGAAATTCGCTCGTTGCGGCGCGTTGTAATTTATTCCCTCTCGAAGGGATATTCCCATCTCGTTTAGCGTCTGAATCGATATCATTATGATGGAGGAAAAGGACGAAACACGCACAGAGGAGCAACGACGTCATGCGCAGCTCATTACCGGCCGTATCTACGCGATAAAGAGCGGAAAATTGTATTATTACGGAAGAATACGTGTGATAATAGTTCCCGCTGAGAAATTACCGGGATGGACGTTCGTTGTTGAATGTAACGGAAGCCACGGCAAAAGGGAGTTTTCCTTCGCTTTTCTCGTTAAGCGTATCTTATCCCGGTTTGCGCATCAGAATGACGCATTTCCTGCGGGAACAAAAGCATTCCGTATATTGCTTCCTATTCTTTTTTTGTTTCTACGCGCGGCTTAAAACGCGAATTTAGAGTTTACACTTTGAACCGTGGCGTGCGAGGAATTTTAACAAAATCTACGCAGAGTTTTTGTGAGGTAAAGGGAGCATTGGAAGATCACGATTAAAAAGATTAATAGATTTAAAAAATCTAAAGAGTTACTATACTTATTAACGCGTTCAATGTCCCATGCATCATATACAGTGACGCACAATCGGTACCAGATGAATTTTATTTAAAATAAAGTTCGCCGAAGCTCGTTATTGACTACTACATATTTTGTAGCCGAAGAAATTACGATGAAGGAATTATAATAAATTATATTTGCGTAGCAAGTGAAAGAAAGAATTTTCACGTTGAGTGTTTTGCTGTTTTAAGTGTAATAAAGCGTTCGGTGATTTTCCTCGCAATGCAGATGGCTATGTCTTGATGCTAAATGAGTAGTATTTAAAGAGAAAGAGGATAGCAATTCAGATGAAATAATAGCGCCGTTCAAACTGTCGGAATTACTCGTTAAGGCAATGCAAAAGGTTTATAAATGTGCATAAAGGGGAAAATTTAGTGAAATGTAATGAAAGAAAAGGAATAAAATATCGACGATATATTCTTGTAGATATCAAATAGGTATTAATACCTATCAAATCGGTATCGATACTCTTGTCTAAGTATAAAACAAGCATCGATACTACATCTTCGATACTATTCGATACGAGATCGAAACTTATAAGCTGCAATCGATAGTATCGATACGGTGTCAATTCTAACGTTAGTCTGGATAAATGAAATTTAACGAGGTTAAAGCGTGCGTGCTTCTTTCGCGCACTTGAAACCCCGAAGCTTCATCAGAATCAACTAAAATTCGATACCGTATAATGCGCCGCGTGCAGTTAATCGAGCGCGTTGTCCGCTCTCAATTATTGAAAATTTCATCGCCGATTCGATGCAACGAAAACAAACGGCGATAGGGGGGAGGGGGGGATAAAAAAGCGAGCAGCCCAACGATTCGCGAAAACGTTTCGCAACAGAGCAGCGCAAACGAGACGGAGGGTGTGCGAAATTTGTTCGCACGCTTTCCAACCTCGCCCCGGAAACGCGTTTAAATTATTCCCGGTCTGGCAATTAATCTGCCGGATGAAAACGTGTCTCTCTCTCTCTCTCTCTCTCTGCATCCTCTCTCTTTGCTGAAAAATATTCGCGCAGGGGGTTCGCGCGCGTAGATCGTCGTAGACGCGCGTCCAATGTAATTCTTCGCTTTGGATACGCGTTACGAGGAAGAAAAATACAGCAGACGTTGGTCGGTGGTGGGTGCTGGTAACAAAACGATGCGGGTAATCACAGTAGCGTTGAGAAATGATCGAGTAGCGGAAGCATCTGGCGCGCTGGAATGCCGAGAAACGAGACGGAAATCAGGTTCAGTTTTCTTGTCCGTTTCCTCGTGGTTTACCACGCGAGCCAGAATAATACCGTCGGTCGAGCGGGCTGCGGTTTTTGAATTTCTTAGGTACACACAGAATGTGGCGAACGCTCAGATTCGAGAGGAAACAAACCGATAGGTATTATTCCAGCCCGAACCAGCCAGGGATTTCAATATTAAACGCATGCAAATAAACGTACACGCGCGATAAACAGGCTCCCCTCTTTCGCGGAAATTTATTTGCCGCCGCGCGCGCAACCCTGGAAATAGAATGAATTTCTAACGAATACCGCGGATGGTAGTTGAATATTTTGTACGCCGCGCGGGATGAAAATTGTGGGCCATAACGGGGAAGTAAGTTGCTGTTTGAATAACAATTTTCTGGATAATTTAACCTTTTCACCGCTGCCGGCGCGATGCTATTTTCGCGTGAGGTTCTTAACGGTCTCATTAACTGCCCATTAACCCTTTCGCCGCGGTGGATTTTTGCCAAGGAATATGGAGAAACGGCCAAAATATTGAATCACGTTGCATTAGATTCGTGTCCTTCTTCTGATTGTTTTCTATTATTTAGATGGCAAAGAATTTCTGGTGTTTCGAAATGCCAATAGCGTTTTATGAAAACCGAAATTAATCGGCTTAAGATGCCAATAATAGGATATTTGCGAATTTCTTAAACACGTATAGGCGCTGATAGCGAGGAAAGGGTTAATATTGGATTTCGACGACAGAGTAGTTTTTCGTTTCATTTATTGAATGGAAGAGATTTACAGATTCCAAAAAAATTGTGAAGCTAGAGTTTAAGCAATTTACTTTAATATTAGAAACAGGTGGAAACCTAATTTCCAGATTCATGAAACTCGAATTCGAAACCCTGAATTTGTACTTTTTTCCTCTTGTTTATAAGAAGTGTGGAGAGTTGCGGAGAGGGGATAGGAAAGGAAAAAGGAAGGGTGTTCTTGTTTGTAAGAAGTGTGGAGCTGTGGAGAGGGGATAGGATAGGAAAAAGGAAAAGTGTTGCGTTTCGTCCTAGGCCTGCTAGTGGACTCATCAGTAAGGCTACCTAGCAGGTCCTGCCTTAGACACTGGGATATTGGAAGGTATTTTTTTGTTTGTTGAGGTCCTTGGCTAATAGCGGCTTGGAGGCGATTACGCCTGTTGCGCGCTACTTTGACTGTCCGCCTGGAGGGTTGTTTTAAATACTATCCGTCAGGGATTCTCGTGATTGCTCAGGAAAAATTTACAAAAAATCCTGAAACAGAAGCAGAAGAGCTGAAACATGAATGTAGTGTGAGACATTGGGATATTGAAATGAAAGTTAAAGGCGGTATATATATATATATATATGGACGAGGTGGTTGGAGCGAGTGTTTTCGAGAAAGTCCTATTTCGTATGTCCCTCGAGTGGTGGGTGCAGGAGAGCCGCCACAGAAGTATTTTTTATATTCCGTCATGAATTAAAATCCTATTTATTGAATCTAATTAAATGCAACTTAAATTTAGTTAGAATTTAAATAAACAATTAGGCTATAAATCTAAATTTGCCATAAACGCGTAAGGATTCGCCGTTTATTAATCCCGGTGATTATCGTTACTATTAGACCGCGGATTTTTATACATTTATTACAATTATACAATTATACAATTCATAGGCTTATAATTTAGTTTATAATTACGATACATTTTATACGTTACAAATAAACGTAAAACGGTACAGAATATACGCAGTGTATGAAAATATATGAAACCAGTCGGATTAAATAAGATATTTAACACTCGTAGGATCAAACTACTCTCCGTTTAACTTCCACTTCATTATTGCCGTTTACAAACACATGAAATTTTGTAAAAATCCGCAGAGTCTAGTTGTTATAAAATGCATCAGAAATCGTGGAAACTATAGCTGGGGTGAAAAATACAAGAGGAATGATGGCGGTAAGCACAGAAAGGGGCCTGGTATAATCACGGCAGCGTTGAGAAATGACCAAGCTGCAGGAGCATCTGGTGCTCGGCACCCAGGAAACGGATAAAGCTTCCGTTGGTTTTCTTGTTGATTTCCTCGCGGTGCCGCGCGAACGAGAATAATGTTCCGGGTCCCAGGACCGGACCAGCTGCCGGCTAGATCGATACACGCCGTTGTTATTGCGTCTGGAAAGCGGGTATCGTTTATCCGTAAAGGAACGGGGCTCTCCTATTTCCAGACTCAAGAGACTACAGGCGTCACAGGGCTTGTGTATAGCGTTTGTTGGAAAAGAACAACGCGACTACGATGCTCGACGGTCTTTCATATTCGATGGAATCACAGTTGGAACACCCTGTGTCCGTCGGGCCGCGATTGCGAAGCAGCTTATGAATTTTCGTGCTAAACATTGCGGTGTTCTTTCGAGGAAAATTATTTACTTATTCATCCGTTTACTACGGGATACAACTCAGTAGGTTTATTATTATTTTATTTATTATAATCATTTGCCTTGCGGCGGGGGATGGCATGCGACTCAGTAACTTACAGAGTATAAAATAAAATTATAGTTTTGTCAAAGAGGACAGTGGAAAGTGATAGCGATAGAAGACAATAGTAATGTTTCACAAATTGTAAATCTCAGCCTTGAAAGAGGATTTAATGAAATCTCAAAGAATTCTAATCTAGACGAGTAAATTATTCGCTAGAGAGGAAATTTTAGTGAGGGGATTAGCCGAGGAGAGTGGAGATATAGAATAGAGTCGAATGGCAAGAATCTGCGGAATCTGCTGATGATTCTGGCATGAATATAAAAATTTACTCGTCACAGTTAGTTCGGACAACATACATATGTAGGCATTAGAGGAATTGGTCGAAATATGGGCTAGTTAAAGTATACATAGGGCTTATTAAGCGCTACCCTGTGTCAGGAATGGTGCAGAATTAAGACTAAAGAATAAATAAAGTTGTACAGAAGAAATAGTAACCATAGTTTGTCTTATTAACGTGTTCTGTTGTAAAGAAGTATAATTATGGCTAATAAAAACCGAGGTTTTTAAAATATAGTAATATTACTTTTCATTAAATAATACTTTAATGGAAACTTTGATATTGATTTTCTCGAAATGACATTCTGAAATGTCCCAATTGAAATGCAAGAAATTCAGTGAGCAGTGAAAAACATCGTAAAGATTTTCAATAATTATGCGGAGTCAATTTGACGTCGCGCCGCCGTTATCGTAGTGATAAGAAGTCAAATTGACGCACGTCACCCGTTGAAGGTTAATCTTGGGTTTCGGAGTCGCGAAGAATACAGATTTGTCAAAACTAGCCTGGGCCGTCAATCGGAGAGCCGTAAAATGAAGCAAAAATTGAAAGAACCACGAATAGATTTCTTTGAAGAACGTAGTACATATGCGAAAGTCCTCCGGCAAATCTCCCAGGATTCCGAAGTGATATTTGATATTCTGGACAGCGTCTTCGTGTGGATATTGTACGCAGAAACCGATGTGACTGGGATACGATCTGCGATTGCGGCAGGTCACGTTGCGCCTCACTTAAAACAAGTAAAGGATGCGGTAAAACCGACGCGATGGATGTGGCCATCGGGTAAACGGATCAACCTAATCCGAAGGATGTTTCTCTCGATCCGGAGAATGGTTGATTCCGCGCGGACACACTTGTCAGAAAAGATTGTAGATTTCTATCGATTCATTGTAAATATGCATCTGCGGAACTCGACTCTCGAATTTAACCACTTGCGCTGGAATAACGCATTATACGCGTCGATTAGTAATTAGTAGATCTACTAAGAACCGTGAAATTTCGCAAATTAATAAATACGCAGTGAATTAAGAATTGTCACGAGTACGTTTTATGCATTAACTTTAAAAATCTTCCAAAGCTTTTTAAGTGCATTGAGAAATCAACGAGTTGCTGAAAGTGACGTAGAATATAGAAGATGAAGTATCGATAAAAATGTTGGTGAAATTAAAATATGTCCGTTTAACTCTTTATTTGAGTTCCTTTTAAAGCCTGATCTTCTGTTTCTGATATTTCATTTATTTCATATTATATAGTCTGTTATTCTTGTAGTTCTATCTTATATATTTCTAGGGTAAATTTAGGAAACATTTAAGTGTATTTAATTCTAAACGGTGTGTAAGTGTATACTGCAGTTTTTGAGTTCAGAAATGCATAAAAGGTGACGATTATTCTACTCATTTGGCAATGCATGGTTTAAAATCTACGAGTTCATGCAGTTCGCCATCGCGTACTCGACATCAGTAAAAGCGCAATTGACGATAGGCGATTACGTGAATTATCCGTGTGACGCAAACGTCCACTTCAATGCAACGATCCACGTAGCGCATCATCAGATTGCTAGTATAAATGTGTTCAGCGAACGAGCGAAATACTTGAAATCATTCTGTGCTTTGTCTGCATTTTATTTAAGTTAAGGAAAGCCGAATTTCAACGCCGCGTCGTTGTATCAAGTGTTTACTTAGGCGGGACTTTGGTAAGCGAAAATACGTAATCCTTCGATGATACACGAAACTATTTAACCCTTTGGAGACATGCATGGTTTCAATTCTCTGTCAGATTTCCTTTATCCGTGTTTATATAGTCTTTTAAATTTTCAACCCAACCGGATCCGATATTTTCGAGTTTTTGCACATCCCTAACGAAGAGGAGAACTTTCCGGTTAAACAGTATGACTTTTTAGGGAAACTCAGATTTTATAAGGGTGCATCAGTGGATTTTACTTTTTAGCAATAACATAATCTTTCTTACGTTTCACGAGAAACTTGAGGAATCCAAAAGTAAAGAATTATGGATCGATGGGCCAACAAATGTGCCATAGTCACCGGTGCGGCTTGTGGTATCGGGAAAGCGATTGCAACAGCGTTGTTGAAAAACAAAGTAAACGTTTTGGCGTTAGATATAAATATTCAAGGTTTATCCGACGCTAGCCTTGAATGGGAGCAACTCGAAGAGCATGGCAAATACTACAACATGCGTTGCGATGTAACTAATAAAGATGACCTGGAGGCTGCCTTCAATTTTATGGAGAAGGAGTGGAATTCCAGCGTGGATATCATGGTAAACAACGCTGGGGTTGTCGAATTCACGCGTGTGATTGGTAAGACGTTATTGCCGATTATGAAAGGAAACCGTGAGCTTCGTCAATTTGCATGCAACATTTTCGTAGTTTATTGCAACTAATATTAGCTGAAGTTAATCGTGATCGATGACCTTTACGTTGATACTACTTCACCCCCTTGGTACTTATTTATTTACGGGGTAAATTCGCATTGATACAATAAGGACAAAATACACACTTATAGAGACAAAAAGAAAAATTGCCGCATTTATCTATGAATTAGCGAACGATGCTGGATTGACGTATTTTAGGTATACAAAATTAGTCATTATAATGAAGTACAGGGGTTAAGGCAAGGTCTATTCCGAATTTAGGATTACGCTGACGTAGCTAGACAAACCCTATCTATTTTACTTATTATACTAACTTTCGACTGAGAAGAATTTATCAGTCCATCGACCTTGTCAGCATTAATTATTACGCTGTTTATACAATTACATATGTATACATAGAATGTTTTGTGGAAATCTTGCCTGAAAATTGAGCAGTGCGATAATGTGTATGCATAATTCAGCACAAATGTATTTTTAAGTATTTTTAAGCATTACTGATAATAATAGCTGTTATCTTAATGCTATTTATATGATACACTATCGGTAAATGATCGCAGTTAATACTTTCTGTATTTTTGATTACCAATTGTATTCCGTATCTTGTTACATATTTAAATCCTCGACAAACGCGTAAAGATCCGTAGTCCAACCATTAGCAACGGTGATTACCGAAATTTCCTTTCCGATTACAAGAAAGTTTCGTAACGGATTGTTGCACCGGCCAGCAGGAATGAAAACATACGAGTTACTCATACGCGCGACTGTAAAAAAAAAAAAAAAAAAAAAAAAAAAAAAAAAGAAAGAAAGAGGCCGTTCGCTTTATACGCCGCGTATAGTCGAGGCACACGAGGCGATGGTATTACGGTGGGAACCTCGTTCGCCTGCTCGTTGGCGCATTTTAAAAAATTCCATAAATTACACTTGCAGAGAGCGACACGGCGGCATTCGAAAGGCTGTTAAATATTAATGTCCTCGCGACCGCCGTGTGCATCAACCGGGCGGTGCGCTCGATGCTCCAGCGAAACGTCGAAGGGCATATTTTCAATATCAACAGGTATTGTTGCTCGTGAACCTCGTCTTGTCCGATCGTTCGTCCGTTCACATGCCAACCCTTTCGCGTGCACGCGACTCTGCCTCGACGTTTGTTCTATACCACCCGCTCTTTCCCATTTCCGTCGCAATATTTTGTAATCTGGCTGCTGGCTGTTGACCATCGTGGCCAGCAATTTTGAAGCGCCTTTTCGCTGAAACGAATCGCCTTAAACACCGGGTTATTTTCGGTTATACATTTTAATAAATGATTAAATATAAGTAAATCTTTTTCGGTTTGCCTATTTCATTAGAAAATGTTCAAGATTTTGTTAAGCTTAGTATCAGTTTCTTCATCCAATCGCGTTAGTTTGATTAAAAGATACAAATTTCTCTATTTTCGGCAAGCTTTTAAAACCAGCGTTTTATATTACCTATCGATTTACCGTATCTATACTTTCAAGAAAGGTTGAAAGATTCAATCTTTGTTTCTTCGTTCTATTCTACCTTCTACATCTGAATTGCAACAGTCCTGCGACCAGAATTCAAGGATCTTCTATGTCTTTTCATCCTATTCTACCTTCTGCATGTGTATTGCAACGGACTTGCGATTGGAATGCAAGAATCTTCTTTGAGTGCAAACGAGGAACTCTTTTTAATGTGTCTGGAAAGAATCCGAAAACAGTAGCCTTATTAGTAAAGTGACCAGATGTCTTATACTTGTTATACACTCTATGTATTTTTCCACAGAATAAATTTTTTCACGAGATCCTCTTTACTCGATATGTGCTTCTGGAATTCTTCACACGAAAGAGGGAAATTGCATTTAACCCGTAATACTGATTTTAGCGTTTCTACACTTAACTGTGTTTCGTCACAGCTACAAATTTTGTTCATTATTGAAAAAGCTCGTTCGGTTATTTCCCGATTGTTATTTGTTCCTTTATTAACCTTTGCGTATCGAATATACCGAGCGTTATTAATAAAAATAATAGTGACATCTTTTATTAACGAGAAATTCCTTCGCATTGCGATAACTATTAATAAACCGATTAAGTAGTAGTGTTTATATTTAATACGGCGTGAATTTTGTGCACGAAGATGCCTATAATACGATTAATAGAATTATAATAACCATAAGAGATACTATGCTGTTCTCCACGCAGTAAAAAATGATGCCTAACAGCTGTTAAGAATGTACGCAAGTTAAAGCATTCTAAGATTGCAGGACACTTACCAATATTGTTTAAAACATTGTAGACAAACATAAAATCGAACATTATTCTGCGATATTCGAGAGGTAGTAATTTAGAGCGCGAAAGTACGCGTGAATAACTGTGATCGTATATATACATAATTATTATTCCGAGCACACTCTTTCGTTTATATTCTTACAAACTTAATCATCTTCAATTACCAACATATTAATGTCCAATTTAGGACACTTTTCTCGACAATTTTCAATGCGAGACAAGTAGCTGAGATTCGGGACAGTCGCGTTGCAATTTGAAACATCTGGTCACTTCACTTATTAGCAGTCGTCTTAACAACGAGATGTTTCTTCGAACTTTCATTGGTTGTTTCGCGCAAAGGGTTTGGCAGAAGAGAAAAAAGATGCAACTCGAGGGTAGATCCGTGTTGTTTGAGAAAGCACACACGGAAATTTCTCTCGTCCGTTTTCCACGCCGAGCGACTGTCGAAAAAAAGCGAGGAAAAGAGAGGGAGGGAGAGAGAAAGAGAGAGAGGGACACAGAAAGAGAATAAAAAAGGGAGATAGAGTAGATAAAAAGAGAATCGACGCTTTTAAGACCGAAACAAACGTTCCGGCTGTTTGCGCTCGAAGTCGATTCGAATAAAACGCCGTGCAAATGGGTGGCCACGGGCGGCCTGTTGAAGCAATTTTTTGTTTCGCGCGGCAGCGTGGCGGGACACCGAATTCCGACTGTATTCCTTTCGGAAATCGATGGCTGTAATGGCTGGAACCTGTACCCGACTTGCAAACACGGCACTGTTGCATTAACGCACACTGTTAGGCAGGAATTGGCGGCCATTAAAGCACCGATTCGAATCACCGTAAGTTCGCGCGCGTTCAACCGCTATAAAAGCTTTTATGAGCCTTATAATTTCGCCCTGTCTCTTCGCCATTATTCATAGCACTCGTTTCTGTATGCAGAGCATCAGTCCGGGACTCGTTAAGACCGCTATAGCCAATCACGCGCCACCGATGAGGAAGTTTTTAGAGACTAGGTCGTGTCTGGAACCGGAAGACGTCGCGGATGCTGTGATCTACGTTCTTGGCTGTCGACCCAATGTACATGTAAGGGTGATTGTTACATTGGTAGACTATGGATAAATTAAGCTGATTGCTGGAGATCATTGATGGAAATGGAGATTCTGATAAATATCGGGTCACCTAAATTGGTCACTCGCGGGTCACGCGAGTTGTGTGTGAAATGTTATTCCAGTAAAATTTTATTTGGGGAAATAATTATTCGAAATGTTATTCGAATAAAGGTTTATTAGAAACGTCATTCGAATGACATTTCGAGTAAAGTTTTACTCGTAGTGTCATTCGAATGAAATTTTATTCGAATAATGCCCAACTCTGCGCACAACAAGTGTTTTAAATTAAAACGATTCGTCCCGTGAATAAATAAATTTTCATAAATAATGCCAACTTTGTTTGAAATAAAGAAGGAGCACACATCTCAAATAGTACGCGCTTCATTTCAAGTTAAAGAATTTGAATGACCCTTGATAATAATTGTATAATTAACTCGTTACAGAGTTATCGATTACGTAAAATATGTTTCGAACTTCGAGCAGTCAGTTCAGTTTAGACAGCGAGTGGTGTGATATAGTAGTATCATTAATGAAATTGTAGATTACTGATCTCATACTTCGGCACACGGGTGAAGACGAATAATCTTACGCGTTCGTAGTTCCAATATACACACGCGCACGATTGAAACTTGTGTAAAATTCTGCCATATGGATTCGACAAAATATGGTCCAAATAATGGCATAACTTAGATCTGTCTATTAGTTGCAATATTAATATGTACGCGATACGATAATAAAATTTCTATAGCCAGATTGTAAGTATAGTGTGCTACTTTATAACGAATGGTTTTGTTCATTAGAGCAATACGTTAATATGCTATAATGAACCTCTAAACTACGAACGGTTAAAACAATACAGGAATTTCAATCACTTGTAAACTAATTTTATTCAACTAAAGTTCGTTAAAATTTATTATCAACTGCTATTCTATAGATAATGAAATTATGTTGACGAAATTACAATAAATCGTATTTGTGTAGTGAATGAAATGCAGGATTTATACGTTGAACATTTTGTTACTTTGCTGAACGTACAAATAGCGATTATGCTAAATGTCTTCACAGTGATCGTGTTAATGAAAATTGAACACAACGATCAAATTCATACACCACATGAAAGTTTTTGTGCTGAAAAGGTATTTACACAAAGTAATTTAATTTTGTTGATAGACTGGCTTACAATTAGACTGATTTACTTCTGAATCCTCCGTATATGGTTACATAACAAATAGATGCTGCAACGAACAAGATTCGATCTAATTATTGTAGTTCGCTATACGATATTCCAAAGCACAATAAACTTTGCGTATCTTTTTATTCCGAGTGTTGCCTGTGCGCGATTGGAATTACGTGGCCGTGCGAAAAGATACTCGTGAATCGTTTCTATTCAGATTACGCGCTATTGATTACAAACTGCGAATTGGTGGTACGAAACCGCGGCATAATTACAGGGCCCGTGCTCCTTAGGATTCAATGATTGATGCTATTATTGTGCTGCGTGACCGGACTCGGTATTAATTCGTGCGAGCAACAGTTACTAACTACAAGTCTTCCCCCTCGGCCGCGATGGGGCTATCTCTAATTATCCATAATCACCAGTGGATAATGAGAACGGAGCACGGTGTCGCGCTCGCGCGAACACCAGCACCGTCATTAAATATTCCGTGTACGCGGCCAGAACATATTTCTTGCGCTGATTAATGCGCCGGGCCAATATAATTTACGTAATGCGTTCGCTAATAGACCGCGGCTCGCGATTTCGTTAAATACACGGTGCACTCGAAAATTCGATCGCAATTTATCTCGCAGCGGAGTATTCGACATCAAACGTCCACGCATTAATTGACCGATTCACTGCTAGACCGCTGAAAATTCAATCCTCCACTCGGACAGAGAGAAAACTAATATACGTCGCGTCAGATTTTTCCATCGAACAGGGTTTTTTTTTTGTTTGGCAAAAAAAAAGAACGAAGAAAAAACACAAAAAAAGAAAAATGGTAAACGGTAACAATATTTGGAAAGGCTATTCGGATCGAGAGTTTATGGGATTAATATTAGGTCGATGGGAAAGTAGCGGGAATTTTGTGGGGATTTCAAAATTATATTTAAGGTTTTGTGACGATGGCATTAAACAATTTTCAAGACGTTAAAATTTAGTTATATCGTGGACTTATCGTGGGATAATAGTAATTATTATTGGACACTATGGAATCGATTATTTAGGGGTGCTATTTCGATAGACAATTTATGGGATTAATATCGAATTCATTGAAGAGCAGTGGCGACTTGTAATAATATCAAAATGGCATTGAGAAACTTTCAAGTCGTTGAACAACTGTCATATTATGAAGTGATCGTAAGGTGACAATTTATGGTATTAATATTAGGTTGATGGAAAAGCAATATCGACCTTTTATTATTACTATTATTGTTATCATGTCGACTTGTGATAAATCCAAACTTGTTCAAGTTTTAATAAAATTGATATCAAGACATTGAATTAAAGTATACTAAAACGTCCGTACATAATTTACGCGTGCAAAATAATAACTTGTAAATAAAGTAACCTACAAGTTTAAAATAACAAAATGCTACATTGTTGTTAAAAATGAACCTCTAAATATCGTTATAGATATAACGATAAATGAAAAAAAAACTAACGTACGTCGCGTTGCACAAATGTATATACGCCTTTCGTGGTCAAAGGGTTAAGCACCGATACATCGACGCTACGTTTTCGAATTAACTTGTAAGTGGTAGAAAATGCACGCTTGATAGGGGAATGCAAGGGGGTTGAATTTTTACGACTGCGAAAGTCGTAACGCTCGACGAGCTTGCGCGTCGATGTACGAGTGTACATTTGCCTGACGCTGGGAGGAGGTTTGCACGCAAACTTCCGACAGCCAAGGCAAAAGCTCACATTGTGCACAGCTTTACTGTCACCCGAGGCATCTCGGTGCGCGGGACAGTTAAGGTGTCAAACAACTTCCGACGAGCTTCGACTACTTCAGGGTTTCATGTACCGCGTTGCTCCCAACTTACAGACGTCACTTTTCGCAGTTAATAATCGTCCCCTGTTTCGTTTGCATGGCAGCCCGTCATAATAAAATCCGCGGCTGAAAATACGATTCTGTCACACCGAAAGAGAATCCTTTGCTTCTCTTTGCAACGGTGAACTTTTTCTACGTTTGGATACTGCGACGACGATTTTGAAACGGCTTGTATTTGTTACGCGAACCATTCGAAGGGAATCGATGTTCTCGAGTGTCGTCGTAGCGAGGAAAACGGTCGGGAAACGCGTGGCTGAATTTGTTACCGTTGGCGAAGAATCGAGAATCGAAAATCGAGAATCTGGCCCGATAGAGCGCTGCCATGGGATTTGATTAAACCTCGCTGCACCTCCACAAGACGTAGAAAAATTTGATTCCCGATGATTGACGCGCGGCTTCGAAATTTCCCACGCCCTCTAAACTCGCGAAATTCCTGGTAAATTCTATCGACTTTCCGTTCATTCTTCCGTCATCGTTGCATCAACAATTTTCACTTACCGTTAGCTTTTATTGAAGCGGAATAAAAATCGTTGAACGTAATTTTACGAATCTTTAAGGATTTAAGGATGCACAGTGATAAAAATACCGATTCTAGCTGGACCAAATACTTACAGCATAATTTAGAGCTTTTGGACACTTGGTAATTGTGATTTCATTGTCAAAATTAATTTTTCTATTAGATTAGATTTCTGTATTGAATTTCCATGTAAATTACAAGAGATACTTTTCTACATATCTTTCTATTATAAATATACATACAGTATAAACATAGATATAAATAATAGTAAAGTCAAATACAAATATAAATATAAACATAAATACGAGCGTATAAATTAAATACTAATTAATTACATAAATATTCTCTTAGGGTTAGCGAACATGTGTTAACAGTTAATAAAGAAATCGCTTCGTGCTACAATTTCACAATGTTTTAATTGTTTTTTGTCTGTAGCTCGTAAGAGAACCTGACGAAATTATCAGCACGTGAAAGATGATTAAAACACGAGTCGGAAAAATTATTTTTGTCCAGCTAGAGTCGGAAAATATTCACGGCGAATCGGGAAAGCAGTGACATGCAAATTAATATCAGCGCGAAGAGGAATGTGAGGAAAATATTGTTTCGCGCTGGTTTGAGGGATCCTTTAATGTCGCGCGACTTTTGGAAAATGGAGGAGGTGAAGAAGACCAAAATTACGAGAAGACAGGACACGAAGGAACGATAAAAATGATCGATAAAGACGTACCGTCGTGTCCTGCGGCCGCCGCGGATCCGGCGTTTAGGAATTTATATTAAAATATGTAAATTTATCGGTGCGGGCATATTTGAAAACAGATAAATTATGCTGGCCATGTATCGCGTTCCCGTGGTAAAATATATCGGCGTCGGGATGCGCGGCGCGGAGGGTGCCAGCGGAACCGGAGTTCCTCGCATAACGGCACGTTCTGTCGCCCGGCAGAAATACAATTTATGACGATCATTGTGTAACAATCATAAATTATTTTGTTATTTACAGGACCGTCCAAGCGCTGATTTTCGTTTTTCTTCTCCTCTATCTAACTACCCATTCTTCCGCTTCGATTCACCGCGATAATTAATCGGTTTCACCTGGTCGAATGCAAGAACCATTGTTAACGCTTATCAGACCCTGGGCAGCTTAAACAGAATTAGTCATTTGGTACTTATTTATTTATATACAATCAAATTATCATGTATCGCGAGTGATAAGTGTGTGGAAAATTGGCCTAAACTGTGTATAGGGTAGATGTACGACGTACTACCACTTTTAAGGTTATCGTGTAACTTTATTTAACTATTTTAGAAATTACTGTGGAGCTGTAGAGAGGGGATAGGACAGGAAAAAGGAAGAGTGTTGCTTTTCGTCCTGGGCCTGCTAGTGGACTCATCAGTAAGGCTACCTAGCAGGCCCTGCGTTAGATACTGGGATATTGGAAGGTAGGTTAACCCATTGCCCTACAATAACGAGTTATACTCGTTCTATGAATTGTGACACAGGTTAAAGTAAAATGCCTATTACTGAGGATAAAATTTAGTTTGAACGGTAATTTTAATGTTGTATTATAAGATTGGATGTTATTCAAGAAAATTTGTGTACAATATTCGAACGATTCATATGTGATATGGTACAAAAATAGTAGTCAACTAATGGTAGCCTAAGTAGGTAATAAAATAATAGTAGAGCAAGGGGTTAAAGGCGGTATATATATGGACGAGGTAGTTGGAGCGAGTGCTTTCGAAAAAGTTCTATTTCGTGTGTCCCTCTAGAGGTGGGTGCAGGAGAGTCGCCACATTACTTAACCCAAAAATCGTTTTAGTTTGGAACGTAATATTGTTCAACGTCTCTTTCATTTATGAACATTTTTCTATGCGTTAAATGTAACGAATTAATTACTGATTAATTGAAAACGTACAGCAAAGACTATGTCCATATTGCTGTCACCTGAACAGTTGTCATTTAAATAGAAACAATTCTTACATATACTATCACGTCAGTTTGTGTCACAGATATAAGATGTATAGTATCTCGTTTACTGAATTATGACAAATCCCATACTTTATAGTTACATCGGTTACGTTTTAATGTTCAACAGCACGTTTACCTCCTAATATTTATTTTGAAAGATAATTGCCGGTATTTGTTACGTATTACTTATACAAAGTTATGGTGTGGAGCTGTAGAGGGGGGGTAGGATAGGAAAAAGGAAGGGTGTTGCGTTTCGTCCTGGGCCTGCTAGTGGACTCATCAGTAAGGCTACCTAGCAGGCCCTGCCTTAGACGTTGGGATATTGAAAGGAAGGTTAAAGGCGGTATATATGTGAACGAGGTAGTTGGAGCGAGTGCTTTCGAGAAAGTCCTATTTTGTATGTCCCTCTAGTGGTAGGTGCAGGAGAGCCGCCACAATGGTATAAGGTTTTATACCGTTATACGCTTTTGGACGACTTTTTCCTAAGACTGATAAAGCCTCTAAGGAAACCTCTAAAAAAAAGTAAGATACCATAAGGGGCGTTTATCATTTAACTTTCTTCGAAATGAAACAACCGTAAAGAGATAAGCTTCAATTTTGCATTATTTCTCATTTTCGGAGTATCGCGTATCCGTCTTGTCCCAGCATTCTAGACAGATAAGACAAACATCGATAATTAACTGGCTAGCAGTGAAGTGCGTTGCGCTGGCGACGAGAAAAGGGGAAACGCGTTATCGCGTTACGGAGGAGTTACTTTTTATACAATAAATGGAAGCTCAGAGGGGACGCTTAATTTACGGAAACCGAATAAACGCGACGCTTTCAGTGACAGGTAAGCTCGCGGCGCGGTCGAGATTCGTATCAACCGATTTATGAAACGGTACAAGGATTTTTCCGTAACCTTGCAATCCTTTTAATTCTTGATAAATGTTAAAAGCTTTTAAACCTGGCGTTTCTTATTTACCCGGAAGCGTCCTTAATTACTCGACGTTTTTGTAAACGTCTACCTGAATGTTTTAAATTCCGGAAAGAGACTCCGTGACTTTTGCTTATCCTCAAGTCCGACCCGTTTTTAATTTTCGGATCGCGAAACTATAAATTATTAGGCCAGCAGAGTTTTTCGCCGCGTCTTCGCGTTAGCATTGTATATTAGTAAATTATCTTATTTCTAGGGTGAAACAACCCTTTATTTAGATTCCATTTCTTTAATTTTCGAAGGCTCAAAATCAAGCCTTCCTTTAATCTTTACATTTTCTTGCTTTAAAAATGAATCTCAGGAATGGAGAACCTAAACGGGTCTGCAAATTCTTCTTGATAAACCTCGTTATTGTATTCCGTTTATTTATCATTTGTGCGATCAATCATTTAGTATATTCTTCGGAATAAAGATTCATTATTGCCGACTTCTGTGGGTTCTTTCAGATTCCAGGAATTTTTCCAATTTATAGAGGATGCGGTCCAAATATGAGTTAGGGTCTAAATATATGTTACTTAAAGTTATTACAGTTAACATGTTATAGATATAGATTGATATGCAAACGATTAGGTATCTTTAACAGGTTAAGCAATAAACGTTAAGATAAAAGTCCATATTTGTCCACTTTTTAACTACTTAGCCCATATAGTTCACATAACCCATATTTGGACCACGTCCTCTATAAATTGTAAAAAATTGCTAGAATCTGAAAGATTACACAGAAGTCAGGCAATAATGAATATTCACGATATTAAGAATATTCCCTATCTCTTAATCGTAATATTCCTCAAAAAGTGACGTTACCGCGAGACGAACGAATTTATTACTCAACCTAACATTCTCTGCTCCAACGCGGCAGCAAATTACCGCAAACCGCTCATCTGCATTTGTCCTTACAGCCTCTCGCGTCTCTAGTTTCGCCGCTTAATATTATGTTACTACTGCCGATTGAACGGAACGCCTGGCAGACAGTTGCTCGTCAAGGAGGCTCTTTAACTGCACGTTAACTAGATTCGTTGCTTAATAACTCCGATATACCGGTAAACTCTAAATACTGCGCATTATCAAACTCTAAACTCGAGCTCTCGGCAAACTCTGCGTCGCCGCTCGCTTTGAACACTAGACTGCCTGAAATGGCCACTGACAATTGACCCTCAACCTCGAGTACTCTCGTGCAACTCATGCTTCGCTGTGTAATACTTTGACATATATATATATATATACACACACTTGCATAGTTCGTTTTTATTCAGCAGAACTGAACGATAACTGCTTTATCGTTGCACAGCTACTAGCCGGTAAACGTTCAAATTTCTCCACTTCAAAGCGGAAACTTGCTTACACAATAAAACGCGCCGCGTGTGTATCGCGGCGAATGCACGCCGTGTCGCGTCGCCGGTTTTTCGTGACCGGAACTCGTCGCTGGTTGCACTCGACTTTAGAAATCGCGACATCGACGAACGCCGCGACGCCGCTGAAAGTTTCGGCGAACTGAAATTAATTGCGTGTTCGCTTAAACACGCTTGCCTCGGATTCATTGTGCCTCGGCGCGCGGTTCTCTATTACCGGGTGCCGGAAGTTGCCGCAGATTCCGCGAATTCCTCAATTTGCAAGAGCCAGTCGCGCTCGTCCGGAGACAAACATTCCGATTTAAGTTCCTTAAATGCGTTCGTAACTGTTTCTGACAGCTGACGCGCTCGCCTTCCCTCTATGCTAACTGTTGTTTGACCGCGTTTCACCGCCCAGTTCCCGCATTCGAATAAGTCTCGGAAACGGGATTCCAAGCAAGCCCGGCTGAAACTCCCCGGGCAATTAACGCGCTGCGAGTTTAACGTTTCGTAAAATTCTTACCGTGACGGAGCGTTCGCGCGGGCGCCGCGCGGATTCTAGGATAAATTCGCGAAATAAATCGCGTTAAAACGCGGGCACGCGTATATTTCTCTCCCTCCCGACGATTTGTGTGTCCAATTTTTTTCAGCTCTTTTTTTTTTGCCGAAGTTTGCTGTGTCACCGGTGTTGATATTGGGTGTATTTTGTTAGCGATCGATATCCTTTCCTGTATAACGGATCGACCATTACAGGCTGACTCCATTTCATTCGACATCGCGGTCCGGGATTCACGGCAGCGAACCGTTTTTGTAACACAAATCGACCTGATGGATGTTTTAAGGTTCGCCGGACAAGTAGCTAATTTCATTTGCAGCAATTTTTTTCAACGGAATAAAGCCGAGTCGAGCAACTTTTTTTGAATGTTCAACGGAAAATGGATGAATGGGCAACTTTTTTTATTTTAGAGTTTCCCAACCATTTTTCAGTCGGGATAGACTTTTATAATAATTAAATCGCGTGCGACCCCTTCCTCCAAATCCCCACTTATAAAATATATATAGGGGATAATAATCGTGAGGGTATTTGTAACATGAAATTAGTAACTATTTATTAAATACAAAATGACTAACACTAAACACTACGCTATTATCTCTCGCAACGACTGCTCACGACCAAAGACTCTTTCCTCGACTAAACCTCACGCGTCGCATTCATCCTTTAAGGCCCTTACACACGCATTCATGCACTCTCACACGTCGCGGGGACGACCACCCGCACTTTCACTCAAATATGGAAAAACACACGTAGGCACGTAGGCCCTTCTTGCACAGTCCCAAACGTTTCACTCCGCGCATCGTTCACTGGCGCCAGGCATACTTCATACATTCACACGCGCACTCGCCATCCCACATATAGGATAAAATAAATTTAGTAAGGTAAAGAAAACACATTGAAAATAGAGAAAATATGTATTTCTATCTCTCGGTAATAAGAAATCGGTGTTATATCTTTGTAGAGTAAAGTAATGTAACTAAAATCAGCCACCAAAGTTTTCGTACTGTTATGCCGTGAGGAGAAGGAGGATCTCTCGAGACTCCATAGTCTTCTCCGCTGGACGATTAGAGTTGAAGAGAAATAAGCCACGAACGGAAGTGCACAAGAAAACTTTATTGAGATTTCGGATCTCGTCGAAGCACTACTGACGAATGAGCCCCGAGCGCAGCGAGGCATGCGTTTTTATAACTTTATCTTGAAAAAGGAGTCACCGGACTTTAGTCATTTAGGCCCGATGCGACTCGTAGGACGAAAAGGGCAAAATGCGTTCTACGATGACGCGGTCTATTGGATTAAATGACCCAAGCGATAGCCTAGCCGGTGACTCAGTCTTAATCTTAAAACTATATTTATTTGGTACATAACAGTACACTTATTCGTTGCAAAATATATTTAGGTACTGATTCTTTTTATCAGCCGAAATTAGACACGGTTTAAGGGGTGCATTCAGCAGAAAATCAAATACAAAAAATGTAGTTTCTTAGCATTTTTTGGGTTTAATCAACTTGTGTAAATATTAATTTTCCAACTTCCGTTTTTGAGTGAAAAGAAAATTATCGGATTGAAACATCCGTAAACGATTTTCTTCAATATCACGCGCTCCAACGGCGCAGTAAAAATTTTAGCTCGATAACTTTATCTCTGTTCGAGCTATATTTTAATTTTAATATTACTTAACAGTAGAACTACCGAGAATTAAGATGCAGTTATTGGTATTGACGAAATTAACGCGATAGAAAGCTGAAGAAATATATAATCTGATAGACATAAATCTTTATTAAAAGTATATTGCAAATTTGTAAAAATACATCTGTATGAATTTGTTCAAATTGTATGAGAAATTACTCGTAAGTTATTTTGGCCCCTTCGGTGGTTTCACCGTTAACTTCACTATCGCTGTACACATATGTATGCACAAAAAGACCCTTATCGTCTTTTCACGAGCCACAAAACAATTTTATATTGCAACTGAAGGTCACTTTCATTTGCTGGTACAAAAAAGGGGTATTTATTAGTATTCATTTGGATGGCTCCTCTATTATTTGGCATTTACGGTCACGTCGAGGCGGTATTTCCTCGTCGCGTTCAGCCCAATTTCTGCCGCGTTCCCCTTTGAAAATGGTGCCCGCGCAAAATGCAGCGCCATAGCAAATTGGATTAGCGTTACGTTACTACTCCACCGTGCCTCTCTCCGTTCCTCTCTACCCTTCGCGAACCTCGTTCCGTCGTCCTCGTGAACCGCATCGACGGAACGAGCCGTTGCATTCGGTGGCTTTGCTGCGGCGCACCGACCTCGTTCGCCACTCGCACGTCTAAGAATTTGTTGCAGTTGCAAGGACACGCCGCGCGATTTGCGGCCACCAGCTCTACCTCGTCGGCTCGGATTCGTGTGGGCATTACGATAGCGTGAAACGAAATTGAGGGACGAAGTTATGGAGGATGAACATAAGCTAAGGGTTGCTCAAAGCTTGTCCAGTTGGGGGTGAGTTTAAGTTTGGATTGCAATCAGACGAATCTCGAAAGTGGAGGATAAAGTGAAGAGGGGATTAAATATATTAGGATATTGTTCTGCTGATTTTGTTGTAGAATTGGAAAGTTACGTGCAAATATCTTGCATATGGGGTTAATCTTTAAATTCATTTATGGTAGCTCTTTGCATCCAGCTTTCTGCTTTGTTAGAGATTTATTTGATACTTGTTCGTTGGCGTCACTTCACTGATGATGTGTAGTACAACTGCATTGCGAGATTAACGATTATATTCGACTTGAAAGGATCAATAGTCGTAATGAGGGATGGATATTGTATTTTCTACTAATGTTATTACTGTAGAGAGGATAGGAAAAGGAAGGGTGTTGCGTTTCGTCCTAGGCCTGCTAGTGGATTCATCAGTAAAGCTACCTAGCAGACCCTGCCTTAGATGTTGGGATATTGGAAGGAAGGTTAAAGACGGTATATATATGGACGAGGTAGTTGGAGCGAGTGCTTTCGAAAAAGTCCTATTTCGTATGTCCCTCTAGTAGTAGGTGCAGGAGAGCCGCCACACTATCACACGAATATCATTCCCGGATTAGCTACACAGCTTCCTGTTCATATATAATGTTTTTAGAGTAGATCTTACCGATAACGTAGATAGAAAAGACGCAGAGCACGAGAAAGCTGATGATAGAAGTTGCGGGAAGGGGTTGTGGGTTGAGGCAGGGCGAGGAGGCTAGGAAAAGGTTCAGAGAAGGTTGACTTGAAGCCACAACGATAGGTTCGTTAGCGAAACAGTGGCAGTGCAAACATGCACACTTTAACCGGCAGCGTACGTGCGCCAATGCGGTGTCAGATTTGAAGCGGTTCGCGGTGTTAACTCGAACGTGCACGTGATGCGACCGAACGAAACGTGCGCTTTACCTTCGCCTCTGTCGAGGTGAAAAGGTCGATTCCTCTCGTGGCTCCTTCTGTTAACCTGCAACGGGATGAACTACAATTCTGAAATCTAAAGTTGTTTTAACCCTTTCACTGCGGCGCGATATTAGAGAAATCGGTATCCCTACGGTGAATTGGTGTAATTAAATAATGCACGCGTAATTTACATCTACGAAATAGTTAAGGTGAAGTGTGAAATAGTAAAACGTTACGTTCAAATATTGTTATGTAAGGGTAAGTTAGGCAATTAATTTATGTTGCATTATGTAAAATCTGCTGGACGTATATATACGCCTTTCGCAGTCAAAAAGTTAATAACACGGATGAATCGAACCTTTTCCTTTGTTTCACGAATATTCTTCAGAGAATGAAAAAAAAGACACGAACAAATCAGATAGAAAAGTGTCTTAACCCTTCTTCGGACTTCTAAGTTTAGTTCGCAGTTTCTTTCTTTCTTTAATTTTATTGTCACGCTAATAAATGTAAACTAAATGCGTAACAGTGTTGAAAATTTGGTGAGACGATACAGTATTAAATCAATTTTGAAATAATTATATCAACCCCCATCGAAACGTATTGCATTTGAATCAGTGCTTCCCTCGTAATCCGAAGAAGAGGTTAATTTATCGTTCGAGAAAATCCCCTAACACAACAATGCACTCTACAAAGTTTTAACTTGAAGTATCAAAATCTTTTTGCCATTTGTTTGATTGCATTTCCGAATATACGAATTCGCCTAAAAATCCGCGATCTACAAACAAGAGACTCCCAAAATAGAAAACGCAAGTTAAACCCCACAGCGATATCCCAATTTCTAAGTGTAGCAGATGCTTCCATATTTCCCGTAAAGATTGCTGCCTTTGGGGTAGGGCAAACTGCAAATTGCAGTGCACAGATAGCGTTCGGAGAATAAATAGAATACGTCGTGAATAAATTGCCCGCGGCTGGCTAACGCAACCCTTTTTTTCCTTATCCCCTTCTTTTTAATCGTGTCTCCACGACGCCTCGAAGGCGCACGTTGCACGACCTTATACTGCATACGATACAGCCTTAAATGTAACACGCGCGTGCAGAGGATAGTGGCGCAGCTGCAGGTAGGCAGACCGCGTATTCTGTTCACCGACCGGCTTAGGTAATACAGTTTAAACCAACCGCGTTATCTTACCGCCCCCGGAATCACCTCCTTGAATCTTCCACCGACGTTTTCCCCTGCTACGTGCACCCTCAGTCCTCTCCCTTAAGCTTAATCCGCAGTTGCGAAACTGCGAACCGACCAACTTGCACAATAGTTTCCTCCGTGTGGATTGGTCACGAATTTAATCGGGTCTGTGACTCGTGCCTTTCGAAATTCAGTTAACGATGGGTAGAAAAATTTATTGGATCTTTAGACATCGATCGTAGATCGAGATTAAGGCGTTGAGTGACTTATGAGCGTAAGGGAATTGCACGGAAATCAATCCTTTCACCTTAAAATTTAACACCGGATTTTATGGAAGCGCAGATCAATTAAATGGATCTCGAATATTATTCATAATGTTAGAAAAGTTAAAGATAATATTTGTTAGCAATTCACAGTGGCTCACGGTAAAACTTGGACACTTATATTTTCATGCTTTAAGAAACGATTGATAAGTGTTTGAATTTTCAAGCATTTGAATTCTCAAGCGTTCGAATGTCCAAGATTCTGAATTTTCAAGCGTCAAATTATTCTCGAAACGATTAAATTCGGAGTTCTTCCTTTTGCAACGCTTCGTCCCTCCAATTGTTAGTAGGTTAATCAGAGCTATTTAATAAAACACTGATATTTGATATGAAGCTCGTTGTGTGCTCAATGTATTTCCAAAATATTTTCATTATAACATTTCAATATATTCCTGCTGCACAATATTATTACACTACAAATATACATAAAATTGTTATTCCACCATCCCGTGTTTACGTACCGCGCGCAAAATTGCCAAACGCGGTTTTTCGTGAAAAATAAATTGTTAAAAAATAAAAATTGTAAAAAATAGGTAATAATTCGTGTTAATGAACACCATAGGGATTGATCGTGTAAAACGCGTATCGTTGCTCCGATTTCCTCTCGAGTGATGCTCTAGAGCGAGCTTCTTCTCCGCCAATTCTATCGATAAATTCGACGCGCTACGATCAACGTCGAAAATTTCCCCGGGTTTCTCCGGGGTTATCTTGGCTGCCACGTTCGAGCGAACCGAGAAGTTCAAGGGGCGTGGAGCTACGGGTGGGGCGAATCTAACCCGCGAGAAAGATAAGCGTTATTTATCTTGCATTTGCAAGGAAAAACTTTCACGGACGGTTATCCTTCTTTTTGACGAACGGGCTGCAAGGAGCAGACGGCGAAATCCTCTCCAGGTGCGAGCCGTGACTGTTATTAAAAAGAAACGTTTATCTACCATTTATCAGCTGTCGCGGTAACATTTGCCTTCCAGAGATCCAATTCTTGATCCCGCCCCTGGAAATTCACCTTAATGACCCCGTCCTTACGGCGCGTCCTCGGACGAATTTTGATTTCGCAAAGGGGAATTCGTCTCAGTGCCAAGCGCCGCGCCTTTTCCGATAAATTGCATGAATTCTGGCTACGTTTTTGCTTCGTCTATCGAATACTTGCTTAACCCCTTAGCTGGTATAATGATTTTCGCAAATGTGCGAATATACGACGCTTCCGGAATATTATTCTTCGTCTGATACTTATACAGATTTTAAATACTTCATATTGTGTCATATATATATTATATAGAATATCTATATATAGAATATCTATCTATCTATATATATATATCGATAGGATATGTAGAATATATCGAAGAAGAACAGCAGGGTTAAAACAGCGTAACACAGCTAACCGGTTAAAGAATACAGAATACTGCAACATCTCGCGTCGCGTCGCGTCGCGTCGATTACGCCAGGTGCCTAATATCCATCGCGTGTCGAAGCAGCGAAGCTTTAGTGGAATTCTTAGACGACAGCTATTTGGGAGAATTACTTTTCAATGATTCATGAGCGCCGAAACGTGAGAAATGCCCGCCGCCGTTCTTATCCGCACCGCTCCACGCGTTTCCTTTTCCTTTCGCCTCCCTCGCCCGCGACTTCTGCAACTTTTTCTCCCGAAACGATCTTCTCGCGTTACCCTCGATTTACAGCGGGAATCACGATTCTTGTCGCCTACCAGCTTGGCATTAGTCCACGATCCTCTAGCCCTCTCGCGGCACGCCAATTCAACGGTGGTTGCAGGCTTATTATTTATTTTCGCCGCGTTTACGGACAGCTCTTTTTCGAGCTTCGAGCCCGAGCTCCATGGTTTTATGACCTCTCTGTAATGGGATTATCGGATAATCCGCTAAGCTGTTTGGACGTTCCGTCCTTTGGAATATTTCAGCCTTCAGAGACGAGGGTCCGTGCGTCTCGTTTCGTTCGCTCCCCCCCTCCGCCTTCTCCAACTTTATCCGCCGCCCTTCGTTGCTCTTCTCGTTTTTCGGCGGGACTGTTTGTCCTGCGTATACACGGATTTATGTACACGCGCGCGGCTCGACTGGAAGAGGCAACGGAGTACTGCGCTGTTTACGGCTAAGGGACAAATATAGGAGCATTGAGACGTTTCAAAGTCGAACCGATAGACACGGAGATAGAGTAAAAGATCCCTTAGACCGACGCGAAACATTCGCAACGATAGCGAATAAAGAACAGACATGCGAATTGATATTGGTGCGAAATCCAGCAATGCCTTTGGTCCAGTTTCATTAACACTAAAATTACCGAACCATTCAAAATGACTGGTTACAAATTTGCCGCAAAAATGATACAAACTTGCAACGGTGCATTTGTTAGAATATGTATTCCGTGATTTTCTATACAAAATATTAATGAAGATTTATCGTGCTTCAATCGCACGCGCTCTGCAAATGTCTATTATGTCTATTTCTTTGGTAGAAATAAGTATACTTTAAACGTCGGTAGTTCTAGCGTTATCACGTTGACTACCACGATGATTTTACTTGTTTCAACAGGGTGTAAAAAATGTAGTTATATATATAGGGTTAACAAATGTAGTTATTTAATTTTTCTACGATACTTCTGATAGTACATATTGCTGTTGTAACCTGAAAATCAGTGAAAATTCTACAAATGTTATTGTTTATTCGAGTTGAATGCTTTAATTAATAACGACGTCGCTGCTAATAACATTCAACGTGTTAAAAATCATCTTTTCTACGCACCCAGAGATTTGTACGAAAGATCAAAGTCTCCGAGTCAAAACCGGTAAGCGGTTACGGTATGAAAGTCGATGAGTGTAAATATTGTGGTTCGTAGCAGCGTTACGCGTAACGTATGAATGCCAATCAGATATGTATAAGGACGCGAGCGACGAGTGGGTGAGACCTCTTGAGGTAAACTGAACGAGTGAGATTCGTCTACTAAGGTTAAAATATGTTCAGTACGTAAACGCGAACGCGAGAGTAAAGACGTGCGTTGTGTGTGCAACAGTAGTGTAGACGCGATAGCTTATATAGCGCGACTGTTAATTAACTGTGTCAACTCTTTAGCGTATATTTGTTTCTTTATGTGGCTATGTGTCGTCCAGGGTGCCATCTTTCCAACTGCGCACAGTAAGTCAGATTAGAACGTTTAATCCTTTAACTGCGACGTGATAACGTTTCATTTTTCCTATTCCTTTTTCCCCGGCAAACTTAATGATTACAAAGATATCGCATGTTATCCGACTTGTACAAAATTACGTTCCGTCTGTAAATTAATTTGACGCGTTTATGTTTTGAATCTCGAAGATTTTGTTGACTTAACCTATGACTAAACAATCGAAATATTCGGAGCTTCAATACGGAACATTGTTAGCATAGATTTTTATTTTGAAAATATGAACCGATAATGAAATGTCTTCGCAAAAACGGAAAGAATTGCTAAAGGAAACTATAAAAATGGGTACTTGGGTATCTGCTTGCTCACACAAAGGTTAAAATTGTCCCTCTTTTATTGAAGTAGCATTTCTAAGTCGCGTACGATAGATATTGAACAACGGAAATTACTTTGAACACCAAAATTGCACCCGATCTTCCACAAACACCCAGCGAATTTAGTGAAAAGTCCCCGAATTAATTTCTGCGCCTAATGTACGTATAATAAAAATTACAAAAACCCACGCGCGCTGGTTCGTGTTTGAAAACGCGATACTTACGAGCCGCTCGCTGCAGGGGGTGGCTTATCGGCGTCGAGTATCCGTAAATCATCGTTCGGCGAAGTGTGTCGGTGCGTCGATCGCGCGGGAAATCGAGCCGGGATAGAAATCTGCGCGCGTAAATAACCGATCTCGATTTCGGGATCGTGGAAACGCTAACAATTGGCCGCGCTGGTTGCGGGAACGCGTCACGCATGGGTGGCGGTCGAGCGGCGCTCGCCGACTCGCGCGACTCGTATTTACAAGCAACATAAATAAATGGAAATTGCTAACCGTTGTAATGCTCGGGGAAGCTCGCGTTCCCCGTTCGCCCTGACCCCGTCGCTTTAATTATACTTCGCCAAACTATGCGCGGTCCGAGAGACAAAGAGGGGTTGGGCCGATGGAAAGAGAAGGTCGAAGCGTGTGTGCGAGCGTTGCAGAACGAGGCCGAGCAAAACTGTCGACGTATCGGTCGTCGAATCGACGGGAAATACTCGATAAATTGCCCTCGGGAAAGTATTACTTCAAAATAAATGTTACTGGCTAATATCGGCCGGCAACGGGACACAACGTGGCCCCTGGTAAAATTGAAAAGATATTACGCTTGTGCACGCTTTTACAGCGACGCTTCAAATTGAAACGTCATGTTTTACTATCGCCAGTCTGCAGCAGTAATAAATATTCCGTATGAGCGTCGCACGCGCTCCCTCCGCCCACGCCGTCACTTTCTCTCTCGCTCCAGTGTTCATGCAAGCCGCGTGTTCGCCGGTTTTTTTTTTTTTTACGACAAATCCATGAATGTTTAATCGGCTTACCGATCGCGATCGACGAACCTCTCTGCGAACTGTGTTCGTGTCGCCTCGACTTCCGTCGAGGTGCAGTCGCTATTTTTTTTTTTTTGTTATTTATCCGCCGTCGCGCAGTATCGCGAAGGGTTGCGTGCATCCGTCGGGAAGCTTCCTGGAATTGGTTAGCGCTGTATTTATTTATGTAGCGTTTGCCGAGAAATTTTTGTTACATCGGGTTTCGAGTTTTCCTCTCCGTTACGAAGTTCCTTTTAACAATTTGAACGGCAAGCGTATTTCGTGCGCTTTTCACGCGGTTCCTCGGGCGATTGGCGTATTCAACGTGTTTTAAACCAAGTGAATCAATATGAATTTAGTGGCATATTTCGATGGATTTTTTGCGACCTTTGGGAAAATTCGTAAAATAACTGTGGCGGCGTGAAGTTGCTTCTGAGAGTATTACTGTGATTTGCAGCGGTTTTGTTTAAAATGGAGTATACGTATACTCGTTGTATTGAAAAAGGGAGGTTTTATTTTTATTCAGCATAATTAAAAGTGGAAGTTCGATCATTGTACGAAAACGTCGTTCGTTGCGTTTTGACAATGCGTGATGGGGAATGGTGATGATTAGACCGCGGATTTTTGTACAAATTCATTTCTGTATGAAATGTACAGATATGTACATACATATCTTTATTAATTTCTGCTTTTACAAGCTATGAAATGGAAAATCGGTTTTGTAAATATTTTTCTCCTCCATTAGAGTCAATTTCTTATCTTTACCATTTTGCAAACTATATCATTGAACTTATTCTATTTTTCGTCGTAATAACTCAAAAGTGTAAAATGACGGATTCATATCTTCGAAACTTTACGTTCATATCATTAAAATCTCGCACGTAGTTACGAGGTTTCCAACTTCACGACTTAATTAGTTGGTAATTACAGCACGATGAAATAACAGATAGATGAATAACAACAACATGGTGCAATTATAATTTACAGACATGTAAATCGAGTATCAAATAATATCTTAGTAAAACCAATAAACATATATCGACCAAAAACTAAGCATATTAAATTATTCTCTAACGCTTTTGGTAAAATACAAATACCGGCGAACCCTTCGAATATTCTCCCAATCTCTCGAAAATCCGCAGCGGGGTAAAAATTGATATCCGAATCAGCAGTGTGTAATGCACGCGTCATTCATCGCGAATTACCGAATTGTAATGCCATCGAGTACCTGCGATCTTAATGGCCCCTCAATCGGTGCCATAATCACGGCATAAAGTGACGTTTTCGTTTATCGACACTTAGAACGAGCAGCGGGGCGGCAAATATGTGCTCATTACGAGGGCAAACGTTTCGCGACCGGTGAGTCGGTCGTTCGCAATTCAGAATCGGTCCGCAGGTAGTTGAATGACAACGAAATAACGTAGTTAACGACATCATCTGACAGGCTCTATCGGGTGCACTTAACAGAGCCACTCCGTGTCGTCGGGATCATTGTTACGGGGAGCGTCTGCCCTCGTAACGACATCAGTCGTGACTTAAATGATATCGTGCAGTCGCGTCAGCTTCTGCATTGCGCCGTGTATACGTATGTGTGCAGGGGTGCCGTTATCGTCGTCATTACGGCCATTATCGTGGGAACGACGCGAATCCACCCCCCGCGCGTTCGTCCGCCATCAAGCTTCGTTTCGTCGACGAAAATCGCGTTATGTCGCGCGCTTTATTAGCCAATCGCGATATTATCCGCGTCTAGACGAACTCTGTAGCACGTGATCGATGCTATCGCCTTTTATCGGTCACTGAGTCAACTCGGGTGAACTCGGAGGTCCTTAATATATCAGGTAATCGAGAAAGTTCGCGTCGTTTTAATCTATAGAAATCAATAAAGTCAGGTGGATCTTTATTCGGTTTTCATACAGAGAGTATATAAAACTCCGGTTCTCTAGTTTACCTCTTCAAACCTTTGCTTTCGTACATTTCACGCTTTGACTATATAAAACACGAGAGTAATTAATTTATTCATCGGGAAACTTTTACCTATTGAAAATTGTCGGGCGTAAACCACCTTTCTTTTAAAATATACCGCGCATAGTACAGGCGTGTGGGTTGTGAAAAATGACTGCTTTCAAAACTGGGTCACGGGTTCAAGAAGTTTCGAAACCATCGGTATAGAGAATGAAAAGCAGATTTATAGACTACCAGTTCGATAATGCTTGTCGATAAAAAGTTTATTAATCGGCTGCCGGTAGATAATATGTTAAAAAAAGAAGCTTACCTCTTTGTGACCTTTAAGGCAGTAATCATTGCAAGATTGAAATATATAGATACTACAAGTAGAGGGGACTAAATTGTATGTTTAGGTTTTGTTTTTGTTCGACCTCTAGATTAATGATTAGTGTTATGTTTATGTATTACATACTATGTTTCATATTTCATATTTTAAGGTCAAGTTTATATTACGTTCATGGTTAGGTGGCGATAAAAGTTATTATAAAGTACAAATTTAAATTATTTGAGCCATATTATATAGTTCGGCCTTGTAAGAAGTTAGGATTAAGATTCGGTGTAACTGAAAGTCATTTAAAACCGAAAGGTATGAAAAAGGAATTAAAACAAATAAAAAATTATTGCAAGATTGTGTATATTCGGGGTGCAGAGTCTTAAAGCATCGGCAAGTAGTGAAATCGTGTCAGGTTTGAGGGATGCTTTTAAATAACTTCATTACTAAGTAAAGCTTCTTCAAACTGGAAAGTGTCTGAAAGAGTGGCATTTGAAAGTCAGCGACAGGTTTGCGAAATAGCAGGTAGCCACCTTTGCCGCGAAACTGTGTCACGATTTTAGTGAATCGTTTTAAATAGCAGCTGCCACCTTTTATAACTTTTATAACGAGTCCTGCCAGCCACGACTGCGCGAGCTTTATTTCTACGCGGCCTTCCATTCACGTTTACTTTTACCAAACAACGTGTGTCGTTTTCAGCAACCCTGTAATAATATATTCAACCTTGTCGTCGCCTTTCTTACACAGGTTTGCACTTGCAACGCGATTCGCTTTAATTGACGCTCCAGATGTACAGAGGCTAGAGACGCATTGGTAAAATCGAGCTCCGTTACATTGACTGCGACAATGTCATGTTATTCGCTTGAAGTATGCCTTATCGAAAAGATCAGACACCTATCAAAAGCCACTTGAACGCGCGCCAAACGAGTCTTCGAGCCTTCATACTTGATACGTGCCCTCTATAGCAATTTCTATGAAAACGCGTCGCGACGAACCTCAAAGGGCGCGTCAAGATCGCGTCGTCAATGCAGACGGAACATTTCTCTGCTCCTCTGGAACACATGACTATTGTGAGGCCCTCGATTCATGGGTTTCCGCGACGTCTCACGTTAATCACGTGCAGGAGTTCGCTCCTTTTCACATTTAGCTATATATATATATTTTCTCCACATGCGTGGCTGTTACAAGAGTGACCGACGTTATTATATCAGCAATATTATTCTCCGATGTTTACTGCAATTGCAAACGACCAGACTTGGATAGAAAAAACCCTGCGACGCATTATAAATTGAAGGGACTCTGTTCTCTTCTCGGTCCCCGTTTTCTCTTCTTCTCCGGCCTCTTTAACCCTTTCCTCACCGGTTACGCGTCTGCAAGCTTTTTCTGTACGACGGATTCTTTCGCAAGCAGCAAGTAGAGTGAAATATTTGTATTTGAGAGGCAGCCTAACCTTAGTCTGTTTTTGTCGAAATTGTACTACGTACACCATCTTATCGAATATATTAGAATGTACATACATTGCATAATGGATAAAGATTTAGTTGTATGTACTATTTCAAATGCAATTTATTAGAATGCGGATTTTTATGTCGGTTCATAGTTTTAAAATTAAAAATGAAGAAGGGGAACACAAATTAGGAGTTGTTTAACCGCCTAAATGTTGTAACTTCTTCTATGCTTCGTATATTTTGTATAGTTCTGTGTATCTTGTCTATTTTGCACTTTTCTGTGCATTTAAATTTCCTGAAAAATTGGCCTGCGGGAATAAATCAATATTAACCCTTTCCGGACGGGTGGCGACAAATAGCCACACTATTTTTGAAACTATCAACGCGTGTCAATATTTAAGCCCAGGATTTAAACTAATTCCATTAACAAATACTTGGCTTGGTAATTAGGGAAAAGTTTCTTCTCGTTTATGTAACATAATTATTAATACCGAACCCCGAAACAACTGTGTTTAAACGTTTCCGTCCGCAAAGAGTTAATGAACACTGAAAAGCTTAAGTTACATTAGGGATGCGACACTCATTATTTCTCCCTGCACTTCTCAATTTCTCTCACTACACCATTGCGTGAATATCGTCCAAAGTTGGCACCAGTATCGAAAGGATTAAAGAAGAAACCTATACGATTCTTTACAAAGAAACGTAAATCGTGTCTCACAGAATTCCGCAGAAAGTCGTGCCTATTTCCCCTGTCCAACATCAATTCTCCACCTGTCCAAGTGACCCCGTGAACATTCTATCGTTACTTCGCGAAACATTAACCTCCTTGCATTGCCGTTTGCGCAACATCTCCGGCAATATAATACACGTAAAGCCCATTAATCAACATCGTTCGTACGAAGAATCCGTCATAGCTCGCGGTCCAGACGGAAAATTTTCCTGGAAGCCGGAAAAGCGAGCGACGGGACAAAAGCAGTGGGCTTTCCGTGTCGCGGGGTCGCAGATAAATTTCCGGCGGTCTTCTGCCAAGGTATTAACGGCGGGTTAGCCGTGGGTCGTCAGTCGTCGCGACCTGCCACCCGTTTAGGCTGCTCTCGAGCGCGTACCGGAAGTTTCTCGTATACACGAGCCGCTCGCTAGACGGAAGCAGATTCACAGAAGCTTTCGCGGTTTGCCTGCTGACTCTGCCGCACGTCTTATCCGCACGGCAATCCAAACTTTGCTAAGTCAATAGAGGCGGTCGTCCGTCCGGGATGAGAGGCTTCCTCGTCGTGCTCTTCGATTAGTTTCGTTTCAGAGTCCCGTTGCTCTCTCGGATTCCGAACTTTCGAGTCGTCACGGCCGAGTGGTTTGTCTTTCTTTGACTTCGCCCCCCTCCCCTCCCACAGCCGCGTTTCTTCTTCGTTTCTTTGACCTCTTCGGCTCTTCGGACGAAATAAAAGCTCCGAAGGTCCGCGGTTGTTATTAGTTCCTCGTACACGTGAGTCCACGCTTCGATGGTCCACTGGCTCAGCTTTGCGGAGGACGCTGGACGAGTAAGATAATGAGTTTTTCGTGGGCGGCCGATGGGACCTTGAGTGCTAGGGATGTTTGAGACTGTCTGGAGACAAATTGATGACAATTGGTTAACGCGTTTTGGGCAACGCAAATTATGTTCGAAAGAAAGTTCATAGCGCTATTTAATCCCGTTGTCATACGAATTTTTCAGAGACTGTATCATATAACGTTAGCTACTCGTTACTTTAATACCGTGTCAGATACAGGACATTGAAATATTTTGTGATTAATTTGGACTCGATCCCTTATCAGATTGCTGTTGAAACTAAACTTTATTAAAGACGCGGTGTGTTTTTATTTTACTTAAATTATAATATTCATCACGAGTGTAGCTCGTCATTACATGGCAACGGGTTAAGCAAAATTTAATGGAAAAATTTATATCAAACGCATTGGATGGGAAAAGTGTGCATAGGGTTTATTTCGAGAAAATCAATGCAAAATCTTTCTTTAAGACTTATTATTATTTAATGAAAAGTGATATTAATGTATGTTGAAGATACTAAATCTTTATTATTGTACTACTTTCATTAGATAATGCCTTAATGAATACTTTGAAATTGATATTTTAGCGTATGTGACCTTTTTCCATCCAATACCTAAATTGTATATAATTTTACTCTACTACGTATTTGCCACCTTGTTGCACTATTTTTATCTGTTTGGTAACTTAAAGTAACTTAACTTAAAGTTTGGTAACTTAACCACCCTTCCAGAAACTTGCATCTTTTAAAGCGATGAACTGGTTCACCTGGTTTTTGCAACCTACATAAAAATTCTCTTACGCTAATCATTGAATAACGCTACGAACTTTCTTTGCAACTCAATATTAATAATAGCAGCTTACAATTTTGCAAAGAAGCATATTTCAAACGTTTGTACGTTAAAAGGTTAATAGTATACCGCCAACAAGGCGCCAATCAGTTTGGTTTCCGAGAAATTTATCTGATAGAGCCGCTATCGGCGCAGAATTCCCTTTGCCGCTGAAAAGAAGTATCTCTCTATAATAGTAAAACACTCTTTATTTATACAACTCGCTGCAATTTACGTTCGCCGTTCGCAGCGTAGTTCAATAAAGAATTAAACGCGGGAGCTCACAAAGCGAAAGAAAACTACCGAATGGGCTAATCAAAGCCCGAGAATAATTAAACTAAGCAACACGACTGAAGGCTTGCAGAGGTACGGCGAAAGATCGTAGCAACGAAACAGGCTCCTCTTGCCGATTCAATTAACCAATAAACGCTCGCAGTTACGATTGAAACGCGCCAATAAAAATTTCACCGGTCCAGTGGCTTAATCAGGCCGTGGAGAAGAAGAGGAAAAGGGCCGGACGGAGGCAGATCGTAATTCCCGGACAGCAAATATTAACGAAGGTAAATGAATCGAGAGGAAACGAAGGAGAAGGTCTACGACCTCGGGGGAAAGGGGAAAAAAAGGGAATCGGCCGATCAATCGAATTATTCTCGTTGGAAAAAGGCGTAATTATATAAGAGTGGTCCGAGGGTAAATCGCCGGAGACAAAAGGGCCACCTTTTCCTTCGCTTTCTTTTCTCTCCGCGGCCGATGATTAAAGGCGTGTGCCTGACAGCGAGATGCGCGCGAAGAATAAAGGAATGATGCAGACTTTGGTCTCGTTGGAGAGAAGAGGTACGCCAGGGAAAGACCGTAGTCGAGGATCTTACGGGATTTCGCGTATTCGCTAGTCAACTGCAGCAGCACGGGGAACGTCGAAAACGTAATAAAGAAGGAGGAGATAAAGAGAAAAAAAGGAAAAAAAAGGGGAACGAGAAGAAGATAGGGGAAAGAAAAGAGGAGACGCGTGTACCGTCTCTTTCACGACATTTATCGCGTCGCGAAGAGCGGCTGGCGCGAGATAAATGTCCTCCAGTTGTTCGTCTTCTTTTATCCAGCCCGCTTCTCGCTCATTAACGGCCGACGCTCGGTTTAACGACCGCGCCGGGCATCCCCTTTCTCGCGTGCTTTTCACCACCGATGTTTGTCTTCCTGGCCAGTGTCCCCGCGACATCGAATTCTTAGGGTTCCTTTCCCCGTTGCCCGACTTCCGGGGATGCGGTGCATACTTGGTGTTGCGGTAATAGAAGAGTAATGCGGCAATTAAACTTCCCCTAGGGAAGCTGCTCAGCCGTTCGTCATCGGGCCAGCGTTTTTCTTGATTAATTCGAGATTAGGAAATCTTGCGGCCTCGATATCGTAGCGTACGCCTACGATTACTTTTATATAGGAAACTGTGTAAGTAGCGTACGCCTGCGACTACTTATATATAGGAAACTGTGTAAGAAAAGAATTCTGTAAAAAAAAGGTGAGCAGATATTGATTGGCAAGGAAAGTAAAGCTTGGCCTAATAGCTATACGAAATGTAATTTAAAGCATAGGACTGTATTCGCTAAAACAGTTTACTTAATAAGTATAGTATATCTTGGATTTAGTAGAGTACATGCATGCATTAGGTCGTTTATGAAAAATTCGTAAGGATATTTAAGAAATATTCAATAATAATATGTATACAATTACAATTTTATTGTATCATACTAATTCTGGTGACTCTTGGTCATCAATTTTGTTGCTCCATAATATTTTTCGAGTAGTTCTTTGTCAATCTTTGAAATGAATTTTCGCAAGTAGTTTTGTGTTTCTATTATGCGAAGACTATAATAAATGATAACGAGAATGTTTCAAATGTTTTCAAGTGCCACGTTTAAAACTTCGCGTTACCTTTTCGCAAACTCTAAGCCTTTTTGTAATTGTACTTGAGTAATCCACTTAATAAAAGAATTTCATAATTTTACGCAACGTACAGCAAACTAGAAAAATAATAATCGTCGTGTAGCAACGAATAAATGATATTAATAAAAACTTTATTTTAAAGCGTAATTTCAAAGTCGTATACAAAAGATACCGAGTGAAACGAGTGTAAAATGAGTACGCGTGTAAAAGTATAACAACGCGAAACCTTATAGCGCGTGTGTATTAAATTTGTATAAAGAACAAAAGTAGCTATTGTTGTTTCACGTTTGGATTAACTAGCATTGCTTCCGGAATTAACTACACTTGTAGGTTTTCCAATGTCTGATCGATCCGGACGGTATCGAGTACATGAAACTCGATGTTGAAGAGACTATACTCGTGGGAGTTGATACCAGCGTTTCCGAACTTCTATCGGTCGATACGGACGATTCCGGATCTATTGAATCCAATACAAACGATATCGAGTTCATAAGAACCTATGCAGTCGTTACTGGACTCGTGGGATTCAATGCAAACAATCCTTAAATCGCGTAGCGCGATATCAGATAAGTCTGGGACGCTTGGGCTTCGCGTAAGTAGTATAAAATACGTATGGGCCGACGTAAGATACTGCGCGTTCGCAGAGTCCAGCGTTAATTCTTTGCACTCTTATATCGATTCACACTCGACATTTTTAATACCAGATATAATAAAGGGTTACCCAAAATAGACTATAGGAACACCTGCCTTCACTTTTTTTCTTTCCCTTTCTGCTTTACCCTTTTCTAATCTGTCTTTTATTTCTATTATCTTCGTTCGTTCTAGTTTTCAATTCGTATTTTTTTCACCTCTAATTTACTAACAAACATGGCGTTTGACAGATATTGCCATTCAAGATCCTAAAGGTACTTTTGGATAGCCCTATATATAAGTAGTATTTTGCAATGCTTTGTGGCATAATGTATATTTTCAACGACAATGTAATTATATAATTACCAATTATCAGATCTAGTAATAATTTATGTCGCTTTTGTATCATGCGCTTATGAGATTGAAAAACGACGTTAATTATTACTAGACCTGATATATGAGTAACACTGTTTCCAAAATACAATGATATTGCTCTATAATTTTTAATTTTATTTATATACTTTAGTTTATATAGATTATAAAGCAAAAGATAAGTAGTGTAATGTATCATTTGTCAGCCCACAATAGTAATTGTGAATTACGTTGCTAGTTTAAATGTATAGCGTATTTTGCAGTATAAAATAAGCAAAGTTAACATAGTTCCAACGTTAGTATCAACATAAATCATATCAATAATATTGATTAACTGTCTTTTGAAATACATTTCAAATAAAATGTTTAAAGCAATAGATAGTTGTAGGGAAGAAAAATTGAAACAAATTTGGGAGTGCAAAGGGTTAATGCATTAACCCTTTGGCTACGAAAGATTAAAGATGCTAGATTATCTCTTTACTCTCCTAGCAAAAGTTAAAAACCAACAAGGCTAGTTTTTATTTTTAACCTTTAAAATATCCAAAAACTATTAAACCTGCCTAGGATGATGCTGCCTAAAATCGTAAAACTATCGAACCCTATGTGGATCGTAATACTATTTACAACGAGTTCATTCCATTATCATTAATCACTTCTACTTTTTCATCACACGCGAGCTTCCTGTTATCAATTATCACCGACGTCCTATGATATCGCGGTCATTCATTTTCGCGCATTGTCGTTTTTGCCGTGCGCGGCATCGTCAAAAGAAAATAAAACGGTCTCGTTAGTACGTCAAATGGTTTTTGCTGTAGCACGGTTAGCTTGCCTCGGGAACACGTTGCATGTTTAATCGCATATAATTAAGCGGCGTTTCGCGTTCTTTCACGCAACAGGCTGGCCGCGCGTGTGCAACAACGGCCCAATCTCATTACAATGCCAAAAATGGCTCGTATTTGGTATTCGGGCAAATGGCAATCAGTGCCGCTGGCGAATCAGTGGCCCGATTGAAAAGCGTCCGACGATTTAACCGTTAATTCGTCCAATTCGGCGGCTACCGGCGCCGATATCTATCATTACGGCGGGGGTGCATCGATAAAAATTACGTTTAATGGCCGGCACCGGGACAGGATTGACATCATTTGCCTCTATTCCGTTAATAGAGGATCACGCGTCGACGAATTCGATCGCTTTCGAGTACACTCGGCTTCGTTTCGACAACGAGGCTTCATTTTATCCCTCTCTAACCCTCTTTCTGTCAGCCCCTCTGTCGCGCCGCCCCGAAAAGAGAAAACAAACGCGAAAATTGCTTTCTCCTTGTGACGTTTGCGTTCGAAAACGTTGACGCGAGATGTCCTCCAACGGTTAAAGTGTCTGTACAGCGTCCACTTCACGCGTGGCTCAATGAAACGCGTTCGAATTTGTCGAGGGGATCGGGATTGGCGCTTTTAAGAAATTATAGAGTGGCTAGAAAAAGTAACTATTTTCTACACCGTACTATTTGTTTAGTGTTAACTGGATCCAATTGGATTAAGTTTTCTATCGTTTAACGGTACTCTTATGTGACTATAGAAATTCCACGTCATGAAGATGAAATGTGGAACCTGATTAACCCTTTCGCTACGAAGAACGTATATATACATATATTTTCTTTATAGTATAATACTGTTTTCATTGTCAATTCATGTAGCAATACTACACCATAATTAATCATATACAGCGTCCAAACATTTATATTTATATTATAATCACATTAATAAAAGCGATACTTATTTATGCTTAGAGTTCTCAATTTTAAGATACCGTAGCGAAAGGGTTAAAAAACTACTTGGAGATAATAAAAACCTTAGAGACTTTAAACGTAACGGCATTGAATTACTAACCTAATATAAATTAGGTAATATAAATTAAAATATTATCTAATATAAATAACGTTCGTGTTGTTGTTATTCGAATACACTTTCGTTATTCAATGTATGTAGATACATTTTTAAAGTGGACGTGCTGAAAGGGATGTAACAAGGGAAGCGAATTACGTACTTCTTTCCAAGAATTACCACCTAATTCCCCTTACACCATGCTGGAAGAATAGCCAATAAGAAAAGTTAGAAAGTAGCACGTTGGGGAGAAACAAGAGCTATGCATAGATTTACGTCGCGGCTGCTTCGCTTCGGTTCGCGTTACATCGTGAAGCTTTATGACCGTTTCGGTACTCCCGCAGCTTCGACCGCATCGATTTGTCGATAATGTGACCTGAGAGATCCCGTATTCTTCCGGGAATATAGAATTATTGCCCCAATTCCGCCACGACGACAGTTTTCCAAATCCAAAATCGCATTCGCGTGAGCAGATTTTTAATGAACGCGCAAAGCCGCGACAGTTTCTCGTGTAAATCTGATAATGTAATCTCCGCGAAGCAAGTAGAAAGCATGCAGCCGTAATGGAAAAATTGTACACGGGAGTAAAATGTTTCTCCGCCGAACGGCAGAAAAGCGTAAAGGTGAATTCTTGTGTTTAAAAGTGGTGAAAAAATAATCTAGGTAAAAGGTGTACACGCTCTACATATTTCCCTTCTATAAAATCGTAAATTCCACTTCAAGCTTACTTTACATTTCTCTCTGAAGTTTTCCTTCCAGCGTAACATAAACTTTATTGCTACCTGCTCACTCTCCAGACGTAGAATAATACACCAACTGTACAAAAGTTAAGGCATTACAGCGATGTTTCGTTTAACGTTTGCAACTTGAGACCGGTTGCAAGCTTTTACGGAATAGGGACACCATTTCTACACCCCGTAAATTTAGGGTTGACTTCGACAGCTACGACTCGTTAATGGAAACACGATGTGGTTATAGTTAGCGTACCAAATTTGTATTTCTTGTATTAACTATGTTTTTTTATTAACAATGTGACAGAACTTGAAAACATTTAGGGGGAGGGGAGATAAACTTTGAAAAGAGAAGGGTTTTCGAAAATTCTTTGTAACAATACTGTGGGACATTAAATGCCATAAAACTTTTAATTTAACTTCTTTTCCATATTATATATGGTTTGAAGATATTAACAATAATATGAATACTTATATTTTCTTTAAGGGTGTGTCTTCACCTCTACGATCGGTTCTTTTCTATAACAAAAAATTGATCCATTAATAAGATCACTCGAGCAACGTTTGTGCAAAGTTTCAGATCATTTTCAACTATCCATTTGCCGAACGTTCCTTGTTAGTATTTCAAACAGCCCACTATAGTGTAGCTACTATAATGTAGCCCACTATAAAATCCTGCTCGAACAAAAAGCGCAGCTGCGGCGTCACATATTTCAAAATATCTTAATCAATCGCGAGCCAAATCGAAAGCTACCCTAACCGTCGAGTCGGGGTGCAGTGTTGTAGCCGCGATGCGAAGGCAGAGTCACAAAGCAACGTTCAGCTTGAAAAGCGGAGGCAACAATGATTGCCGCGCACTCGAAAGTGACGCTCGTGGATGCTCGCGGAACGGGTGACCCTAACCGATCGCCTCCATTCCGGCAGACAATAGGGAGAACGTTTGGAATTCGAATTTGTCGCAAATGCTGGTTCCATTGCAGTCGGCGCAGCGTGCAGCGCTGGGCTAATACGGAAGGGGCCACGTTTTTCACGCCGGCTGGCGATTCTGCAAAGGCTCGCGATGTCACGGTCCCGCGATACTCGTTTCGTAAACCGTACGATCCGTAAGCCAGCCCAGCGTCAGCCCGTCTCGCGTGTCAGTCAGTGTTTTTTGTCCGTTTTCACGCGACAGCGAATGTATTTTTCGATTCTTCGCGGACCGTGGCACGCGACGAGCTTTGTGCATCACCGTGACTTCGTTAAAGCGAAACGATTTTACCGACCGGGACGAACACGTCGGCCTCGTCGGCACATTGTCGGACTTTTTCACCGGCTACAGCACCGCGATTCCACGTTCCTACGATTGCTCTGTGCTACGGGTAGTTTTTTGGCCGAACTACCGTCGAGTGATTGCGTTTGCTAGGAAATAATTTCAGTGTATCTGGATTAGTTCAAGTTCGAACAGTCGGCGGTAAAAGAGATAGAAGAGATTTTTTTGGGGGGGGGGGGATTTTGTTTGGCGAGAGAAAATGTCTCGATGTTTGAATTCGAGCACCCGATTCACGGTAAATACCTCGGGTATTAACCCCTTGCCGTATCATTCTTTTTCATTATCGATGCAATTTTACGTAAGTTATTCGTTAACTTTGTACTATATTGTATGCAAAGTATTCGAATGTTGTATGTAATTTTCAATTGGTGATTCCCGATCTTATGAATCGAAACTAAAGATCAAATTAATATTTAACTTTGTTGCAAGTAGAATCGCTTTTTATTTTATACGACTTTTGCAATTCGTTCAGGCAATACAATTTCTTTACTGATTCGCTGATTTTACTAAATCGATAATGATCGAAGGCAGCATTTACATAGCTACCGTATTTTCATCGCAAGTCCAGTTCTCAACCATACGAAAATAAAGAAAACGATACGTATGCTGCCTTGAATTACTATCGATTCAACAAAATTTCCAAATCGATCAAAAAATCGTATCTCTCGAACGAGTTGTCACAGTTTCATCCTAACGAAACGATCGAAAGCCTCGCAAAGATATTTCCACCTCTTTGTACCCCGTTCATCGCAACCAAGCAGCTTACTTTCCCCCCGTGTTTCGCACGATAATTACTCGACAACACCGTCGCGCGTCCGTGGAGCCATCATGCATAATGGTGAAAAGAAAAGATGGCCTTTTTTGCGGGTCTCGTTGAAAGCGAGCCGCGGAAAGCCTCTCTCCTGGGTATTTTTCTTCGGCGTTGAAGCCGTTTGCAAAACATGCTCCGCTAAGAGAAGAGGGTGGACGAACGCGGACAGAAGGACGATACTCGAGAGGAAAGGAGAGCGACGAAATAATTTATTCGAGAGTTCGCGTTCGACTCGGTCGCGAGGCGTTGTCGTAGCCGATCTTAAATGAAAATGATTTCCCCGGGGAAGAAAAACCCGGGAAGGGCTGTGTAACGATGCCACCGTCGAGGAAACGAAGGAAAAGGGGGTGACGTCTTAGGCTAACTCTCCCCCCTCCTCTCGCGCCGGTGAAAAGACAGCGGCATCCACTTCGCTCGTCTTCGTCCTCGAAAATACGAGCGGAATATAAATTCCTGCGAATTAATGTTATTCTTCTTGGCTGCGGTCGTGTTCGCCCTTCTGCAGCCTGGGACAGGGATTACGGGCCACTTCGGGCTGCTTTCGAATTCGTTTTCTTCGATCGACCGGCCCCCCCCCCCCCCCGTCTGTTTACGTCTGCGCATATATTTTCCCCGAGGAATCGGTTAACGACGATTCGGCAACCATTTCAGACACCGGCGAGTGCCGATATTTAAATTTCCACGCGCTACTCTGTTGAGAGCTTCGCGGCGTTTCGAATGTAAATAAAGCGGAAGAGTGAGAAACTTGTGTGAATGCTGTTTACCTTTGTTAATGCGGAATAGACTGTTGGAATGGCTTTACGAACGCCCAGTAGCGTAGATCGGTGCTTTGGGATACGACGCTGTTTTAAAGTTACGCGCCTATATAAAATTACTCGCTGTTGGAATTAGAACGATTGGACTGTGCGGATTTTTGTGCATTTGTGGGAAATTGAAACGAGCAAGTGCAGAATTCGTGTACATAATTGGACTGCGAATTTTTATGCGCTCATTGGAACGAAGATGCAAAAAGGTGCAGAATGCGGATGATTCGTAGAAGTGTAATGATACATTTGCAATATAAAACAAATTGTGATATTTAGAGGGTAAAGCAGCCATTAATTTAGGTCCCATTCCCTTACACTTACTTATAGAAATACGAATTTACTGTCTGGTGCCATTAAACATAAAAATTCCTTATAGTCCAATTCCTTTAGCATTCTAAAGCAGATAAGAATTCTTAAACATTTCCATAATTTCCAAATAATTCTTCACCTTTAATTCAGCAACTGTCTAAACACTTTTAAACTTACGATTGGGTTTACATACAATTCCACGAAATATTTGCCAAACGATCCCCAAACATAATCAACTACCCGCTCCTTTTCTATCTAAGCTTCATCACCTCGCACCCATGTCTCAAAAAAACATGCTTTAATCTTCCACAAAAAAGTCTCCCTCCATTTCATTTCGAATTTACCACCCCGTAACAAGACCTATTTACACGCGAACACTATCCTCGCGATTTTTTAACTCTCGCATCGGAACGAGTTACGGGGAGGTGTTAGCTAGGCCAACAGTCGAAAGTTTCATCGGGGATCAGTTTGTCGAGCACCGTGGAGCGTCCTCGAGCGCAGCAGCGCGAAAATTCAGGCTGATTCGTCTCTGCCAGGATGAAAGGAGTAAGAGGGCGAACAACGGGGTGGCGGAAGGACGAGCAGCAACTGCTGGGTGGCAGGGGAACGAGGCGCCGCCTCTCGGGGCCTATTTGTAAATCAGTTCCCGGTTGCTGGATCCTGATAAACGTCCTCGTTACGCGAAAACGTGCCGGCGACGCGATTATTTAACATCGCGACGCCTGCAAGCAACCAACCAACCACCCCCTTCGAAACATTTGTCTCTCAAACCGCCCTTACCCCCTCGCTCTAGTCGTCCCTCCAGTCGACGGATGCGACGGATCCGCCGTGTCGCTTGCACTGTACGTAGCCGTATCTAAATTGCAAATATTCTGGCCGCGAGATCCTGATCGAGCCTCGGAACGAGCAGTTCCATGTCCCTAGCTGCAATCTTTCGTACCGAGTGCTGCTTATTTTCACCGGGGAAGGAAGCGAGAAACAGCGGAGAGCAGTGCTGTTGAATGGGTGATGCTGGTATTGGTGAACCTTCGTTTTGGGAATTTTATTTGAAGCGGTACCGTGGCTTGAAAAGTATTCAAGTGTATCGTAGACCAGAAGTCGGTAGCATTTTTACTAATCGTAAGAAGAGCGCTAAGAAATAACTGGCTTACGACTGAGTTACGGATTTTTATGCGTTTAGGGGAAATTTGAATATTTAGGAAAGGATAGAATGCATGTAATATGCAGTAGTGTACATTAAAGTACAGATTATTGTAGTTTAATAGTTTATTTATCGAAAACCGATTAATAGGCTTCTCCTATAAATCCTATACATCTCTATAAATTCGCCTTTTGTTCTCTATATTGTTAATAATAATTCTACCAGCAAGCAAAATGATACTTTAAATCTTTATTTTACTTCAAATGTTTCTACAAGATTAATACCATCTGGTATTACCAAATTGTAAGCTTAGATTAACCGGTGTATTGTGTACCTTAATTCCTAACCGGTAGATAATGTGTTGAGGATGAAACAATTCATTTACAAAAATATGAATTCGCATTGAAATCCGCAGTCTACTTACGACGAAGACTACCTTTCCTTCATTTTCCTGGAGGAGGAGTTGTAAATTCAGTACACCCATTTATTTTAAATTGTACATCATTTTGAAGCAGACTCTGCAACAAACTTCTGAATGATATTTCATTTTATTAAACGATAGTTTTAAGATTTACATTCGCGATGTATTAACGCAGATCTTTGCAGTAAAATAGTTACTTTATTTCTCGAATCACATTCAAATACAATACGCTGATTACGTAATCGTATAGTACGTCAATAGATACCGCAGCTAGTATACATATACACGTGTCGTAGATCTATTTATCGACCGATGTTTTACAGTTACCTCTATTTCGCTGAATACTTTACAATCGTCGAAAATTCTCTTATCGTATCCGGCATTGTTACGAATGGCAGCAACAAGGCGAACAACAAAGTCCATATCCGAAGCACGCAGCTTTGCCGCGCGCGAACTTTTCATTCGTCGGCAAGAGCATAAAATGAGCCGCGAGATTCCGCGGTAATGCTCGCGTAATCCGTTTCGATCGTCGCGCGCTCCTTTTAATGGGAAAACTTTCCCCCGCGCGCACCGCTGCGAGATAACGCGTTCATAATTGAAATCTCGTCCGTTCGCTGGTCTCTCTGCGGCTGAACAACGCGCAAGAAAGGGAACGGGAGCCCCCCGTTTAATTTTTTAACCGTTCATACCGGTTTTTACATTCTTTTAAGCATCGCGCGCCAACGGATCCGTCTTCTCCGTTGGAAATTACGCGACAACCAGATACGTACTCGCTAAGTCGTTAAGCGAACTTTTTACGCTTCTCGCGTTTACGGTTGCGCGCCAGCGAAGAGACGCGAAAGCAAAAGGAGAAGCGAAAGGAGGCGTAAAAGTTACGCGATCAGAGTGGTAGAGTTGTCGAAACCGAGTCGAGTAATGTTTGGTTCGAATAAACGATTCGAGCTGTGTAAGTACTCGATCTTCTGGTGCAGCTCGAAACAATGGAGTGGCTCGATTAAACCGAGCAACTCGACTGAAAGTACGTAATATTCAACTTGTAAGTTGGAGTGAGTGGAACCACGCCAGTTTATTGTATCGTATTTTATTAACGGCTAAACCCTTTGAAGAAATACAATAGACAATTGCATGTTAATATTGGGTTGGAAAGAAAGTTCGTAGCGTGTTTCGCTAAGCGGCACTTGCTACTGAAACATGCTACGAACTTTCTTTCCAACCCAATATTAACATGCAATTATCTATCGCGTCACTTCGAAGAATTCACCCGTTAATAAAATACAACGCGATACAATAAACTTGCATGGTTTCACTCACTCCAACTTACAACTTGAATACTACTTTCAGTCGAGCTGCTCGGTTTATTCGAGTCACTCGATCGCGTTCCGAGTTGCACCAAAAGATCGAGCACTCGGCTCGCTTCGTTTATTCGAACCAAACGTTACTCGGACTCGGTTTCTTCGAGCAGCACTGGATGAAAGTTGCTGGGAGCATTTGACTCGCGCGTATCGCGTGGCCGATAACTCGCCGAATTTAAGCTGCTACCCAATATTTGCTCGTCAAGCGGAGAGACGCAGACGCTAAAAGTGCACCGTTCCGGAGTGAAGAGATCGATCGTTGGGGGGGAACACCAACATTGTCGTCATCGCGGGCCTCGTAATGGAGTGCTGTTGACGCGACGTTGACGACGACATTGAAGGATCGAGGAGAAATTTTCCTCCGTCCAAGTCCGAACGACGTTCCTGTCGATTAAGCAATTAGGCTCCGCGACTTCTCTCTGCTCTTCGTCTGTCTCTAACCATCGTTCGCGTTGTCTCACTTTCTCGAACCGGGAGAAGCTTTTTACCCGGGCAAAATGCCGTTCGACTGGTCGACGGAAAACTTTTATCGCTATTTACGTCGGACGCTTGGTAAAATTTGTGCCGCTCGCGGAAAATCGACGGATACCCCGTCTTTGGAATAATGAAATTCAGATTCGCAACGTTAACGCTTTCGCTGTTGATCCGTTGCAATTGCAGACAGTTCTAAGCGGTACGTAACTTGGGAATCAAAGTTTATGGTTTCTTTGCGTTTCCTTTACGAATAGGGGAAATACATATATGTAGGAATATTTTTTAGACCCGCTTCTCGTTTACTAGATCTGCGAACGCATAGGTGTGATCGCTATTGCGACCTAATTAGCGTTGCTTAAGAATGAGAATACTTGAAGATAGGAGAACGATTTCGGACTTCTATTAATCGCTTCGTCGAGTGTCTGCCACTTTTAGAGCTGGCTAAATTCAACTCTTCGTAATACTCCTCTTTTCTCTATTGGCATTTTTAGGACCAGCTTAAAATTTTCGGACCCCATGGCAAGAATTTGTAACATTGCAAATAAATTCTATTAACGTTTCCAAATTGGATCCCATAGTTTAATACTTATATTCCCTACATATCACCGTGCAACGATTTTCCAACGCTATTCATTTCCCATACTTTCTTCTGTACATTGGGTAACGTAAATCCATCATTCGTTGAATAAATAAAGAATAAAAATCTGCGTACGTTTTGAATTTATTTTTCAAGATCTAAAGAGATCTCGTTGTCCATATCTCATCGCCGGATTAAAACCTTCCATAATTAAAAACTTCCAGAAATTTAAGAGAAAAGATACAGTGAAAGGGTTAAAAGGTAACTTATTTGGAAGGCAATTGGTAAGGAAAATTGCAAAAGGGGAAGTTTCAGGAGCTTTGGAGGATCATAAATGTCATAGACGCGTTTACGGGCAGAGCCCACAATTTTTCAATATCTGCACGTTTTATTCAGTGTGGGATCGATGATCGAGACGCGTTGGAAAATTGCCGTTCCATCGAACATGCAATTGACAGGGGCTTGACAAGGACGTTGAAGGATCGAGAATGGGCGTGACGTAGTTTTTTGCGCTGGGACATTAGTGACTTTGGCATTGTGACGGGGAAGGTCACTCGATTCTGGTCAAGAGTCTCTGTGTCCGGCTTCCAAAAGGGTTTTTGAGAAAAATTCGCTTCGATCTCCGTCGACTATAACGGATGATAAACGAGAGAAACTTCATCCTCCCTTCTTTTTCCACCTCCCACGATTCGACGCCTTACAGTCAGATTCCACTGATTAATGCCCGTCTAAGCTTCGAGTTTTCGTGAAAAACTTCGAACATGCCTCGCGGCGAAATGAAATTTCTAAACAGCCTCCTTTGATTAATACCTGTTTCAACGTGGCGCCTCTATCTGCTTCCGTTTCTCTTCAAGATTGAGCGAATCTTCCGATACACCATTCCCACGTTTATATTACAAGTATTTTATACGGCTAGACTTACCATTAGTATCGTACGACGAACTAATCTTTCTAAAATCTCGTTCGCTACATTTCTTTGTCAACCCTTTGCACTCGATGCTGTTTCAAGTGGAAAGTAAGTTTATCTTTTCGCAGTTACATAAACAATTTTCAATTTGTTAAAAGAATATGGGTAACGATTACGATTTATCGTTGAAATATCTAATCACGAATACAAAATAGGAATCCACATTGAAGCCATCGTGTACAGTCGAAAGAATTGAAATTCAAATGGCAAATACCTGTAAAAGGATTCAGTGACCACTCGCACATGGATAACGATTAACGTTTTCCAACCTTCAAGAGCATTATAATCGCTCCCGAAAGGGCATAATGGGGAACGACGAAAGGCAAAAGAGATTCACGGTCTCGGCGAGGTAGCTGCAATTATTCGGTTCATTTAATTCGCGGTATGTCGGTTGAGTAATGCCGGCCTTGTGCAACGGCCGCAGCCGAGGATACGCCAAGACCAGGAGAAGGTGTGTCTTCCCCGAGGAAGGCTTTGTAGTAGGGAAATTCCTAAAGCGACGCGGAAGGGTACCTGGCCGTCTCGTACGGAACACTCGATACCATTTGAAAGCACGTAGGTAAGCATTTATACCGGAATATCCTATTTATCTTGGCGCTGGAACACGCGCCGTCCCTTATTCTGGCAATTCGGTCACGTCCCACCAGTCCAGCGTTTCGACGAAAACCTGCAATTTCGATTTCTTCCTCAAGATTTCTACCCTTCTTTCGTTCTCCTCGAAAAAGGACGTTCTTTGTTCTGGTACTAGTTTCATCGTCCCTGCGCCCTTCCCAGTTTAATCCTACGTTCAGAGATGTCCTTGAGTCGTTGGTCACCTGGATGCAAAAACAATACGGCCACCATTATTAGTTTGATATTGTTTAGTTCGGTTTGGACAGTTTGACTCTTTTGTTACGGCGAAGACGCGTGTCGAAGTGTTAAAATTCGCAGAACAATTCAGTTTATATATTTGTATATTTATATATTTGTATATTCGTATATTTATATATTCGTATATTTTTATATTCGAATATTTATATATTCGAATATTTATATATACGTATATTTGTATATACGTATATTTATATATATGTACGTATATTTATATATACGTATATTTATATATACGTATATTTATATATACGTATATTTATATATTTGTGTATTTATATATTCGTGAATTACGATGCAACATCCACTTGCATATTGTTGACTTTTTGGCCAATTTATATCTAACGAATAGTAAATTAACTAGAAATCTGGGAATGTTGAATGATAGGTACTGCAATATTTAATTAACGTCTTAATGTATAGTCTTGACGATTGTAGCAGTGTTTAGTGCCGACAGGATTAACATAGTTTCAATTGTCATAGTAAGAAATATATATTAGCATCATTGATAAATACTTTTGTTAACAGCCGAGCGAGAATTCGTTAAGTAATCGTCACTATGTCTCAGCCGCGATGAGTTTAAAAAAGAAATATTTTTACATTCCCATTTCCGTAACATGAAACAAAGGCCTTAAGGAAAGATCGATTTTATTTGAGACTGTTATTTCGATGCAAATTCATTCATTGTTTTCGACAAACTTAAACTATGGCTCATATATGTTTCTATAGATAATAACGCAGAATTAGTTAGTTTTTCTGGTGACATCGACGATTAAAACAATTTTTGATTAATTTTAATTTAAGAAAACTTCCTTCCCACTATATTTTGCGGCCTCCCCTAAATCTGGCACCTTTTGCCCCTCCGCCAAAACCTGTCTACGTTTCTCCGCATACTCGAGCGCGTTTTTGACGCAAATCGTAAATTCGCGTGCATGCGTTTGAAGGAAATGCAGTTTCAGGGCGGGTAAATAAAGGCGGTGCTGTGTGCGTTCGCGGCGAAGCGCTGCACACGTGTAAAAATGAATACAACTCTTGACGAACCTCGTTACGTTTTGCCCTTATTTCGCGTTTGATCGTGCACGTTTATGAAAACACAAACGGCAGCTGCAATCGCGGGAATTCCACGTGTCGTTGGATACGAAAAGGAGGGCTTAGATCGCGCCAGAATTTGGGACTCCTTGCGGATGTTGTTGGTCGTCGGTTGGGCAAATTTGGGAACGCTACAGTCTAAACGATTCGACGACGTTCCACGATTTCGGGAGTATTTTCCGCTGCGACGCAAGCTACGGCTCTGTTTTTCCGTTTCTTGGCCTCAAAACTTCTTACAATTTTGGTGTAAGGAAATTGCCGTGCGGGATGATAAACTGTACGAAATAATTAGGGGATCTGGCGATGGTTGGAAGCTGAAGCGAATTTCTGAACGGGGAAAACGATCTATGTTTAATGCCGTGGATTTTTTGACGGACGCAAGATTAGATTCATTGGAATTGTTTAACCTTTAAGAGTAGAATCTGATTATATACTAATTAGGATAATTAGACTGGATTATTACAGGAATTCGTATCTTTATAAACGCAGTTAAAAAAACGAAACCTAAGTGGAAATTTATTCTACATTCGTGAGCGAAATTAAAGATCGAAAAATGTTGATCGAAAAATGGTCAATCTTGAAATTGTTATAACTTTGTGAGGAAGCAACGTACGATAATCAATTTGGGCTCTTGTTAAAGCTTGAAGTTTCTACTTTCGCATAGGTGAACAGATATTTTTTCGATAATTTTCTTACTTCGCAGAGGAGAGTAAAAAACTGAAGGTAGTTTTTTATTAAAAAGTTTGATAGGTTCAAATAATCTTAAACACCATATTAATTACTTTGCGATTCATTTTATAACGTATATTAAAGAAGGAAATCTCCCCTTTATAACGAGCCCCTAAAATTCGACGTACGATTTTTTGTCGTCGAGTTATTGCAGTTTGAATGAAAAGTGTGCCCCGACAATCCTGAAATAAATAATTTTTATAAATGAACAACAACGAAACTTGTTAACTGCTGGAGAAAAGTGTATAGAATCATACAGGTAAAAGTTATCTCAACTAAATAGATGTGAAGGGTTTCGAAAGATCGTACGTTTAATCTTTCTATCTTGAACAAACGACATTTCGTATGCATCAACCTAATACATAATTGCAAAGTGCAGGCAATTATCCTTAAGCATAATTCCCCTTTAATTACCTTAATCAGCAAACGAAACGAGCGCAAAATGTCGAACGCGTTTCGAGTTCGAAACAATAGCGTAGCAGTCGATAGCACTTTTGCATAGAGTCGCAACTCTTCTCGACCGTTCTCTATTCGGACTCGTAGCCAGCATTCTTGCCTGTCACGCACACAATTGCATCGATGTAGCCAATTATCGCGCTGAAACTGTCGTGCGAATGCATTAAATTATGGCCACCTTTCCGCTCGGAATGCAAATTTACCTGGAAAAGCGGGACACGAAAATTTGCGAGAACCCGGCTGCATTCTACTCTCATTGAAGCCCGTAGAAATCTGTGAAAACCACGCTTTCCAACGAATTCAAGTATCTCGGCAATTCTGCCGTGAAACACGCAATTCCGACTTTTTAACGTTCGTATTGTTTCCTCCTCCTCCTCCTCCTCCTCCTCCTCTTTTTCCACTTTTTTACCCTCCGCGTGAAGATGGTCGGTTAGCAGGTTGTTAAATGGTAAAATTACCAAAACAATTAATTCTGCTGGCAAGTAAATACGCGTATTCTTGTTGGAGAGACGCGGAACACGGCTAGAGAGCCGCAATTTCAGAATTTTGCAGATGCGCGATTAACTGAATAACTCTTGAATTTCGCGTTCGAAACGTTACATTGCACGATGGTGGTTTCTCACACTCCAGAACTTCTCGTCCGACCGAGGAAATTCCACTTAATAACTGCTTCTAATCCACATGGAGAATCGAGCATATTACTAATGGTTGCCTTGGTTTTGCCAAAAGTTGTACTTAATGAGTTCCGCTTGTAATACCGGTGGCCAACAATACGTTCCCGAAATGTAATTTCGCCTTTGAATTTACTATCCCGACCGTGTCTCTGCTACTGCTGCATCCAAACACCTTAATTATCATAAATGTTCCTCGATTATATAGTTCATCTTTTTCCATACTCGCCTACAATGGCTGCCATAAGTTTCCGGCCATGTTAGAATAATTCTGTATCAATTTACATTGCGCATTGTCCCTGCTGCAATCCTCACAGTCATTTTCGTACCAATGGTTTCCTTGTTTTTCTAAAATATTTTTTAATTTGGAAATAAATAGAAGAAAATTGCTTTCAACGTTTGTAAAATTGAACTTCGATTTCTATGATGAGGGTTCTTTTATTCGGAATTATAAAACTTTCTGATCGCGCGTCGATTTTTAAAACGACAAATTTAAATTACTATCATTAATAGATACTTAAAATCCTTGTAAATTTTATAGCTTAGAACTAGAAAGTTTGAAAATTTAAAGGCATGGAATTAAAAATCAAAATACTCCCTTAAACGTCTTATTATTTGTGATTTTCTGGACATGTGACGATTTTCAAAGCAAAATATTTTTGTCTCATTAACAACTGTTTAATATCCTTGGGAATTTGATGGCGTGGAACTCGAAAGCTTGAAAATTCAAAGGCATGGAATTAAAAATCAAAATACTCCCCTAAACGTCTTATTATTTGTAATTTTCTGGACATGTGGCGATTTTCAAAGCAAAATATTTAAATTTGTCTCATTAACAACTGTTTAATATCCTTGGGAATTTGATGGTGTGGAACTCGAAAGCTTGAAAATTCAAAGGCATGGAATTAAAAATCAAAATACTCCCCTAAACGTCTTATTATTTGTGATTTTCTGGACATGTGACGATTTTCAAAGCAAAATATTTAAATTTGTCTCATTAACAACTGTTTAATATCCTTGGGAATTTGATGGCTTAGAACTTCAAAGTTTGCAATTGAAACCGAAAATACTGCCAACAGCTGTTATTACTTTTCATCCCCAAAGGGTTAACCGAATGTTTTCTGTACGATTTGTTTTGGAATTGGAAACGGTTCGCGTAATCAGGGCTGCGTGATGAATGGAGATTGGTGTCGGAGCGAGCGAGCAAACTTGCTCGCGCGGAGTGCATGACGACGTCATAAGTAAACCACTGCAACGCGCGTGCGCGCGTTGTACACAGTAATTATGTGTTAACTACCCGTTAAGCAGCACTTCGTTCTAATGACGTCATGTACGTCCTGCTAACGACGGGACGGTAATGCGCGGCCTGTGTACAATGCTTGAAAAGCCGAACATTACAAATCTCGTGAATTATCTTGGATTCTGGCGAGTTAACGCTGGCCCGAGCGGATCGATTATTAACTGCGAGATTTGTGTGCTCAGCCTGGCCGGCGCAACGACGCGTTCCTTCGGGCCTAACAATGATCCATCGATCAAAATTTTCATCCCCCGGATAATAACTCGGATTTGTAATTTCAGTGTCACCGAGAAGAATACTATCAGCTATCAATGGAAAGTTTGTATGGCTTTTATTTCAATAAATTGTTTGGATTTAACTGTTTATATTATTTCGCAAAATTATTATAACTGTGGTGTGAATAGAAAATTTCGCTCGTCTTTTACATTGTTAACCCTTTGCCCTACAATAACGAGTTACACTCGTGATAGAAATTACGCTCTGATTTCGCGAAAAATACATTGTATTTCTTAATAAATTTTAGATCTAATTCTATCCGCAATTTCGATTTGCAATGGTTGGGTATTGTAAGCATAAATTGCGTACAATATTGTTAAAGTAATAAATAGCTAACGTTCTTGTGAATATTCTTTGAAAAATTCGTATGCCAAGGGGTTAAATAAAATTACATTTGGAGGAACTTTAGATCGGTTAAATTTTGTGGTATAAATTCGCTCCTGATATATCTTCCATTCATTTTTGCACGTGAAATCATTACGTCGCCATTATGTATTCTACTTCCAGTTACATGGCACCGTGTGTAATATATAAATTGCAGATTCTTATTTCACGTGTATTTAAATACCCGCGCATTAACACATCCTGATTTTAATTAATTTATTATTTGCGTTTCATTAAAATTAGATATTGGAATATTGATATCAATTTACGGATCTAGATTATGGTTTCATAAATTTCGATGTTTTAAGTTCAATAATGAACTAAAACATCGCTTTTGTTAAGAAAATTTATTCAATAAGTTGCCACGATTACAAATTCATGTAGATATTTTAAAAAGTACACGAATGAAAATAAATATGAACTAAATACACGTGTAATGATTCACAGGTACACGTATACTTAATATGACTACTGAAGCACTGAAGCACCTGTACGCGAAATATACGTGCTCGATCATTTTAACAATGTAAAAGAAGCACGAAACCTTCGACACGTCCATTACTAGAGTAGTTCTGCGAAACGCTACAAAAATTCAATTCGAATACATTTCTGAAAGAGAAACCATTCGAAATTTTTTTGCTATCCAGTAATATTTTGTAAATTTTCTCTATTGTAAAGAATGGCGATTCTGTTAACATTTTATTCGTGTTTCACGCAGACTTTTGTGTTGTTCGCAGTGAAATTTGGAAAAATGTCAGCCGAAGTTCGACAGGGTAACGAGCAACATTTTTGGCTCGGTCGCTCGAATGTGTACACAGTTAATTAACGTAGCTAATTGGGGATTCGCGTGCCCTTTTGCCATTAAATTCGCGCCTATTTGTATCCGCGCTGCTTTCAGCCTTTAAACCAGATATTCGCTGAAATGTCACTTCTCCCGCTTCACCTTTCACCTTTGCCACACCGCGAGCGCGCTTCTGTTTCATATTCCCGTGCTGTGAAAATAATTTTCATCTTGCTTCTTTTCCCTTACTCGCTCAATCGAGTTGCCGTGAACCGACCTGCCAAAATCATCGGGCACCGCGTAACGAATGACTCATGACATTAACGAATTTCTTTTTAAACGCGACGCCATATTTTTGCGAAGGAAGCAAATTATAACGTTTACTCTCGCGAAGGAATTGATACTAACAAGCTGTCGTTGTTCGTTAAACTTTTGACGTATAAATTGTAACTTTTTTCGAATTTCTAAGGACACGGCTTTTCGGCCATTGTAACCTACTAAACTTCTACTTCTTTGTATCCAATGACTCTTCGATCTTCTGATATAAATTGGATTTAGTTTGTAGCTCCATATTTACTAATTTAAGCGTTGATAATAAAATTTCGAAGCTATAACAACTCTTAAGTTTTTGATGCAGGGCTCGTAAGTAGTATAGGTTTAAGTATGGTCATAATATTAAGTTGCTTCTGCGATGTTCGAAATTTGCAGGTGAATACTGTCTTTTTAATTTTGTTCAATCGATAATTGTAATAAATTAAATTAGGGAGAAAAACGATTTCAATAATTTACGCGTGTGGACTATTAACAATAAAAATAGTAACATTGTGAAATCTTCAATATTGGACATTATGAATAACTAGGTTATTTGGGTTAGGTCTATTATAGAAGTCTGAAGTTTTAAAGTATACAGCAAAATATAAAACTGTTCGAAATATAAATTTAGCATTTAGAGTAATTTATGTATACGTAAATACTGGAATAGTTGAATGTCGATTTACAGTGTCTACAAAAAGTGTTCGCACATTTTTTAATGAGTCGTTCTTCGACTAGGTTCTACATTTAATTTCCATAACAGTGAATGTTTGTAGCTGCTTGATACTGAAATTAAATTATGCGAAAGTTAATATATTCGACTCTAATTAATTAGCATTTAAATGTCAAAAGCAAGTAGTTTTGTAGTCGCTGTATATAAAAATTTAAGACTGGTGACTTCTTATTGGACAGAGTAAATCTATTAGGTTTTATAATTATACAATAGCAGTTTACACCCCAATATCCTTATCGTTTTTAGTTAATTTTATACTATCCCGTTTGAATAAAAACTATTTACCAGGGGTAGCATATATATATTTTTTCAGCCTCTTTTGATCTTGAAAAAGGAACTTGATATTACAATTTATCACTCCCATAATCCTATTCCACGCTAAACTAAGCTATACCAATCTTTTTTATCTATACATAATTCTGAATTCCCTATCACTACCATATTTTATACTTTCATTCATTTTTATATCTACCCATTTCCCTAGTTCTCTTCTCCTATTTCTATCATTACTAATTCTTCTCCCTTGGATTTTTCCCTTTCGTCTAGTTCAAATAGAACTCACCCAACTAGCAATATCTTTCTCTCTTTTCCCTAATCTTCCTATCCGTTCTATTACTTTAGTCTTGCGGAGGGTAGCATGTATTAGTATCTGAACGCTATTGGATCACGATGAAAGATCATAACCGAGGTTCCGGTGCACCGTGGATACCCGCAGCTCGCAACAACCCCTGGCCACGTAGAATCTACCGACCAGCCAGCTAGCCACCCTCTCAAGCGAGCAGGGCCGTACGGCGTTAATTGATCAAATTACAGGGCCGGCATCGAAATTGCAGGGCTGTCCGGCCGGTTTTCGGATCGGTCCAACCCGAAATGGGGCTGAACTTGGTAACCCCTCGCCCAAGCCACCTTCCAGGTCCACCCTCGAACAACCCCGCTCGCCGCACCACCGGAATCAGGGGCGGAGGGTTACTTCAAACCGATCGGGATGATGTTCCGCGGACCGGTCGACCGGTCAAGTGTTCATTGCTGGTCCATTCGCGCGAATTCCGCTTTTAATTAATGACTATCCATCGGTTGCTACCCCTCCGAAACTCGATGATTGATCGGCGGTGTATCACTGATTGTCGACGTAGCGCCGAATTCATCTGTGTTTGCCGTGTTAGGCCGCCCCTTTGCGATCCGCTGGTGTATCTTTATCAGGGTCAATGAAGGTTTCCGGGGGCAAGTTGAGGCTTCTTGAGCTTAATACTTGGACAGGGTTATAGGTGAAGTCGATAGAACGGAGGATGGTGTTGTAAAAGGTGAGAGGCGAGAATATATCCCTTTGCACTCGAATATTTCTCGGCTAAAGCTTTTAGCAGCTCGGACTTTTATTTTTCGTTTTATTTGGCTGAGTAATACGTGATTTGTTCGAAGGCAAAATTTAAAAGGCAAGATATTTTTATTATTATCGCAATGCGAACATTTTGTAAAGATGCAATTGAGAATGGGTTAATGGGTAAATATTTTTCGAACCGTATGATTGGTGACTTTCTAACACCAAAGTTAAACGAAATTTCGCTGTATTGTGAACAAAGTAGGAACCACACAAGGTTGAACGGTCGCTTTCGAAAACTTATCGTTATCTTCGCTTCGTTACAAACGCTATCGAGGTAGAACAGCGCTGTCTGTTTGGGCGCTTGATGAAAATGAGAGGTCAGTCCGTGGTAAGCTCGTAATTCACGGAATTATTAGCGGTATCATATCGCCTGACGTGCCTCCAGGCATTCGCGATGCGGGTCCTTCGGCGTAACGGTGAACAACGGCTAATATTTTGCGCTAGCCAGCTGAAATATGAGCCAGTATGTATTCCATATTTGTCGTGGTTCTGCTTATTTCCCTCTTCTTTATGAAACTTCCTGTGGAAGGCGAGAAAACGTCTCGACGAAGTAAAGACTTTTAATGAACGGTACAGTGGAACGTCGATTGGCTGAACTAATTGGAGAACCAATCTGTTCCGATAAGAGATTTTTTTTGGATAATCGGTCGAGAAAAATGGAATTCTTGATTATGTCATAAATCGACTGGAAATTAAGCAATCTGCAAATGCGGATGGTTTAAAAAATTAATTAAACGTTTTTAGTTATTGCCAAGTTACAAATTCCTCCCTAACGTATTTATTGCTCCTGTCTTTATATTTTATCCAGTGTTTTGATGCGTTGTGACATTGATACTATCAAATTTTCGCAATACGTAGACGGAACTTCTTTCCACGATAATTTTACTACTTCTCGAAGCTCGTTTTCACCTTCAGACAAATTTCCATTAACAAATTTTGTTTCGTGTAGACCATAAGTTCCATATTAACATTCATATTCACGCAATAGCACTTTGCACCGCAAGAATCTTAGCATTTTGCCCAAATTTATATTATCCCGTTCGACCGAAAACTTGTTCACCGGTAGCATTCGTTAAACGCTACAAATAAATCCGATAGAGCGAAAAATATTTTTCAAAGCGCCCGGTTCGCTCCTAACATTCGCAGCCTCTCGAATATTCTATTTACCGAGTTTAAATGCTTTCACCGGTAATTGCACCTCCTCGTTTCGACTCAAAAAAAAAAAAAAATTCGCCCCCATCGACGAATCGAAAGGAGGAGAAAACGATGCGCCGCGCCACCGTAGTCAGAGGCCATCCACTTCTCCGATCCCGGTTCCGACATCTCCAGGAGGTCTCTTGCACCAATTCCCAAACGAGTCCTCTCCTCTTCGCGGTTCTCCTTGGTCGCTATCTAAATTAAAAATACATGAGATCCAAGGGACTTGCCGGTGACTTCCTTTCTCCGGGAGAGTGTCTTAATTACCAACCGCCGCCGCCGCCGTCGAGAAGGACGGAAAAATTACGCGGTCGGGAAGAAAAGGAGCTTTTTCTTCCAACTTCTCGCCAGGCGTCTACGGGGGCTTTGAAAAAGCCAGCCACGCGGGCGAATTCTGCTAGGAGACCGTTTTCTACGGGTGAAAAAGGTGGCCACCGTCGTTGCTCTTCGGGAAAGGCAGCTGTTAGTGGAAAGGGGGTGGCGCAGAAGGGCGAGGGTAACGGGAGGTGTTAATTAACTACTCGTCTCGCTGCCGTCAGAGACATTCGAGCAAGGGCTCGACTTAACTCCGCCTCCCCGCGCTCGTTCTATCCTTGCTGGATCGTTCGAGCAGCCGGCAGATAACGCGTCCGTGATGCACCGCTGAAGAGGACAACGGTGTTTTTAAGGGTGAGCAGCTGGCTCCTACGGAATGAACTCGTTCAAGCTCCTGTATATTGGTGTACCGTTCCCGTGAAGCCTTGCTTTCCGGCTGTCGGGCCACTTTAGACGCGAAACACGGCGATAGCTGATGTTGAAGATTGTATAAATGATGATGATAGTCGAAGTGAAATTTGGGACGGTCGATTTGGAGCGCTGGTAGGGGGTGAATTACGCGCGAGGATTCATAAATATGTGCCACTATGGCTGCGCTAGATTTATTTATTATTTGGATCGTTTATTTGGAAAGTGGCGCAAGTTCATTTTCTTCTATTTTCAAACGTTGATAGGTTTGTGTTTGTCTCTATTAAAAAAATCCTGATTGGGTTTACGTTGCTTATGGAATTTAAATTGACTAGTTGCTTATGGAGGTGTTTATGTGCTCAAATTAGTGTAAGTTAATTAATCAAAATGTTTTTGAGACAATTAACTAGGTCAATATATTCCTTCAAGAGTCTGAATTGACTTACACTACTTTCTAGATAAATGTTTAAGCTATTCAGTTGATAAACACAAATACAAATTGTTCAGACTTAAATAGTTCGCATTGTAAAATATACAAATCTTCTATTTTCTCAATTTTTTCCAAAAGTGGACCACCTTCAGAATAAACGATCCATTTGAATGTTCATGAATCTAGTAATTAAGTTTAAGTAATTATTCTAGTATTAAGTCTAGATTTGGTGCGTCATTATTTTCAATGACTTTCCTCCATCTTTCAGACAATTCCCAAAAGAAAAAATGGTGATGTCGATGCTTTCTCCAATAGTTTCTCTAAAAACAGCTGTAATTGAATTGAATAGAATCTTGAAGGCTGCAACCGATTTACCCATCTTTCAGAGCTAAAGAAGATAATTTTAGCTACTTCCCAATACTTGAAACTTAACGTATCGAAGTCTTTATGGGACTTGACAGAGTTTAGGTCGATTCGAAGTTAATTACGGGTTACTTTTTTTGGTTTTCACATAGAAATGGTGGGGGATACAATCGCGGGGGGGATCGACAGGTAATGGTACAGGAACGACCGAATCGGCGCAACGAATTGGCGCGTCTCTCGTATTTCATCCTCGCCCAGTTAAATCGATCGTGCACCTACGAGCTCGCCGAATAATTCCTGTCGCAAGCAGAATAGGTAAACCTGCAATTTATTACGCGTCCGTTGCACCAGACTCGTGAGAACTCGGGAACCGGTATCAGACACTCTCAGACTCGCACCAATTATCCGCGACTTCAATGGGGAAAATGAATATATACTTTCTTAGCCGGCTGAAACGCCTTGTCAAAAATTCTATCCCCCCTCCGATGTTACCCTTACGTGTGATTTCAGTGCGATTGGTTTTAAGCATCTCGCTTATTGTTCCACTTCCTGCTTGCCCAAGGTTCGTGACGATAAATTGGGTCAGCCGATTTATTAAAAACTTCGCCGACCGCTGGCCTCGTTTTAGCTTTGAATTCCCGATGAGAAAAGGTAATCCGAATTTTCCATACGAAGAATATCCACTCCGATATCTTCGAACTGTGGAAACAGAATTTTTCCATTGCAATGGGACGTAAATTTAACAGCTTCGCGATTTACTCGCGTAGCAAGGATTTATCGATGAAACAATTGGAGTATTCTTTTTTTTTTTTTTGTAGAAGGGCCCATTTCGCAAAATCATGTTTAGGGGTATTCAACGTTGAAACCTTTTGTTGTTTATAAAACCGTGATAGTGATAACAAGCCTTTGAAATGGAGATTGCACAAACTTCATTTGTAATATAGGATAAAATGACACCGCAATGAATGATTATTTTACTGTCGGTAAAAGATAGCAGAGCTTTTAAAAAATGATTTTGTATAAAATCAGTTGTATATTGAAATTTATCTTCCAATAATTTTGTTAATTCTGCATCATTAATTTTACCTCAAAAAGTTAATAAGCTCTTAATATCTTTAATCTTAGCACGATTTCATGCAACTTCAAAAGTAAAGAATTCTAATGAGAATTCATTAAACAATATATTTGCTATTTCTTCCTTATACGACAAACATTCATTGCATACCCAGTATTACATTTTTAACTAAACCATAAAATAAAGAACATTAAATAATAAATTTGGTTCACAGATTCTCATCGAGAACGGCTCTTTTTCCATTTCACTTTTCGATATGTAAATGCACCATTCCGAATGAAATAACATTGGCAATTTGGAAGACACGTATAACACGATATGTAAATTACAACGATACGATAATCGGGAAAAGGTCCTATTTCGATAACAGCCCTTTATACGAAAAGCTACTGAATGTTGCTACGCTGAACGCATGCGCGACCATGTTGCATCGCTCACAGAGAAATTCAACGAAGATTGAACGTAGCCGAGAGCACGTAATCGACGGTATTTGCACCGGGACTTACAGTTTCGTCTCCTTTTGCTAACGAACCGCTCCGAAACTGAGTGGCCCTGCAATCCTCTCCGGAACAAAGGGAGAGATCTTAGATCCGCGTGGAACCCGCCACTTCTGCGCCATGGAAATCCTTTTGTTTCACTTGCTGATTAGCGATCCGTTAGATTCGTCTCACCACGGATACGTCGTTCGCGTGATCTCGCAAATGGATTCGATAAACGGGAATCTCTCGCAGTGTTTGTGAACGTAGGAACCACTTTGCGAGGGAACTTTTAGGGAACGTAAACCAAACCGTGTTCCATCTCGCTAATCGTTCGGGGAATATGCATACGTGCAGTCGATACAAAAAGTATTTGCACAACTTGATATTTAGGAAGAGGAAGTGCAGCGTATTCGAAATATCAGTTTGTTTAAAGCGTAGAAAAAATTACAACGGAAGATGGGAACAAATGAAACTAGCAATAATAGCATAGGGAAACTGGTAAAGTTTTATATTTCAAATTTTCAATGGCAATGGAAAACTAAAGGTATCTCAAGTTTTTGGTCTAACTGAAATTAAAGTAACAGTTTGTAAAGGATAAAGTTAATTTTTATTTAGATTACACTCCAATGTGTGTCTTTAAAGATACGAATTTGCATAGAAATCCGCAGTTTACTGATTAGAAATCGCCTGTTTCAAGAATGTAAAATGTAAATATGTACAAATACTTTTTATATGTACAGTGGCTGTCATAAGTTTCCGGCAAAAGTGTAACTTTATTATATTAACAAGATGAAGAATACGAGAAAATAAAGATCCATTCTAGAGTGAAGACTGGCCGGAAAATTATGGTAGCCACTGCATGTGACCAGTGTAGATTAGTGCATATTTACATAATTTCTATTGTCGTGGATAAACACCGATTAAATTGCAGTCTACGTGATAAAAGTAAATTGATATCTGCAAGCTATTAGCGAAATACTGTTTCCCGATATTCGTTTGTTTAACAAACAAACAAGTCGAATAGTTTCGAACACAAATACGATCTATTAACATCGAACTTCCTCTATCAAACTCACCCCTTGCAAACTATTCCTGCGCTTTTAGTTCATTAGGGTTTATACACTTGTTAGATTTTTCAATGATAAGACCACTTCGAGATTATTATATTGCTCATTTGTTAGAAAGTTGAGGCCACGTTAATCTCTTAGAAGAATCGTGACATAAATTTCTTAGGCAGCAATACGATGCTACAATTTATTTTAGCTACTAACAATGAAAATCTTATTAACCCTTTGAGCGTTAAGTAATTTTGGAAAATCGGCGGATGGATTCAATTTCACGAACGGCGTGTACAAATTATCTTCAACATGTCACCACCGTTATCTTATTAATTATTACAAGTTTCCGAATTCACATTTTGCGAACACATTCCACTGACCATTTATCGCTTTAAAATATCCATAATTTATAAGCTTCGTATATCGAATTCAAAATTGGACGCATATATGCGTCCATAGCACTCAAATGGTTAATCCAGCGTAACGTCGT